>CM047812.1:9112133-9712133 GCA_026214975.1 Gentiana macrophylla | reverse complement strand
TTCTCGGTGTTAAGATCTCAACAACTCTCACTCAACACCCTATGTGAAGTTAATTAATTTTCCCTTTAGAAAACCGATTAACCTAACATGATTACGCTCTTTGAGTCGCTCGAACAACGATGACAAACCTCAGTATTGGAAAGCGATCCTAACAACTAGGCCGAATCTACGCAAGCGATCCCAAAACCCTTTTCCCACATCTCACCGCAAAATGCATTTATAGGTTCGATGTGTGTGACGATGGACTAGATGATCAATCTAATTCAAAGACGTTTAGAATAAGTTTTAGGGCGTGGATTAATCATTAAAACATTATATTACGTGCTACACAACTCCCATCTCGTCTCCCGAGGTCAATTTTACCCGTTTTCACATAATTCGGCTATGTTTAGTTTAACTACTCATATTAACGAAAAATAACAAAGAAAATAACAAAACGAAAGAAAACAAAACGAAAAGATAACTACAACTATATAGATATACGTATAGATATATTTATATAGATATATATATATATATATATATATAGATATATATATAATATACGTAAATATATATATTTATACTAATTGCATAAAATAAAAGAAAGCAATAAAAAGCGGAAACGAAATTATATTAAAATTATAACTAGTCGGGTTATTACACCGACATTATAACGACATATATATTACATATAGGCCCCTCCATAACATAAATAAAAGAAAGAAGAAGGAGAAGAAGAGAAATGGGAGAAGAGAGGGGCGAAGGATCTCTGCATCTGAGGCTCCATATATATAGAAATTGTTCAAGGCCGGACCGGGCCGGGAAAGAGCCGGACCAGGCCGGGTATCATCATCACAGATGACTCACCATGATTCTGGATCCTTCGATTGTGTATTTAGTTGTAATAAAACTTCTAAAATTCATATCTTGAGTTGTAGACCTCCAAAAATTATGATTCAAACGTCAAAATTAATTTCTCGGAAAATTCTTCAACTTTCATGAAGGACACTTCTTCAGAAAACGTCGTTTTGATGGGCCATTCCCATTACGTGTCGTTTGCGACATTTTCCTTAATACAAATCAATTAGCCACTTGACCACCATTTGAGTTGTAGAAGTACGATTGACTTGATTCAAAATCCATTGGAAAGCTTTCTTGAAGATATACAACTTTTATTAAGGAAACTTCTTCAGAAAATGTCTTTTTGATGAGCCATTTCCATTACGTGTCGTTTTACAACATTTTACTGATACGAATCGATTAGCCACTTGACCATAACTTGAGTTGTAGAACTCCAATTTACGTGATTCAAAGTGCGTTGGAAAGCTTATGTGAAGATCTACAACTTTCATTAAGAAGTCATCCCCTGAAAATGCCTCTAAGATGGGTCAAATCTCCGTCGAGGCTCGGTTTCGGGGTGGACCCTTTCACTCTACTGCTCTATGTCGGGCTTCCCTCTTTTCTGGGCTCTGCTCGCTCGTCTACGCTCCAACCCAGCAAGTCAAAATGGAAATTACATCTCAAACAGGTTTTGGTTTTAAGTATGTAAGATAATTTGATCCATTTGAACTCGTAAGCTTGTGGCATCTTCTTCTAATCCTCTAAACACATCTTTTAGGGCTCAAAACATGTCGTTACGTAAAATCTTGGTCCACTTATGATTCTGCAATAAACCACCAAAATACCAAACGTAAATCCGACACGACACTCCGGTTACTAAACCGGTACAAAAACTAATAAAAACTTCTAAAAACACGATATTTTACATAATAGTTACTACTTATATATTTTTATGAAACTTAGGAATTAAAGACTAAAAATGATACAAAAGTGCTCAAAATGATATCGAAACGGGGTGAAAAGTTATAAAAATAATCGTGAATTTTTCCGTTATCACAACCCCACTTAGCTTTTGGTCGTCCCTCGAGCAAAACAAGCGATAAAATAAAAATGAATGAAGGAAAAATTCATAAAAAGATAAGATGTAAGGAACAACCAAATGATATAACCTTTAGAATTATAACCAGGCGTTAACCTCAATATAACTGTATAACAGAGTGCGTGTGTGACAAGCCTTTTCAATTTCCACTATCCTCTCTTGAATAAATCAAGCAAGCGCACTAGTATCCATTCGAGACAATCCTAACAACTTTCCTAGGTATAGCGAAGAATAGATTCCACACAAAGTCCTCCCGTGTACTTATTATGATAATCCCTAAAGCATATCATTTAGTTTATACTGGGGATAGTCAGAAGATAACTAAGTTTTCAACCAACTTTTTCTTTTCTTTTCTATTTTTTTCTTTTTTATTTTCATAAAATACTAACATATCCGAACTCATTGCCAAAATCGACTATCTTGCAAGCGTCATGAGGTGAGATCGAATACATTAATACCTATCTAACTTCTTCTTTTTTTTTTTTTTTTTTTCATGTGTAGCTTATGCCCTCATTCCCAGCAATAGGATGTTTCGTGATAACACCCTAGTGGACTACAATCATCGAGCGATCGGGAGCTTTTAAACCTCATAGTGGTATAGGGCGTTTAGTGATAACGCCTACCGCACTCAAATCATTGGTAGCTACAACCGACATATATATAGTTTATCTTATTTTGACATTCTTTCTATCACATTCAAACCTTCGATATTCACAATTACCGTTTAAAAGTTAGGTACTAAGTTCTTGCTATTATCTCTAGAATAACCACTAGATACTTTGAATGGATACTGATTTAAAATTTTAAACTTCAATATCAAAGGCTTACGTGAAGGAATTCATGTTATACAAATAAATTTCCGGTTAAAATACACTTGCGGTTCACATTGGTTATACATATCCAAATTGATCATTACATCTTTAAATACATGAAATATATACCTTATACAAATTATTTTAATCAACTAAATAATGCTCGAAAAGATCAAAAACTAAGGGTTTAAACACTTACGCCATTTCTAGACCAACCACGACTCTACCCCCACTTACGATTTTGCATTATTCTCGAGTGTAAATGAGATAGAGAGGAAGACTTAGCTTATAAACCAGGCGAAAGGTGTTATCGAATCCCGTAATGTGACCGAGAAAGCACATCCCGAATCCCACTACCAAAACAACCAAAACAAATCCAACACGGGACATGGTCATCGTGCCAAAGTATGTAATAGGGATATGGGAATAATAAGAAAATGGCCTACATTACGTGAAAACTCGATAGCATATCACATAATAGCTTTAGATGGAAAAATAACCTTAACGGGTAAAACACAGAACATCTAAGCATATACGTATTATAGAAAGTATCACAAGAGCATATATCACAGTCAAGTCAGCTATTCTTAGTTTCATTTTTATTACACACAGTTTTATTAAAGTGGGAATACTCACCACTCTACTACAACGACTAGAAATTTGAAACAGACTAGATCATGAAATGTAATGTAGTGAGTCTTTTATACCCAGATCCTCAAGGGTTCAATAACCTAAGTCCAAGAAATGATACATTTGAATTTTTATCTTTTTCTCCATCGGGATTTTCGGATAACCACCTAATCATTCCCTCTTAATGAAATTCAAACATTCATCCTGAGACTTGGTTGTGCTTTGTGTTCATCTTTCATACAGATTCTACATTTCATTAAGACTAGTCTTATTCAAATTATTTATTTAACGGGCTGCCTCCCGGTAGCGCTTTTGTTTAACGTCGTTTGCTCGACAGGGTGACTCTATATAGACTCAATCAACCAAAATCCGAACTTAAGAAGATCAACAGCTTAAGAAAAGTGATCAAAGCGAGAACCATCGAAATTAAATTGTCTAGAAACGTACCTCGTTTGGTTCTCGATGCTATCTCCTCCCAGCCAGAGAGAATCTTCTTTTATCGATTTGTCGAACCATCTTCTTTGCTATTCCATATAGTTCATCCATCGGGGAGTACACAAACTGGACCGCAGAAAATTCATCCTCACAGAGTGGACGAATGTAATAATCCGGGACCAACATATCTGCTATTACCAACTCTCCCAGTGGCTTTACTAAAGATGGCCAATCAATCTCTCGCTCCTCTAACTCTGTCATCTCCAAATCTTGCACTTTTTCTTTGCAAACTGAATTATCAACCTTATTCTCACCCTGAACTTTTTCAGTGATAACATTTTCATCCCTAACCACCTCTATTGCACTTGTCTCTGCCTCTTTCACATACCTCACTAATTCAATCAATTGCCCCACCTTGTCTTGAAGATTTCTTATAGCGGAGTCAGTACTTACCTTGAACTCCTGCATGTCCAACAATCGCTCTTCCAAGATCTGGTTCAATCGTTCTAGTTGCTCTATTTGACTATCGGTGAATTCTTCTTGTGGCATGGGGAAAACTGATCGTATTGACTTTGATTCATCGGAGGTGAGTAGTAGTCCTCTTGCCATTCCAGACACTGATCAGGTGGCTGAATCTGGTTGAAGCTATCAACGTGCTGAGTATGAACACCGTAATCCTGATAAGCACCAGGGTTAGGACAACCCTCGTAATATTGTGGCTCATAACTTTCGAATAACCATAATTACGTCCTGGTATGCATTCGAGCAATCGATAATCCCATGAACCTTGGTTATTCTCACTGTTGATATTGAGGCTCGATACCACGAATCGTTGTTGATAAGGTTGATAGGGGTATTGTTGTTCAATTTGAGTAGTTTTGATTGAAAAATCCATCCATTTAAGCTCAATCTGCAAGATCTCGAAAAACAACAATAAAACAATAAAAATTTTCTTTTTCTTTTTCTTTTTTTTTCGTACACACGATATTTAGACCCTCAAAAGTTATGGTTGCCGAAGGCCCTAATCCCCGCTTTTAGCCAGACTTACAAGATATCACCCGCCGAAGAGGCTAAGTACCAAAGTCGTATTCAAACCGAGTTCAGGACAATATCACTTCAGCATCCATAGCTCTTTGTCGACATCTAAATAAAACAAGATAATAAAAACCTAGGCCCAAGCCTTCGGTTCACTTACAAGATATCACAACAATATCACACATTTCCCGGCAACGGCGCCAATTTTTGATGAGAGAAAAATACACCCATTAAAAATACATTTATAAAGACTCGAATCGTGGGTAAACTAACTCTCTAACCGGCGAGTACCAGTCGATTGTTAGGATAGCTACAGAGTACGAGGTCGTCCCAAGAGAAATGTGGTTGTGAGTACCAAAGCGAACGTGTTTCTTAGTCTAAGCGATCAAAGTTGTTGGTTATGTTTGTTATAGCTAAAACAGAAAAATAAATATTATTCTAACGAGTTTAACTAAGTGCTTAAAAAGCATAGCCGAGCCACGATCCAACAGTTATTTCCCACACGGAAAAACTTGATAAGGAGTGTGTTTAAACCAACCTACCTTTCCACAAAGATTTTAACGACATCCACGGGTGCCAACTCCTAATTACGGTGTTAAGATCTGAACAACTCTCACTCAACACCCTATGTGAAGTTAATTAATTTTCCTTTAGAAAACCGATTAACCTAACATGATTACGCTCTTTGAGTCGCTCGAACAACGATGACAAACCTCAGTATTGGAAACAGATCCTAACAACTAGGCCGAATCTACGCAATTTATCCTAAAACCCTTTTCCCACATCTCACCGCAAAATGCATTTATAGGTTCGATGTGTGTGACGATGGACTAGATGATCAATCTAATTCAAAGACGTTTAGAATAAGTTTTAGGACGTGGATTAATCATTAAAACATTATATTACGTGCTACACAACTCCCATCTCGTCTCCCGAGGGTCAATTTTACCCGTTTTCACATAATTCGGCTATGTTTAGTTTAACTACTCATATTAACGAAAATAACAAAGAAAATAACAAAACGAAAGAAAACAAAACGAAAAAGATAACTACAGCTATATAGATATACGTATAGATATATTTATATAGATATATATATATATATATATATATAGATATATATATATAATATACGTAAATATATATATTTATACTAATTGCATAAAATAAAAGAAAGCAATAAAAAGCGGAAACGAAATTATATTAAAATTATAACTAGTCGGGTTATTACACCGACATTATAACGACATATATATTACATATAGGCCCCTCCATAACATAAATAAAAGAAAAAGAAGAGAAGAAGAGAAATGGGAGAAGAGAGGCGAAGGATCTCTCATCTCGAGGCTCCATATATATAGAAATTGTTCAAGGCCGGACCGGGCGGGAAAGAGCCGGACCAGGCCGGGTATCATCATCACAGATGACTCACCATGATTCTGGATCCTTCGATTGTGTATTTAGTTGTAATAAAACTTCTAAAATTCATATCTTGAGTTGTAGACCTCCAAAAATTATGATTCAAACGTCAAAATTAATTTCTCGGAAAATTCTTCAACTTTCATGAAGGACACTTCTTCAGAAAACGTCGTTTTGATGGGCCATTCCCATTACGTGTCGTTTGCGACATTTTCCTTAATACAAATCAATTAGCCACTTGACCACCATTTGAGTTGTAGAAGTCCGATTGACTTGATTCAAAATCCATTGGAAAGCTTTCTTGAAGATATACAACTTTTATTAAGGAAACTTCTTCAGAAAAT
Organism: Gentiana macrophylla; assembly: GCA_026214975.1. Classification (NCBI taxonomy): domain Eukaryota; kingdom Viridiplantae; phylum Streptophyta; class Magnoliopsida; order Gentianales; family Gentianaceae; genus Gentiana; species Gentiana macrophylla. The sequence goes on along the minus strand of CM047812.1, from coordinate 9,705,537 downwards.
GTCTTTTTGATGAGCCATTTCCATTACGTGTCGTTTTACAACATTTCTGATACGAATCGATTAGCCACTTGACCATAACTTGAGTTGTAGAACTCCAATTTACGTGATTCAAAGTGCGTTGGAAAGCTTATGTGAAGATCTACAACTTTCATTAAGAAGCCATCCCCTGAAAATGCCTCTAAGCTGGGTCAAATCTCCGTCGAAACAGGTTTTGGTTTTAAGTATGTAAGATAATTTGATCCATTTGAACTCGTAAGCTTGTGGCATCTTCTTCTAATCCTCTAAACACATCTTTTAGGGCTCAAAACATGTCGTTACGTAAAATCTTGGTCCACTTATGATTCTGCAATAAACCACCAAAATACCAAACGTAAATCCGACACGACACTCCGGTTACTAAACCGGTACAAAAACTAATAAAAACTTCTAAAAACACGATATTTTACATAATAGTTACTACTTATATATTTTTATGAAACTTAGGAATTAAAGACTCGAAATGATACAAAAGTGCTCAAAATGATATCAGAAACGGGGTGAAAAGTTATAAAAATAACTGTGAATTTTTCCGTTATCAGCGGACTACGCCATGCCAGGCGAAGTCAAAGTCAACCCGGCTATTGTTATCCCAGCCATTACTGCACAAACCTTTGAGCTAAAGCCAGGACTTATCCAGATGATGCAGCATGCATCAATCTTTCATGGGTATCAATCAGAGAATCCGCATACTCACTTACATACATTCTTAGAGATATGCGGTACTACACGCATCCAAGGAGTAAATGAGGATGCGATCAAGCTTAAACTTTTTCCTTTTTCTTTGAAAGGAGAGGCTAAAGAGTGGTACACCTCTCTCCCCTCCGAATCTATCACCACCTGGGCCGAACTCGAGAGAGAGTTCTTGAGTCAATATTTTCCACCTTCAAAGACGGCCCAGTGTTTAAATGAAATATTCACTTTCTATCAGAAAGAGAATGAATCCTTCTTCGAATGTTGGAAGAGATTCAAGTCTCTTCTTAGAAAGTGTCCCCACCATGGCTTGCCACTGGAAAGGCAAGTCAACACCTTCTTTAGGGGATTGACCGAGCTCACCAAAGGCATGGTCAATAGTTCTTCTGGTGGGGCATTTCTGAAGAAAACACCTGAAGAAGGATGGGCATTGTTTGAGGACATTGCAAAGTATAACTATGCCCCCTCTTATCAAGCAATCCAAGCACCTCCTTCTCCCAAGGTTGTGGAAGTCAATTTGCAAAGTTTGATCGCCATGCTGCAGAAGCAGATGGCAACACCTCAAGTTTCAAATCCGATAAATCAAACTTCTTCTTTCCACGTAACCCTCGGGTTCATCATCTGCGCGAAATCGTCGGCGACCGCCATATGAATGGCGGTGTCAATTTAATCCCCTCGCACCTTATCAAGTGAATCTTGTTCATGATTATGGACGCACAATCAAGTCACATGTCGAAATTGTGATGAGGTGGGGCACACTTCTAGATTACGTCCTATGAGCGGGCGAGAATCTTTGAAGTGAATGCATTCTATGGCCAGAACAATCAAAGGTTCAATCAGTCTTCTGGCCAGAATAATTTTCAGAACCAAGGGTTTAGTCAACCTTCAAGTTTTAATCCTAATTCGAATTTTAATTCGAATCAAAATTTCAATAGAAACCCTGGTTTTAATCAGAACCAAAATTCAAAATTTTCCAATCCTACTCAAAGGTTCAATCATAATTGGCCCGCCAATTCTAATTCTGCAGTCCAAAGTCGGCCCAGCCAGCCTTATTCTCCAAATTTCCAAAACTCTCAAGGCCCCTCCCAATCTACAAATCTTGAAGCTAAATTGGAGGAGCAAAGTAGATCAATGAAGAATCTTGAGAGACAAATTGGGCAACTGGCTGAATAGTTAGCTTCTAGACCCCCAGGGCAGCTGCCCAGTTTCACCGAGAAGAATCCAAAGGGTGGTCAAGTTGCTCAGGCTGACTTGAACAAAGGCCCATGTACTGACTTTGTGCCATCAATTCAATACGGTAAAGAGGAGGCCAAGCAAATGAATCGAAGCGGTACTCAAGTTAGTGGTCCTTCCCATCGTGAAACCACTAGCCCCTCCTGCCATTGATAAGGCGGGAGGGAAGCCGAGCACCTACACTCCTCTCAATCGCAAGAGAAAACTCAGTGGCTGATCCCGAGAGGTGAAGAAGTTGGTGATCCTCAAGTGGCTGATCCTTGAGGACCTTGAAAAAAGCGAAAAGTCGAGTGATCCACGACTATAAAAAAATCTGAAAAGTTGTTCGATGGAAAGATCTGGAAGACAAAGTCGTAAGTTCATCCTCAAAGAAAGTCTTTTACGAGTGACCTTAAGAAGCTTCCATTTCCACCGAGAAAGAGCAACATTCCCTTGAGTGAGGACAAAAAAATACGGAAAGGTCTTGAACCTTTTGAAAAATACTCGTAAATCTTCCATTATCGAAGTCTTGGTCGAGATGCCTAAGTATACAAAATTCATCAAGGATGTTGTGTCTTGAAAAAGAAGTTAGCCAGGCATGGAAAGGCAAATTGGTGAGGATTGCTCCATGATTAATTATGAAGACTTACCAATTAAAAGAGGTGACCCTGGTAAGTTCGTACTTACAGTATTAATGGGAGGTCTAGTCTTCCCTAATTCTTTGTGTGATCTAGGTGCCTCTATAAGTCTTATTCCAATGTCTGTTTGCAAACAACTCGGTTTACAAAGCCTTCTAGAACCCACTACTATGAGTCTACAATTCGCTGATAGATCTTCTAAAAAAGCTTCAGGGATCCTGAAAGACGTTTTGGTTCAGATTGATAGATTTACCTTTCCAGTTCATTGGTATGTTTTAGATATGGAGAAAGATGAAAACGTCCCCCTGATTCTTGGAAGACCTTTCTTATCTACAGCTAGAGCCCTCATCGATTGCGATGGTGGGCAAGTGACTATCCGAGTTAGTGATCAAGAGGTGAGTTACAATGTCTTAAAGTCCATTCAAGTACCCTTTGGCCCTCCAACCGGCTTTTCCATTGATTATATGACGGATGATTTCACCGATTATATGGATAAGCAAGTCATGGCTGTAGAAGCTGAATATGAGCGATTGGTTGATAATTTAAATACTCATGGTGTGGTCAATCTAGATCAATTAGCAGCTGATTTTGAGGAAGAATTGTTGGAAGAAGAAGCTTTGGCAGTGGGACCACAGAGTAAACTCAGTGATATTGAGTTGAAAAGTGGAGATCTCAAATCGAGTTTAGAAGACCCCCCTGCAGATTTGGTGTTGAAGCCGTTGCCTAAACATCTTAAGTATGTGTTTTTAAGAGAAGGTGACAAGCTTCCATTGATTATATCTGCCAAGCTTTCTCGTTTAGAGGAGATGCAATTAATCAACGTCTTGAAGAAAAATGAGAAAGCCTTTGGTTGGCAGGTAGGAGATATCAGAGGGATATCTCCGGACATCTGTATGCACAAGATCAAGACGAATGAGGGTGCAAAATGTGTTAGACAGCCCCAGAGGAGGCTCAACCCTCATATGCAAGAAGTCGTTAAAAAGGAAATCATCAAACTTCTGGACATGTGAATCATTTATGCCATCGCGGATAGTGAATGGGTTTCCCGACTCAAGTAGTTCCCAAGAAAGGAGGAATTACGATTGAGAAGAATGAGAAGGGAGAGGAAATAGCACTGAGACTTGTCACTTTGATTCTGAGTCTCAGCATCGATTATAGAAAGCTCAATGAGGTAACCATGAAAGATCACTTTCCCTTCCATTCATTGATCGGATGCTTGAGCGTCTAGCGGGACACGCATTCTACTGTTTCCTAGATGGATATTCAGGATACTTCCAGATACCCATTGATCCAACTGACCAAGAAAAGACCACCTTCACCTGCCCTTATGGAACATTCGCTTACAGGCGGATGCCATTTGGTCTCTGCAATGCCCCAGCTACATTTCAGCGATGTATGCTAGCTATCTTTGACGGGCTTGTAGAAAAGTGTATGGAGATCTTTATGGACGATTTTTCGGTTTTTGGTCAGTCTTTTGATGATTGCCTTGACAATCTTGATCAAGTGTTATCCAGATGTGTAGAAAAGAACTTAGTACTTAATTGGGAAAAATGCCATTTCATGGTAGATGAGGGAATAGTTCTTGGCCACAAAATATCCGCCCAAGGTATAGAAGTTGACAGGGCCAAAGTAGAAGCTATCGAAAAGATGAGCTATCCTAAGAATGTGCGTGAAGTGAGAGGCTTTCTTGGACATGTCGGATTCTACAGAAGGTTCATTCAAGACTTCTCCAAGATAGCCAAGCCCTGTCCCACTTTACTAAAGGAAGGCGTTGAGTTCAATTTTGATGAGAAGCGCAAGCAAGCGTTTGAGGAGCTTAAGGATCGTTTAATTTACGCTCCAATTCTTATATCGCCCGATTGCAACCTACCTTTTGAGCTTATGTGCGACGCATCAAACTATCTTTGTTGGTCTTTGTTCTGGACAAAAGATCAAGGGAAGTTCCACCTATCTATTACGCCGATCACACATTGAACCCCTCTCAAGTTAACTATACCACTCTTGAAAAGGAACTTTTGGCGTAGTCTTTGCTATGGACAAGTTTCGTAGTTACTTGTTAGGAGCTCAAGTGATTGTGTGGATGATCACGCTTTTGCTGCGGTATCGATGACTAAGAAAGAGGCCAAACCGCGCCTACTACGTTGGATCTGACCTACAAGAGTTTGACGTTCAAATAAAGGACAAAAGGCGTTGAAAACGTAGTGGTGATCATCACGTTCAAGGATGCTAAGTGAGGAAAAGGATGATCCAGATGATATAGATCTTTACTTTCCTCTAGAGAACATTATGTTGATAGACGGTTGTCCTCCTGATGTTCCATGGTATTCTTCCATTGTAAATTACCTTCATGCCCGATATCTCGATCCAGAATTGTCTTATCAGGAGAAGAAAAAGTTCTTCTCTGATTTGAAATCTTTCGTTTGGGATGAACCTTATCTTTTTAAGATCTATAAGGATGGTTTGCTTAGGAGATGTGTTCCTGAATCTGAACAACGGGATATTATTGAGCAATGCCACAGTGGACCCACTGGAGGTCACTTTGGTCCGTGGAAAACCGTTGCTAAGATCTTCCAATCCGGTTTCTATTGGCCTACGATCTTTAAGGACACAGAAGCTTTCTGTAAAGCTTGTGATAGGTGCCAAAGGACCGGTACTCTGACAAGGCGGTTTGACATGCCTTTGAAACCCATTCTAGAATGCGAGGTCTTTGATGTATGTGGTATCGATTTCATGGGACCATTCCCATCATCTTGCGGTAACAAATACATCTTAGTCTGCGTAGATTATGTGTCAAAATGGGTAGAGGCTCAAGCCACCCCTCACAATGATCATAAGACGGTCATGAAATTTCTAAAGAAAAATATCTTTGTGAGGTTTGGATGTCCACGTGCCTTGATCAGTGATGAAGGGACGCATTTCTGCAACCGACCTCTGGAGAAAGTTCTTGAGAAATATGGTGTCCGGCACAAAATTGGCACACCATATCATCCGATGAGTAGTGGTCAGGTTGAAAGGAGCAACCAAAGTATCAAGAAAATCCTGGAGAAGACGGTAAACAGTCATAGAAAAGACTGGAGTTTGAAATTGGATGATGTGCTTTGGGCGTACAGAACTGCCTATAAAACCCCTATGGGTACATCTCCATATCAAATGGTCTATGGAAAGCCATGTCATCTGCCTGTCGAGCTAGAGCATAGAGCGTATTGGGCTACAAAGTTTCTGAACTTTGATTCACAATATTGTGGGAAACATCGACTGCAGCAGTTACATGAGTTAGACGAATTCAGACTCCAGGCCTACGAAAGTTCCAGGATTAGTAAAGATAAGATGAAGCTACTCCACGATGCTAAGATTAAGAAGAGAGAATTCCACGTCGGCGAACAAGTTCTTCTATACAACTCTAGGTTACATTTGTTTCCTGGAAAGTTGAGGACACGTTGGTCCGGCCCCTTCGAGATTCTCCAAACCATTCCTGGAGGCGTTCTTGAACTTCGTGGTTATAGTGGTGACCCGTTTCAAGTGAATGGCCAAAGGTGCAAGCACTATATTGGTGAACCTAAAGAGAAACCTTTGAATATCCGTTGCCTCGATATCCTCGGGTGTGGTGCTACGGAAGTCGAAGAATTCGATGAGTTTTCACCCAACCTATTTTCAGAGAATGGCTGTAGTGGTCCTTCTGAAGAAGTTCTAGCTGGTAGTTGGGATATGGAAGAATTGGAGAGGGAGCGTCAGTTGAAGGGTCATCAGAGGGCTCAGAGAATGAAGAGGTCAACCATGGGGAAGTTTAAGCGTATTTGGAAAGCTATTAAAGATTTCACCCCATGTGTGCGATGCTGTTTCTGCAGCCACACTACTAATCAGAGCTTACACGAGGTAGTGGCTGGCAGAAAAGTCAAATGGCCTGATCCAGGCTGAGCTTTGAACGGTGTCGAGCTAACGACATTAACCAAAAGCGCCACTAGGGGGCAACCTAGATATCGTTCTTTTAGTTGTTTTTGTTTTATGCTTTGGTAGTGTTAGTATTTAAGTTTAGTTTATTCAGTTTTAGCCGTATTAAGTTTTTGTGTTTATCTGTCAGTTAGTTGTGCTTTCTAGATATGGATTTCGGTGTTCAGCCAGAGGAGTTACCTTTCCTTAGGAGGATTCCACTCATTACTGTAGATGACGGACCGGGAGGAACCATCGTTTTGCACGTAGATTTTGACATTAGTACCCGCGTCAAGACGGTCACCTATGTTCTCATTGTTCCCCGTTGTTCGGGAGGTGGAGACTTTACTCTTGAGGAGTTACAGAGGCAGCTCTAGTATGCGTCCATACACAATCTGAATGATCCGATCTTTGACAGATTTAGCGCTAGTCTTTGCAAGTGAGCATTTTCGAGGTGTTGATGTAGGGTGAGGACTGGGGTTTACAAGATGAGTATGACTTCCCTCCGGCGATTGACATGCTCCGCCGTCTCATTCGAGTGATAGATTGGTCGGCCATTTATGATGACTAGCGTTGTTAGGTTGTTTCGTCGAGCAAGCGACGTAAAACAAAAGCGCTGAGTGGGAGGCAACCCACTGTTTTCTATCTGTTTTTCTTTTGGTTTTCTAGTAATTTTATGTACTTCATCGATTTAGAGTTGTATTTTTGAAGTTTTATTTAAGTTTAATAAGAAAGTGCACTTTTGAATTTGAGTTGTATGGAAATTTTATAATTTTTTTGCACTTTTTCCTGCTTGGACGCCTGTCCAGAACTTTGGACGCCCGTCCACCTTGACCAATTTTTGGACGAGCGTCCACTAAGCCTGGACGCCCGTCTGCTTTATTCCCTCCAATCCTGTATGTGATTTAAACTCTTGAATGAGCGTCTAATAAACTGGACGCCCGTCCAGTTCATCTGATTTCCCAGTGGACGCCCGTCCACTGAGTTGGACGAGCGTCCAACCTCTGTCTATATATACCCCCTCCGACAGTGAACCTTCATTTTTCAGGATTTCAAACCGCAAAAACCGTTTCCTCTCCCTCCTTTTGCCCTAAAATCTTCAATTCTAAACCATTTTGAGCGATTCCAAGTGCTATAGACCGCTCTTGACACCCTCTCTTCGATTTTCATAACCAAATTCCCCAACACGCCATATTTTAGGAGAATCAGCACCCTCCTCAGTCCGACTTTTTGGAGGAAAAATCCGATTTTGGAGGCCACGATTGTGTTGTTTGGACTCGTTTTCATCTCGATCAACATCTACTCACCCTACTTGGTAAGTTAGTAACAACTTTTCTAGATTTTATTCACGTTTTTGCGAGTTCGATGTTTGGGTCGGCTCGTTCACTTGGATAGCACCTTAATTCATTTTTTTTTTCTGGTTTTGTGTTTCTTTCTGCTCTGTTGTGGTGTTGTGATGGATGGTGAATGGGTTGTTTGGTGATGATTATGGTTGTGGTTGTGGTTTGGTTGTTTTGAAATCCCGCTTTGGATGTTAAACGGGTATCTTGTTGCGATTGGGATTGTTTGGTTTAGTCTAGGCGTGAATAATGGTTCATAAGAAGGCAGTGGTGAAGAGGCATGGTAAGGAAGTGGCCCGGGAGGCGGGGAAAAAGCGTAAAGAGATTGATCCTACCTTAGTTGATCCGAACCGGGGTGTTAGTATTCGGGAGCAACCCCCTAGAGCCACCCAAACTAGGGCAACCTTAAGAGATGAACCAACCTCGGATTCTGAGACGGATGATGATATTCCATTGGTACGGATGCCTAGGGGTCAGAGAGGTGGAGGATCGTCTAGGGCTGAGGAACCTATAGATGCTACCCTGGAAGAGGAACCGGTTGAAACTAGGGCTGCTCAACCTAGGAAGAAAGCCAAAACCGTACCACCTATGCCTCTGCCTCGTAGATTCGTGAACCCTAGGGCCCACGACGCGTATACCAAGCACTATTTCTCGAGAACTATGTTGATAGAAAGGGCTACATTGGAAGCAAAGGTAGATCCGGGATTCGTGAAGTTGCTTAAGGATCGGAAATGGGAGGCCTTGATGACAATCCCGACTACCCCGGTAAATGGCTCCCTAGTTAGGGAATTTTACGCTAATTGTTCAGAAACCAACTTGGGGACGAAGGTAGTTGTGGTTAGAGGGGTGGAAGTTCCATTTACACCGGAGGTGATCAATCAGAAATACAACTTAGCGGCTTTTGAAGGTCGGGATTACAAGGAGGAGATTGTTCACAGACAGAGTTTGGGGCAGGATCCGTTGGAGGAGTTGAGATTGAGAGTTTGCCCGGATGTGGCCTGGATGTTGAGGCCGGGAGGAGACCGGAAGGAGTTGGTTACCACGACCTGGACGGAGGATTGGAAAGTCCAGTGTCGATTCATTCAGAGTCGGTTGTTGCCTAAGAACAACTTGACACATTTTCATATTGGTGACCTAGGCATGCTGTATGCGTTGACATTTGGCCTGAATGTGGATGTGGGACAGGCATTATATGATGAGGTGGCTATTAATCAGAAGATCTATACTCGTTGCTTGATTATCCTCACCTGTCCCACGATCCTACGTATTGATGCCGGTGTACCTGTGTATGGAGCCGATCACAAACCGAAGAACCCGAGGCCTATACAGAGAGAGAAGGGTAAGCCTTCGGGTCAGTCAGAGTCAGGGGTAGTACGTGAGCCTGGTTCATCATCAGCACCGCCTCGAGCGTTCCCACTTCCTACTTTATCTCCTTCGGTTTGGATGAGGCTCAGTATGGGCAACAGTGTGCGAGACTGGCTGGAGGACATAAGGACTTATCAGAACAACATCTTGACTATTCTGCAGTGTATGAGTGAAGGCCGGCAGCCAAAGGACGACAGAATCTTCAATCCGAGCGTCATGGATTTCCATTATTCAGCTGAGATTGAGCAGGCCATTACGGACATCCTGGATGGGTCTGAGTCATCTTCAGATGAGGAGCAGCCTGACTCGGCGGAGAGGACTACGGCACCATCATCTGGACCCTCTTCTGATCCTCCGGCTGATGATTCTGCGGCGCCAAGCCAGCCTTGATCTCGTTTTTCTGATTCTAGCTTTTATTTTTCTTTGATTCGATGGTTGTGTATTCTTGATACTTTCTCTTATATGCTTCGTTGTACTTTTGATTTTGCTACTGTTACTTTTTCCGATGGATCATGTAAGCCATAAGGCACCCGTACTTTCATTTCTATTTTGTTTATACTTTTGGATGTATTGGATGCTTTATCTTTTGTTTATCTTCATTTTTGATATCTCTTTTCATTCTGGTATACTCCCCCGTTTTCCCCGAGATGTTTCCGTGTTTGTCAAGTCGTGCAGGTATCTTTTTAGCGGTTTTGTCGAGCTACATTGTCTGGTTACGAGTTCTACGTGTCACTATATAGGCTCCGGCCTGACCAACGATTCGTGTATCGGTTTCAATCAGCTAAGTCTTTTATCTTTTCTTTAATTCTGCACAACTTGAGGACATGTTGATCTTTAAGTGTGAGGGAGGGGAATGAATGACGTGTATCTACACATTTGCTTATATCAATGTGTTTCTATGCAAAATGAGCTAGAATTTTCAAAATTTTCCGACATTTTTGTTTTTGTTTTGTCCCGAGTGAGCAAATGCATATTCTTTGTTCGTTATTTTTATAGTCATCCAAGCTATATATCATATGTTTAGTAAGTTAGTTGTTTCACCTGATCTATTTTTCACGAGCCATAGTAAATGATGAGCTAATTTATAAAGCTATACCCCTTTTTGACGAGTGATTTCTGATTATCTTATAAGTCATGTGCTTAGTGCTACGTATGTATCTTGAGATTTATGATAGTTTATATTTAGATCCGAAGTATGTTATACTGTGAATATCTTAGGGTTTGAATGTGATAAGTAACACGTAACTTATTGTCAAATGAAAAAGTTGAGTTATATATGAATTAATTGGGTGTGTCGAAAGCTAGTCGATGATTTGAGTGTGATAGGGTATACCACGTATGTCCTATACCACTATGATGACCAAAAGCTCACGACAGTCAGAAGAAGCTGCCTTATGATTTGAGTAAGGTAGGGTATATCTCGAATATCCTATTCTGCTATGACAGGGCAATAGCTCATTCTGATGTGTGTTTAAAGTGAAGTAATTGAATCAACTAAAGAAGTGTTATGAAATGAATATAAGACTAAGTTATCATCTATCTTATCCCCAGTAGAAACTGATAGATATGCTGTAGGGATTATCCTCTGAGTATTTCAGAAAGGCCCTAGATATATTCTATCATCCTTTTCGGGATATGTTACGTTTGTAGGGTACACCTTATTAGTGTCATTTATCGCTAGTCTACGAGGGGGTATTAGCTAGTTTTGCTTTGAGTTTCTCAAGTTTGGATCTAGTGGAAGTTTTCTATGGCTTTGCACACACACTGGTGAACCTCTGATTTATTGATCTATGCTATATTGTCTTAGATGTCTGTTTTCGTTTCGAGCTTTAATTTTCGTTTCGTTTTGCTTGGGACGAGCAAAAGCTTAAGTGTGGGGGAGTTGTTAAGGGTGAATTTATACGATTTATAACGCTATATTCTATGATATTTTTCCCCGTATTTGTACTAAATTGCATAAGAAACGAGTGTTTAATGGATATATTGAGCAAATGAGATTTTAAATGAGTTAATCGCAAACTTGGTTAATTTTGGCGTTTTAATTGTGATTTTATGATTATTTGAGCATTATTACATTTTGCGATGTTTTTATGTGTTATAGATACATGTTTGAGGCTCAAAAGATGATCAAAAGTTGATTAAGTTCGAGTTAATTGATGATAAAAGAGATAATGAAGAAGTGGGATAGAGATAGAAGAGATAAAGATCAATAAATCAAAATTTAATCGTATCAAACTGGCGTCCAGAATCTCCGTCCAGTGGACGGGCATCTGATGTAATTGAACGAGCGTCCAGGATGTCATCTTTGATTCAGGAAGTTTGGACGCTGGAGTGGACGCTGGATGGACGAGCGTCTGGTCATGACTCGGCCCGATTCGAAGTTTTACTGAAGAGTGGACGGGCGTTCAAGGTTTAAGACGGGCGTCCGGTAGCCGACTTTGCTGAACCAACTTCAAAATCTATTTATAGCGGCTGTTTTCTCCACTTAAGGATACCATATACTCATTATTCAAAACCCTAAACCTAGGGGCGGCTTTAGGCTGCGTTTTCTCCTTTTTATTCCAGTTTTTATGCACTTTAGATTTAGATCAAACTAGTTACTTTTTATGCACTGTTTCTGCAAATTTGAGTTGCTGAGGATGTTCAGAAGCTAAAAGCTTCATCAAACGAGTATTGTGAAGCCATCCAACAATTGTTGATTTCGTTTTCATCGATTATACTGTGAGTTTTTATTAAAGGTTGTTTCTTATTCATGTTTAATTTGTTTAATTGCTCTTATATCGGAAGATATGCATGTGTTGATTGTTTATTGTCGATGGAAATCTTAATAAACGTTAGATCACCATGAATAAGAATAGTAATTTGAATCTATCTTAACGGAAGTTAATAGGTTTACTTGCTAGATTATAAACGTAAAGTTTGCACATTTGGTTAGAAAACGCGTTAATCTTGCATTGGAAGATAATAGATTAATAGATGAACTTTCTAAGGAATTAGGGTTCATATTTAGATAAGGTGAATCACAACCTAGATGAAAACCACAATATAATCGAGATAGGAAATCAATGCTTGTTGGATAGGTGGATCAATCCTCGTTTGTTCGTTAAACACTTGATTTAAATCCTTAAAAACTTGAATTTGTTTAGTTAGTTTACTTTTACTTGCATCTTAGATTAGTTTAGTTAAAGGTTCGCAACCCGTATCCTTCCTAGCTTTGGATTACATCCTCTGTCTAGTTTTATTTTCTGTTTTGTTTTGTTTTACTCGCTGTTTAGATTAGTTTCGTGACATAGTTTAAGTTAGACGAAAACTAGAATCACAATTGTTTAGTTCCCCGTAAGATCTACCCGGCATTAACCACTATTACTACGATCCTTATACTTGAGGTTAACCGGATTATTACTTGTTTGCTTTGTTAGATAAAATCCGTGGACAATATAGTAGTGTTAAACTTGAATTAATGTATGTCATTTTATTTTCAGCAAAAATGTCTGCTCAAATTTCTGCTTTACTGTCTGAAAAATTAACGGGAAACAACTTTAAGAAATGGAAGAGTAACTTAAACGTGGTACTCACGTATGAGAATGTGCAACATGTACTTACTTCAATGCCCTACGGGCGGCGGTCCAAAAACTGGTAAAGCCGAGATCGAACAAATGTAATCGCTGGATCGGGCGTATAACCGGGCTCGTGGGAAAATCCTGGCGGCGTGTCGAAGGTTATTAGGACCCAGATTGAAGAGTTTGAGTCTGCGGGAGAAATCATGCGAAACTTACTACGATGTTTGGATCACCTAGCAACCAAGCAAGACACGATGCCATCAGGTTGGCCGTTAACACGAAATTGAAGAAAGGTCAAGCGTTGAATGGTCATGTTCGAATATGATCGATTACTTCAATGACGCCGGTATTCATGGATCAAAGTTCGATGAAGCAACTCAAGTATCGATGATTTTGGAATCATTGACTCGCGAGTTTATCCCGTTCAAAACTCGATGATCGATGGGCAAATATGAGTTGACCATGACACGTATCTTTGAATGAACCGACTATCTACGAGGGCCTGCTATCGAAAGATAAGGTCCAAGTAGGGGATAAGAAAGTCGAAGCCAATATGGCGGCCCAGGTCATCAAACAAGCCTAAGGCAAAACCAAAGAAGAAGGGTAATGTTGCACCCGTGCCCAAGCCAATGAAGAAAAAGATCGCCAAGAATGTTGACGAGGCCAAGCCAAAGGGCAAATGCTTTTCTTTGTAAGGAGGTAGGACATTGGCGACGCCATTGTCCCGAATATCTTCGTGATGTGAAAGATGGCAAAGTCAAGGTCATCATTGGGAAAGATAAGAAAGGTAATTTGGAATTACTATTCTTGGAATCTTTTAACGTAGCTAAAGATGTGTCCACTTGGATACTTGATAATGGAGCTACTAACCATGTATGTTCTTCATTGCTGATTCTTAGTTAAATGCGAGGAGTTTGAAGAGGGTTCTCAAGTGATGATGCAGTAGCACTGGGGCGCCATTTCAAGCTAAAGCAAAGGGAGCTGTGGATTTGCATTTTAATAATAGAATTTTACATTTAGAAAATGTTTATTTTATTCTCAATTTTAGGAGAAATTTGATTTCTTATTCTCCTTAGTTGAACAATCATTTTCTGTTTCAAGTTTGAATGGTGAATTTGTTATTTCAAAGAATGGCTTTGAATTGTGTTCAACTATAAATGAAAACGGTGTATATTTTGTAAGACCACATAAAGCTCCCCTACTTAATATTGAAATGTTTAAAATCACGCTCACAAAGATCTCGCTAAAAGCGCGAAAGTTTCTCAAGTAAAAGAAGATAAAACATACTTGTGGCATCCGAGGCTTGGCCATATTTCCTTGGAAAGACTCAAAAGACTTGAAAAGGTTAATGCCTTAGGTGAGTCATCTGTTGACACACTGCCTGTCTGCGAGTGTTGCCTGGAGGGAAAAATGACTAAGCGTCCCTTCTCATCAAAGGGTAATAGAGCCACATGAACTCTAGACTTAGTGCATTCAGATCTTTGTGGTCTCATGAACGTACAAGCTAGAGGCGGATACGAGTACTTTGTGACTTTCATTGATGATTACTCGAGATTCGGTTATGTTTATCTCACTTGCATAGAAAGTCCGAGGCTTTTGGAAAGTTCAAGGAGTTCCAAGCAGAAGCCGAAAGGCAACTAGGCAAGTCATTGAAATGCCTCCGCTCGGATCGTGGAGGTGAGTATTTAGATACTGAGTTCATCGACTACTTGGCTGAAAAAGGAATTTGTTTCCAACGTTCAGCGCCTAGGACACCTCAACAAAACAGAGTTGCTGAGAGGAGAAACAGGACATTGATTAACATGGTTAGATCAATGATGAGCTACGCCTCACTACCTATATCCTTTTGGGGTTATGCTTTAGAAGCGGCGGTCTACATTTTGAATGCGATGACCGTCAAAGTCCATCGAAAAAAGACACCTATTGAGATGTGGTCGGGACATCGCGAAAGCATGCGTCACTTCCGCATATGGGGTTGTCCTGCACATTTGCTGATGGACAGACTACCAAGCTACAATCACGTACGAAAGTATGTTTGTTTGTAGGCTATCCAAAAGGTACACGTGGTGGTCTATTTTACGATCCGGAAGATAACAAAGTGCTAGTCTCGACTAACGCTACGTTTTTGGAGGAAAGTTATATGAAAGACCACGACCTCGAAGTACAATTGTACTAGAGGAATTACTCTCCGATGACATCGAGCCCATTGTGGTCGCGATGTTCCCCGTAAACAACACTAATAATACAACAATCACTTCCGACATTCTGTTCCACCCAGGCGTCACTGCGAGAGTGGTTCGCCACCGGCTCGGCACGGCATGGATTTAGAGGCAAACGTAGTCGCCTCTGATGGGGTGGAAGATGATCCTCCGACCTATAAGAAGGCCTTACTGGATCACGATAAGGATAAATGGATTGACGCAATGAATCAAGAGATGGAGTCTAGGTACTCTAACTCAGTCTGGAAACTTGTAGAACTTCCTCAGGGTGAAAGGCCCATTGGATGTAAATGGCTCTACAAGAGAAAGAGAGGAGTAGATGAGAAGGTTGAAACCTTCAAAGCACGGCTGGTAGCCAAAGGTTACACACAGAGAGGGGTATAGACTACGAGGAAACCTTCTCGCTTTGTGGGCCATGATGAAAACCATCCGCATCCTCCTTTCGATTCTTTGCATGCCTGGATTATGAAATCGGCAAATGGATGTTAAGACAGCGCTTTCTAAACGGCTTTCTTGATGAGGAAATCTATATGCAAAGAACCGTAGGATTCATTGAAGAAGGTCGAGAGCACATGGTGTGCAAGTTGCTCGAGATCCATTTATGGGTTGAAGCAAGCATCTCGCTCCTGGTATCATAGATTCGATCACACGATCAAGTCTTATGATTTCAACAACACTTTGCTTGAATCTTGTGTGTACAAGAAGGTTATCAAAGATAGTGTTGTATTTCTAGTGTTGTGCGTTGATGACATACTCCTAATTGGCAACGATAAGGGGATGATGTCCAACGTGAAAAGTTGGTTGACCACGCAATTCCAAATGAAAGATTTGGGAGAAGCGAGTTATGTTCTAGGGATCCAAATTATAAGGGATCGTAAGAACAGGATGTTAGCTCTGGTCCCAAGCAACTTATATAGATAAGGTCTTTGCACGCTTGATATGGAGAACGCAAAGAAGGGTTTTCTACCAACCCGTCACGGCGTTTACCTCTCTCTAAGACTCGGGGACTCAAACCCTCAAGAGGTCAAGCTATGGGAAGAGTGCCATATGCCTCGGCTGTTGGTAGTCTTACGTATGCTATGAGGTGTACGAGACCTGACATTTGTTACGGCGTTGGATTAGTCAGCCATTTTCAGTCAAATCCAGGGCAACCGCACTGGACAGCAATAAAGAATCTCATCAAATATTTGAAGAGAACCAGAAATTATATGCTCGTCTATTCGAGTGGGAGTTTGGAGCTAGCGGGGTACACCGATTCTGACTTTTAGTCAGACAGAGATGATTCTAAATCTACCTCTGGTTTCAGTGTTTACGCTTGGTGGCGGTGCAGTAGAATGGAGAAGCCAAAAGCAATCCAGCACAGCCGATTCAACAATGGAAGCTGAGTTCATAGATGCCTCGGAGGCAGCTAAAGAAGCAGTTTTGTTAAGAAAGTTCATCAGCGGATTAGGCGTTGTCCCGAATGCTGAGGATCCTATTACTCTCTATTGTGATAACAATGGGGCCATTGCCAACTCTAGAGAACCTCGAAAGCACAGTAAGTCGAAGCATATAGAGAGAAAATACTGGGTGATCAACGATTTTGTCGATAGAGGGGACATTTCCGTCAAGAAAATCGCCTCCGCCGATAATCCTGCCGATCCATTCACCAAGACGCCGCCGATTGAAGCTTTTAGTCGACACTTGGAGACTATAGGTATTAGAGACATGTCTCATTTGCTTTAGAGCAAGTGGGAGTGATAGTTTGTTGTATTTTAAATAATAGGGTGTGCTCTAAAACAATTAATCACATGCTTTCGTGCAAGTGGGAGATTGTTAGGTGTGATGCCGAAAGACAATTTTGTAATTGTTTTATTTAATAAATGAAATGATGTTATTATTCATATTTATTATTCTCATATTCACCGATGTGACAATAGTATTTACACTACTGAGAAAACCCTAAAGTATATCGTTTATGTAATCACTTAACTCGGTGTATGGTATATACACGGAGGATTGAGTTAGTGAAGATGTACTTAAAATACAATTAGCCAGTAGTGAAGTTAATCGAGTATCGGGTCTCTCGCTTAACGTGCTATTAATGCGCCCTGAAACACAATAGGTGTGATTGTCTTATCCGACTTTCGGTTAAGAGAACCTAATGGGGCATTTATATATGATAGATATATCGTATAGAATTTGGACCGATTTGATTAGAGTTCACGATATAATTCCGTAATCGAGAAGTCTTATCGAATCAATGGATGATCATATTTATGGATATATCTTAATCTCGAGGTGATCACGATCAACCGCTTGAATAAGTATGAAGTTTGACTTGACGGTTAAGGATTACACTTCGAGTCTGTGGTCCGAATTACCCCATCTTGGCATTGTATTTGGATTGAGTGAGTAGTCTGTGTTATCACGATACATAATCCATTCCTTCCATTTATGGAAGTAGATAGGCGCTTCCTTATTTGTTAATCCTAGAAACCGATCGATCGTATTTGAGTTCATATTACAACGATTAGCTACCAAAGAGTTGTATGAATTAATTGATCACTAGGGGTTAATGGTAAATAAGGATAAGAGGTTCTAAAAAGGGTTAACGGTAACTTCCCGATTTAGAATGAACAGTCTATGGAGGATTAATCCATATGTAATGATTATATCAATGGACGCTTATTATTATTCTCGTGAGGAGATAAATATAATCTTATAATCGGAGGAGTGCAGTCACGGGATTATGGTGGCATATTCCTTTGATTGATTTATCGAATATAATTATTCTATAATTATTTATTTGATTTATCGGAGCCGCTGATTATTAGTCCCCGACGTGCCTCCTAATATAGCATAGCTATTCTCGGACGTCGAATCCTAATAATATTAATTTAGTTCTTGTTGGACTTTATTAAAACGATATGTGAATTAATTGTTTAGTGGACTATTAAATTAGTTGGGCTAAATAATTAAATGCACGGAAAAGACATTTTTCGTGGACTCGGCCCAAATTAGTGTGTTGACATTTTTTTTGACCTAATTGGTCAAATATGGTTTTGTGCGTGTGAACCTTTTAATAAAAAGGTGGCGCCACTTTTATGGTTGATAATTATTAGGAAATTGGTTTTTCTTGGATAATTATTTAATGTGTGATTTATCTTTTATTTGTTAAATGATAATTCATGAAATATTAGATAATAATATGATTTATCCTAATTTGTTTGGGATAATTATTTTATTTATCTTTTATTTGGAAAAAGGATTAATGTAATAATTATCTCTTAATTATTTAATCCTTGGAGGTTAAGTTTTACTCTCCTATATAAAGAGAGTTCTCACAAGCCTTAACACACATAAAAAATTTCGACCACTCTTACAAATTAGAGGGAAGAATTTCGGCCAAGGGTTGGGGAGAAATCTTGGAGATTTTTCCGGGTAGCATATCGGAAGGGTTCGAGTCGAGAATTCCTTCCACCGGGAGTTGCTTGGATCACACGTACGGAAGATCGTGGTGCTCTTCACATCTTCTCACATTCATCCTTTTTGCGGTTCTTCAACTTGAATTTTGAGATTCAAGAGGTATGATCTACATCCCCCTTGTAGATATAGATCTAGTTGTTTTATTACGTGTATTATATAGATCTAGATCCTTAAAATCGCTTCCGTTGCGGATGATATTACTAACAGTGACATCAACAATCATATATGAATGACATCAACAATTTATGTAGTGACATCGGCAATCATATATGTAGAGACATCACGATGAAGTGAAACCGCGATGCAGTGGCCACCCCGATGTAGAGACACCGCGATGAAGTGGCCATCCCCGATGCAGAGACATCGCGATGCAGAGACCATCGAGATGCAGTGATCACCAGGATGCAGTGACATTTGATAAAACAACACCGTGATGACATTTGATATTTTTCCAACTTAATTTCATAAAATTGATTTATTTTCTTCATAAAATCGACTTCAAATGGTTATATCTTTTGATATAAAACTACGATCAACATAAATCTTTCACCTTAATTCATATTTTTTATGCAGTTACATCGGCAATCATATATGCAGTGATATCAACATTTTATGCAGTGACATCGACAATCATATATGCGTGACATCAACAATTTATATGATATACCACTCGTTGTGTCACAACGGTTGTGTCCGAATCATTACTCAAAAAAAGAAAGGAAAAAATTAAACATCATCCAAAGCCTTTCATAATCATACCAAAGCATCAATGTCACAGAAAATTTAATAACAACAAAAGGTTGAATGCTTTGCTAATGTCACTTCATCAAATAATTAAGCTGAAATTGAACGAACAAAAATGTGAATTACAAATTTGCGTAAAAGCTACATTTACTAAGATGGGGCATGCTATCTATTCGATCTAAAAGCTTATATACAGATAGAAACCGCAAAATTTATCTCTAGTATGGGTTCTGAGGTGGACTCACCGGATGATAATGATTCTGATCCTGTACTCAAGTACCTTAACCAGATACTCTTGGAGAGAACATGAACGAGAGGCCCAAAGATGTTCCTTGACCCTTTTTCTTTACAAGCAAATTGAGAAAACTCTATATGACACCCTTGGAAAACGGGGCCTGCTTCTTCAAAACAAAGAAAATCAAATCTGGCGACGACCACTGATTCCCTTTTTGGGAATTCCAAAGAGTATAGCACAAATAGTTTGTGCTACCGGTTAGCAACTCTGTTGATCCTAATCGGGTGGTGATCCGGGGCTATAGGCCTTCAATTGGCCAGAGTGATGCCAGTGATTACTCATCTAAATCACCTCGGTCTAATGCAGAGTACTCTATGAATTCTAACAGCAACTTTGGCAATACTAATTTGAAGACGGATGGTTTTATGTATGGCAATCTATTTCAAAATATATTCAATGACAGTGACTCCATGTTGCAGTTTAGAAAAAGGTATGGAAGAAGATAGTAAGTTTTGGGATTAGTCAACATAGCATTATTAAAAGTAAGCCTAACATCTGCAGCAAAATCCATTGGTGAAGGATACAAATTCTTGGATAAATTCGATTTCACAGTCCCCAAATCCATAGGCCGCTTAATTATCTGATGATAATCATGAAGATTGAGAGCCACTGCATCAACATGAGCTTTAAAATACCAAGAGGCCTTTAGTTTCAAAAGCTTTGTAAGTATCTGCTTGCATTCTTTCATCATGCTCTCATCCATAACACAACCAACATTCCCAATTCCCCTGTTATCAAATCCATTCGGCAATCTCTTCAAAACATTATTATTAGATGACCTAAGAGGACCAGCGCTCTTATTTTCAGTTGATTTTCACCGAGGATTATGGAGCCTACTAATTAGGTTTCCTGATTCAATTTGACCTCGCAAGCTTTGTACCTGATGGAGTTCGGAAACAAGTCTCTCTCGGAGCTCCAAAACAGACTCGGAGTCCAGCTCGAACTTCTCCTCCTCTCTGCCGGCCATCATGCACTCCGCCACCGTCCCACGGCAGCCGGATCTGGTCGTCATCTTCATCCCGCTCAGCTGCGATCCTTCATCAAAGTCTTCGCCACTTGCAAGAGCTGTTGAAATCAGAAAATCAGCGATGAAGGAAAGTATGAAGAGTTGGAAAAAGATTCGAAGAAAGAAGAAAAAAGAGAGAATAAGACTTGGTTTGTAATGGGTTTGTAACAGAGGGTAATTTAGGAAACATAGAAAAAATCCGTCCTTATAAACGATGATCTTTTTTGGATTTCCTAAATGCCTAATTAAATCTCAAAACACGTCCTTATAAACAAATAACACAAAAAAAGGGGGCGCTACCTCAGACATTCCTTTTCTTTTATTTTTTTATTTTTTATTCTTTTTCTCCCCGATTTTTAAACGCTCAATTTTTTTTATCTAGATCACCAAAAACGATAAAAATTGCACTGCATTTTTTATTTTTTGATGCTCTAAATTTTGAGACTTGGTTCGATATAATTACATCGTTTTTCGTAAAATTGTCCCGGATTTTATCAATATGAAACAACAAGTAATAAACCGGTTAACCTCAAGTGCAAGGATCGTAGTATGGAGGCTGGGTCGATCTTACGGGGAACTAGACGAATGTTAACCCTAGCTTTTGTTTTTAACTAACTATTGTCACGATTACTAACCTAACGAATAACTAACTAAACAAATATGCAGAAAATAACTAGACAGAGGAGATTAATCCAATGCTAGGAGAGATTGAAAGCGATAAAAATAAACTAAAAGTGCAGAAAAATAAATTAACTAATCTAAACTAAGCTATGAGGATTGTAAATCAAGTTTATAAAAGACAAACGAGGATTGATCCACCTATCAACATGCATTGATCTATTATCTCGATTTTACGTGGTATTTACTCAGGTTGTGATTCACCTTACCTAAACATGAACTCCTAATTCCTTGGGCAATCCATCTATTAACCTAGTATCTTCCAATACTAAATTAACACGTTAAAAAGATCAAAGGTGTCAACTTTTACGTTAACGATCTAGTTTTTAGACTTACTAACTTCCGTTAATGTAAATCTAATGAACTATTCTTATCTATGGTGATCTATGCTATTCAAGATTTCCATCAAACAATAACATATCAAGCATACAACATATCTTCCAATATAATTGCGTTAAAACAAAAATATGCATAGATAAGAAACAACCGTAGTAAATACTCACAGTAAAAGTCGAAATAAAGAGATCAATTCAATGCTGACGGCTTCACAATTCTCGTTTGAAGGAGGTTCTAGCCTCTGAGCATCCTCAAAGAACCCGAAAAGAGTAAAAATAACATAAAACTAGCCTACTTTGATCGAATTTAAAGTTGCATAAAACTGGAAATAAAAAGTGTAAAATCGCAGCCAAAGCCGCCCCTAGAAATTTAGGGTTCGAATTCTGTAGAATTGGTGTGAAACACGCTGCTATTTATAGAAATCAGAGGCGGTGGCAGTAAGTCGGCAATCCGGACGCTCGTCCAGTTAAGTGGACGCTCGTCCAAGTATTCTGAACTCCAATGTAGACGTTCGTCTGGATAGCGTCCAAACTCTCTGATCTTCTTTTTGCACCTTGGACGCTCGTCTGCTTCTTCTGGACGTTCGTTCGGTAAGTTCATGATGCCTCAGTATTGAATTCTTCCACTAGACGCCCGTTTAGATTGTCAGACGCCCGTCCACTCCTGGACGGGACTTGGACGCCAGTTTTAGCTGGAATACAACTTGATTAAATCATCTCTATCTCTTTTCCTGTCCACTCCATTCGATCATTATCTCTTCTTAAATCTTTATAGCTCGAATTTTAACCCTTTTGATCACCATTTGAGCACAATAAACATACCTATAACACATGGAAAACATCGCAAACTGTAATAAAGTCCAATTAATTATAATTCACGATGAAAACACATAATTTATTCGATATTGCGATTAAGTCCTTAAAAACCTAGTATGCTCAATATTTCCATATAAGGGCCATTTATTATGCAATTAATCCAATTAAGAGGGAAAATACCATAAAATATATCATAATAAAACATAGACTTCCACCCTTAACAAAAATTCACTATCGAAATTCACTCGGTGAATCTCCCTAGTGAATCCCGAAAATCAGTGAATATCGACAGTGAATTTCGAGCAATAGTGAATATCGACAGCGGATTTTCTGAAACTACGTTGGAATATGTTGAATGTGGTCTCAAAATAAAGAGCATGAAAAAAATAAAAAATTTTGTGAAAGAATTTTCAAATTTGGAATTGTAGATTGAAAGATATAAGTGTTTAAAAAATATTGATGACAGAGAAAGTGTGTTGGGTTTTTTTTAAAGAAAAAATGGTGTCTGAATATAAAAAAAAATAGTTTTGTCATTTATGCAAAAGTTTCAAAAGGTCGTCATTCTCATTAATTGATGAAATTTTGGTGTCATTTTCCCTCATTACCCCTTAAAATTATAGAATTTGTTATTCTCCTAATAAAAAATATTCGACTGTCATGTTACTTAAAAATATTATAAAAGCTGTCTTTATCCCTTCTAAACATGCTCCAAATTCAACCATCAATTTGGTTAGTCAGATCACTGGTGTGAAAAAAGGCTCTTTCCCTTTTACTTATCTTGGTTGTCCTATTTATGTAGGCAGGCCCAAGCATAGTTATTTCATCCCCCTCCTGCATAAAATGGAACACAAACTTCAAGGTTGGTATGCTAAGTTTCTTTCCCCTGGTGGCCGGCTTATACTTATAAAACATGTCTTGTCTGTAATTCCTATACACATCCTTGCTGCACTTAGACTACCTGTTTCTGTTTTTAAGAGAATTGAGCAGATCCTCTCACATTTCTTATGGTTAAATACTGACACTCAGAAAAGACATGTTTGGAGAAAATGGGAGAAAGTCTGTTTTCCTATCTCTGAAAATGGCCTTGGCATCAGGAATCTTGCAACTTTACAACAAGCTTTTTCTTGTAAGTTGTTGTGGAAATTAAAAAAAGGCCAAGGTCTTTGGGCAAATACTGTCATGAAGGGCAGCTTCCCTCTTTATAAACTTTATGCCTGGAAGTTGCTAGCTGAGGTGCAGGACATTGCTGAGGATCATATGAGATATCTTGGTAGAGATAGATGGGTTTGGATGCCTTCTGCTAGTGGTTTATTTAGCATAAAATCTGCCTATGATATTCTCGGAAGAGGAGTCGATCGCCCAAGATCTCAGAAATTATTTGGCATCCTACTATGCCTAAGAAGATATCCTTTTTCATGTGGAGATTACACAATGATCTGCTTCCTTTTTCTACTCAGCTTCACAGATTTGGTATTAATGGCCCTTTCAAATGTGCTTTCTGCCAGGAGGAGGAAACTGTTGATCATGTGTTTTGGCACTGTGATAAGACTCAACAGATTTGGAGACATTTCCAGAATATCCTGCACTGGGGCTATAATTCATCTAATCTGCAGCAGAATCTTGCTAAATGGTTTAATCCTCAGTTGAAAGGCGCTTTGGGGAAGATTTTACCTTTGGTGCCTCATTTGATTTGCTGGGAAATATGGAAGGCCAGAAATAAGATGTTCTTTGAAGATATTCTCACTGGTAACAATAGTATTATCTATGCTATTCTTGATCACCTTCAGATGCTCTGTAAGAATATGAAAGTGATTAAGAAGAATACTCAGGATGACATCCTTATTCAAGCAGGTATTCTCCATCATTTTACTCCTAGACCCCCTGTTACTTATATTTCTGTCATGTGGCAGTTTCCTCATGCTGATGGTTACAAACTCAATACTGATGGATCCTCTATTGGTAATCCTGGGATTGCTGGGGGGGGCTTCATTATTAGAAATCATGTTGGACAAGTCATAAAAGCAGGGTATGAAGCTTATGGGGTTGATACTAATATGCAAGCTGAGATCTCTGCCATGGTTTCTGGTATCAACTTATGTATTCACTCGGCTACATGATGTTATTATTGAGACTCGACTCTCGTGCTTTGGAACAAATGATCAAAGGAAGTATCAAATTCCTGAAGTACCAAAGAGGACATAGAGATCATACAGCATCTTATTGCAAGTCAGAATTTTCAACTCCAGCACATTTACAGAGAGGCCAATGCTCCTGCTGACTATCTTGCCAAAATTGCCAGCTCCACACAGACTACTGGTATTATTGAGGGCACTAATCTTGATGCTGATCTTGGACTGCTGGTCACTAAAGATGTCCTACAACTACCTATTATTAGAAGGAAAAAAATGATGTTTACAAACAGCACATCAATTTTGGAAGCACCCTTCATAGTCATGAAGGGTGCAGACAGGTGGTTTCATACAATTTCCTCTTGTAGCTCTGTTTGGCCCTCTGCTTTTTCTCTACTGCTATTCTGTGGCGCTTGCTCTTACAGTGTCTGCAATCGGGATGGTGGAAAATACGTCCCGTGGGGCAAAAGCATAATCATCCCGGAAGCACCTTTCATAATATTGAGGGTGCAAGCAGTTGTTTCTCTCTATTTTGAGTTATTGGTTTTCTACATCTGGCATCTGGTTGCTGTGGTACATTTTAGGGGCCCTTTGTGATCATTTTTGTAGGTGCACTTGTTGGATTCTCGTTGGCCCCAGGAAAATTTGGATAATAGCTTGGACAAGGCTGCTGTGGTCACTTTGTGAATTCTCTTTGTGGTCTCCAATTTGCTTGTTTAAGGCAATCTTTGTTGATTGATATTGCTGAGTGCCTGGATAGAGACTGATATGGAAGAAGGCTGCTTGTAGTTATTTGATGTTTCTTGATCGTAGATCTTTTGTGACTGCTTTCCAATACATGGGAGATCATACTCTTCCCTTAGCACCCGGTTTTTCCCACAATGGGTTTTCTGGACTAAGGGTTTAAGGAGGTGATAAACATGTATTGATGACGCATGTTTTTTGGAGGTACGGTCAGGGGTTGGCCATGTAAACTTCAGTTTATCTTTAATAAAATTTTCTGAGGTTAAAAAAAAAAAAAAAAAAAAAAAAGCTGTCTTTATCCCTAATTCATTTTGAAAAAAATGGGTATTTCGGTCTATTTATTAAAAAGTTATCATTTTTAATCACACAAAATAAAAGTTGTCATTCAATCTCTATTTATGACATTCCTTGTCTTTCTGACTGCTTTCCCCTATTTTTCTTTAGGATCAAAAGTCAAACTTAATAGCTATTTAATACTGTTGCAGTAGGTAAATCTTATCCTCGGTAAATAGTTTTCATATTTAACTTTTTGGACGAATGATTTGAAGTTTATGTGATAAAATAAATAAATCAATAGCTATTATATCAAGCTAAGAAACACATATGATATTGATTGCCATTTTAAAGGTTATTTGAAGGAAGTATATTTATTTTATAGCGTTCTACGTTTTTAGAGTATCTCCGGTCATGAACCTATTAAAAGGTTCATTATTATGCCACATCATCCTGTTTATAAACCTTTTCTTCATAAACCTTTCTTTCACAGTCATAAAGCTTTTTACACTGTCACATCATCAATTTATAAACTTTTTATTCATTATACATAAACATTTTACAACTTTATTAGGCTATCACCAATGATAAACCTTTTAAAAGGTTTATCATCTCTTCCACATCATCACATTATAAACCTTTTCTTTATAAACCTTTTTTCTACAATCATAAACCTTTTAAAAAACCTTATAGCATGGACCCACTACACATAAACCTTTTATTCTACACCACACAAAAAAAAAAAAAAAAAAAAAAAAAAACAAAACAAAAGAATGCAAGATGAACCGGTTTATATATATAAACCTTTCCCAAAAACCTTTTCACCCCAAAAACCTTTTTAACAAGTAAAAACCTTTTGCAAAGGTTTTTGGCACACAAAAAACCTTTTCATCTCCCCCCATTGGAGATGGTCTTATAACATTGACACAATACATAAAAATTTAATTATTTCATACCATATAATTAAAAAATATTTTTTTATTAAAACTTTATATAATATTATTAAACATAAAAAATAAAACGAAATGAAACATAATGTGGATTAGATAATATATTCACTTCTTTTATATATATATTTCATACCATAAATGTACACGATCTCCCTTTATAAACTTAAATGTTAAATCAGGTTCATTTTTATGAAATTACACATAATCCAGCAAATTAATTAAGCTAATTGAAACCATGCAAAAAAGGCTAAGCGATATAAAATATTAACTCCGTCCCAAATTATAAATCCGTTTGAATTTTTCACACTGATTAAGAAAGTTTGTTAAATTGGTTATGTGTCATTAATTTTAATGAAAAAGACTAAAATAACCTTTAACCGTTATTAATGCTAAGTAATGAAAAGTGTGTGAGTATATAATAAATGAGGAGTAAAAAGAGAAAAGGGTAATGCTTCATTTGATATCTAAATAGATTTATATTTTAAGACAAATCCAAAATGCTAAACTGACTTATATTTTGAGACGGATTAGTACTCAACTATGTGAGAATGTGTTGGAGTATACGTGTTGTGTTTCTAAAACAAAATTAACATTTATTACTGAAGAAATAAGAAAAAAAGAAAGAAAGTAAACTGTCAGGAAATAAAAAAAAATAAAAAAAAAATAAAAAGAAAGAAAATCCACAGTGTCATGTTTGGACCGGTTTAACTGCAACAAGCTTTTGAGTAAAGCTTTGCTGAGTCAATAGTGCTCCAACAGGTAAAAAGCTTTTGCAAAAGCTTTACAAAATTTTTAGAGTCACCATTGGACGTGCTCTTATACTGGTATTAAGATGACATTTGAAAGGACAACGCTTAAAACCGAAAGAAAACTTGTGGCAGTTATCCTTTTGGGTGCCATGAATTCCAAAAGTGTTAAGGAAATCATCATCTTGATGATCTTCAACTCCTTTTCATTCTGAATTCTTCTCAGCAAATCTGGTAGCTTCTTGAGTGTTTCTCTCTTTTTATTCATGAATATGGTCCATGTAAACTTGGAAAAGTCATCAACCACTACTAAAGTGTATTTATTTCCACTTACACTCACTGGTGTAACTGGTCCAAGAAGATCCATATGTAAAAGATGTAGAATCCTGGTTATTAATTGTTGTGGCTTTGATTTGAAGATCTATGTTTTCCTTTCTAACATGCATCACAAAGACTTTATTTCTTGAAGGATATGTCAATTAGACCTTCCACTAGCTTGTTCATTGATAACTTGTTGATGGTCTTGAATATAAGATGTTCAGTCTTCTGTGCCAAATCCAGTTGGGTGATTGTTTGTTCTTGACAAGCAAACATGTTTCTGCTTTTGCTGTCTTCCAATCTACCACAT
This sequence comes from Gentiana macrophylla, assembly GCA_026214975.1. Taxonomy (NCBI): domain Eukaryota; kingdom Viridiplantae; phylum Streptophyta; class Magnoliopsida; order Gentianales; family Gentianaceae; genus Gentiana; species Gentiana macrophylla. Next base: position 9,677,735 of record CM047812.1, on the reverse strand, counting down.
ACATGTCGTCTTCTCTTCTTCCTGCAAGTACAACTGTGATGGTTTGATTTTGAATCACCTTACATCCTTCTTTGCTGAAATGCACATTGTAGCATTTGTCACAGAATTGACTAATGCTTAGAAGATTGAAATTCAATCCCTTGACGTAAGCCACATTCTGAATCTTTGGATTGTTCTTTAACATGATGCCTTTCCCCTTAATCTTGCCGGGGTTTTCTTTGCCTCCAAAGGTGACTTCGGGTCCATCAAAAGCCTCAAAGTCAGTCAACCATGCTTTATTTCCTATCATATGTCTGGAACATCCACTGCCTATGTACCAGACATCCTACAAAACAAATTAAGCGAGCTTAGGTACCCAACACTGTTTGGGTCCATACCTGTTAGCAGTCATGCCTCCTACTGCAAGTGTAAATCCAAAGGATCTTCTCCTTGGATGGTTGAAGTCATCAACCTCATATGTATAAGGCATGGCAGAATATCTCTTGATAAAATTATTCTGATACATGTCTCTACCTTTAGGTGGATTTGCATCATTTTTCACTCTCCAATATGCAGGATGAAACCTATTTTCATACTGCCTCTTGTAACCAGGAATATGCCTAGGTTGGCTTTTCCTAAACACATGTTGCATGGCATGAAATGGTTTCTTCTGGTATTTTGAGGTGTAAAAAATTACAATCATCTTATGAAGGGTAAAGCCTTCCCTTACCTTTCAGTAAGCCTTTGCCCTTAGTGGGCTGTTAAGATGATTTACTTTGTTGCTTCACTGCACTGGTTTTTGACTTTACTGCTTCAGGATGAGTAGTTGAAACTATGGTCTGCCCTTTTCTGAATTTAGGTCCAGTGTTGGTCCTAGGTTTAGATTTGTGTTGTCCATTGTTTCTTTTCTCATCTTGACTATTGTACAGAAGACCAGATCTGGATCCAATCCTTTTTCGGGGTTTGTAAGCTGGTGCGTTAAGTGGTGCAGTGGTGGTCTTAACTGGTAGGGAGGTTTTTTTAGCTGGTCTGTCAGCACCAGATGAGTGATCATTTGTTACTTGTTGATCAGTTAAGTGTGCTTCATTACTAGTTGATACAACTTGTAACTTATCCAGTTCTTCTTTTAATATTTTATTTTCTTCCCTTAGATTATCACACTCTTGTTCCAGAATTTCATGATTTTTTTGAATTTCTTCAAATTTACTCATGAGATTTTGAATTAAGTTTGCAGAATCTAATGGATAGAAGACCGTGCAGTGTCAGATGTGGATGCATTTGAAGAACATGAACTAGATAGTACCTCTGTTTCATCAATTTCTTTAGCCATTAGACATAGACATGCTTTGTCATTGTCTGAGCTGGTGCCTTCACCGTCATCTGAGTCATTATCAGACGATTCTTCATCAATTTCACTGCTGGTTTCAGCTTGCAGTGCTTTCTTGCTTTTCCTCTTATCCGATGACTTGTATTTCTTCTTTTCTTCATTTTTGTCTCTCTCTTCTTGACAATCAGCCTTGAAGTGTCCTTTCTTTTTGCAATTGAAACATCTGTATTCATCATCTTTTTTCTTCATGTCTTTGCTTGAATTTGACTTCTTGTTTGATGTAGAACTTCCTTTGAATTGTTTCTTCTTGAACCTGTCAAAGCGTTTAATGAGTAAAGCAATTTGCTCTTTTAGTTCTTGTGTCTCTTTGCTGCTTGTGTCAGCTGCTTTGCTTTGCTGGGGTGCAACCAGCGCACTGGCCTTGTATGGCTTTGCTGGTGCACCATCTTCACTGTTTAACTCAAATTCATGAGCTTTTAGCTGAGACATCAGTGTCAAGGTGTCGATTTTGGTAAGATCTATTGTGCCTTTGAGTACTGATGTGATGATCTTCCATTTTTCAGGTAGACTTCTCAAAATCTTCAAGCAAACTTCTTTCTGTGATATTTGTGGCCAAGTTGTTGCAGTTCACAGATGATGCTTAAAAATCTGTTATCCATTTGAGCAATGGATTCACCGTTCTTCTTTTTGAAATTCTCAAATTTCTATTTAGCAACAGATAATTTATTTTCTTTAACTGCTTCTGATCCTTCATTGATAAGGGCTAATTTATCCCACATCTCCTTTGCTGTTTTGCAGTCTTTGATCCTCATGAACATATTGCTGTCCAGAGTCTTCAAGATCATATCTTTAGCAATATAATCAAGATTTGCTCTTCTTCTATCATCTTTGGTACAATCCTTCTTAAGTTTGTCTATCTCTTTTCCTTGATCTGCACCTGTGGCAATCACAGTTGTGATCTTGATTAGGCCATCATTAATAACATCCAGTATCTCCTCATGAGTTGCTCAAGATGAGATAATGTTCTTATCTTATATTCATCAAAATTATTAACATTGAAAACATGTACTTTAGACATGAAATTTTAAGAGTCCATAGTCACAGATAAAAGATGTATTTATATATGTATAAAGCACATATTAGAAAACTACTCTGAAAGTATGTGATCTCCTTGTTACCAGAAATCAGATCTGAACAGGGTCTGATACAAGGAACACTGCTCCGATACCAATTGTTGGTCCCCGAGAAGGGTGAAAGTATAGTCAGGAGGGTGAATGACTATACCGGAGTTTCAAAAACTTTTCTCTTTTAAAATATTTTGGGAATCGGATAAGTCCCTTCTTAAAAGTTGATTCAAAGTAGGTTATGCACACACAGAGTTTGAATAAAATGCAGTAAGTACATGCTGTAAAGTAAAATGCAGTAAGTAAATGAATACAATGCTGGATATACAGAAACCTGAATCCGGATCCGATCCATAATTGGATCGTCAGATCTGATTCACAGCACCGATCGAGACACTCGATCTTGCACAGCGGAAGCTACGAATATATTCGCATGCGATAATACCACGATTTTAATTCATATAAATAATTAATACAACTACGAGAAGGTTGAAGATTTACCCTTTAAAAGAGGATGAGTAAAGCAGTCGACCAAAGGGGAGATGCCGTGACCTTCCGAATTGTATCTCCAAACGACGACTGGTGGACGTCGATCCTCGCCGTAGAACCTCCTTGAATATGCACAAGAAAAACCCTAGTTTTTCTTCTTCCAATGTCTAAGACAAGAAAACAAAATTTATCTCTTTTATTATAAAAGTAAGTGCGTCCCTTTTTTTTTCATCAATAATGGCGTGTTTTTATCTAGGTCTCTTTTGTGTTGGGAGAAAATCTCTTTTTAATAGGAAAATCACCAAATAATTTGAGAGTTTATCTATTCCTTTTAGGAAAATAAAACCTTTATCCAATAGGAAAACAAATTTCATATTTATCCAATAAGAAAACTAATTCTTATTTATAATTATATAACACATAAATAATTATATTATCCACATTATAATTAATTAGGAGAAAAATTCTTTTCCCAAAATCAAAATAATATGGCACCATTTTAATGCCATTTGGCATAATACAAAATGTCTTTTCTATTTTATATATTATTTACCAAATAAATAATATTGCATATTCATTAAATAGACCAACTATTTAATTTATTCTCGAGGTTCCATAAAACGAGAAAACACTCGCGTGTTAGGAGCCAACCCGGGGACCATGGACCTATAACCAGTAGCTATAATAAATTGAATAAAATATTCATCGAACAGAATATTTCTACTCAACTCATTAATTCCAGAATTACGCCACCATAAAATCCGAAACTGAACTCTATCGATTATAGATATAACTTTTTCTCAAAACGTCGAGTCGAGTCGATAAGTGTCCATTGATGTGATCATTACATATAAACTAACCCTCCATAGACTATCCGTAATGAAGCAGAATTATTTCCGTAAATCTTCTTCAATACATCTTATCCTTATTTACCATTAACCTACTAGTGATCAATTAGTTCATAACCAATACGAACTCCGTGGATCGATCAGTTTCTAGGATTAACAAATAAGGGGATTGTCTTTCTACTTCCCACAGGAAGGAATGGATTCCATATCTGTGAGACACACACTTCTCACTCATTCCAGAATAGGGCCAACGTGAAAGTGATTCGGACCGCTCTTATCGATCCTTAACGAACACATCAAACCCTATCTTGAAACAAGCAGGAGTTTGTAATCACTTCAGGATTAAGGTTAGTCCATATATGATCATCTTGTGATTCAATAAGATTTATCAATCACGGAATTATTTGAGAAACTCAGACTAAATTGGTCCAGTCCTATATGACTCTCATCATATATAAATACCCCACTTAGACAACCAATGTCGACGGTCCGGATAAGACGGTCACAATATAAAGTGTTCTGGGCGCAGTAATGGTGGTTTAATCAATAGAACCCATACTTTGATTAACTTCACCACGTGTGACACACACACTAAGTTACATTGCTACATATGATATGACTTGGGGTTTTCAGTAGTGTATTACTTATAAGCACGAAGAAAATAATAAGATGAGAATAAATCTGTCATTTATTAATTATAAAAATAATTACATAAATTGTCTCTTGGGCGCTACTTCCAACAATCTCCCACTTGCCCGTAAGGACAAGCAACAATTGCCTTATGGGCACTCTACATCTAACAATCTCCCACTTGCCCGTAAAGACAAGCAACAATTGTTTTTAGAGCACCACACCCTTATTCTTTCTATCCACAACATTCTCCCACTTGCACTAAAGCAGATGAGACATATCTCCCAATTTTATACCCGCCAAGCGCTTATCAGTGACACTAGATGCCACACGACTTGGTAAACTGATCAGCTAGGTTGTCGGCTCGAGGTGATCTGTAGGACCGATACGTCGCCTGTTTGCACGATCTGTTTGACCAGGTGGTACTTTCTCTCAATATGCTTTTGACCTCTTGTGATTGCGAAGATCATTTGCATGAGATACATCTCAATTGTTTTCACAGTAAAATTGTATCGGCTCATCGAGGCCTGGAATCACTTCCCGATCCAACAAATAACTTCTCAAGCCACACTGCCTCTTTAGCTGCTCCGAAAGCTGTTATGTATTTGACTAACAGAGTCAAACTGGCAGTACTGGATTGCTCCAGACTATAGCTCCATCACTATGAGTAAACACTGAGCCTGAGATCGATTCACAATCATCCTTAATCCGACTAATGATCAAAATCAGTGCATTCAACAATACTCAGGTTTACACCCGAATACACAAGCATATAATTCCTTGTTGTTGAAAGACATTTAAGGATGCACTATACTGCTATGCAATGCTCAAATCCAAGATTCGACTTCAATTGACTTTTAGTGATTTGACTTTCTCTATCCAAAAAAGAATCTATCCCATTTTCTCTTTATCCAAGACTAAGAGAATTATTCCATGAGGGGTTGGGTAGGAAACCTCTCGTTGAATTTTGCATACTTAAATGCATTATCATCTTAACCAAGAAGATGCATGGGACATTGCCAACAACTTTTTCTCATGAATTCGACCGAATCAAATTCTAAGAATATAGTTCACTTCTCAAATTTAGAGAAGCTTTGAATCGTCAGTTCTTGACTTCAGATAACACACTCAAGTTGTTCCCAACCGTTGCAGTGTCATCTTTATGAACACTAATATTCACTACTTTAACCAATTCTGATTCTCTGGTCTACAAAAGACTCATCAATATTCTGGTCAAGCCCACACATTTCAAACATGCTGCTTTTAATGACCTAGAGGTATGCTTTAATCCTCCAATGGATGTAAGCATTGGCAGTCAATCTGCTATTGGATTTAAGCTAAAACCTTTCTGCTCCGAATGAATTCAAGCTCCTATGTACGGCAACAAAGCTTTAGGGCATCACCCCTGGTAATCTTCCTGCTTTCCATGGAGTTAAGCAAGGCTAAATGGTGAGAGAGTTCAGGGCATCACCCCTATTGAACAATCTACTTCTCAGGGAATTACCCCCAAGACCACTTGGCTTTGCTTAGAAAGTTAAACTTTCCCATTCATTCGACTCTTTTCCATGTAGATCCAATTACTCCTACTGGGCCTGAGACACTCAGGTGATTCTACAAGATTGTGAACAAAATTGGAGTACCAAAACTCCATTTACAGATTTATGGTTTTAACCCAACCTCCTTTTATCAGAATCCTATACGGTCCTTCCAAAAGACTATAGGTTATCAATTACCCCCAACAGACTGTAAAGTCTGCATCATAGCAAGTCAATGAATAAACCATACTCCCACTGCATTTGGGTGGATTGACATTCTGATCTGGTTTAGTAGTATTTATCAGCGTAATCCCCAACAACCAATGTTGGATATGGTCTGATTAAATCATATAGTAACTCCTTGAGTAACTGTACTTCAAGGTCTAAGGTTGTTATTTAAGCATTCTTTTAGAAAGGATGTAACAGTGTAACCGTCACAATCCGATCTCAAGAATCTCATTGATGGATGTAGGAGCTCAGATCTAAACGAATTAGATCTATGCGCAGCGGATGGATCACGATTTATTTATCACAATACATAAATAAAGGATTTAACTACTACAAGGAGGTTAATATCATATTACCAATAGTGGGAAGAGAAGCCTTGATCTTCCAGTGTGTTCTCCAAACGGTGGTTGGTGGACACCATTCTTGATAAAAGCACCTCCTTGATATGCAACACCAAGAAAAACTTGGAGTTTTTCTTCTTCAAAAACCCTAGACAAGAAAAAACAATTTTTCTCTCTTTTTAATGAGTGGGGCGAAAATTGCAATGTGCAATTACACTTGGAATAACTCTCCTTTTATAGGAAAGTAAATCATTGGTCTCCAAGTATTAATTAATTAAATAGATAATTAATTAAACAAAATAAAAGGATATTTTCCTTAATGACTAATTGTGACATGCATTGACCAATAGAAAATCAAATAACAAGTCATCCAACCAATCATATAACAAGAATATCTTTTATTTTCCATAACACAAGAAAATTAATTCTTGTGATAATAAAAGACCTTTAGGCACCACTTTAGGGTTTCTAAGCCCACATAAAATGTCTTTTATGTGTACTATATTATTTAGCCCAACTAAATAATATCTATGCATATCAATTAATTAGCCCAACCAATTAATTATCACTGAGGCCCAAATAAACAAGAATATCAGCCCGAATTATAGAAGCCACATTGGGGACCATGGACCTATAACCAGTAGCTCCAATAATTAATTATTCATCGAACATAATAAGTACATTAATTATTAATTCTGGGATTACGCCACCATAAACCCGAAACTGAACTCTACCGATTATAGATGTATACTTATACTCAACCCATAGAGTGAATAAGCGTCCATTGATATAATCACTACATACGGATTAACCCTCCATAGATCGTCCATTACGTGGCAGGAAGTCTCCGTGAACCCGACTCAGAATATCTTATCCTTATTTACCATTAACCCCCTGATGATCAATTAGTTCACATATCTGACTAGTGATCAATTAGTCTAATATGAACTCGGCCGATCGATAACTTTCTTAGGGCTAACAAACAAGGGGACTGTCTCTCTACTTCCCGCAGGAAGGAATGGATTACATGTCTGTGAAAATCAGAACTACTCATTCATCAGGAGATAGTGCCAATGAGAAGTAGTTTGGAACACATATTTAAGTGAACCGTAACTAACACATCAAACACTACCCCGAGACAAGCAGCACCCTGTGATCACCTCAGGATTAAGGTTGATCCATATATGATCATCTAATGATTTAATAAGATTCCTCGATTACGGAACTATATCGAGAAATTGATTTAAATCGGTCCAAATCTATATATGAATGCCATCATATATAAATGCCCCACATAGTACCCTCTACCGATAGTCCGGATAAGACTATCACACCCTAAGCTGTTCTGGGCGCATTATTGGTATTTTAATCAAGAGACCCTGAACTCTGATTAAGTTCACCACGGGCTAACAGTTTAAGTATATCACCACTAACTCAATTCTCACGTGCATGCCATACACTGAGTTAAGAGGTAACATACTGATATACTTAGGGTTTGCAGCAGTGTTTTACTTATAAGCACAAAGCAAGTAATAAGGTGAGATAAATTCTGTCACCAAAAACAATTACACAAATTGTCTTTCGGGCACTACACCTAACAATCTCCCACTTGCACGAAATGACAAGTAATAATTGTTTTAGAGCACACCCATTCTCATCTTATTCACAACACTCTCCCACTTGCTCTAAAAGCAGATGAGATATATCCCTCAGTGCCGTACCCTCCAAGCACTCGACTTGGTACACTGATTAGTTTGGTTGTCGGCTCGAAACGATCTTTAGGATCGAAACGTCGCCGGTCCATCTAATCAGGCGGTACTCTCTCTCAATATGCTTTTGACCTCTAGTGACTGAGAAGATCCTTCTAAGCTATCTCTTCACTGTTTTCACAATGAAGTGATATCGGCTCACTAGACCTGGAATTAATCCCAGATCAAGAAGGAAATTCCTAAGCTATATCGCCACTTCAGCTGCTACGTATCCGATTAATTAAAGTCGAATTGGCGGTGCTGGATTTCTCCAGACTATATCTCAATCACAATGAGTAAACACCGAGCCTGAGATCGTCCCAACGATCATCCTTAATCTGACTATAAGTCAGAATCAGTGTAGTCAACCATATTCAAGTTTGCACCTGAATATACAAGCACATTATTCCTCGTTCTTCAAAGATACTTGAGGACGTACTAAACCGCTATTCAAAGCTCGAATCCGAGATTCGACTACTATTGACTTGTGATAACCTGACTTGCCGTTATCCAAGAGAGACTCTATCCTATTTTCTCTTTATCCAAATATTTAGAGAATCATTCCTGAGAGGTAGGGTAGGACTACTCTCGATGAATGTTGCATACGTATATGCATGATCATCTTATTCAATAAGATAGATGGGATAGCCAATGACTCATTCTCGTGAATTTGACCGAATCAGATTCTTTGAATATAGTCCAATTCTCTCATGCATAGAATCTTGGCGTGTCAGTTTCCGACTTCAGATAGCACACCCATGTTGTTTCCAGCTATTTCAGTGTTATCATTCATGAACACTAATACTACTACTTTACCAGTATTGATATCCAGTCTACGAAAGCCTTATCAATATCCTGGTCAAGTCCACATATTTTAAATCCACAAAGGATATAAGCCGTGGCAGTCATCCTACCGTTTGTTCTAACCAAGACCCTTCTATTCCGAATGAATCCAGATTCCGTTTTTTGGCAAGAAAGTCTCAGGGAATCACCCTTATTTTATGCTTTCTAACGAAATCCAGCAAGACTGAGTGGTGAGAGAGTTCAAGGTCTGGTTAACTCTCTACTTGTCAGGGAATCACCCCTATACCACTCAGCTTTGCGCTGAAAGTTTAAACTTTCCTATTCATTCGCCTCTTTTCCGTGTAGATCCAATTGCTCCCACCGGGCCTGAGACACTCAGGTGGTTCTACAAGAGGCTGAACAGAACTGGAGTACCAAAACTCCATTCACAGGGTTAAGGCTTTCAAACCAACCTCTATGATCAGAATCCTATACAGCCCACCGAGAGCCATAGGTTATCAATCACCCCAGCAGACTGTAAAGTCCACAAAACCACAATGGGTCAACGGTTAAACCATACTCCCACTGCGTTTTGGGTGGAATGACATTCTGATCTAGTAGTATTTATTTGTGTAATCACCAACAACTGATGTTGGACGTGGTCTGATTAAATCAGATAGTAACTACCTTTGGGTAACCGTACTCCAAGGTTTAAGGCTGTTACTTATAGATTCTATCAGAAGCCTTGTGACAGTTCAACTGCCACTTTCTGATCTCAAGAATATTATAACCAACCTTCACTCGTCACATTAAGATATTTCACGAACAGTTACAATATGAACGTATGCGCAAAATCTCCCATCCTACCTTCAAGCATTAAATGCTAAAGGCCTACATTTACGGAAGTTGTGTGAACCGAATTCACTCCTTATCCATAAATTCACTAGCATCTTCTAGGTAGACTTCTCGGTTTACACTATAATGTTAACCGTTATTTTGCAACCAATTATCTTAATCGAGTTCAGCAGTGTATTGTAGCACATCAATAACTATATATGGCAAGTCTATGGTTTCTTCCTCAGTGAGTAACATTCCACTAGGAGGCAGGCCGAGCATCAGTCCCAAGACTATGCGATAGCCTATTTCTGAGCATGAAATACTCGATTCTCTGCTAAAATCAGAGACTCCTCCTCGTATTCTTTCGATAAACTAAATCATGTTTCGAGTAGTTATCAGACAAAATGTCACCACTCAAAAGCTCCCATTAGCTTGTATCTTTCACTAGACCCCGAAGTTCATTGTGAACAAGCTACGTTACTTCTTCAGATCTATTACCCTTTTCTAATAGAAAGGAAGCTTAGTCATTGTTCCTTTGAGACAGTGTTCCGAGACTGGGAGATAGGAATCACCCTTAGCCAGTCGTTAGGTCTTATCTCTAGGATATATGCACTAATTAATAGATTTTGAAGAATCGTTTATCTTAATACGGAAACCGTTTGCCTATAATAGTTTAAGACGTGTTACATGTACCTTTTCAGCATTTCTTAGTGGTTCTGACTTTATCAAACAAAAGTCCGAGTCTTGGATTCGTAGTACAAATGTCATATTCACTTTCTATATATGAGGCAACAAAATATCGAATTGAAAAGTGAATCCATTTGTTTCAACGAATCTGTAAACAGAAAAATAATTTTTTTTGTGATATTCAAGGATAGAATCCGAAATTCATTTCCTTATATCACTCCCACTATTCTAGCTGAAATTACTGCCCGTTGTTACTCTATTAATCGTTAATGCACAGCTTCCTTGTTCTTCCAAAGAACTAAGCTACCGAGTCAAGTTACTCGGTTAAGAAAGTCGCTAAGGATTCATTGGTTAGTGATCCGAAATCACTTTCCTTATCCTATACTTTCTTTAATGTTTCGGTTTAGCCTCAAAACTTCAGTTAAGATGATTAACACTTATAGACATTCTTTCACATTCTTAACTTTCCTTAAAAGGATATAGTCTTGAACTAGCAGTTCGTTTGAGTAGACACTACTCGTGAACTGTGGGATGTCTAATGAAAGCGTTACCTAGTGGGACTAATTTTCTAATAAATTAGAAAAAACATAAGACAAAAGCTCCCACTAGTTTATCGGTTCCAAATACCGTCTAACTAGCGACACTTTAATTTATGATTCTCCAATTTTTTATTAGAAAATTTCTCGTGTAGACACTACACAATTAAAATTCACTAGAAGAATTTTATCGTCCCAATCATCTTTCTATAGTCGTCTCTCGTTCAACACGATTGACAACAGTGACATCCTTATTTATGTCACATAAGTTCTGAACGCTCAAAATATCTCTTCCGAAAAATTAATGAACGATTAATAAGTACAACGTTCTAGTTACTTACCACTTTTTAACGAAGTCATTACTAGTCAATTTTACACTAGCAGTCTAGCACCTTAGAGAGATATGTATAACAGTTGTAAATAAAATTGACAGAATAAATCCAAATCATACACTACTAATAAATTTTAGGAACTATAAACTAAGTACTTATAGTCTATCCTACCGTTCCAAGGATTTAATCTAATACCTCAGTGCCGCCTTAGGGTAGGTCAAAGAGGTTTCGATTAATATTGAAGATCAGATTGAGAATCGAACATCTCATTTGTGATCGTCAATCACCTTTCCTTTTTTAGCCAAGGTATTACCAAAATACCCTTTATGAGTGTGACCTCTTGTTTGATTTTTAGGTAGACCCGAGTATCTGCCTTAGGGTCGGTCGGTGACCCGGCGAGTACCCAAAATCCTATCCTTTCGGAGACCAAGCCTTGAATTTTGATGGAGGTGAAGGCCTTCCTTAGGGGGCCGAAATCAAAGCCGGCATGAGGCGTCACCATTCTCTCACAGTGCTTGAGTCAACAAGAGAGGTCGTGGTCGGCCGTCGCCTCTCCCGCTCCCACTCAATATTTTGAAAAAGTGGTGGGTTTCTTGATCACGTTTTTGGACTTGATGTTACATTAAGAACAATAAATCATAGGCCCGAATGGTGTCGATTATGTGGGCTAGCCCACCCGACCTATTCGTTGGAACATATGTGGCCGTCGGACGGGTCAAGACTAGGGAGCTCCATTGAGCCGTAATGGCTCGTCGGATGGCTCGACCTTGCCGGACCCGTGCAAACGCCACACGTGGAGGTGAAGTTGATCGAGCCGTAGCTCACTGCTGACCACCCAACCATGGTTAAACCATTTTCAACCAAGCTTGCCGGTGATTATCCAATCCTTAAACATCAAACTTTCACGTAGACACTACGAAGCAAAAACGTAATCTCGCTCTGGTAAGGTGAAATTCACCGAGAATCCAACACCTTAACCACGAGGTTTCGGGATTTTACTCCCTATGCTTTCGCAGAGTGGGATTCACCGAGAATCCATCACCCAACCTCGACGATTGAAAAAACCCGTGATCCTCGGTTTTTACCCTAATTAGTTTCTAATTAATATCAAACAATTAATTAAAACTAATTGCGTGTGTTGTATACATGCCTAACTAATTCCTCGAATTAATTTCTACATGTATGCATATGGAGTGGAATTCATGATATGATGCATGTCATGGCAATTTTCCGGTTCTACACATACAATCTAAACATGTATTCTAGTGCGGAAAATAAACACCGAGATGGACCGTTGGCACCCCCGTATCTTACCTATTAGAAAATAAATAACCAAACCCTAACTAGGGTTTACTACTTTCTAACATAATCTGCAGCTGTACAAATTCTTCGATGATCGGGAAACCAAATGAACTCGGATCGCGGCGAAACTTTCCAGATCTGTTCTTCACTCCTGGGGCTTCAATATGGACGGTTGGATCGGAGTTTGGACTTGTCAATGTTCTCCAGTGAGCCGGCTAACTTGCTGCTGAATCTGTCTCTTACAGCAGCGCATCAGTGACTTCCCGAGGCTGATCGGGAATCGAGATGAAACCCGATCGACCTGAAATTTTTATGCCACGTCAATGACTCCATGTTTATTGATCTGACCGGTCGGATTTGAGTTTCAACTGTCCAAAATCTTCCAGAAATTCGAGGAAGTCACAGGTAGGGTTTCTGTGAATCCTGCGTTTTTCTGTTACAGCAGCCTCTTTGCAGCAATGAACGGATATGTATACGGATTCCGATCGATGCCAAAATTTTGTGCACTTGTTCTCCATCTTCCAATCTTGATACTGACCGGAGGGATCTTTGTTTCAACATCTCGATCAACGGGAAAAACGGAGAAACTAAACAGCTACTAAACAAATCTATTTTCTGGAAATTAAAATTGCAATAACAAATAAATTACATAATTTCCTATACTCATATGAACGAATTTTCATTGTTTATATGAGTTTACAATAGATCTAACGGGTAAACAGTGCCAACCCCCAATCCATCTCTTCAACCACAACAACTAATCATTATCAATGCATAAAAAACAATAAATTTATCTACATGCAATTCCACTCCTTTAAATCGTTTAATTATGATTATGACTATATAAATTGTGGAACCTGGCTCTGATACCACATGATGGATGTAGGAGCTCAGATCTAAACGAATTAGATCTATACGCAGCGGATGGATCACGATTTATATATCAGTGGCGGACTTATAGAGGGGCAAGGGGGGGCTCGTGCCCCCCCTTAAATTTTCCGAGAAATTACTAAAATAGCCTTCCTACTCGGTAATATGTTGCAATTGATGTAATATATATTATATGTTCCTTACAAAGCACAGTCTATATATCTAGTGTAGTGGTCCAGTGTTGATAGTGAAGGCAGAAGGTTGTGGGTTCGAATCCTCCATCCTTCCTATTTTTGGGAAGCATTTTTATTTTTTATTTTACTCAAAGTTTACTATATTAAATTCCAAATTCTTCATTTTTTTACTCAAAATTTCAACACTTCTTTTCCCAAGTTTACTATATTAAACTTCAGATTTTTAATTTTTTTTTACTCAAAGTTTCAACACTTATTTTCTCAAGATTTCTGAACATTTTAAAAAGATAATTGATATGACAATCCGAAAATTTGTAAACTTATTTACTTTGTTAATCTTTAGATTGTTTTTTTATCGTCAATTATTAATATGAAAAACAATATAGTTAATGTCTTTTTATAATATAAAAAACCCACAACAACTTTCACATTTGTATATTACTAAAAAAAAACTTTCACATCTGTATAAACCTACAACAAATTTCTTATATGTATCTACGGAAAAAATAATTAAACACTTTTTCCACGACAATTAATTTTTAGAATTCCGCCCCCCCTAAACTATAATCCTGGCTCCGCCCCTGTATATCACAATACATAAATAAAGGATTTAACCACTACAAGGGGGTTAATATCATATTACCAATAGTGGGAAGAGAAGCCTTGATCTTCCAATGTGTTCTCCAAACGGTGGTTGGTGGACACCCTTCTTGATAAAAGCACCTCCTTGATATGCAACACCAAGAAAAACTTGGAGTTTTTCTTCTTCAAAAACCCTAGAAAAGAAAAAACAATTTTTCTCCCTTTTTAATGAGTGGGGCGAAAATTGCAATGTGCAATTACACTTGGAATAACTCTCCTTTTATAGGAGAGTAAATCCTTGATCTCCAAGTATTAATTAATTAAACAAAATAAAAGGATATTTTCCTTAATGACTAATTGTGACATGTATTGACCAATAGAAAATCAAATAACAAGTCATCCAACCAATCATATAACAAGAATATCTTTTATTTTCCATAACACAAGAAAATTAATTCTTGTGATAATAAAAGACCTTTAGGCACCAATTTAGGGTTTCTAAGCCCACATAAAATGTTTTTTATGTGTATTATATTATTTAGACCAACTAAATAATATCAATGCATATCAATTAATTAGCCCAGCCAATTAATTATCACTGAGGCCCAAATAAACAAGAATATCAGCCCGAATTATAGAAGCCACATTGGGGACCATGAACCTATAACTAGTAGCTCCAATAATTAATTATTCATCGAACATAATAAGTACATTAATTATTAATTCCGGGATTACGCCACCATAAACCCGAAACTGAATTCTACCGATTATAGATGTATATTTATACTCAACCCATAAAGTGAATAAGCGTCCATTGATATAATCACTACATACGGATTAACCCTCCATAGACTGTCCATTCTGAGTAGGAAGTCTCCGTGAACCCGACTCAGAATATCTTATCCTTATTTACCATTAACCCCCTGATTATCAATTAGTTCACATATTTGTCTAGTGATCAATTAGTCTAATATGAACTCGGCCGATCGATCACTTTCTTAGGGCTAACAAACAAGGGGACTGTCTCTCTACTTCCCGTAGGAAGGAATGGATTCCATGTCTGTGAAAATCAGAACTACTCACTCATCAGGAGATAGTGCCAATGAGAAGTGGCTTGGAACACATATTTAAGTGAACCGTAACTAACACATCAAACACTACCCAGAGACAAGCAGCACCCTGTGATCACCTCTGGATTAAGGTTGATCCATATATGATCATCTAATGATTTAATAAGATTCCTCAATTACGGAATTATATTGAGAAATTCAGATTAAATCGGTCCATTCCTATATGAATGCCATCATATATAAATGCCCCATGTAGTACCTCTACCGATAGTCCGGATTAGACTATCACACCCTAAGCTGTTCTGGGCGCATTATTGGTGTTTTAATCAAGAGACCCTAAACTCTGATTAAGTTCACCACGGACTAACAGTTTAAGTATATCACCACTAACTCAATCCTCACGTGCATTCCATACACTGAGTTAAGCGGTTACATACTGATATACTTAGGGTTTGCAGCAGTGTTTTACTTACAAGCACAAAGCAAGTAATAAGGTGAGATAAATTATGTCACCAAAAACAATTACACAAATTGTCTTTCGGGCACTACACCTAACACTCATAACCAACCTTTACTCATTGCATTAAGATATATCTCGAACAGTCACCATCTGAACTTGTATACAAAATTTCCATTCCTACTTTCAAACACTAGTGCTAAATGCCTCTATTTGCGGAAGTGGGGTAAATGTAATTCACTCCTTATCCACAAATTGGTAGACTTCTCGGTATTACATAATAATGTGAACCATTAATTTTCTACGAATATATTAATTGATTTAAGCAGTGTAATGTAGCATATCAATAACTATACAAGACAATACATGGTTTATCCTTTCAGTGAAATCGTTTCACTCGGAGGTAGGTCGAGCATCAGTTGCAAATACTATGCTATAGCCTGTATCTGAG
Organism: Gentiana macrophylla; assembly: GCA_026214975.1. Taxonomy (NCBI): domain Eukaryota; kingdom Viridiplantae; phylum Streptophyta; class Magnoliopsida; order Gentianales; family Gentianaceae; genus Gentiana; species Gentiana macrophylla. The sequence continues at coordinate 9,661,385 of CM047812.1, read as the reverse complement.
CATGGAATACTCGTTTCTCTGGTAATATCAGAGATTCCTCCAAATATTTAGATAGACTAATCAGCATTTTGAGTAGTTATTAGACAAAAAAGTCTATTACTCAAAAACTCCCACTAGCTTGTATCCTTCATAAGACCCCGAAGGTCAATATGAACAAGCTATGATACTTCTTTAGCACTATTAACCTTTCCTAATTGAAAGTTTACTTAGTCATTTTTCCTTTCCGATAGTGTTCTTAGACTGGGAGATATAAATCACCCTTAGCCAGTCTTAAGATCTTATCTTTAGGATATACGCACCAATAAATATATGCTGAAGAATCGTTTATCTAAATACGGAAACCATTTGCCGAACTAGTTTATGATGTGTTGCATATACCTTTTCAGGATTACTTAGTGGTTCTAACTTTATCAGACAAAAATCTGAGTCCCAGATTCGTTCTACAAATGTCATATTCACTTCTTTAAGGCAACTATATTATCGATGTGAAAGTGAATCCATTTGTTCCAACGAATCTGAAAATAGAAATTAGATTTTTGCGGTATTTAAGGAATAAAATCTGAAATTTCTTTCCTTATATCACTCCCACTATCTTAGCTGAAATAACTGCCCGTTGTCTACTCTTCATCATGAATGCCCAGCTACCTTGTTCTTACAAAAGAACTTTAGCTTCTGAGTCAAATTACTCGGTTAAGAAAGACTCTAAGGATTCATAGGTTAGTGATCCGAAATCACTTTACTTATCCTATATTTCTCTTATTAATATTTCGGTTTAGCCTTTAACTTATTTAGTTTAGATGACTTGCACTTGTAGACATTTACCTTCCCATTCTTGGCTTTCTATAAAGGAAATGGCCGTGAACTAGTAGTTCATTTGAGTAGACACTACTTGTAAACTGTGGGATGTCTAGTGAGATTGATACCAAATCATTCTCGTCATCTTTGAACTAATTTTTTTTGTCTCTCGTTCAACACCAGTGACAGCAGTGACATTCTTTTCAATGTTACTTAAGTTTGAAGGCTTAAGAGGAACATCATCTTCCGAAAAATTAATTTTCATTTTCGATTATTTCAACATTCGTGTTACTTTTCCACTTTTACGAAGTCATTATTAGTCAATTTATCATGTTTAGAAGTTTAGATACCTTGAGATGATATGTAGTTGCAAAAAATAAATCATGACAGAAATGTAAATCAAATCATACACCACAACATATAATAATTTTAGGAATTATAAACGTGATGTCATGCATGCAGTTTATCCTACCATTCCAAGGATTTAATCTCACACCTATACTGCCGCCTCAGGGTAGGTCAAAGAGGTGACGATTAAATCGAGACGATCTCTCTCAACAACTAACTGAGAATCAGACATCTCTATTTAATTGCTGATTACCTTCCTTTTTCAGCCAAGATATTTCCTAAAATATCCTTTAGAGTGTTACCTAATGTTTCAGGTCTCAAATTACGCCCCGAGTATGCCACCTCAGGGTCGGTCAGTGACTCGACGAGTACCCAAAATTCTATCCTTTCGGAGACCAAGCCTTGAATTTTGATAGCGGTGAAAGCCACCCTCATGGGGCCGAAATCAAAGCGGCACGAGGCGTCACCATTCTCTCACGTGCTTGTGTCAACAGTAGAGGCCGTGGGGTCGGTTGTCACCTTCCCCGCTCCCACTCGTTATTTTGAAAAATAGGTTGTCTTATTAGGATTTTCAGAATTTTCTAACAATCCAAAAACAATAGATCATGAATATTTAATTTAATCCTCCCACTAGTTCATCGATTCCAAATACCGTCTAACTAGTGTCACTTATTCACGATTTTCCAATTTTATGAATTTATGAAAATTCCTTGTGTAGACACTACACAATTAAAATTCACCAAGAATTTTATTATCCTAAATTATTACGATAAAAGTTCTGGGATTGTTGAATTTTTCGAATAAATCGAAAAACAATAAATCAAGAAAAGCAACCACCAACTTATCGGTTTCAAACCCTGGCTAAGCTTTAACCGAGTTCTCCGAACGGTGTTGGGATTGGCTAAGCTGATTCATCCTCTTCGTTGGTTCATATACGACTGCTGGATGAATCGGGCTAAGGCTGCCCAATTGAGCCGAAACTCGCCAGATAGCTTGACCTTTCCAGACCCCTGACGCTTACGTTGCATGTGTGCGGGTGCTGGGTTGAAAATCGGGCTAAGGTTGCCCCATTGAACCTCAGCTCACCGGATAGCTTGACCATGCCGGACCCCCGTGGCTAACCCCGCACTTGAACGGACAGGTCGAGTCGAGCCGAAGCCCTGTTGACCGCCCGAACCAATTTTCAAACCTTTTGCTCAGTTGGTGTCCAACTTTTCCGGATTTTCCAATTTTCCAATTATTAAAATTCTTTTATGTAGACACTACATAACCTAAACCCCATAGGATTTATGATCCCAAACCAAGTTTATCACTTGAATTTTATATCCCAATAAAATTCCGTTACCTTTAATTAATTTAATTTATTATTAATCTAATTAATTATCGTGTTCATTCTTGTCTAATTAATGTCAATATTAATTTTCTACATGTATGCATATGCTAGGAGTGGAATTCATGAATATGATGCATGACATAGTTATATCACATAAATAATCATAAAAGAAAATAAATGTGAAAAATAAACCACTGAGATGGACCGTTGGTACCCCCGTATCTAATCTATAAATTAAATAAACCCTAAGCTTAAAAAAATATCAATCCACTATTTTCTTCATCCACCTCAGGTATTTGATTTTCTGCTCTTGTCACTTTATCAAAAACTGCTCTAGCAGAGTTGGTAAGAGTCTCATTCTTCCTTCATCAACTCTTGAGTTTGAAACCCCTTTGGTTTTTGTATTTTATTTTGAATCGTAAATTTTATTTTATTTTTTTCGAATAAAAAAAATTACGAGCTGAAAAAAAATCATGGTTGAGAAGAACAAAAACACGCATGTTACTACATGTGGTTGTAGCAACATGTAGTAACACATGTAGTAACATGCGCGTTTTTGTCCTTCTCGACCACTATCTTTTTTTCTTGTCCTTTTTCCTCATTTTTGATAAAAAAACAGTCATTTACAAGGGATTTGAACTCGAGTCTGCACACAATTGAACCAATGTCTTGACCACTGTGCCTCTTACTCTTCATGTTTTATCCGAATTTAATTAAAAGGCCACTCGGCGGAATTAAAAAAAAATTCAGAAAATTAAATTGCAAAATTAAATTTCATGTTGTCCTATACCGGAAAAAACGGGTTTACAATAGATTTAACGGTAAACAAGTACCAACCCCAATCCATCTTGTCAACCAAAACATTCAATTGCATAAATAAAAAATAAAAGATACAATTTTTATTCTATTCCACTCCTTATTAATTAATTATGCAATCATGATCGCAATATCGCTTTAACCTGTCTCTGATACTACATGCTGGATATACATAAACCCGAATCCGGATCCGATCCATAATTGGATCGTCAGATCTGATTCACAGCACCGACGAGACACTCGATCTTGCATAGCGGAAGCTACGAATAAATTCTCGTGCGATAATACCACGATTTTAATTCACATAAATAATTAATACAACTACGAGAAATTTGAAGATTTACCCTTTAAAAGAAGATGAGTAAAGCATTCGAACAAATGGGAGATGCCGTGATCTTCCGGATTGTATCTCCAATCGACGACTGGTGGACGTCGATCCTCGCCGTAGAACCTCCTCGAATATGCACAAGAAAAACCCTAGTTTTTCTTCTTCCAATGGCTAAGACAAGAAAACAAATTTCTCTCTTTCATTAAAAAAAAGTGCGTCCCTTTTTTTCATCAATAATGGTGTGTTTTTGTCTAGGTCTCTTTTGTGTTGGGAGAAACTCTCTTTTTAATAGGAAAATCACCAAATAATTTGAGAGTTCATCTTTACACACAAATTTATCTTTTCCTTTTAGGAAAATAAAACATTTATCCAATAGGAAAACAAATTTCCTACTTATCCAATAAGAAAACTAATTTCTTATTTATAATTATATAACACATAAATAATTATATTATCCACATTACAATTAATTAGGAGAAAATTTCTTTTCCCAAAATCAAAATAATATGGTGCCATTTTGCTGCCATTTGGGATAATAGAAAAGTCTTTTCTATTTTATATATTATTTACCAAATAAATAATACTGCATATTCATTAAATAGACCAACTATTTAATTTATTCTCGAGGTTCCATAAAACGAGAAAACACTCGCGTGTTAGGAGCCAACCCGGGGACAATGGACCTATAACCAGTAGCTACAATAAATTGAATAAAATATTTCTCGAACAGAATATTTCTACTAAACTCATTAATTCCGGAATTACGCCACCATAAATCCGAAACTGAACTCTATCGATTATAGATATAACTTATTCTCAAAACGTCTAGTCGAGTCGATAAGTGTCCATTGATATAATCATTACATATAAAATAACCCTCCATAGACTATCCGTAAACCTTCTTCAATACATCTTATCCTTATTTACCATTAACCCACTAGTGATCAATTAGTTCAAAACCAATACGAACTCTGCGGATCGATCAGTTTCTAGGATTAACCTATAAGGGGATAGTCTTTCTACTTCCCGCAGGGAGGAATGGATTCCATATCTGTGAGACACACACTTCACACTCATTCCAGAATAGTGCCAACGTGAAAGTGATTTGGACCGCGCCTCTTAGCGTTTCTTAACGAACACATCAAACCCTATCTTGAAACAAGCAGGAGTCTGTAATCACTTCAGGATTAAGGTTAATCCATATATGACCATCTTGTGATTTAATTGTTAGGTGTGATGCCCGAAAGACAATTTTTGTAATTGTTTTATTTAATAAATGAAATGATATTATTATTCATATTTATTATTCTCATAATCACCGATGTGACAATAGTATTTACACTACTGAAAAACCCCGAGTATATCGTTTATGTAATCACTTAACTTTCGATGTATGAGATATACACGGGAGGATTGAGTTAGTGAAGATGTACTTAAAATACAATTAGTCCGTAGTAAAGTTAATCGAGAGTATCGGGTCTCCCTTTAACGTTACTATTAATGCGCCCATAACACGATAGGTGTGATCGTCTTATCCGGACTTTCGGTTAAGGGAACCTAATGGGGCATTTATATATGATAGATATATCATATAGAAATTTGGACCGATTTGATCTGAGTTCTCAATATAATTCCGTAATTGAGAAGTCTTATCGAATCATTAGATGATCATATTATGGATATATCTTAATCTGAGGTGATCACGATCATTTGCTTGAATCGGCATGAGGTTTGACTTGGCGGTTAAGGATTACACCGAGTCTGTGATCTGAATTACCCCATCTTGGCATTGTCTTTGGATTGAGTGAGTAGTCGTGTTATCACGATATCACGGAATCCATTCCTTCCATTTATGGAAGTAGATAGACGATTCCTTATGAGTTAATCCTGAACATTGATCGATCCATGGGATTCATATTACAGCGATTAGCTACCAAAGGAGTTATTTGAATTATTGATCACTAGGGGTTAATGGTAAGTAAGGACAAGATGTTACGAAAAGGGTTAACGGTAACTTCCCGATTTAGAATGAGCGATCTATGGAGGATTAATCCATATGAAATGATTATATCGGTGGGCGCTTATTACTTTCTCGTGAGGAGATAAATATAATCTTATAATCGGAGGAGTGCGATCACGGGATTATGGTGGCATATTCCGTGATTGATTTATTGAATATAATTATTCGTTGCGTCGATAATTATTTATTTGATTGATCGGAGCGATTGATTATTATTAGTCCATGGTCCCGACGTGCCTCCTAATATAGCATAGATATTCTCGGACGTCGAATCCTAATAATATTAATTTAGTTCATGTTGGACTTTATTAAAACGATATGTGAATTAATTGTTTAGTGGACTATTAAATTAGTTGGGCTAAATAATTAAATATGTGGAAAAGACATTTTCCATAATCTTGGCCATTATTGTGTAATGCCAAAATTAATATTGACTAGGTCAATAATGAAAAATGGCGCCACATGTGATCTCTTTTAACAAGGAATTAGTTTTTGTGTGTGATAAAAGAACGTGTGCATAAAATATTTATTGGATAAATATTTATGGTAATAAATAAAGATAAAAAATATTCTTGATTTGTTCTAGAATATTTTGGGATTATCTCTTATTTAATAGGATTATCATAATTGATTTGGTATTAATTATAAAATCCTTGGAGGCTAAGTTTACTCTCATATATAAAGAGAGAGTTCTCCCAAGCCTCAACACAATACAATATTTCGAGTTCTTCACTTAGAAAAGGAAGAGAAATTTCGGCCAAGTGAGAGGAAAAATCTTTGGTGATTTTTCGAGTAGCATATCGGAGGGTTCGAGTCGAGAATTCCTTCCACGGGAATTGCTTGGATCACACGTCACGGAAGATCGTGGTGCTCTTCACATCATTGTTCGATCATCCTAATAGCGGTTCTCCAACTTGGATTTTGAGATCCAAGAGGTATGTTCTACAACTTACTTGTAGATGTAGATTTAATGTTTTATTACGTGTATTATATAGATCTAGATCCTTAAATCGCTTCCGTTGCGATGATATTTTCCTAACGATGGTATCGATCGCCAGGGATCTATATTCATTCGTATAAAATATTAGATCTAAGGAGTGGAATATCGTGTGTAGATTGCATTATTTTCGTTTTTAATTTTATTATTTTCAAAATTTTATGATGAATGCTTGCGATTGTTGTGGTTGAAGAGATGGATTGGGGTTGGTATTGTTTACCCGTTAGATCTATTGTAAACTCGTATAAGCGATGAAAATTCGTTCATATGAGTATAGAAATTATGTAATTTATCTTTATTGCAAGTTTGATTTCCAGCAAATAGATCTAGTTTGTAGCTGTTTAGTATTTTTGCTTTTCCCGTTGATCGAACCGTTGAAACGAAGATCCCTCCGGTTAGAATCAAGATTAGAAGAAGATGATCAACTCCTCAAATTTTGGCGTTGATCAGGGTCCGTTTCGATATCCGTTTGATGCTGCGAAGAGGCTGCTGTAACAGAAAAACGCAGGATTCACAGATACACTACCTGTGACTTCCTCGATTTTCTGGGAGAGTTTGGACCGTTGAAACGAAAATCCGACCGTTCAGATTGATCAACTTGGAGTTTTGGAGGTACCACAGGTCGATCAGGATCCATCTCGATTCCCGATCTGCCTTAGGAAGTCCTTGATGCGGTGCAGTCAAAGTTAGATTCAGCAGCAAGTTGGGCGGTTAACTGGAGAAAATTGACAAGTCAAAGCTCCGATCCAACCGTCCATATTGGAGTTCGAGAAGTGAAGAAAAAGATCTGGAAAGTTTCGTCCCGATCCGAGTTCGTTTGGTTTCCCGATCATCGAAGAGTTCGAACAGCTGCAGTTTTTGTTAGAAAGTAGTAAACCCTAGTTAGGGTTTTGGTTTGTTTTTTTTTTTTCTAATAGATTAATTACGAAGTGCCAGCGATCCATCTCGGTGTTTAAATTTTCCGCAATTTTATTTTTATGTGTTTGATCATAAAATGACATAAAATCGAATTGCCATGACATGTCATCATATCATAAATCCACTCCATGCTACACATGTAGAATTTTAATTTTGGCAATTAAAATAGGCATGTATACAAACTCGCGTAATTAGTTGAAATTTAATTAATCGTGGTAATTAATTAATTTAGTAACTAATTAAAGATCCGAGGACGGGTTATGAAATCGTTAGCCTTTCGGTGTGTGTTCTCGGTGAACCGCCTTAAAGTCAAAAGCGAGATCACGCGTTTCAATTCGTAGTGTCTCACGAGATTGAATGATGGTAAAAGAACAATAAATCTTGGATAAAAGCGGTTCGCCTTTAGGTTGGGTGGTCAATGAGCTTCGCTCAAACGACTTAACCCTCTGGTGTGATGTATGCACGGGGTCCGGCAAGACTAAGCCAAACCGAGGCGGAGGGGTGATTCCTTCTAATCTCAATAGGGCTCTCTTGACCCGATTTAGTCCGATTGTCACATATGTTCCAACGAATAGGAAGGGTAGGCTTGCCTCGTTACCGACACCATTCGAATCCTTGATTTTATGTGCTTTTATGTTAACATCAAAAGACGTGGTTAGTTAACCCACCACCACTTCCAAAATATTGAGTGGGAGCGGGGCGGCGACCCAACCCCACGGCCTCTACTATAGATGCAAGTAAGTGAGAGAAGGGTGGCGCCTCGCGGCGCTTTGATTTCGTCCCCTACGGATGGTGTTCACCCCTATCAACATTCATGGCTTGGTCTCCGAAAGGATAGGATTTACGGGTACTCGTCGGGTCAACGACCTATCCTACGACGGCACACTCGGGCGTACCTAAGAGATCTCGATATAGTAGGTCACACTCATCAAGGGTATTTTTGATAAATACCTAGGCTAAAAAAGGAAGGTAGTCAATGAATAAAGGGATGTTCGATTCTCGTGGGATGTCCGATTCTCACAAGTTATTCATTGATTTAACCGTTGATCTCTTTGACCTACCTACGGCGGCTTGAGATGCAAGGTTAAAACCTTGGAATGGTAGAGTAGACTTACTTTTAGTTTACAATTCCTAAAATAAAATAATATAGTAGTGTTAAACTTGAATTAATATATGTCATTTTATTTACAAAGACATTATATCCCTTACTAAATTGCTTTAAAATTTATAATTGACTAGTATTGACTTCGTTAAAAAGTGGAAAGTAACTAGGGCGTTGAACTAGTCAATTGATAATGCAATTATTTTTCAAAGAGATATTTTCTCTTAAGCCTTTTAAAACCAAAGTGACATATGGGTATGTCACTAGTGTCGTTCGTGTTAAGCGGAGACAAACTTAGTTTGATCAAAGGTGATTTCGGACTTTGAAATTCTTCTAGTGAATTTTAAGTGTGTAGTGATTACACGAGTAAATTTTCTAATTGAAAAATCGGAAAATCATGAAGTGTTACTAGTTGGACGATATTTGGAATTGATGAACTAGTGGGAGCTTTATGATTTATTGTTTTTCTAGAACATTAGAAAAGTGTAATTGACTACACACGTAGCCGTTCTAATTGAAAAACCGGAAAGTCATGAAATGTCGCTAGTTGGACGATATTTGGAATCGATGAACTAGTGGGAGTTCTATGATTTGTTGTTTTTCCGAAACATTAGAACTGTGTAAGTGTTTACACGAGAGATTTTCAAATTGAAAAATTGGAAAATCATAAAATGAAACATTCTTTGGTTAGGCGGTATTTGGAACCGATAAACTAGTGGGAGCTTTAATGTTATGATTTGTTGTTTTTACGGTATGATAGAAAATCCGAGAAGTCCTAACAAGTAACAATCGAAATAGACATCCCACGGTTCAAGAGTAGTGTCTACTCAAGCGAACCGGCCAGTTTCAAGCTGTTTCCATTCACGGAAAGTCAAGAATGGGAGAATATGTCTAAAAGTGTTAGTCATCTAAAAGCGAGTTGATTTTAAGGCTAAAAGCGAAAATTAACAAACCGAAAGTCATAGGATAAGGATAGTGATTTGGATCACCAACCTATGAATCCTTGGTGAATTTCTCTTAGGCTATGTTCTTTGGAAGAACGAGATAGTTGTGCATTAACGATTAATAGACAACGGGCGATAATTTTAGCAAAATAGTGGGAGTGATATGAGGAAATGAATCTCGATTCAATCCTTGGATATCGCAGAAGATTTATTTTTCTGTTTAAGATTCGTTGGAGCGAATGGATTTACCTTTTATTCGATAATTTGTTTGTCTTATAGAAAGTGAATATACCATTTGTAGTACGAATCTAAGACTCGGACTTTTGTTTGATAAAGTCAAAACCACTAAGAAATCTTGAAATACGATATGTACCATCTTAAGAACTATTAAAAGCAATTGGTTTCTATATTTAGATAAACGCTTCTTCATATTCCATAGTTAGTGCATAGTCCCTAAAAGACAAGACACAAGACCGGCTCAGGGGTGATTCCTTTCTCCCGATCTGGTTATATTGTCTCAAAGGTACAATGACTAAGTTTCCTTTCAATCGGGAAAGGATAATGGTTATAAAGAAGTAACATAGCTTGTTCATGACGACCTTCGAGTGCGATGAAAGATACAAGCTAGTAGGAGCTTCAGTAGTGACTTCTTGTCCGATAACTATTCAAACACTCCGGTAAGTTTATCCAAAATATTTTATGGTGTCTCGGATTACGCCGGAGATGGAGTACTCTATACTCGAGAAATGGGCAATCACATAGTCTGAGAGACTCGATGTTCGGCTCTGCCTCATGTGAAAATGCTTTCACTAAGGAAGAAACCATTGAATTGCCTTACATAGTTGTAGATGTGCTACAATACATTGCTTAACTCAATAAAGATATTAGAAGCGAAATATCGGTTTACATTGAAATGTAAGACCAAGCGATCTACCAAGAATATGCCTTGGAATTTTCGGATAAGGTGTGGATTCGGTTCACCCCACTCCGTAAATATAAGCATTTAGCACACGGTGCTTGAAGGTAAGGCTGGAATTTCGTGCATACGTTCGGTCAATGACCATTCGTGCTATATCTTTTAAACTATTGAAATAAAGGTTAGATATAGGATTCTTGAAATCGGGAAGGGCGGTTATACTTGTTGCATCCTTTACGATAGAATCCATGTTCAGAAAAACCTTGAACCTTGAAGTACGTTTACTCAAGGTAGTTACTAACTGATTAAAATCAGACCACATCCAACATCGGTTGTTGGTGATGACACTAAATACTACTGAACTAAATCAGAATTTCGATCCACCAAGAAAATAGTGGGAGTATGGTTTATCCATTACCCATTATGGGTTCTGCGGACTTAATAGTCTACAGGATCGATCGATGACCTATGGCTCTTTTGTGAGCTGTATAGGATTCTGATAATAGAGGTTGGTTTACAAGCCATAACCCTGTGAATGGAGTTTGGTACTCCAGAGCTGTTCATACTCTTGTAGAACCACCTGAGTGTCTCAGGCCCAGTAGGAGTAATTGGATCTACACGGAAAAGAGTAGAATGAATTCGGTAATTCATGATTTCGTTCAAAAGCAGAAAATAGGGGTGATTCCCTGAGACTTTCTTGCCAAACAAACGGAATCTGGATTCATTCGAACAGAAGGTATTGCCTTATGAACTTATGACGGGATGATTTGTCAAGGCTTATGTCCTTTGTGGATAAAAGCAAACCTCTTGGTCATTGGAAGTCATATATTTCTATAATATATGGATTTGACGAGAATATTGATAAGTCTTGTGTAGGCGGATATCAATTTTAGTACATGAGTGAATATATACATATATATTAGTGTTTGTGAAGGATAACGCCGCACTGAGTTGGACTCAACATGGGTGTGTTATCTGAAGTCGAAATCGACAATGCCACAATTCTCTGCAATGAGATTTGGACAACATTCGAAGAGTTTGACTCGGTCGAATTCATTAGGATCGATCATTGGTTTCCCGTCCATCTTATTGGTTAAGATGATGCATCATGTGTATGCAACATTCAACGAGGAAGTTCTACCCCTATGCCTCGGGAATGACTCTCAAATCTTCGGATAAAGAGAAATGGGATGGATTCTCTTTGTGACAAGAGATGGTCGAGTTATTGAGCGTCAATTTTGATCGAATCTTAGATTCGGCACTTAACAAAGCAAGTTTAGTATGTCCTTTAGTATCTTGAGAGAGCGAGGAATAATATGCGGACATATTCATGTATGAGCTTGGATATGTGTGATACAATCGATTTTGACTTTAAGTCGAGTTGAGGATGATCGTTAAAGTCGATCTCGGGCTCGATGTTTACTCTTGTGTTGAAGCTATTGCCTGGAGGAATCCAAAGAAGCGCCAACTCGACTTTAACTAGTTGGGTGATTAGCGGCTTTTGTAGTAGCTAGAGAGGCGATATAGCCTCGGGATTTCCTTTCCGATTACGGGAGTGATTCCAGATTTGGAAAGCCGATACCACATCATTGTGCAAGCGATGAAGGGTAGCTTATAAGGATTTCGAAATCACTTGAGTTCAAGAGCATATTGGGAAAGTACCACATGATTAGATGGACCGGCGACGTTTGATTCTACGGATCGCCTCGAGCCGACAACTTTGACCGATCATTAAGACCCATGACATTCGAGATATAGGTGCTCCCGAGTCAACGACCTATCCTACTGACGGCATACTCGGAGTGTACTTTGGAATCTGAAATGGTTATGATAAGTTTTGTGGGTACTAAAATACGGGATGAGTCTCCATTGCTTTAGAGCAAGTGGGAGATGTAGTTTCTTTGTAGTTTTAAATAATAGGGTGTGCTCTAAAACAATTAATCACAAGCTTTACGTGCAAGTGGGAGATTGTTAGGTGTGATGCCCGAAAGACAATTTTGTAATTGTTTTATTTAATAAATGAAATGATATTATTATTCATATTTATTATTCTCATAATCACCGATGTGACAATAGTATTTACACTACTGAAAAAACCCTGAGTATATCGTTTATGTAATCACTTAACTCGATGTATGAGATATACGGGAGGATTGAGTTAGTGAAGATGTACTTAAAATACAATTAGTCCGTAGTAAAGTTAATCGAAGTATCGGGTCTCCTTTAACGTACTATTAATGCGCCCATAACACGATAGGTGTGATCGTCTTATCCGACTTTCGGTTAAGGGAACCTAATGGGGCATTTATATATGATAGATATATCATATAGAAATTTGGACCGATTTGATCCGAGTTCTCAATATAATTCCGTAATTGAGAAGTCTTATCGAATCATTAGATGATCATATTATGGATATATCTTAATCCTGAGGTGATCACGATCATTTGCTTGAATCGGCATGAGGTTTGACTTGGCGGTTAAGGATTACACCGAGTCTGTGATCCGAATTACCCCATCTTGGCATTGTCTTTGGATTGAGTGAGTAGTCGTGTTATCACGATACGGAATCCATTCCTTCCATTTATGGAAGTAGATAAACGATTCCACTTATGAGTTAATCTAGACATTGATCGATCCATGGGATTCATATTACAACGATTAGCTACCGGTGAGTTATTTGAATTATTGATCACTAGGGGTTAATGGTAAGTAAGGACAAGATGTTACGAAAGGGTTAACGGTAACTTCCGATTTAGAATGAATTCTCATGGAGGATTAATCCATATGAAATGATTATATCGGTGGGCGCTTATTACTTTCTCGTGAGGAGATAAATATAATCTTATAATCGGAGGAGTGCGATCACGGGATTATGGTGGCATATTCCGTGATTGATTTATTGAATATAATTATTACATTCATCAGATAATTATTTATTTGATTGATCGGAGCCGATTATTAGTCCATGGTCCCCGACGTGCCTCCTAATATAGCATAGATATTCTCGGACGTCGAATCCTAATAATATTAATTTAGTTCATGTTGGACTTTATTAAAGCGATATGTGAATTAATTGTTTAGTGGACTATTAAATTAGTTGGGCTAAATAATTAAATATGTGGAAAAGACATTTTCCATAATCTTGGCCCAATTATTGTGTAATGCCAAAATTAATATTGACTAGGTCAATAATGAAAAATGGCGCCACATGTGATCTCTTTTTAACAAGGAATTAGTTTTCTTGTGTGATAAAAAGACATGTGCATAAAATATTTATTGGATAAATATTTATGGTAAGAAATAAAGATAAAAATATTCTTGATTTGTTCTAGAATATTTTGGGATTATCTCTTATTTAATAGGATTATCATAATTGATTTGGTATTAATTATAAAATCCTTGGAGGCTAAGTTTACTTCTCACCTATATAAAGAGAGTTATCCTGCCTCAACACAATACAATATTTCGAGTTCTTCACTTAGAAAAGGAAGAGAAATTTCGGCCAAGTGAGAGGAAAAATCTTTGGTGATTTTTCGAGTAGCATATCGGAGGGTTCGAGTCGAGAATTCCTTCCACCGAATTGCTTGGATCACACGTCACGGAAGATCGTGGTGCTCTTCACATCATTGTTCGATCATCCTAATAGCGGTTCTCCAACTTGGATTTTGAGATCCAAGAGGTATGTTCTACAACTTACTTGTAGATGTAGATTTAATGTTTTATTACGTATTATATAGATCTAGATCCTTAAATCGCTTCCGTTGCGATGATATTTTCCTAACAGTGGTATCGATCGCCAGGGATCTATATTCATTCGTATAAAATATTAGATCTAAGTGGAATATGCATGTGTAGATTGCATTATTTTCGTTTTTAATTTTATTATTTTCGAAAATTTTATGATGAATGCTTGCGATTGTTGTGGTTGAAGAGATGGATTGGGGTTGGTATTGTTTACCCGTTAGATCTATTGTAAACTCGTATAAACGATGAAAATTCGTTCATATGAGTATAGGAAATTATGTAATTTATCTTTATTGCAAGTTTGATTTCCAGCAAATAGATCTAGTTTGTAGCTGTTTAGTATTTTTGCTTTTCCCGTTGATCGAACCGTTGAAACGAAGATCCCTCCGGTTAGAATCAAGATTAGAAGAAGATGATCAACTCCTCAAATTTTGGCGTTGATCAGGGTCCGTTTCGATATCCGTTTGATGCTGCGAAGAGGCTGCTGTAACAGAAAAACGCAGGATTCACAGATACACTACCTGTGACTTCCTCGATTTTCTGGGAGAGTTTGGACCGTTGAAACGAAAATCCGACCGTTCAGATTGATCAACTTGGAGTTTTGGAGGTACCATAAAAATTACAGGTCGATCGGGATTCATCTCGATTCCCGATCTGCCTTAGGAAGTCCTTGATGCGGTGCAGTCAAAGTTAGATTCAGCAGCAAGTTGGGCGGTTAACTGGAGAAAATTGACAAGTCAAAGCTCCGATCCAACCGTCCATATTGGAGTTCGAGAAGTGAAGAAAAAGATCTGGAAAGTTTCGTCCCGATCCGAGTTCGTTTGGTTTCCCGATCATCGAAGAGTTCGAACAGCTGCAGTTTTTGTTAGAAATTAATTTTGGAATGTGATTGTGTAATTCGACCAATCAGAATTCATTGAGTCATTCGACCAATCAGAATTCAGAGATGCGTCATCCGACCAATCACAGTGTGGAATTGATTTTCGAAAATTGCTTAATTAATTTCGAAATTTTTAAATAAAATTAAGCATAATTTCGAATTAGTAACTTTTCCAAGGGGAAAAGTTTTGTGACGTGTTCCGGCCAATCAGATTTAAGCATTGGCTCCTCCTCTCCACTATATAAACAACCCCATGGATGAAAGTTTATTCATTCAATTTTCTCTTGTCTTTTCCAACACAAAGATAGTGTCATATAGATCTAGTCAGTCATGTAGATCAAGATATTGAGTCGAAGAGAAGTCGGAGCACTATGTAAGTTCGCCGGAGCTTGGATTTTTGAAGTGCCTCTAAATCCGAGACGTAAAGCCGTTGTATCTTGGGAGACATTTGTTAGGAAATCTACGCGGGAACGCAGCGGAATTCAAAAATTTGATTTCCTTTTACCCAAGATCGACTTCGTTTAAGCAATAAACAAATAAGCTAAAGACGGTGGTTACCTTGGTTGATCTAAAAGATCGACGCTTTGACCGTCTAAGGAGAGTAGTTCTGCATAGAGCCGCCCAAGTGTTCGGCCTCTACCGCTAGTCCACACGAGCAGCCCGCCGGAATCCCATCATGGATTGCTATTGGAAAACTCCGGTTGCTAGACCGGCCTTTTTCCCCTCTCTCCAACTCTCCAAAAGATGCTCTCTATTTTACACAAGAACTATTAGTTCTTGGAATTGTGTTGTACAAAAGAGCTTGACACCCACCTCTTATTTATAGTAGAAGTGGCGCCATATCTATGTGTGGAGGAGAAGAAAACCTTTTCCAATAAAATAAGGAAAATATAATTGATTGATTTATCTCATTTATTACAATATCTCATATTAAATAAATCTAGGATATTGTCAATATCTCAAATTGAATATTTCCAAGATATTGTCAATATCTTATATTGACAATATTTACCTTTTATTATATTATCATAAATCAATTTACACATGTGTATATATCACATATATATAACACACATAAATCTATCAAATATGAACACTATGGTGCGCATGCATGCAAATCCAATTTGCATTTAATGCACACACACGCATGCATTCACAATATATATATATATATATATATATATATATATATATATATATATATATATATATATATATATAATTTTATCTTATTAATATCTAATATTAATAATAGGTAATATCATTAATTAAATTGCACAATCCAAGTTTATCTTATACACATTAAATGTGTCGCCCCTTTGACCAACAAATTGGCTTCCGGAATATTCTTTAATTAATATAATACTATTAATATCTTGTATTTAATTTATTCATAATAAATAAATAACACCATATTAATTTACCACTATAACCTTTATAGTCTCGAGATAAACTTTCCTTATTTGGTTATCAACTATAACCACATTTTAATCCGGCTAGATGTTCTTATGTGTGTGACCCGATAGGCTTCCGAATATGTTGGCCGTAGACACAAAGTGCAAATTACGAAAATGCCCTTCATGCCTAACGATCACGGGATAGCGTCTAGCAACACACCGTGACCCCCAATCATCGGAAGAGTCAAATGCAATGACTACTACCTTTCATGTGAAACAGTTACCGTGTAACTTACAATCTATCATTTGTAATAATAATATCCATACGGTCGTCGTCGAGTGTCAAACATTAACGACCGTATCTTATAATCTGGATATCATGCTCTCTCGAAGTAACTCGCGTTTACTCCCACTTTGCAAAGATTCACGAGAGTAAGACATTCCTTATAAGAAGGCCATTTCGGATATTCGATCCCAATCATAGGATACGCGATTCCCGGATGACCAATCATGTATACTCCGCGTGCTTTAATATCATACCCAATCACTACCGCATGATCGCCCGTGGCTGGGGAAACCTCAATAGTGTCAAAGCATGACAATCCACACCGTGATGCCATGAAGACTCGGTCCAAAGGATAATTACACAACCGTCACATAGTGTGACACTTATCCGTGTAAGTGGGTCGATCCCTAACGTCGCATTCTCTAATACACGTCCACGTCATACCCAAATGTCTCTACACTTCGATGAGCGAGATCTATCTCTCGCCTCTTAAAGCGAGAAGACATCTAATACGTGCTAGTCTGTTTATACTATCAATGTCCTGTTTAATAGTACATCAGCCTAGAGACATTTAAGTATCAAACTTATTAAAGTGATTAGAGATCTCATCAATCTCATCAACCATAATCGCCTATCATGGTTTCTCTACCACAGTTTAATACTAAGGACGTTATCATATAACAATTCATAATTGGTTCTTTAAAAGAACATATATATGACAACAGAAAAGCCATTTAATATATGTATAAACATAAAGAAATAGTAGAAATGATCCGACCCGGTCGGATCCGGTCCAACCCGATTGGGTTTAGGACACTATTCCAACAACATTTGCTACTACCGTGGGCACCATACCGGAGCAATTTGTCTTAAGGAAAGAGTAACTACTCGCCTCGGTTTAGTCTCTAGTCCTTTGTTTTATGCATCGTACTATTTATTGTTTATTGTTCGAGCTAGATCTGCACGGTAATAGTTGTTTTGTTAGATCTAATTGATGCGTATAATCTCCTGTTCGAATATTTATTTTCTACTTTAATATTCCGTAATTTCTCCCGTAAATTACGGATCTGTTCCGTAAATCACTCCACACACGATACACCTATCCCAACAGCTCCTTAGGTTTTCAAATCTGCTCCAGGAAAAGGTCTTTTCTTCCCCAGCACAGGATCATTCAAACTAAGGGCCTTTAGTGATTCAGATTAGGCAGGGTGCAAACAAACTAGAAGATCTGTGACAGGTTTTTTTTTTTTTTTTGGGTGATGCACTTGTTTCTTGGAATCAAAGAAACAACCCACAGTTTCCAGAAGTTCCAATGAAGCTGAGTATAGGGCAATGGCAGTAACATCTTGTGAAATACAGTGGATACTTTATCTACTTAAAGATTTCCAAGTCCATTACACAGACATAGTTCCCCTTTACTGTGACAGTCAAAGTGCTTTAGATATTGTGGAAATCCCTAATTTCCATGAAAGGACAAAGCACATAGAGATAGACTGTCACTTTGTTAGGGAAAAGTACCAAGCCAAAGTTTTGAAACCTTTACCCATACTGACTCAGAATCAGCCTGATGATCTACTTACAAAACCTATGGACAAAGCAACTTTTCAGAGACTACTCTAAGCCTATCCCCTCAAAGATCTATATGAGCCCAGATGCTGATGTTTGGTGTTTTGCAAGCTTCACTTGGCTTCCAAATTTATCCAAGTTCAGCTTGAGGGGGGTGTTGAAGTTAATGTGCTGAAGTTTGCTCATTGTGACATTTCATCGACCACTTGAACACAAGACCGTTAGAGTTTGTTAGAGTCGCTTATTAGAGTTAGTTATCTGCCATTAGTCTATATATACTGCAATTGGCAGCTGATAACGATTGATTAGAAGTTTAATTGTAGTTCTGCAAGTTCAATTTCAATGAATAAGATGATTTCCATTTCTCGCCTTTTTCAGTTTTCAAATCTGTTCTTATGTTGTGTATTTCCAGAAATTAGCAAATTCGACAATTATAGCTTCATTGCAGCCCATTTTATGTAAAAATGAAATATCAAGACTGAAATAACATATATGATGCTCAGACGTCTGTTTTAATGCACGTGTTTTGGAAAAATTCGCACGTATTTGTATTCTATAAAGATGTTTATGTAGATGAAAATGCTTTGATTTTATTTTGAGTAACAAATGATTATAATAATATACGTTTACAAACACCATTGATTATCATGTAAGATTTATTTATTGATATAGCTCATAAGATAAGCAACGGTGTGAAAGTATATCATGCAATTGTGTAACTGTAGTTTCGTATTTATATTTAACTATTAATACAATGGGTTTTTTTTAACACCCATTAAAATTTTATTATAACTCTAGCAAGATGCTAGTAAGATTATACATCAAAATTCATTCCAAAGATAACATAACATTACAACACTTATCTAAATTTCAACCATCTAAAAACGGAACTTGAAAATGCAAAATTGTTCCAAAAACAAGAGAAACATAAAACTAAACAACCACGCCGGTGGCGGATCTAGAAAAAAAATCTCAATGGAGAGCACCGGAACGAGTTCAAAAGGCGAATGAGAGCATCAATAGTATACATTGGGTCCATCCCTGACGCCACCACCTCACATGTGTAACATCCAAAGGACTGCATTTCCACTAATTTTTTTCAACTTGGCGTGTTGTAGTGTCCAAACGAAAGAAGTAGATCGAATCTCCCTAAAAATCTGCTCCGGATCAATAACTTGGGACTTAAAAATAACTTTGTTTCTATTAATCCAGATGACTCAAGCCGAGACAGCCTTCCATAATTGTAATATTCCGATTTTCGGGAAAGGGCAGACGTGTCTTTTTGCGAAAATGAAATATTGGGTTCGGTTCCTTTTATTCGGAGTTAAATAATTGGACGTGTATATATATATATATATATATATATATATATATATATTTCGAGTTTATATATATATAAGAAAAGAAAATCTGAATTTTTGGTAATAAGGGTGTTTATGGAAATTAAGGTTTTGTGGGAAGTGGTAATTAAAGGGAAAATTTGACTGATAGTCCCCATAACCTAATTACAAAAAGAAGCAGCCATGTTTTCCTTCTCTTATGCGCATTCAAGGAGAGAATCGAGGGTTGGGAGAGTTTCACCAATAACTGAAGCAATTCTTGGTTGTTTTCAGATCAGACGAGAGCGTTGGAATCGTCGTGAGGAAAGCATCGTCCTGATACCAGTTTGGTTGGCAAAGCTGCAGGCTTTTGTTGAGGTTTTGATCAGTTTTGGGGCTGCATATAGGTAAGAAAAACTATTCCTATGATTTCAATTCTTAGTTGTAAGGATTAGATCTTTTTTTAAAGAAGTTTTGGTGTTAGAAAGATGAGTTTTGCTTTGGTTAATGACTATGGATGATAAGGTGCAATTAGATGAGTATTTTGGTGCTTCACTGTGTTAATTTTGCTGATGTTTGGTTGAGAAACGATGTGGAAATCGTGTTGGAGATTTTAGGGTTCTAGCCGAAACCCAGGTCGGACGGGCGTCTACTTCATGTGGACGGGCGTCTGCCTTGGCTACATTTCAGACGGGCGTCTGGTTTCTCTGGACGGGCGTCTGAGGTGTTATTTTACATTCAGGTTGTAGCTGTGGTGGAAGAGCGTCTGGGAAAGATGGACAGGCGTCCAGTAAGTTCCAGACGGGCGTCCATCTCTTTAAACGGGCGTTTGGTGGTTGTTCAGCCTTATAAGTACACTCTATCATTTCTAAACCTTTAAACGTGATATGTTAACACTGTACAAACTTGAACAAGCCTGAATTGAGCTTCTGACTCGTTCAGTTAAAACACCGAATGTACTCTTAAAGGGAGTTGAAGTTCGGATCCGTCGGAAGAGCATGATAGGCTTGTGCTTTGATGAGTTAGCATTCATGAATGTCTGTGTAATTGCTAGGACTTGTCCGTGTCTAGTGGTCTAGGAAGAGAGTAGTGTGTGTGAGGGAGATTATTTGAAAACACTAGGGTGGCTAGTTAATCATCCTAATAATCAACGTACTTGACTAGTAAAAGATTAAACAACTTGTCCCTCTTGGCTAGGCACCAGGCTAAATCGCGATGCATGTGCTACCTCTGAAGGTGGAGGAACTCTGTAGGTCAAAAGACCCTAAGTACGGAGGGACTCTGCTGAGACGCGCGTGCTATCGGAGTCTACCTTTTCTAGACTTCGTGGATATTGGTGTGATCCACTAATATGTTGCAAAAGAGTGTTCCCGAGGTGGAAGAACTCCATAGGTCATAATGACCCTAAGTACGGAGGGACTCTGCTGAGGTGGATGCGCGTAGTGCCCTTGAGTGCGGTTGTAACATAGATAAGCTAAGTAGAAACGTTTAGTCAATTCATGATGATGGACATGAAATGAACCCTAGGTTGAGTCGGTCTCACATAAACAACCAATCGATTTAAATATCTTTTCCTTATGAACTACAGTTGTTATCATAGCTTCTCTTTCTTATTAAGTACGTTGTACTTACCTCAAATGCATGTTTTCTATGTGTTTGGGGATGAGAAGACGAACAGAGTTTTCGAGAGAGTTCGACGACGACGACGTTTGGCGGCGCCGTTGAAGACTTATCAATTACCGCTTTACTTTTACATTTGGATTACTTTTGATACTTTTGAAGTATACTTTTGGTCTTTCGAGACGTGTAGTACTTTTCTTTTGGGATTTTCGTACTTTCTCAAATGTAATAAATTTACATTTCTCCGCTTTTAGATTTCTTTTCTATTCTTAAACGTTTAGAAATTTTATACCCGAGTTTTTGCTTCCGTTTGTTTTTTGTTGATACGACGTAGTAGAGGCTTACGTATAAGTTTGGGATTCTATATGTTTTTATTTTGATAGAAAATTCTATAAGTTTTTAGAATTCTATAAGTTTTTAGAATGTCCTTTATGCCAACATTCTTTTCGATGATACAAATATCATTTCATGAAGATTCCCACCAACCCAACTAATTTTTACCCTAAGCCAACTCAATGGTTCAGTATAAAACCCACGTTAAAGCCGTCAAACATGAACTCTTACCGCAAGAAAAAATTGTCCCCATCATTTACGCCACTAAATTCATCCCTTATTTCAGATATGGTCATTTGCCCATCAAGTTATTTAACCCACCTTTTTTTTTCAATTTAATCAACAAATCAATCACAATTACTTTGTATAACGGTGCAATAGCCTCAACTTATCGAGCAACATATCAGTCAAAATAATAAAAACAGCTTCGATCATTAGGTCTCTCCAATAAAAGAATCACATGGTAGATGGATATTTCTGTAAATATTGGCAGTATTTTTTTTTTTAAATGTTAACAACTTAAAAAGGTTCTTATGTTTTATCATTTATTATAAAAATAAAAAAACATTTAGTACTACTTACAATCCTATTAGTCAAGGGAACAAGATACGAATCACAAACAAAACCTCTTCTTTGTGAATATGGCAATGGGAAAAGCGATAAAATCCCACAAATTCTCGCCTGAACTATCTATTTCTTTTTTTCATCTTTTGTTTTTTCTCTGTCTTAATTCCCAAAGAAAAAGGTTTGTTTTCTCTTTTCAATTCAATTTTTTCTTTCCTTTTTATTATACTTAATACTTAACTTATGCCGTCGTTAATTTAATTTGATTAGCTACAAATATTTCAATTGTTTTTTTCTTGTCATAATTAACTAAGTGTCTGTCTTTAATGCAGATCAATTAAAGGTGTTGAATCATCATATGGAATATTCATAGAAATAAGGATATCTTGAAGCGTTTACCCATACATTAGTTGGTTATGATAAAATTTCAAAAACTTTAAAAAGCGACAATATTACAAGTAAATGGAGGCAGAGTAATGAGATTAATAAAAGAATTAATTAGGGTTGCATTGTCCCCAAATAATTCTTCCCGAAATCGCAATAATTTTTCCAGTAAAAGACGCTTAAAGGAGAACAAATCATCTCAACAAACTACCATGGGTTTATTATTCTTCATTATCCGAAAGCCAACAGCTACCGAAAACACATGAAATCTCAGGTTTAAAATCTCTTTTCACATAATAGTCCAAGTTGATATTTTAAAATTTTAAGGTAATAAATACCACTATAATATTTTATACCAAAAATACTTTTAAAAATCTAATTTATTGAAACACCACAGCAACAACCACAGCAACCCACACAGACAAGGTTGAATTGGTTCATTCACTTGCATGTTCTTTATCGCCCGTCAAAGTTCCTCGTCGCCTCTACATTTTTATTCGCTATCGTGGGGTTGGGATTTGATTTCAACAAGCCGGATGCATTCTTGGGTATGATGATGATATTGGCCGGAGCTGTATGTTTTCCGTTTTCCATAGGCATGTAAGACTTCGGGTTTATTGATGGTTTTGAGGTCGTCGCAATCTTGTGTTCGCAGCACCTTGAAGAACACATAGCTATGATATGCAAGCCGTTTCGTTCCTCCCGGGATTTTTCAAATGCCTCGTCGGACCAATTCTAGCAAAGGTCTACAACAGAAGCATAATCCGTCGACGACGACGAAATGGCGAGGAGAGGACAGCCAGGGCGGCTCTACATCAGGAGAACGGTTGCGGCCGACCCTTTAAAACAAAAATATTATGTACAAATAGTAGATAATTTCTTTTTATAAACACAAATGTGAAATCGACCCCTTATTTTTATGTATTGACTTCATGTTTTTTATCTATTGCCCCATAATTACATGTATAGTTTTGAATATCCAAATATATGTGTGACAAAAAATAGACAAATTTCTGACCCATGTCAAAATTTCTGCATACGCCCCTGAGGACAGCGCATGCTCATCAATCGTGAATCCACAAGTCTCAGTTCATGCTTATTGTTGGCCAAGGGCGGAGCCATGATTTTAGTTTCGGGTGGGCTGATTGACTATATCAAGTTCATCGGGTGGGATGGATTAAAAAAAATTTATGGATCAAACTAGACTACAAGGATTTTTTTAGTGTAAGATTTTTTTGTCTGGGTGGGCTTAGCCCCTTTGCCCATATATAAGATCCGCCCTTGTTGTTGGCTTTTAACAACATAAATGATTGAAACTTATTTCACTTCATCTTCCGATTTAGCCGATGGAGACGTATATCCTTTATTCAGCATCTTCTTCCCCCGTTTCAGAAGTTGTCTATCGGCCAGCCATGATAATCGGATTAATGGTGTTACTATACTCCAACGTCAATTTCGTATGCATTATTCATGCCGACACCGGCGCCAATTAACGAGTCGTGGTTGTTTTTTCAACCGCTTTTGAACCGTTCATGGAATATAAAAGACTTGATGGCTTTGAAATTTGACGGCCACACCATTGTAATGGATTATTGGATTATAGTAAAGTGTCAAAAATGTTAACTCCACGAATTGCTGTACTAAGGTTCTTCCAGAGCTCGTCTTTCTGAAACTTTTTCCAATTGATAACTAATTTCTAATTTGGATATTAATTTACCACTATAACCTTTATAGTCCTGAGATAAACTTTCCTTATTTGGTTATCAACTATAACCACATTTTAATCTGACTCGATGTTTATATATGTGTGACCCGATAGGCTTCTGAATATGCTGGTCATAGACATAAGGCGCAATTACGAAAATACCCTTCACATCTAATGATCACGGATAGCGTCTAGCAACACGTCCGTGACCCCCAATCATCGGAAGAGTCAATACGCAATGACTACTACATTTCATGTGCTCGGTTAGCGTGTAAATTACAATCCTATCGCTGTAATAATATCCATACGGTCGTACGTCGAGTGTCAAGCATTGACGACCGTATCTTATAATCTGGATATCATGCTCTCTCGAAGTAACTCATTTACTTCCACTTTGCAAGGATTCACGAGAGTAAGACATTCTTTATAAGAAGTCTCTTTCGGATATTCACACATACTCTTAGGGTACGCGATTCCCAGATGACCTAACATGTATACTCCGCATGCTTCAGTATCACATTCAATCACTACTGCATGATCGCCCCATGGTTAGGGGAACTCAATAGTGTCAAAGCATGACAATCCACACTGTGATACCATGTAGACTCTGGTCCTAAGGATAATTACACAACCGTCACATAGTGTGACACTTAACAGTGTAAGTGGGTCAGTCTAACGTACGTATTCTCTAATACACATCCACGTACAGTCCAAGTGTCTCTATACTTCGATAGACGAGATATAACCCTACCCTTAAAGACAGAAGGCATCTAATATGTGCTAGTATGTACGCACTATTAATGCCCTGTTTAATAGTACATCAGCCTAGAGACATTTAAGTATCAAACTTATTAAAGTGATTAGAGATCTCATCAACCATAATCGCCTATCATGGTTTCTCTACCATAGTTTAATACTAAGGACGTTATCATATAACAATTCATAATTGGTTCTTTAAAAGAACAAATATATGACAACAGAAAAGCCATTTATAATATATGTATAATCATAAAGAAATGGCAGAAATGATCCGACCCGGTCGGATCCGGTCCAACCCGATTGGGTTTAGGACACTATTTCAACAATATCCTGCTTGGCCTAAAACCAATCACTCGTACACACAAGACCAAGTTGAAGCACAATAATCTCATGCAATACTCGCAACCAGCCCTAGCCGTGAACGGATCGCTATCCGTGGGGACTCAGACTATCTTTATATCATGCTCCAAATGACCAAGTCAAAAGGAACCTCCTCAACACACATGAATCTCTGATAAGACCCTGGTCCTTGCTTCAAGCAATCACTTACTATATCAGCTATATATCAAGAATGAACCTTCCAGACCCATGTACTTCTTCCGCTATGCCTCCAAGGCAATACTGTGTTTTGGCTCAGTTGTAGAATTTACAGTAATCTCCAGCTAAGAACATTTCTAGCTCACCGTATTACTTAATAAAAGTGACCGCAAACACAGATTGTAGCTCCTACTCGCCTTTATAAGACTCAGGATACACGTCTGTATATCTATATTAATCCGATTCCAAGTTTCGATAAACTAGGAAACCATCCTTAACTTGTTTAAGGATATTCTCGACATTCACCAGATTTACTTTCACAATTGCTCATGACTCTTCATGGACTATGAACATCTGGCATCATCTTTCACATTATCTTTAGGACTAATGTCCTAACATAGTGATGACGGTCAAATTATACCCGTAAAAGTCATCAACGTTATCCATAAATCGAGCTTAATAATATATATTTTATATTAAATCACATGTTTATAATGTTTATTTAATATTATGTGATTTATAGAATATAATTTGGTATTTATCTATTTTTATTATTTAAATACGATTTACTGTGTGATAATTATTGATTTTGTAGATTACGGTGAATCGGAGGATATCTACCAACGAAGGAAGTAAATCTCAAGATAAATCGGAGCGGAATCGGATTGAATAAAAGATAAATATTGAATTGGCATGAGGAGTGGAGTGTGGAACAAAAAAAACCAGTGAGCCAATCAGAGGCTGGTGAGCTCGCTGGCAGCGAGGTAGGCATTCGTTGGGGGCGAGTTCAGCCAAATCTCGAGGATCGACTTGGAGTTATCTCGACGCGTTTTAGACTCCTTTAGGGTTTAGGAAACGTAAATTAGGTCGGCTGGAGTTTATCCTAAGTCGATTTTCCAAGCCTATATATACTTATTTCATTGTATCACTTTATATGGTGGAATATCACTTTTTCATAACACAAAATTCTCAGTTTCTCAGAGCAGTTTTAATACAAGTTCAGCAGCAATTATGTGAGTTCTTGTATTTATTTGTTCTTTGTTCTTTGTAATTAAGTCCCCCCCAATTATTATTTATCGTTTGAGGTTGTTCGTTCTTCACCGGACGATGTAGATCTAAGGATACGATATGAGGCTGTGGGAATTCCTTGTCTATAAGGATCCACACGCCCAGATCTGTTATCCGGTGACCTATAGATGACTTTGGTATGATCGACAATTGTGTTTTTAGTAGATCTATATAATTGCTTTATGAATCTCTATTTTATCCGTTACGTATGTAGAAACGCTAAGATTTAGGTTTTCGCCGCGTCAATCTAGCCACGTCTTTATGGTGTGATTGTCCACCTAGAATTTCTTATCTTAGTAGGTATGGCCACGGCTACGTTGCTCGTCTGTTTTAATTAGCGTATTATTAGGAAATACCATTATAGGACTCCTAGGTCGGCTCATGAATTGATCTTCCGGGACTTTCAGCGAGATCTAGATATGTTCTGTATTCAAGAATTGCATGCACCTAGTTATACGTAAATCGTAGATTAACATGATAGCTACGAAGTTAGTGTTAATGGGACAGAGACTGATGCGGTCACTTAGGAAGTACGCCTAACCATAGGAATGTTGCCTAGGTGAGGAATACGGTTAATATCGGCATCCCTAGTATTGTAAGCGTGCAAGTTATATTAGATGGAGACCCAAAAGGTGAAGTCACGTAATGTAGCACAGTGATCTAGTGTCCTACCCGGAACTAAGTCAAGTTTAGGGGATGACTCCCATAGCCAATATAAAAGAAATACGAATCGGATTAATAGTTGTCGAGTCTAGCTTAATTATATAGAATCTCTAGATCCAAACGATAACATAATAATTGGGGAGGTTAATTACGTTGTTTGTGTCGTGTGCTTTATCTTTCTTGTCTCTTGTTGGTCGTAGACCGCTTTGTGTCCTTGACATGAATAATTAATTGTTTGTATATAAATGACCCACAATTGGTTCCCTGTGGGATCGACCTTGATTCGTTATAGCTATACTACGATGGACCTAGTCCTCTTGCTAGTATTGGTTTATGGTGATCGAGTATATTATCACTTGATCTACGTCATCACATAGACAGACCTCGTGAACACCGGCTAGTAGTATCTCCCGTCAGATCTATGCTAAACTCTTTTAGCATCACATCTACATTGGTAAAATCTAACAACAGTTAAATATATTACTAGAGACTACTTGTCTAAAATAAGAACTGCTAGTCCAAGTGCTTTCGTAAAGACCTTGAACTACCAAACATTAATTGATTGTGACATGGGGTGACAATTCCCGAGAGAGATATCCAATACATTACTCAAAAATTGTAACACACTCCCACTATCCCTCTTGCACATTGGGCTTATCCCTTCTTTGACTAAAACAAACTCCTTTGATTATCAAACAAAGAAATCGTCTAGAGAAACTTGTTTGAGTCCATAAATGTATCTCGTGGGATCGCATATCATGTTGTCGTCTATGGCTTTTTGCCCAGTGTCTTCAACACTATCATATAGCCATGATACGAACTTATAACAAGCATAATCTAAATAGAGTTGGGCTCAGCTGACAACATGAAGATAATTACAAGGTTTACACCCCGTACACTTCAGCCGTCGCTATAGCCTTAGGGTAATTATATTACTATCCATGTCAACCTTTCAGGGACATTCCCTAGGTAAGACAGACTAAGTTCACAACCTGGTTGTCACTGCTGGAATCTACTTCAGATATTATGGCTCCTAGCCATATCTCTCAATCTTGCCTCTTAAACATTCCTTCATAAGTCATGAGATATTCATTCTTCAAGATGAACATACCAGCAACCCTTTCAGGCTTAAGGTTATCCACAGACTTACAGAACTTTTGTGTGCACCGAGTAGTGTTCTACACCTAATCACTATGTGGCGTCTGCTCACGTTCCAATGGTTGAATATATCTTTGTGGTTCTCAAACTCTTTTGAGATCTTATTTACTCCCACTGTTTCTTTTGGAGGAAACAGTTCCTCTAGAAGACAGCACGTTTGGAGAAAACAGTTTTGCTTCGCGGGTAATAATAGTGTGTGCAATTCACTAATACACACGACGTACTAGCAAGAGTACTAGGTCAATCGTAGTATAGCAAGGGCGAGTCAAGGTCGATCCCACAGAGACTATTATTTAATATTGTTAAACACAACCACAATTCATAAGCCAACCGGATATGGTGGTCATTGACAAACATAAGTACACAGTAAGTAAAAGGGATGCAAATAAACCGTGGTCAATCATATATTAAAAAGGCATTAACCAAACTATTCATAGCTAATCTCCCCTTAATCCGTGTTCGACTCGTGTGTGTAATTTAGCTACGGGTACAATCCTAACCCTATCTACTCCGACAATGGCAGTAGATAATCTATACGCCAGCTACCTTCCTTAATTGGTCCGTAATAGCCCATACGCATAAAAAAGTATAATTGCCGGTATTGAGCGCTAACTCATACCGCTAACCCGCCTAGATAGCTGTCGACACTGATCAGCACGTTCCTAGGGCCCATCAAGACAATGTCCTAACTAACACTTCACCTTGCAAGTCCTTCGTGTTAATTTACGAATACTAGATTGGCCCGACCTATTAATCATTTTAAGTATTCCTGTCGATCAACGTAGCTGACGCCAAACCATAGAATTAGGATTTACTAGGTATTCAGATCTAGCGATAAAGACTGTCGCTGATTTGAAGAACGCAACCCATAATTCTGTGTTTCAGATGAACGAATCGAACGAAGATTAAGGTTCGTTTAATTAATTCATAGATGATTAGATGCAAGCATAATCTAGATCTAACATAAGAACAATCATGAATCTAACAAGGAAATAAAACATTGGAATAGATCTTACCCATAACGAAGAACAGATCTACTCTTCAATTCTCTCTCCCGCCGACGATTCAAGACGATCTATGAAGATCGTAAACCAAGCACAATTCAATAATGAAAGACTCGTGACTTATTTGCAAGAAATAAAAGAAGAAAATAAAAGTAGACTTTATTCCCAAAAGACTACATTGTATCTAGTTGATAAAGAACTAGAAAAGAGATGAAGAATAGATGGAATGGATGATGAATACAATTTCGCAGCTCTGAATGGCTTTATATAGGTGTATAAACCGACTTAGGGGTAAACCCAATGCTTGGAGGACAAGAAAACGTGTTTCTGGAAGATTCTGGGCCTCGGTAAATCGAGGGTAACTCCCGGTAAACCGAGTGCATTTTTGTCTTTTCCTGCTACCGACTTAACTTGGAATACCCTAGGCCCAACTTCGGTATTTGGACCATAACTTGGCCTACGTAACTCCGATTTGGGTGATTCAAATTGTATTAGAATACTTGTTTCCAGACCTACAACTGTCATGTAGAAGTCCAAGCCCAGTTAGTCTTGTAAGAATTCGTAAACTGCATTGAAAGATCACCAATCAGATTCTCGGTCCAATCTTCGCTTGAAACACTTCAACCTTTAGCTCCGTTCAGTTATCTATCGATTTACTCTCATATTCAGCCCAAATGTTGCTTCAAACACTCGTCCATCTGTCAATAAAACTATACCACACATAGTAGCTTTTATTTCTAGCAAATAACGCATAAAATACACGGTTAATACGCATAATACCAATTTAGTCACCCCAGACGTGGCTTAATCACATTTAGCTAATTAACTCATGATTTCATACATATTATCACCATTGAGAACACAAATCCGGGGTAGATTGATGGTTAAATATGATACCAAGTTTACCGTCATCAACTACCCCCCACTTAGTTTTTGATCGTCCCAAGCAAAAACCAAATCAAACAAACCCTATATACAATTACAAGCTAATTAAGAACAGACTCATTCAGAATGATAAATAAGATGAGGGTCAACACATATCCATCAGTAATCCATTAAGCACTATCTCGTAGTAGAACCGACGTGTGTGTGAAATAACTCTCAAACAACAATGACGCAGACAGAATCACATTATATCAATAAAGATTTCAGGCAAAACATGTGTCATACAACAATTCATAAGTTCCCCATTAATGATCACCTACCAATACATCAATGTGTCGTGTGATAAATCTTTTGTGATAGTGCATTCAAGAAAAGAATGAAGTTATAGAGACCCCACAATCCTTACTTATCAATGTCCACACTCGCTCCTCTTGCCTTCAGACTCAAGCAAACAACATGAAACCTTACTTGGGCCGGGCGGACTTGGGGACCGAGTATTACTCTTACGTCCTCGTTTGTTTCTTTTTATGCGAGGGTCGTGCCCTTTTTACACGAGTTCGCTTCCCTCACGGCCTTTATTGCATATCTATTTTTTTCAATTTCTTCTTTTTCTGGGAGATTTCCTCACTATTTTTTTTCTCTCTCTCTCTCACAAACCCGTTTTGTCCCGGTTTACCTTGTTTAGCATTCAAGTTGCTACCATCCTCATACAACAATTGGTTAAAGTATATCCACCGACAAATATCGATTCCCGGTCTAGGATAACTCTTCATCTTATCTAAATAATTCTCACTCAGATTGCGTGCTTAGAAATTGAATGCAACGATAAGATAATAATTAATAAGTCACTACTTCATGCAACATAGCACATGCTCATCTTCCATACTAAATTGAATAATGCGTCATCTATACTACACACTGAAAAAATGAGTTATACATGCTTAAAAAAAGGTCGATTCCACAACAAGATAGATGATTAATAAACCACTACTTCAAATAGTTGACAAACCCCTTATTCATCATTAATGAATTAAGTATGTAAATAATCTATTTCAACGATTTAAGGTTTTTATTTCATTCAATTCAAAAAATCGAAATTCACAAAAGTAAGTGTAAGTGTGTCTCAATTTTTCAAACTAAGTGTTATGCCTACCCCCCACTTTAAAACTCAACATTGTCCCCAATGTGAAAAGTAAAGCAAAAAAAAGTAGGAAGAAGAAGAACACTTAGCTTTGGAAAATAGAAGAACTAGGTGGTTGTCTGAAGCGAATCATATCAATGAACTGGAGCAAAAGTTGTCTTCTCCAAAGGACTAATCTGCACTAGGTCAGCTAATACAAACGATTCTTGCACAAAAGCCATTAGTACCGCAAGACGCGAATAAGTAACAAAATAGTTATGTCATGTGGCAGTAAAAAGCACAACTAAAAAAAGAAGTGCGATAAACAATTTAATCCAATACACAACAACTTTATTACTTAAACACAACAAAACTAAATAAAAATAAAAAGACACAAAATAATAATCGAATAATCATGCGAAGTAAAAAAAACACCCGCACATCCTTTGCTCAACAGCCTTAGGAACATGGCGATGAAAAAAACCTTCGCACTTTTATTCAATTATCGAAAAGAAAAGAAAATTAACAAAAAAAGGTTAACTATAAATTAATGGCTATGCCTAACAATTAAATAAATAGTCCCCGGAAACAGCGCCAAAAACTTGATCGCGTGTGCAATTCACTAATACACACGACATACTAGCAAGAGTACTAGGTCAATTGTAGTATAGCAAGGGCGAGTCAATGTCGATCCAACAGAGACTATTATTTAATAATGTTAAATACAACCATAATTCATAAGCCAACCGGATAGGGTGGTCATTGACCAACATAAGTAAACAGTAAGTAAAAGGGATGCAAATAAACTGTGGTCAATCATATATTAAAAAGGCATTAACCAAACTATTCATACCTAATCTCCCATTAATCCGTGTTCAACTCATGTGTGTGTAATTTAGCTACGGGTACAACTCCTAACCCTATCTACTCCGACAATGGCAGTAGATAATCTATACGCCAGCTACCATCCTTAATTGGTCCGTAATAGGCCATACGCATAAAGAAGTAGAATTGCCGGTATTGAGCGCTAACTCATACCGCTAACCCGCCTAGACAGCTGTCGACACTGATCAGCACGTTCCTAGGGTCCATCAAGACAATGTCCTAACTAACACTTCACCTTGCAAGTCCTTCGTGTTAATTTACGAATTACGAATACTAGATTGGCCAGACCTATTACTCGTTTTAATTATTCATGTTGATCAACGTAGCTGACGCCGAACCATAGAATTAGGATTTACTAGGTATTCAGATCTAGCGATAAAGACCGTTGCAAATTTGAAGAACGCAACCCATAATTCTGTGTTTCAGATGAACGAATCGAATGAAGATTAAGGTTCGTTTAATTAATTCATAGATGATTAGATGCAAGCATAATCTAGATCTAACACAAGAACAATCATGAATCTAACAAAGAAATAAAACATTGGAATAGATCTTACCCAAAACGAAAAACAAATCTACTCTTCAATTCTCTCTCTCTCTCCGGCGATTCAAGACGATCCATGAAGATTGTAAACCAAGCACAATTCAATATTGAAAGACTCTTGACTTATTTTTAAGAAAGAAAAGAATAAAATAAAAAATGGCCTTATTCCCAAAAGACTACATTGTATCTAGTTGATGAAGAACTAAAAAAGAGATGAAGAATAGATGTAATGGATGATGAATACAATTTCACAGCTCTGAATGGCTTTATATAGGTGTAGAAACCGACTTAGGGGTAAACACAATGCTTGGAGGACAAGAAAATGTGTTTCTGGAAGATTCTGGGCCTCGGTAAATCGAGGGTAACTACTGGTAAACCGAGGGTATTTTTGTCTTTTTCCTACTGTTGAGTTAACTTGGAATACCCTAGGCCCAGCTTCGGTATTTGGACCATAACTTGGCCTATGTAACTCTGATTTGGGTGATTCAAAGTGCATTAGAATCCATGTTTCTAGACCTACAACTTTCGTGTATAAATCCAAGCTCATTTAGTCTTGTAGGAATTCATAAACTGCATTGAAAGATCACCAATCAGATTCTCGGTCCAATCTTCGCTCGAAACACTCCAACCTTCAGCTCCGTTCAGTTATCTATCAATTTATTCTCATATTCAGCCCAAATGTTGCTTCGAACACTCGTCCATCTGTCAATAAAACCATACCACACATAGTAGCTTCTATTTCTAGCAAATAACGCATAAAATACACGGTTAATTCTGATAATACCAATTTAGTCACCCTAGACGTGGCTTAATCACATTTAGCTAATTAACTCATGATTTCATACATATTATCACCATTGAGAACACAATTCCGGGATAGATTTATGGTAAAATATGATACCAAGTTGACCGTCATCAGGTAAGTAAACATTATCTAGCGTACTTGCTAAGATATTCCACAGAGTTGCATATGTTGTACTAGGCTCCAAGCCTTTCTGACCTTGCCTATGACAGCTTCAAATCATCGGTTAAGATAGATTCGACATTATCCACTTCCATATCTAGTATGGAATTTATTCAACCTTTATTCATTAGAACTCGGTTAAGTATAAGGGCACTATCCCAAAACGGGTAAGGGATACATCGCATGGCTTGCTTCACACCTCATATAAAGTGTTGTTTCCATTTTAGGAACAATCTAATTGCGTAACCCAAAGAGGGTATCCTTCAAGGGAGAATCTAATTCTTTTTCAGACGACTTCTGAAACACCCTCCAGTTATTAATTGCTTCAATCCAATTGAAGATTAATTCCTAAGTAGCTCATCAATCTGATATTCGTACTAGCTCGAACTTTTCGGGCTTTTCGAATTGTCGTACTTCAGTAAGTACATTCAACTATCTCTAAAAATAGCCCAAGAGAGATAAGCAATTATTTATGGTATAAATTGTCATAAGCCAACAAACATCAATATGTTTAGGCTCTAGTCAATTTTCTAGATTTTATAACATTTTCATAAAAGGGTATTTTAGTCATCTTTAGATAAGATACGTATTACCCACATGATTCATAATCACATGGTTCAGACGTCATCAGAATGACATTTGATCACACGATTCTCCTCCATAGAGACTATGTCTAGAACGACCACAAAATATTAAGGATAACAGTCATACAAATACTTAGTTGAGATTTCATCACTCATATCGACTATATAGTGATAATAATCTAGTATGTTAGATTCAGTAACTGTTCAACCTTATTGGAATAACATTTATTCCTTACAATTGAATATGTCTACTAAATCCTAACAAGTAACCGAAAGTCGTGTTCTTCATAAGAACCGGAACATAATAACGTTAATTTAGTTCCCTTGTCCATTTATTAGATTCAGAATATGGTAAGTGTTACGACGTTTGCTTCATCTTCCAAATATGTATTTAATATTTCTAATTTAATCACACTCATAGGATATCATATATCTGTGAGTTGACTTAAGCTTAGATAGATTCATCTCAACTTACTTGCTTAGGGTAGAGACTTCGATAAGTTCTCTTACTCAAGCACTTGCCCTAACTTTTTCCATTTTTATCCTTTAAGCACTTGTAAATATTTCTTAATGTAGTCTTCATAAGACTCAAAAAAAATCACAAGAGTTGTGTCTTCAATTTTCTTTCATAAAGAAAATACAACGTTTGTTAAATAGTCTATTTAACCTTTTGAATCGTATTCCAAAACATGAACTATTTAATTTGCTTTCAAACAATGATTAAAGAATTAATTAAGTCGATACTTAAATCTTACAATTTTGAAAACAACCTTTCCAAAATTCGACGTGGTCTTCCTTATCCAATCCATCTAATGTTTGAATAACCATTATCGTATGACGGAGTGACCCATTGGATATCGTTATGTCCAAAATGTGAGCTTCCGTTAATAATTAAAGTCTTAGAGGACTGCATATAATATGTAGCCTTATTGTCTTCAACTACGAAAACGTGATTGCTCATGTCATTGCTTATTCTAAAAGGATTAAAATTACTTAACCTTATTTGAGAATGTTTCTCAGAAGGTAACAGTCATTATTTGGTTTTTACTAATCGAGAATAAAACATAAATAGAATTTTCTAAAACTCCAACATAAAATAAAGATAAAAGAGTGTTGTTGATTATACATGCAAAATCAAATATGGTCTTTGGAATTATGATTTTGCTCCTACTAGTCAACTTCTCCCAATTGACTTTCAAGAATTTTCCAAAATTCTTTAGTGGCCAAGATCTCATCTAGTTACCCTGATTCCCGACGAGGGTCGATCAACTGGAATAATTAGAAGAGTAGGTAACGCTTTACCAATCACATCTCTATGTGACTCTTGGTGGTTGACTAGTCAACTCTTTGACAATACACATCTTTATGTGGTAGTCAACCTCTTGCCTCTAGAAAAAGACGGTCCTGACGAGGGCCAATCACCGCAATACTCTAGTCAAGTCATAACCCAATATTCGTGACATCTCATACGATCATATCTCAATAACGACGAGGTAGGTCAACTCCCGACGAGGGCCGATCAGTTGGATCCGAACAAGGGCTCTTCACCGTCGCTATAATATTGGGAGACAATATTTCGACTTGATTTTTGTCGTGTGAGTAATTTTAAATTAATTCGCTTAATTAATTTTATATTTAATTACGGTCTCATCTACTACGTGCATATTACTACAATATCATATAAAGTAAAACATACACAACATTCCGCGCACAATATAACCGATATGATCATGGACTTTTCCTAAGTGCAGTTTCAAATACAAACTGACTAAACTGCGGGTCACAACTAAGGGTAGCAGCAACCACCAATGGATCTTTAATGTGTGCCATCTCCATGGATTTTTATTTTTCTCTTTTTCTTTGTATCTTCGTCTTTGTATTCAATGCATCATTACATAAAATCTAACTATTAAATTTTACACCCGCCGCACACGGGGCGGAGCTAACGAGAATGGGATAATGCATAAATAAAACTAGGTCACGTTTTTCATAACGGCCTAGGACAACAATAAAATCCAACAGAAAATAAAGAATTCATATCTATCATATTGGTCGAGTCCATGATCAATCGGGGTCCAGATAATCATATTATACCTACTATCTAATCCATACAATCAAAATCTTATGAAAAAGATAAAATTTAAATTTTAACTACTTGCGTCTTATAGCATCCAATCAATTAATTAATTAACGTTTAATTAATTAATAGCATTAGTCGAAATAATATTAACCATTAATAATAAATCGATTTTAATTTTAATTTTCTAATTTAAAACAATTTTAAACAAAATTAAAATCAAGTGGATCTCTTTTGTTACTTTCCTTTTGATTCTTAATCAAAATGATGCTTTTGGTTTGGTCCAAACCAAATTTAAAGACATCCTGAAGCTTTTCCAAAAATCTAAATATTTTTGGAGAAGACCTAGGTTTTTAGGCATTTTCCAAAATCAAATATTTTGAAAGAGGCTTAGGCCTATTCCAAAAATTGAGAATAGCCTAGATTTGGTTCATAACCAAAATCTATTTCTTCCCAACAAATTGGGTGATGCCGTATGGCTTCCCAATGGCCAAACTATTTGAACCATTGGTTAGTCACATGGCATCAACTAAACAAAAGAGAAATTACCAATCATGGACCATATTAAAAAATAAAGATGCACAAAACAAAACAAGAAGGGGAGGGGGACGGCGGTGCCGACAGCCGCCGGCAGCCCGAGGCCGGCGCCGGCGCCGATGTGGCGGTGGTGCCGCCGCCGCTGCTCTCCTCCTTTTTTTCTTTTTGTGCACTAATTACGAATCAATATCATACATGATTTAATCTATTGGATCTAATTTACTACGTGAATAAAAGATGCTTATTGCTTAAGCTCGAAGATCGCTCCGATACCACTGTTAGGAAATCAATCGAGTAGCGCAACGGAATTTAAAAATTGATTTCCCGATCTAGGATCGTCTCCGTTAAAACAATAAACATACAAGAGAGGGGACGGTAATATTACCTTGGTTGATCTAAAAGATCGACGCTTTGACCATCCGGTAGGAGTAGATGCGCGCGAGCCGTCCAAGCGTCCGGCCTCTACCAGTAATCTACACGAGCACCTCGCCGGAATCCCGCTAAGGATTCTATTAGAAAAACTTGACTGCTAGGTCGATCTTTTCTCTCTCTACAACCTCTCTCTAAGAAGGTCTCTTATTTTTTACAAGAACAATTAGCTCTTGGAATTATGTGTACAAAAGAGCTAGCCAAACCCTCCTATATATAGGATAGGTGGCGCCCCAAGTCTCCCAAAAAATCCTTAGGGAACAAGTCTTGAGTTGAGTGGAGAGAAAGAAAACATTTTTCCTAATAAAATAAGAAAACCCCTTAAACTGATTTATCTATTCTATTTAATATCTTATATTAAATATTTCTAAGATATTGTCAATATCTAATATTGACTATATTTATCTTATTACCATAAATCTATTTTTCCAAAATCAATTAATATCCATTATTAATATTATGGTAATTCTATTAATTAAATTGCACAATCCAAGTGTATCTTTATACACTAATATTGGCGCCCCAGATAGCCTTTAATTGACTTCCGGAATATTTTTTAATTAATAGTATAATTGATATCTTGTATTTAATTTATTCATAATAAATAAATACCACCATATTAATTTACCACTATAACCTTTATAGTCGTGAGATAAACTTTCCTTATTTGGTTATCAACTATAACCACATTTTAATCTGACTCGATGTTCATATGTGTGTGACCCGATAGGCTTCCAAATATGTTGGCCGTAGACATAATGTGCAATTACGAAAATGCCCTTCACATCTAACGATCACGGATTGCGTCTAGCAACACGTCCGTGACCCTCAATCACCGGAAGAGTCAATACGCAATGACTACTACCTTTCATGTGCTCGGTTAGCGTGTAAATTACAATCCTATGGCTGTAATAATATCCATACGGTCGTACGTCGAGTGCCAAGCATTGACGACCGTATCTTATAATCTGGATATCATGCTCTCTCAAAGTAACCCAATTACTTCCACTTTGCAAAGATTCATGAGAGTAAAACATTCCTTATAAAAAGGCTCTTTCGGATATTCACCCATACTCTTAGGATACGCAATTCCCAAACGACCTAACATGTATACTCCGCATGCTTCAGTATCACAACCAATCACTACCGCATGATCGCCTCATGGTTAGGGGAAACCTCAATAGTGTCAAAGCATGACACACCGTGATGCATATAGACTCCGGTCCTAAGGATAATTACACAACTGTCACATAGTGTGACACTTAACAGTGTAAGTTGGTCAGTCTTACGTATGCATTCTCTAATACACGTCCACGTCACATACCCAAGTGTCTCTATACTTGATGAGCGAGATCTATCCTCGCCTTAAAGATGTAAGACATTTAATACGTGCAAGTCTGTACGCACTATTAATGCCATGTTTAATAGTACATCAGCCTAGAGATATTTAACTATCAAACTTATTAAAGTGATTAGAGATCTCATCAACCATAATCGCCTTTCATGGTTTCTCTACCACAGTTTAATACTAAGGACGTTATCATATAAAAATTCATAATTGGTTCTTTAAAAGAACAAATATATGACAACAGAAAAGCCATTTATAATATATGTATAATCATAAAGAAATAGTGGAAATGATCCGACCCGGTCGGATCCGGTCCAACCCTATTTCAACATTACCTACACCCACACTCCAAATGACCTCTCCGTTCCAAAAAATATTTGGTTATCAACCTAACTATGAGAAATTACGCATGTTTGGATGTCTATTTTACACATGGCTCCGTCCCTAAACATCACACAAACTGGAACCCCGCTCATGAGCTTGTGACTTTATTGGTTACTCTCTCACCCATTCTGCCTACCTCTATCTCGACACCGCTGATAATCGCATATACACCTCCCGCCATGTCAAATTTGTGGAAGATATCTTCCCGCTCCGTTCCGCTCACTCATCTCCATCCCTCAGTTCTTCACATGCTTCTCTCAGTGATGGGATCCCATAGCCAATCCCCACTCCTCCGTCTCCACCACCAGCTCCCACCACTCCTCTATCTCCACCTCCCACTTCCCCCTTTCCTCACCCTCCTCCTCCCCACGTCTTCTCATCCAATGACCACTCACGCTAAGAATAATATTTCCAAACCCATCCAAAAATTGTCCTTACTCACCGCGCTCTCCCCTCCTAAGCTTGAACCCACCTCCATTTCTCAATCTCTCGCTTCCCCTTTCTGAAAACACGCCATGTAACTTGAGTTTGATGCCCTTGTCAAGAACTACATGCCGGATCTTGTACCTGCTGATGCTTCTTTTAATATTTTGGGATGTAGGTGGATTTTTCATACCAAATATCATGCCGATGGCTCTTTGGATCGTTATAAAGCTCTCCTTGTTGCCAAGAGGTTTCACCAATGTCCAGGTGTTGATTATTTT
This sequence comes from Gentiana macrophylla, assembly GCA_026214975.1. Classification (NCBI taxonomy): domain Eukaryota; kingdom Viridiplantae; phylum Streptophyta; class Magnoliopsida; order Gentianales; family Gentianaceae; genus Gentiana; species Gentiana macrophylla. Next base: position 9,621,417 of record CM047812.1, on the reverse strand, counting down.
GAGACTTTCACCACGGTGTTCAAACCCACCACTATCCGCGTTATTCTTACACTTGCCACTTGTCATGGCTGGCCACTTCGCTAGCTTGATGTTAATAATGGTTTTCTGCAGGGGTCCTTATCTGAGATAGTTTATATGCACCAACCCCCAGGTTTCTCTAATGCTGATCATCCTGATTATTGTCGGTTTAATAAGGTCATATATGGCCTCAAGCAAGCTCCTCGTGCTTGGTACTTTGAGGTTTGCTCCTATCTTGTATCTGCAGGTTTTATGAATGCTCATACTAATGCTTCTCTCTTTGTTCTTCGTAATGGATATCACTCAATATATATATATATATATATATATATATATATATATATATATATATATATATATATATATATATATATATATATATATATTGGTTTATGTGGATGACATCATTGTCACTGGCCCGAACCCGACTACGGTTCCGTTATTCATTGATAATCTTGGTACTCACTTCTCTATCAAAGACATCGGCCAGTTGACTTTTTTCTTGGTATTTAGGTCCTCGCTACTTCAGATGGTATTTTCTTATCTCAGCGCTAGTACATCACAGAGCTTCTTGAGAAAACATGTATGGATAAAGCGAACCCTGTTACCACCCCACTACCTACGGATATTTCTTCTCTCTCTCCGACCTCTGGGAGACTGGGACTCCCCTCTTTGATGCAACTATGTTTCGGACTGAAGTTAGCAGCCTTCAGTACCTGTTGTTCACTCGTCCCGATATTGCTTTCGCTTTCAAACAGGTAGGTCAGTTCATGCATGCACTCACCGAGGTTCATTGGTCTTTTGTTAAGCGCCTTTTGCGATATCTTGTTGGGACACTTGATAAAGGGTTGCATATTTTTGCTAATCCCCGCTTGTTTTACATGTCTTCTCCATTGCGGATTGGGGTGGCAATAAGCCTGACTATTCTTTGTTAAGGATTAGTATTAAATCAGTCTTTTATATGTGGTGTTATATTATTGGTACATGTGGCACTAAGATATAGGTCCATGTGAAAGGTATCAATTCTGTTATTTTGAGATGCATAAGAATGTACTGTAAGGACAATTATTTGGAATAATCAAGAAAGATATTCTCTACTGATATTTCCTCTTGGTAGCAGAGCTTGGCGGCGGCCATGTCTACCTCCGGCCAGCCGGCTGAATCAATCCCTCCGGAGTCTGGATCTATAGATCCTCTAACCATACCTCCACCACAAAACACACCGCCACCACAAACCAATGCTACAGTCACTGGTACCTCTGTTGTTAGTTCCATTTCCGGTGTTTTTCCGACCGCCGGATTGTTCAGCTCACAAATATCAACCTCTGCAATTCCTATGCCATTTCTCTCAACCATCGGACAGTCTTCTCTAACTTCTCTTCCGGCTGTCCCAAGCTTCTTGCAGCCGAAACCACATTTTGGATCTAGCTTGTCTCAAACTGTTAATGTCAAGCTTGATCGAAATAATTATCTGCTGTGGCGCTACACCGTTCTTCCAATCATCCGAGGACACAAATTAGAGGATCATCTCCTAGGCCTGAATGTTCCTCCGATATATCACACATCTGCTGCAGGTTACCTTCATCTCCCTTCTGGTGTTCGAAATTCGGCTTATGATGACTGGATGGCGGTTGATAATCTTCTCCTGGGATGGCTCCTTGGCTCCAAGACAGAGCAAGCCCTCCAAGAAGTAGTTGGTTGTAACTCTGTCCATGAATGTTGGACAACTCTGGAAACCCTATTTAATAGTCAAGCACAGGCAAAGATTCTTGAGTTCAAAGATGCCCTCACCAAAACTAACAAAGGGTCTCGTTCTATGCCTGATTATTTAGCCCAGATGAAAAGCTATGCTGATGGATTGGCAGCTGCAGGTTACCCTATATCTTCATCAGAACTTATTTTGGCTACACTTTGAGGTCTACCCCGTGAGTATGAATCAGCAATCGTTAACATCACTTCCAGAGTTCAATCAATGAATTGGGTTGAGGTGCAAGCCCAATTAACCACTCATGAACGGCTAATAGCCAGGTTTAATCCACCAGGATCCCTTGATTTGGGAAATCCTTCTGCTCATATGGCTCAAACTGGACAAAGGTTTCAATCTAGAGGTGGAAATAATCAGTTCAATAGGGGTAGAGGATCTGGTGGTGGCCGTGGCAGGTCTAGAGGAAGAGGAGGCTCTGGTAGAAATGGTTCAAATGCTGGTAACAATTCTACTGCTAGGCCAATCTGTCAAATCTGTGGAAAAACTGGTCATATAGCCTCAGAATGCTGGCACAGATTTGAAGAAAACTTTGTTGTCCCTAATCAGAACTCCAATCAACAACAGGGCAGACAGATGGCTGCATATCTTGCTGCACCAGACATGAACATGGATTCTGGATGGTATGCTGATAGTGGAGCCTCAAATCATGTTACCTCTGACCTTAGCAACCTGTCCTTGAGGTCTGAATATGAAGGTAATGATACTTTGGTTGTAGGTAATGGAAATCGTTTGCATATAGCTCATACTGGTTCCACCACTCTAAATCCTAATCTGCATTTGTCACATATACTTCATGTTCCACAAATTCAAAAAAACCTTCTTAGTGTGTCTAAGCTAACAGCTGATAATCCTGTTTTAATTGAGTTTTCTGCTTCTAAATGTGTTATTAAGGATCAAGCCACAAAGAAAGTCATTCTGGAAGGAATCCTGGAAAATGGCCTATACAAGATTCTACCAGCCAAAGTCAGTAATCCTGCTCAATCCAGTTACAACACTCCTGAGAGCTCTCTTCAATCCAGCAGTATTTCAGCTTGTTTAGTTTCCTCTAGTAATCAAAATAATCAAGCCATTGTATGGCATAGGAGACTAGGTCATCCTTCTGTGAAGGTGTTGAATCAAGTTTTAAATCTTTGTAATGTGAATGTTGATGAACAATTACCTTTCTGTTCTGATTGCCAATTTGGAAAACTTCATGCTTCTCCCTTTTCAGTACCTAATAGTAGAGCTTCTAAACCTCTTGAACTTGTGCACACTGATCTATGGGGTCCTTCCCCCATCAGATCAACTTCTGGTTTTCTATACTACATTCACTTTATTGATGATTTCAGTAGGTATACCTGGATATACCCCTTAAAAGTAAAATATGATGCTTTTGATGCTTTTCTTGTGTTTAAAAATCTGGTTGAAAATCAATTTGACACTAAGATAAAGACTGTGCAATCTGATTGGGGAGGGGAATATAGAGCTCTAGCTCCTTATCTTGCACAACATGGGATCAGGTTTAGACATCCTTGCCCTCATATTCACTCACAAAATGGGAGAGCAGAACGAAAACACAGACACATTGTTGAAACTGGTCTAACTCTCTTGTCACAAGCCTGTTTACCCCAAAAATACTGGTGGGATAGTTTCCTACAAGCTGTCAGTCTGATTAATATCTTACCTACCCCTGTCTTAGGTCATGTGTCTCCCCATGAGGTTCTGTTCAACAAAACACCCAACTATACTCTCATCAAAACTTTTGGTTGTGCCTGTTACCCATATCTAAGACCTTATCATACTCACAAAGTCCAGTACCACTTTCAAAAGTGTGTCTATCTTGGTCTTAGTCATAGTCACAAGGGTCACAAGTGCTTAGACTCCACAGGTAGAATTTATGTGTGTAGAGATGTCACCTTCAATGAACTTGAATTTCCTTACAAATCCCTACATCCTACTGCCAAATCTAATGGTCCTTTCAGTCCCACTGTCCCTTTACCATTATATTCCTTCCCTGACTCTTCTGTGATTCCTCATGGACTTCCCTTGTCAAATGAATCTGTTCTTGCTAGTCCCCAACCCATGAATCTGTCTCCTAGCCCTCCTGCTACTATAACTTCATCTCCTACTTTTACCCCTGTTTCCACTCACAGCAGTCCTATTCTCCCCTCAACTCCAACACACAGTAGTGTCTCTGGTTCTTCCTCACCCTCACAAACTTCCACTACCTCTTCCAGTTCCACTTCTCCATCCCCATCCCCATCTCCTAGTCCTCCTCCACCTCCACCTAGACATAATATGCAAACCAGATCCAAAAGTGGAGTGTTTAGGCCTAAACCAATCTTTACCCTTTTTTCTGAGCATCATGCTGGTGATTTCCACTCAGAACCAACCTCAGTGTCAGAAGCTCTAGCCTCTCCTCACTGGAAACAGGCTATGGAGGAGGAGTATAATGCCCTGGTGGCCAACCAAACTTGGGAGCTAGTGCCACCTTCTCCCATTCATCATCTTGTTGGAAACAAATGGATTTTTAAAACCAAACTCAAACCAGATGGCTCAGTGCTTAAGTATAAGGCTAGACTCGTTTTGCAAAGGGATACTCACAACAAGAGGGGGTGGATTACTCAGAAACTTTCAGTCCTGTGGCTAAAGCTGCTACAATCAGAGTTCTCTTAAGTATTGATGTGACTAATCACTGGCACATCAAGCAAGTAGATATTAACAATGCTTTCCTAAATGGGAACTTACAAGAATCTGTCTACATGCCACAACCCACAGGATTTCAAAATGAAATGAAACCAGACTATGTGTGCAAGCTGAATAAGGCTCTATATGGGCTAAAACAAGCACCTAGAGCTTGGTTTGAAGAGCTAAGAAATCAGTTGATAAAGTGGGGGTTCAAACAAGCCATCTCTGACAATTCACTCTTTGTTTTGAAAGCTGACTCTGTTGTCTTGTACATTCTTGTGTATGTAGATGATTTTCTTATTACAGGCAATTCTGAGCAGTACATACAGAAGTTCATAAAGTTACTGCACTCCAGATTTCCTCTCAAAGAACTAGGTGAAGTCAGTCAATTTCTGGGAATGGAAGTCACTAGAGACTCAAGTGGTTTGTGTATCAGTCAAAGACACTATGGACAACAGATGTTGAACAGACTTGGAATGAACAATCTGAAGTCAGTTGATACACCTATGGCCACTGGTAAGACCTTTGAACCAAATCAGGGTGTTCCTATGACAAATCCTACTCTATACGTAAGTGTGATTGGAGCCTCATAATACATGACATTCACTAGGCCTGATATTGCATATGCTGTGAATTCCCTTAGCTAATTTATGCATGATCCTAGGGATGTTCATTGGCAAGCACTCAAAAGACTATTGAGGTACATCAAAGGTACACTACATTACAGCTTGCATTTCAAATCTGGGGGAGATCTATCCATTACAGGATACTCTGATGCTGGATGGGGTTGTTGTCCTCATGATAGGAAATCAGTTGCTGGTCACTGTATCTACTTAGGACCATCACTGGTGTCTTGGCACTCAAAGAAACAACAGGTTGTGTCCAGATCTAGCACTGAATCTGAATACAGAAGTTTGGCTCATGCTGCTGCTGATATAGCTTGGTTGAAGTCTCTACTGTTTGAACTTGGGATCAAACTAGATAAGAAACCTGTCATTTATTGTGATAACACAGGAGCAGAATCCTTGGCTCAGAATCCTGTCTATCACTCAAAAACTAAACACATAGAGATAGATGTCCACTATGTGAGGAATCAAGTCATTGAAGGGAAGCTTGCTGTCAATCATATTTCTACTTATGATCAACCTGCAGATCTGCTTACCAAGGCTCTATCTGGAGCTAAATTTATACCCTTCAGGACCAAACTGAATGTGCAGTGTCTCCCACCTTCAGTTTGAGAGGGGGTGTTAAGGATTAGTATTAAATCAGTCTTTTATATGTGGTGTTATATTATTGGTATATGTGGCACTGAGATATAGGTCCATGTGAAAGGTATCAATTCTGTTATTTTGAGATGCATAAGAATGTACTGTAAGGACAATTATTTGGAATAATCAAGAAAGATATTCTCTACTGATATTTCCTCTTTCTTCCACCAGTGCCTATGTTGTTTATTTGGGTCGTAATGTCATTTTCTGGAGTTCTAAGAAACAACGCACCCGTTGCCCGCTATCCTACCGTAGCTGAGTACCGATCCGTTGCTGACACAGTTGTTGAAATTAAGTGGATTCTCTTTCTTCAACATGATGTTGGCTTCCCCCCAGTAATACTGTTATATATTGTGACAACCTTTGTGCTACTCAGTTGTGCCTAAATCCGGTGTTTCACTCGCGTATGAAACATGTTGCTATTGACTACAATTTTTTATTCATGACCAAGTCACTCAAGGGGTCGTTCGAGTTTTTCACGTCCTGGCTGGCGATCAAATTGCTGATGTTTTGACAAAGTCCTTGCCTCGTATTGACTTCACTTCATGACGTGACAAGTTGTGCCTTTGTTCCCGCGGAACAACTTGAGAGGGCGTAATAAGAGATTTTGTAGATATCTAGAGATATTATTTTGATATTTTGTTTATTCGTTCACACCTTGTATTTATTGTATATTGACACGTTCACACCTTGTATTTATTGTAGATTGATACGGTAGAGATTCTCTCAATTGTATATATTGTAACCTCCGTCAGCAATACAATCACCAGTTTCCAAACTCCTTCATCTTCAATTAACCGGTGTAACCGCCGCTAACCAGTCGGTGCTGGATGTTTAAACGGCACTCAAAGTTGTTTGATGGTAATTCTTTTACTAATCTAAAATTTTCGATAGACTCTTGCTATCGCACGGCCCATCATGGTACAAATTCAACAACTGTGAAAGGAAAAATGGACCAAATGCTGATTATGGTTAGTTTAAGAAAAAATTGTGTTGACGGCTTTAGATGAGACGAAAGAAATGTAGGAGTAATGATTCTTAATCCATATTCACTAGGATTAAGGTTATTATTATTTTTTTAAATTATATTATTCATATATTTTACTATTTTATTAACAACTATTATTGTAATCGTGCAACCAACCATATATCACCGGAAGTCGAATGCAAGTCGAAGAATCTAATACATATGAAGCAAAAAATCGTTTCTGTAGGCTAATTATAGCTTCATTGCAGCTTATTTTATGTAAAATTAAAATATCGGGATTGTAGTATATATGATGCTCAGACGTCTGCATGTGTTTTGGAATAATTCGCATTTATTTGTATTCTACAAAGATGTTTCTGTAGATGAAAACACTTTGATTTTTATTATTTTTATTATTATTATTTTTTTAGAGTGATCATAATAATATACTTTTATATAGATGCTATGATCGATGAGCAACTATGTGAAAGTGTATCGTGTAATAATATTGTTGTGTAACTGCAGTTTCGTACGTATATTTAACTATTAATGCAACAATTTTATTTTGCAGTTTCTTATTTATATTTAACCGTTAATGCAACAAAAAAATTTTATTGAACAACCATTAAAATTTTATTATAACACTAGCAAGATGCTAGTAAGATTATACATACAAAATTCAATCCAAAGATAACAGAACATTACAACACACTTATCTAAATTTTAACCATCTTAAACCAGAACTTGAAATGACAAAATTGTTCCAAAACAAGAGAAACATATAACTGAAGAACTTAACCACGTTGTCTAAGAAAATTAGTCACCTCTTGCAGATCGAAACAAAACAAATCTGAGCAGGTAATCAGTTCCTCAAAGTTCATTTCCACGATCCATGTCCCCGATCTAAGCAGGTAATCTTGTAACAAATCTCCCTAAAAATCTGCTCCGGGTCAATAACTTAGGACTTACAAATCACTTTGTTTCTATTAATCCAGATGAGCAAAGCCAAGACACCAACTAAAGTCTTCCAGAATCGAACCCTCGATGATTTGCAACGAATGAAGGTTCCCGGCCACATACATAAATCTTCAAAAGAATCCACGTAAGGACCTTGAAATTTACACCAAGTGAATATTAATGCAACAGTTAATTTCCAGTACCATCCCCTTTAGTATAACTAGGACATGAAATCAGAATCAAGGGCATATCCAGAAGTTTTGTTTCGGAGTCTGTAATGTTTTTTACAAAGTAATGTTGATGAATTGAATCGGATTCAAAGTAAAATATACGAAGTTTTAGGTACTCTAGAAAAAATTCTATATGTTTTTATTTTGATAGAAAATTCTGCAAGTTTTTAGAATGTCCTTTTAGCCAACATTCTTTTTGAGGATACAAATGTCATTTCATGAAGATTCCCACCAACCTAATTCATTTTTACCCTAAGCCGACTTATTTGTTCATTATAAAACCCGCGTTAAAGCCATCAAACACGAACTCTTACCTCAAGAAAAAATCATCCCCATCTTACGCCTCTAAATTCATCGCTTATTTCAGATTTGGTCATTTGTCCGTCAAGTTATTTGGCCTTTTTTTTTCCCTTCAATTTAATCAACAAATCAATGACGATTACTTTGTATATCGGTGTAATATCCTCAACTTATCGAGCAACATATCAGGGAAAATAATAAATAGAGCTTCGATCATAAAGTGTCTCCGATAAAACAATCACATGGTAGATGGATATTTCTGTTTTTTTTTAACTTCCAGTCTTTTTGGATTAATAATGGTAAAGAAATGTTGGAAATAATGTTTTTATTATATGTTAACAGCTTAAAAACGCTCATAAATTTAATTTTTTATTATAAAATAAATATTGGTACTACTCACAAACCTATCAGCTTGGTAGCATGCAAGGGAACGAAAATGAGAACATTTAGGACGTCTTCAGGTTGTTCAACTTGTTCATAAGTTTAATTATTTATTAGCAAAGAGTTTTTCGTTAAACCATCATGGAAACATTCAAGAGGTTGTCTTAGTTGTTCTTGTTCCTCGGCCCCTGCTATTAACCTCTCTAGGTCCTCCAAACAGGGACGGACCCAGCTCTTTAAAGCGTGGTACACGGTCCCACTGAGATCCGAAAATCGACGTGTTTTTATAGGTAAAAATGTAAAAACATTATTGATGCCTCCACTCGCCTTTCAAATTTGTTCCGATGCCCCGACTGAGATTTTTTTCTGGGTCCGTCACTGCCTCCAAATAGCCAGTAGAACTGGAAGATGCCTTCATGGCTTCAATGTGACGAGAGCAGCTTCCATGGCGTCAATGGCGACAGCGGTATTATGCCTCTGCAGTGTCTCAGTCTTTTGAATATGATTTCGAGTACGGAACATGATATTTTTCTATTACATCTTAGTGTTCTGTTTATACATCTTACTGTTCTATTTATACTAATTGGAGATCACTTTCGGCCAAAAATATGTAACTCATGTAATTTCTAGCTTAACTAGTTGTGAAGAGTGAGGTGATGAGATCGACTAGCTCTTATCCGTCAGCGCGGGTCATTACACATTTTTTATGGTTTTGGTTTTTTTTACATCTTTTTAAATTTTATAATAAAAATATTTACACATGCATGTACACTTTTTGCCCCCACTTCTTACTTTTTTGATAGCATTCATATGTAGTTTTTATTTTCTTTCCTCTTTCGTATTTTTTTCCTTTTTGTTATCTGTGTAATATTTCCATTTTTCTTTCTGCTTGATTTACAAAAAGAGTAATAAGCCCCTTATATATTTTTGGGGAAAATACAATAGAAATGGAAAAATATCAAAAATATGGAAATATTACACAGATAACACTTTTTGTATTTGTTTCTAAAATCATACTACCTCCGTCTCATAAAAAGTGTCAATTTTTTGTTGGACACGAAGATTAAGGAAATAATTAATGTGTTGTATTTCAAGAATGAATAGACAAATATACCCTTAACTAATCATACATGCTTGTTTTGGAATATGAAATTAAAGGATTATGGAAAATTAAATGTTAAAATAGGGGTATGATTGGAAAGAATGTATTTAATGATGTATTGAAAATTTAAATGAATACTTTTTATGGGACAATTCATTTTTCCGTTATGGACACTTTTTGTGGGACGGAGGTAGTATATTATATGTCTCGCTTAAAGTATAAGCAGATGCATCTAATCATCTGAACAAGTTGTCTATTTTAAAATTTTAAACACACATACAGAATTTCTATCCAAGATTAAATGCAGTATATTTTTTATTTTACTTATAAATGAAAATTTAAAGAATCTTGATAAATACACTAAACCTAAAGAACTTTTCATGCCCCCTCAAGGGTGGGAATAGGATGTTTAGTACAGGTCTTTTCGTACGTATATTTAACTATTAATGCAACAATTTTATTTTGCAGTTTCTTATTTATATTTAACCATTAATGCAACAAATTTTTTTATTGAACAACCATTAAAATTTTATTATAACACTATGAAGATGCTAGTAAGATTATACATACAAAATTCAATCCAAAGATAACAGAACATTACAACACACTTATCTAAATTTTAACCATCTGAAACCAGAACTTGAAAAGACAAAATTGTTCCAAAACAAGAGAAACATATAACTGAAGAACTTAACCACGTTGTCTAAGAAAATTAGCCACCTCTTGCTGATCGAAACAAAACAAATCTGAGCAGGTAATCAGTTCCTCAAAGTTCATTTCCACGATCCATTTCCTCGATCTAAGCAGGTAATCTTGTAACATCCAAAGGATTGGATTTCCAAATGAAAGAAGTAGACTGAATCTCCCTAAAAATCTGCTCCGGGTCAATAACTTAGGACTTACAAATCACTTTGTTTCTATTAATCCAGATGAGCAAAGCCAAGACTCCAACTAAAGTCTTCCAGAATCAAACCCTCGATGATTTGCAACGAATGAAGGTTCCCGGCCACATACATAAATCTTCAAAAGAATGCACGTAAGGACCTTGAAATTTACACCAAGTGAACATGTGACACCAAATTATTTATGCAACAGTTAATTTCCAGTTTTCAGTATAACTAGGACATGAAATCAGAATCAAGGGCATATCCAGAAATATTGTTTCGGAGTCTGTAATGTTTTTTTCAAAGTAATGTTGATGAATTGAATCGGATTTAAAGTAAAATATAGGAAGTGTTAGGTACTCTAGAAAAAATTCTATATGTTTTTATTTTGATAGAAAATTCTGTTAGTTTTTAGGATGTCCTTTTTTTTTTTTTTTTGACGGGAAAGAATGTCCTTTTAGCCAACATTCTTTTTGAGGATACAAATGTCATTTCATGAAGATTCCCACCCACCTAATTCATTTTTACCCTAAGCCGACTTAATTGTTCATTATAAAACCCGCGTTAAAGCCACCAAACACGAACTAAATCCGTAAATCGTCCCATCTCTTACGCCTCTAAATTCATCCTTATTTCAGATTTGGTCATTTGTCCGTCAGTTATTTGGCCTCTTTTTTTTTCCTTTAATCAACAAATTAATGACGATTACTTTGTATATCGGTGTAATAGCCTCAACTTATCGAGCAACATATCAGGGAAAATAATAAATAGAGCTTGGATCATCTCCGATAACACAATCACATGGTAGATGGATATTTCTGTTTTTTTTTTAAATTCCAGTCTTTTTGGATTAATAATGGTCAAGAAATGTTGGAAATTTTGTTTTTATTATATGTTAACAGCTTAAAAACGCTCATAAGTTTAATTATTTATTATAAAAAAATAGTGTTATTTGTTTATAAGGACGTGTTTTGGGATTTAATTAGGCATTTATGACACATTTAAGAGATCATTAGTTATAAGGACAAATTATTTTTAACTTTCCTAAATTACCCTTATAACTAGGGGTGTAATCGAGCCGAGTCGAGTCGATACTCTCTGGGGCTCGAGCTCGACTCGATTAAAAAAGTTCGGGCTCGAAACTCGGCTCGAGCTCGATCGAGCCTTAAAAAGAAAGATCGAACTCGACTCGTTAAATACTCGACAAAGCTCGACTCGGCTAGTAAGCTCGATTATTTTAGTAGAATTCAATTGATTTTTAATGAAATATGGTAAGATCGAGCTCGACTTCGCCTAATACTCGACTTCGAATAATATTTTTTTAATTATGAAAAATAATATTTTATAATAAATAAATTAATTTAATTAAATAAATAATTATTTAATCAAGCTCGATTAAGCTCATGAGCTACTCGATTAATATATTTTAAAACTCGAGCTCGACTCGCTTAATTATTCGAGTAGAATGACTTTCAAACTCAACTCGAGAAAAAACCGAATCGAGTTGATATCTCTTGCGAAATGAAAGATTTAATAAATTTCACGAAGAATGGCGAAAATTTCATTTACACCTCTCTTATAACAACGGCTGACTTCCAAAAATAAAATACTATTTTTTTCAGACGAACTGTGCTTCTTCTCGCTCTGTTCATCTATTTCTTCTTCTTCACAATCTTCTTTTTCTTGTTAAATCTTCAATTTTATGCAGCAACATTTTAATTCAATCACCAAACCAGATGTATATGATAAAACAACGACATATTCTTTTCCGCCAATCTGATTTTAAGAAGGTGGGTTTCAATTTCAAGGTTTCCATGATCGGCAGCTTTCATGGCCGATTCCGGCCGGCCTGAGACAATTGTCGCGGATCTCAGCTTTAGCTTGAACTTCCTCGATCTCTGCCATCTCAGCTTTAGTTTCATACTTTTCTGTAACTCTTCGAAGCAAAACAAATTCAGTTAGTCCAAGTAAAAAAGTATCTCGTAACCCACCTGCTTGAATGTTGTTTCATTAGATTGGATTAGCAACAGATTCATGGATGATAAAAACAGAGAGTCTGCTGCCTGGTCTAGAGAGCAAACAGGCTTTTTTTCTTTCTTTTTTTGTGGTGGGTGAGGGGTGGGGGATGGGGAGAGATGTGAACAGAGGGTGATTAAACAAACTAGTAGTAGTAGTTGTTGTATTAAGGAAAGAAAGTGCATTTATTTACTATGTATTTAGTTACAAGAAAAGAAGAAGAAGGAGGAGCATTTCCGTAGAAGTGAAGCCGCCTTCTTTGTTTCAATCATGGCGGATGACTTTTTTTTTATATTAATTTTTGGGATTGATTGATTGTCAGGCATACACTGTAGAATTGGAGACATTGGTGACGCAATTGGAAGAGGAAAATGCAAGGCTCCTGCGACAAGAGGTATCATCATCATCATCATTTGGTGTAGAGTAATATATATAAACATCATTCAAAGATTTTTTCCATGTGAAACATCATGATCCTGAAGCAAATAGTTCCTCTTTCAAATGTTAGTTATGTTGTTAATCTCTATTGAACTGTTAAGTTTTCTGTTCTGGACCCTTGCAAGGTGTTGATTACCAGACACACCAGTCTAAAGTACTAGGGGTGTCTGCCTAGTTGTATTGGCTGTAGATTTACACCCTGCAGTTAGTGGGCTGATCAGGTTGATTATTAGCTCAATTGAGATTCAGTGTTTGTGTTTGATTCCCATTAAGCTTGTTGGTTCTGATTTTGATATTCAGTACATTAGTGTTGTTGTTCATCATCTTTGGAACACCCCCTTGTTTTTTTCTTTGAATCTGCAAGTTCAGTTGTGTTACCGCCGCATTCTTGTTGCTGAATCTCGATCTTTGCATCTTTCTTGCTCTAATCCTACATGATGTCTTGTTCATCTTGCTGAAACTGTTTTGAACATCTTATAATAGTAATAGGTAGTAGTTTTTTAGTAGGCCGAATCTGTAATTTCAGCAACTGTAATTTCAGCAACTGTAATTTGATCTGTTAAAATTGGTGTAAACCTGCTGTGTTGAGTAAGCTGAATTTTATGTATCTTGTTTGATCTTTTTTTTTTATATCATTCTGTATTGTATAGACCTGCAGTTGTTTTAATCTCATTTCGGCAAGTTTCATATACACATATATTTTGATATTGAATACTGTGGCTGAACATAGTATTATTTTTTTTTTTTTGAGTAATGATCCGGACACACCCGTTGTGACACAACGAGTGTCACACCATGTATCGACAAAGTTGATCATGATGTAATAATGATCAATTAGTTTAACATGCATCACATTGAAACAAAGAAAGAAAAGTTATACGTTGATGGTGGGTTTGTGTATTATTTGGAATAAATTTGATGCGGTGAAATTGATGTCACTGCATTTACAGTTTGAGAATTGATGCAGTGACATTGATGTCAATGCATATGTCATTGCATATATACAAAGTTTTTGTTTTTGCAATTTGGGTGTTGATGTCACTTCATAAAATGTTGGTGTTATTGTGTGTCACTGCATAAGGTGTCATTTCATAGAATGAGATATCCGAATAAAGATGACGGAAAAATATGAATTATAGTGAATGAATTATGTTAATCTGAGTTTTATATGAAAAGATATAGCCGTTTGAAGTCGAATTTATAAAGAAAAAAATCGATTTTCTGAAATTAATTCAAAAAATATCAAATGAGATATCAAAATAAAGAGGACGAAAAAATATGAATTAGGGTGAAATAATTATGTTGATCGGAGTTTTATATCAAAAAATATAGCCGTTTGAAGTCGAATTTATAAAGGAAAAATTGATTTTCTAAAATTAAGTTGGAAAAATATCAAATGTCACCGTGGTGTTGCTTCATCTCGGTGTCGCATCATCGAAAGTGGTATCAGATCGGGGTGATCGCATCACGGTGGTCATCGCGTATCGATTCCCGATGTCCATCGCTGATATCGATTTCCAATGTCACTGCATAAATTGTTGATGTCACGCATATATGATTGCCGATGTCACTGTATATATGAATGTCGATGTCACTTCATATATGATTGTCGATGTCAATGCATCGCGGTGGTCAATGCATTAGGGTGGTCACTGCATCGCAGTGGTTAATACATCGGGATGAGGAATGCCTCGTGGTGTCTTTGCATCGGGGGTGACCACTGCATCGTGGTGGTCAATGGATCGATGGTGGTCAATGTATCACGATGACCAATGAAAAAAAGAAAAAATAAACTTTCACCGTCCAAAAAAAACAAACAAACAAACAAAACTTTTAACGTCCAGGAAATTATAAAAATGAAAAAAATAAAAACAACAACAACAACAACAACACTACCTTTGACGTCCAGGAAATAATAAAAATAAAATAGAATAAAAAAAAGCAAAACACACCAACAACAGCGCATGTTCCTCTCTTTTTTAATTTTTTTCATTTTTTTTTCATTAAAGATATTTTGGTCTCTTTATCTAATTTGTGTCCTTATAGCTAAATGTTTGGTTTAGATGTCATCTTTTACTTAATTAAATCAAATATGTGTCCTTTTGGATAATTGTTTCAAAAAAAAAATATTGGTTCTACTCACATACCTATTAGTTTGCTCGCATGCAAGGGAACGGAAATGAGAACATTTAGGACGTCTTCAGGTTGTTCAACTTGTTCATAAGTTTAATTATTTATTCGCAAAGCGTTTTTCCTTAAACCATCAAGGAAACATATTGATTCAAGAGGTTGTCTTACTTGTTCTTGTTCCTCAGTCCCCGCTATTAACCACTCCAGGTCCTCCAAATAGCCACTGGAACTCGAAGATGCCTTTATGGCTTCAATGCGACGAGAGCAGCTTCAATGGCGTCAATGGCGACAGCGGTATTATGCCTCTGCAATGTCTCAGTCTTTTGAATATAATTTCGAGCGCGGAACCATATATTTTTCTGTTACATCTTAGTGTTCTGTTTATACATCTTACTGTTCTATTTATACTAATCGGAGATCATTTTCTACCAAAAATATGTAACTTTTAAACATGTAATTTCTAGCTTAACTAGTTGTGAAGAGTGAGGTGATGAGATCGACTAGCTCTTATCCGTCACCGCAGGTCATTACACTTTTTTTTTTTTTTTTTTTTTTTTTTTTTTTTGGTTTTGGTTTTTTTTTACATCTTTTTAAATTTTATAATACAAATATTTACACACGCACACTTTTTGCCCCCACTTCTTACTTGACTTGACTTTTTTTTGATAGTATTCATATGTAGTTTTTATTTTCTTTTGTCTTTCATATTTTTTTCCTTTTTGTATTTATTTCTAAAATCATATATTATATGTCTCGCTTAAAGTTTAAGCAGATGCATCTAATCATCTAAACAAGTTGTCTATTTTAAAATTTTAAGCACACATATAGAATTTCTATTCAAGATTAAATGAATTATATTCTTTATTTTACTTATACATGAAAATTTAAAGAATCTTGATAAATACACTAAACCTAAAGGACTTTTCATACCCCTCACGGGTGTGAATACGATGTTTAGTACAAATCCTTTCGTTTAAGAAAAACAAAAAAATTAGAGATCTTTCAAGTATGTTGAGTAAGGGATGCGAAGCACGAAGCATGACATTTTATTTGGACGAAAGCCCAGGCCGCGTCGTGTGACGGTAGAGCTCTCTTCCCGATTCTCAAGATCACTTGCTTGACGTAATCCGTCGTAAGCAGTCGAAGTGGCATTTGCAGCTAAACGTTGATAACGAGGCAATTACTGCTGCTTGATGCTTTGCTATCAATTGTGAAAACAAAACGATATTAAATAATGAAATATGAATTTTCGATTAAAGGTATTCTCAGTTCGCAATCACTGTTAAGCTTTGAAAATAATGTAATGGGCTTCAGAATTGTAATTTGGACTTTTAGAATATTTGAGTGTAACTTAAATGCACAAATATATCATTTAATTCTATTTTTGCAAACATACCTCTAGCATAATATTTATTATTGTATATTCGTTTCAATTTCCAAAACAAGCATTAATTATAAGATAGAGGTATATATGTCTATTGACGATGACAAATTATGTCACCTTAAAGATTTGAGCCCTAATTTAATCTAGTGATGAACACACAAGAACCCTAATGCCAAAAAGAGGAATGAGGTGGTGGATTTTTAGGTATGTGGTGAGTCCAAGATCAGATCTTGGATTGCCTACGTATCTGTTAGGTTCCGAATCAAACTGCCTTACGTAGTTCCTCTGGATTGGGGTATTTATAATGACAATACTTGCCTAAACCCTAAGGTTAAGTCGGCTTGTGTTATTGTCATCTTTACCCTTAAATGGGCCTTGACCTTGCCTGCTATATCGCGTGGGTGGGCTCGATACCGGTGGCGCGGACTCTCGTCCTCGGTGTCGATCATCGCCGACTGCGGTGATCGACCACTGAGACTCATTGTCCTACACCTAGCTGGTGTGGACTCTATCCTTATAGACTTGTCATCTCACACTTGCCGATAGTCGATAGTCGTAACCTGGAGTCGATTAGATGGCCTCTAGCCTCGATCCTGGGTCTCGACATAAGTATGTTGTAGCTTGTTCATGGGGTGATGACCAACCGATGAACGACACGCGTGGAGGAGTGAAACCTCAGTATCGTCGCCAAGCCCCTGAACTTGAGTGAGGTGATTCCCGTTATCCGAGGTCGAGTCTGTCACACTAACCGTCGTCGAGTTGGGTCTCCATTTGGGCGGGCTTTTTCCCGCCACTTGTTAACCCTAACTGCCTATTGCAACGTGGCACGATATCTGGCATATGAAACGCTTCGAATCCCGTAAAAGACGCGTCACTGCCTTGATTGTCGCGATTTCCAGGGAGTTATAACTCCCCATCCCCCACGTCTTTTCAGTTCATTTGCAAATCTTTCGCTTCATATATAAAGGAAGAGGAGACAAAGGCTGCTGCAAAACCTCTTCGCTATCTCCTTCATCCCAATCTCCAAATTCCAAACACCAAGTAAGACTCTTTTCTTTTATCTTAGTGTTGTTCATCTTTGTTTGATTTATCTATGTCAAGTAGTGATAGCGCCACTGAATCAGATAGGGGTAGTGAAACGCCCATTCATAGCCAATCTCCGGCGCCTGTTACTTCTGACCTTCTTCTCCGGCAAGACTCCGGTGAGCCTGTAGCTTCCCCTCCTCCTGTCCCTAACCAGCCTAAAAAGCTAGTAACTAGGATGGATGGAAAGGGTGCAAAAGGGTGTCTCAGTGCACTTTCCCCAGAGGATGTCGTCGAAATCTACAGGAAGTATAACATTGTTAATCCTCCCTTCGAGTCTCGACTTCCTTCTGGTAATCACATGTTTGCCGATGAGCCCCCAGAGGGGTTTTGTGCTGTTTACGAGAATCAACTTGCGAGTGGACTAAGGTTCCCACTCTGCCCCGCCATCCTCGCGATTCTACACCATTACGAAATTAGTGTTTCACAGATCGCCCCAAACGGTGTCAGAACTCTGATGGGGTTTATAATCGCATGTCGAGTGGCGCAGGTCTGCTTCTCAGTGCCCTTATTTCGGTATTACTACAAGATAGCTGCTACACCCGACAAGTTATGGTATTCCTTTCAGAGAAGGGCTAATCGGCATGACTTCATAACCAAGGGGCCTTCTTCTCACGGGGAGTGGAAGCCTCGATTCTTCTTTCTACGTCATGGCCTGGATAACCCTTACATAGGGCAATGGAGGTCGAGAGAGGGGAAGCAAGATAAGCTTGGGAAGGCACCAGCTCCTCACGAGGCTCGACTCCTGGGTGGACATAACTTCGAGGTGTGTACTCGAGACCTGAGTCTCCTGTATCACCTGGCCCATTTGGAGGAAGCTGGGCCAATGCCATATGTGGGTCTTAACGTCCCAGATCACGAGAATCGTAGGATGTTCCTATTTGTGCTCTTTTACATATGTGTCATTTGTCGTGTTTGATGACTTGTTGCTTGTTTTGTTTATCGATCAAACTAACTTGTCATGTTTGTCTTTGCAGTGGGGAGGTTTTCCAAGGTCACTGACCCCACCCGTATCCCCGAGTCGACGGTCATTGCTGCTCCACCCCTCGGAGGTCGTGCTACCCCTGACTTGCCGGTGGCTGAGACCAGGGCGCCTTCTGCTTCCCGAGAGGGTGGTGCTTCTCAGTCTGAACCAACCCCTGCTGCCATTGAGTCGACCGCCGCGACTGGATCGACTGAGCCACCTCCGACCACCGGTAGCTTGACAGTCCGATTCGGTTCTCTTCGAGATGAAGACGAGGAGGAGATTGTCGATTTGACCTCGAATGTCGAGGCTAATGTCGAGAAGCCGGCGGCTCGAACAAAGAAAAGGCCAACGGTCGCCGAGGTGGTGAGGGAGCAGCTTCGAGAGGCAAAGAGGAAGAAGGTTGCTGAGACCTCTACCGAGTCAGGAATCGGTGTGGACTGGGTTGCCGACGATTATGCTGGCGTGGACGACAAGAACCTGTCCTTCGTGCTGCGAAAGTTAAATCGTCTTGTAAGTCGATCCTTCTTTTCCTATTAGCTTCTCTCGAGGCCTATGCCTTGTCCCTTTTTTGATACACTTTATGTTTTGTAGAATACCCTTGTTGGTCGAGAGGCTGCCCGACGGCTGGCCAAGACTGGAGAGTCGGCGGATGAGATCAAGAGGGAGAATGGCAGACTACTTCAAGACAATGTCGCCAAAAGTGCTGCCCTGTCTGCTGTGGAGAAACAGTATAATGAGTTGAAGCACGAGTCGGTCGCCGAGCTCGAGAAGCTACAAGATAGGTTGGTGGCTGCTGAAGCAAAGCTGGCCACTACTGAGAAGGAGCGGGACCGACTGCAGGAAGAAAGGCACGATCAGGGTAGGGAGCTGCTCAAGCTGGCTCAAGACTACGAGATGTTGCTGAGGGGGCAAAAGGCTGCCGATGAAGAAGCTAGGAAGGCTCGCCGTGATCGAGATGCGCTGCAGGCCGAATTGGATCGAGCGCATGCTCAAGTCGAAGAAGCTAAGACTGAAGCGATCATGGAGTACCGGAAGTCGACCAACCTCGAGGACGATCTAGAAGTGATCATGCGTGCCTCGATGATGGGTGGATACACTCTGGCCGTGGATCAGATGAAGGAGGTCATTCCGAGCTTCGACATGTCGACTCTCCAGACTCCGATGTTCTACAATCCCGACTCGGAGAAGATATACGACCAGTATATCGAAGAGTTTCAAAAGGGAGAGTCCTTGGCCATAAAGTATGCTCCTTCCGCGTCTGCTCCTGCTGTCGATCCGACTGCCACTGATCCGACCTCTGCCAATACTGAGCCGACCCCTGAAACCGATCCCTGATCGTTGTCTTTTTAATTCATCTTTTGCTATTTATAATTCAAACTTGGAGTTTTGTAATATTATTTTAACAATTGACTTGGTCTGGTCTTTCGACCTGGCCATTTTCTTTATGCTTCAAATTTTTGTTTGACTTTGCAACTTGTTTCTTTATCTTCTCTCTTATTGCTTTGCTTGTCTTTATCTTTGTTTGTATTCCGCTTGTCGACCCTCTGACTCTGTTTACTGGTCGTTGATATTGTGTTGCCCCCCAAGTGTACTATGAACCTTTGGTTCTTATTGCACTTGAGATCGACTTGCTTGCCTTAGTCTTTTGCCCCTTAGGCTTAGTTGACCTTTGGCTGAGCATTTTAATGTAAACTGTCCCTGATCTTTGGTCTTTTTCGCTACTTAAGCTCTTTTGACCATCGACTGGGACAGGTGGCCCGACTATGCGAACCGTCCTTTGTCTAGACCTTTTTCGCCCTCTGGGCTCGTTTGGCTTTCGACTTGGACAGGTGGCCCGACTATGCGAACCGTCCTTTGCTTTAGCCTTGTTCGCCTCTTGGGCTCGTTCGGCTTTTAGCTTGGACCTTTGGCCCGACCCTGCGAACCGTCTCTATGCCTTTGCATTCGTCACCCATTAGGCTAACTTTGCTTTGGCTTTATCGAGATGTCCGACCTGCGGATTTCTCTACTCGTTTTCGATTGTTTTGCCTTTAACTTTTTTGTCGCATTGGACTTGTATTGTTTTGGCTATAAATCCTAACAAACATAGAAAGCATCTCGAAAAAATACAAATTCATTAGAATACTCATAAAATTGCCTCATGGACTTATTACAAGATTCAGAATTGAAAGGTAAACAGGTTCATCAAAGTAAAGCTTATCTCAAATATAATACTTCCTCAGATTGTTGGCATGCCAATGTCGAGGAACAGTAGTTCCATCTGCCCGACCAAGTTGGTAAGACCCTTTGGGGTGGACCTTCAGGATCTGATAAGGTCCTTCCCAATTCGGGGTTAATTTCCCGGCTGCCTCCTGTCGACTTGCTTCATTTTTCCTCAGAACCAGATCTCCGACCTTGAAGTATCGATGTCTGACCCTCGAGTTGTAATACTGAGAGATCTTTTGCTTATACCTTGCCATTCTGGCTGAAGCTATCTCTCTTCGTTCCTCGACATTGTCCCTTTCCTGTCGGATTTCAGGATCGTTTGTCTCAACATTGTAGGTCAGAACTCGAGGGGAGGGAACTCCGATTTCGGCCGGTATCACTGCTTCACACCCATACACTAAAGAAAAGGGAGTTTCCCCTGTAGATGAATTAGGAGCTGTCCTATATGACCATAGGATGCTCGGAAGTTGAATTGCCCAGTCTCGACCTTCTGCCTCTAGTCTCTTCTTTAACCCCAGCTTGATTTGTCGGTTAGTCTGTTCGACTTGACCGTTTGCCTGTGGGTGAGCCACTGAGGTGAATCGCTGGTCGATCTGATACTCGCTGCACCATTCTCTAACTCTCCGATCTTCAAACTGGGTACCGTTATCCGAGATCAGAGCCTTTGGAATTCCGTACCTGCATAGAATATCGACCCACAGAAATTTCTTGATGGTTGCAGCTCGGATATCGGGTAAAGCCTTAGCCTCTACCCATTTTGTAAAGTAGTCAACAGCAACGACCACGTATTTAAGATTTCCCGGGGCTCGAGGTAAAGGTCCAACAATATCGACTCCCCATTGATCAAATGGCCAGGCTGACGAGATGACGTTCATGTCTTGCGCTTGTTGATGGGAGATATTATCATGAATCTGACAAGTGTTGCATTTTTGGACAAGATTATACGCATCTCATTGTATCGACGGCCAAAAATACCCAGCTAACTTGCATTTCCGAGCTAACATCCTAGCCCCGCAGTGATTTCCACATGCTCCTCTATGAATTTCTTCTAAAAGATATTCGCCCTCAGTTTCTGAAACACATCTTAACCACGGACTTACAAAAGATTTCCGATAGAGGATGTCGTCGAAGAACGCATATCGAGTGGACTGGAGTCGAACCTTTCTAGATTGCACCTTATCAGATGGTAATATTCCGTCTTTGAGGTAAAGAGCGATCGAGTCCATCCACGTGGCCTGCTGAGTAATCGGCTGGGCCTCCGTCTCGATGTAACTCCTATCGGTCAATAACTCGACTAGAACTTTCTTACTTGACATGAAGTTTGATGCCAACTTGGAGAGCGCATCGGCTCTCTTGTTCTGACTTCGGGGGACTTGCTCGAATTGAACTGTCTTGAATTTTGGTATGAGGCTTTGGACAACTGCTAAGTAATTCTTCATGGTTTCTTCCTTAGCCTCATACTCCCCCATGACATGATTTACCACTAACTGAGAGTCACTGTAAACCAACAAATCTTCGACACCCAGCTTCAAAGCGAGCTTTAAACCAGTAATCATAGCCTCATACTCGGCTTCGTTGTTCATTGCTTTGAAGTCGAACCGAAGGGCGTATGGGAATTCCTCGCCTTTCGGGCTTACCAGAAGGAGTCCTGCTCCTGCCCCCTCCTTACTCGATGCTCCATCGACTTGAAGAGTCCATTTTTCTTCTGAACTTCGCTTTTCCTGATCGAGTTGGACCGAGATCCTTCACCAAAAAAAAATCGCCAAGGCACATTGCTTTTTTTATCGCATTCGAGGAACTTCGATGTCGTCTTCGGCCATTTCTATCACCCATTTCGCCAGTCGACCTGAAGTGTCGGGTTTTGCCAATATCTGCTTTAGTGGTTGGTCAGTGACTACCACAATAGGATGAGCTTGAAAATAAGGCCTCAACTTTCTCGAGGCATGAACAAGACATAATGCTAACTTCTCGGCTGGCGAGTATCGGACCTCGGGACCATGCAAAGCCTTGCTGACAAAGTAGATTGGCGCTTGGCCATGTACCCCTTCTCGAACTAGGACCGCACTAACTGCCTCCTCGCATACTGCCAAATAAACCAATAATCTTTCCCCGTCTCGAGGTGAAGTTAAGGTAGGTAACTCTGATAAATAAGCTTTCAGCTCCTCGAAGGCTGTCTGACATTCATTATCCCAATGAAAAGGACTGGCCTTGCGGAGTATCTTGAAAAATGGTAGCGCTCGCTAAGCGGATCTTGATAGAAATCTGTTGAGGGCCGCCATTCTACCCGTGAGTCTTTGCACTTCCTTTACATTTCGAGGTGCGGGCATATTCTTCAACGTATCGATTTTATCCGGGTTCGCTCGAATCCCGTCCTTCGAAATCATGTAGCCCAAGAACTTACCCGACCTAACTCCAAAAGTACACTTCTTCGGGTTTAATCTCATCTGCGTTTCTCTCAACACTTCGAAAACCTCTCGAGCGTCGACCAGGTATTGGCTCATAGATCGACTCTTGATAAGCAAGTCGTCTACATATACTTCCATGCATCTGCCAATTTGCCTTGCAAATATCTTATTGATCGCCCTCGGTATGTTGCCCCAAAGATTCTTTAATCCGAATGGCATGGTCACATAGCAGAAGGTGCCGAATTCTGTAATAAACGCTGTTTTTTCCGCATCTCGAGGATCCATGAAGATCTGGTGGTATCCTTTATATGCATCTAAGAAACCAAAAACTTCAAAATCAATGGTTGAGTCGACTAACTTTCGATTTTGGGCGCGAGATCTGAGTCTTTTGGGCATGCTTTGTTCAAATCTGTAAAGTCTACACACATGCGCCAACTCCCATCAGGCTTCTTGACTAAAACCGGGTTAGCTAGCCACTCTGGGTAGAATACCTCTCTCACAATCTGGGCTGCTAATAGCTTACCGACCTCCAACTCGATAGCTTCAAGTCGATCGGCGCGAAAATTCCTCTTCTTCTGTTTGGTGGCTTTTAGCCTGGTCAATCTCGAGCTTATGAACCGCGATGTCGGTAGATAGTCCCGGCATGTCGGTAGCTTTCCAGGCAAAGATGTCCCCTCGAACTCGATTAAAAGCTCGACCCGATGAGTGTTTTCTTTTCTCGGATCCAAATCCCGACTTGCACACACCGATCGTCCTCTCCTTCCCGAGTCGGACGCTTTCGATGCGTCCTTTGGAGACCCAACTCTTCTCCTCTTCTTCCTCTGGAATCGGTTCCTCGACTAAGACTTGTTGAATCGCCATCTTCCCATTCATGACTACAGAGTTACAACTCCGGCGACTTCAACATCTCCTTTTACTTCATGGGAACCGTTCCTGGTAGGAAACTTCATGCTATTATGGAACGTGGAAATGATAGCTCGAAGGTCGAAGAGCGCTGGTCGTCCTAGAATAACATTATAAGCAGATGGAGCTTTGACTACCACATAGCTTAGTTCAAGTGTCCTTCCCTTCTCGCCGTCCTCAACTGTCGTGAGTAACTTTATCGAGCCCATGGGATGGATTGCTTGCCCTGTGAATCCGAACAGCGGAGACGCTATGGGGGCTAGATCCTTTTCTTTCAACTTCATTGCTTGAAACGCCGAGTGATATATGATGTTCATTTGCACTCCCGTTATCGATCTGGAGCACTCGATACACGGGCTCGGCTAATAATCGCCTCAATAACTAACCGCCGCTATGACTCCTCGACTTGGGGATATCATCTCGAGGGCCGTATCCGACTTCATGCGTGAATCAAAGCCGCTTGCGCTCTCTCGAGCTACAAGTCGCTCTGCCTTTGGTCCGGTCTTTATCACTCTCACCAGGGACCAAAGATTGTGTTGACATAGTTAACTGGTCGATTATCTTCATATCTATCTCGACCAAAATTCTCTCTGTTGTTTCCTTCTCGACCCGGGGATCGATTCCTCTGAGGTGACCGATCCCTTCGTCTCTGGACATCTCGACCTCGGTTCCTATCTTGATCGGAGTTTTTCCTCTTGAATTCTCCGCGCCCCCTGGGCCCATCATACCGAGATCTGTCAACAACTTCGTCTAGCTTTCCTTCCTGAATGCAGACGTCGATATCTCTCTTCAGGTCAATACAATCCTCTGTTGTATGGCCTATATCTTCGTGAAACTCACAGTATTTGTTTGCATTCCTCTTTTCTCGAGGTTTCTTCAACGGTGGCGGTTTCTTCGCCAAATTTTTTGAAAGCATAATCGACAACACCTCAGATCGAGGTCGATTGAGTGGGATAAAGTCCTTATCACGTGAGGTCCCTTCTTGCCCCCGGTGCGAGGTGGGCGTGTCGATCACGGTCCCAAATCGATGGCTTACTTTCGACATCCTGCCTCTTGGGCTGACTCCTGTTCGGACCTCGGGTGTCCTTCTTGGATTCCATCCAGTCGGATTGGGTGTGCCGCCGCACTGCCTCTTCCCCCTGACAGAATCTATGCACCACATTGACACATTCGTCCATGGTATGGGAACATCTCTGCTCAACTTCATGTACAACTTAGTATTACGCAGCCCCTACGAACGATGTGATCGAAGTCGGTCATCTGCGGCCTTGACTGCATGGCCTCGAGATTAAACCTCTTCAAATACTCCATTCTTGTCTCATCTTTTTGTTTGCCTCACGTTCATGAGGTGCGTGGCACTCGAGATGAAACTTCTTATTGACTATAAACGCATCTCAAACTTTCGAGCGAGCATGGCAAAATCGGAGATCGACCGGGTCGTAGCCGTGAACCATTCTCTTGCCCGACCTACGAGCAAATCTCGAAAGCCCGACAACGCATTGCATCAAAAGCCCCATCCACCTCATTTGAGATAGATACACGTGGAGATGGTCCTCCGGTCGGTGGTGCCATCATAAGGTTCTATCTTCGGTATCTTAAACCCTTGGGTTTAGGAAAGCTCTCGATCTCCTTCGTGAAGGAGACTCGAGCCACAACGATACCGATTCTTTCCCAAAATTGCATTCACTCTTCCTGGCGCCGCTGTCATCATCCCTCTCTGGTGTTTTTGGTGAATCTCACGTCTCTTCCTTTCCACCGAGCTAGATGATGCGCTTATTTCATCCCCAGGAGTCTGTTTAGGCTTGTCCATTACGTCTTTCTGGCCGCCTTCCGCCATAGCTGTTAGGTGTGATGCCCGAAAGACAATTTTTGTAATTGTTTTATTTAATAAATGAAATGATATTATTATTCATATTTATTATTCTCATAATCACCGATGTGACAATAGTATTTACACTACTGAAAAACCCTGAGTATATCGTTTATGTAATCACTTAACTCGATGTATGATATACACGGGAGGATTGAGTTAGTGAAGATGTACTTAAAATACAATTAGTCCGTAGTAAAGTTAATCGAGAGTATCGGGTCTCCCTTTAACGTACTATTAATGCGCCCATAACACGATAGGTGTGATCGTCTTATCCGGACTTTCGGTTAAGGGAACCTAATGGGGCATTTATATATGATAGATATATCATATAGAAATTTGGACCGATTTGATCTCGAGTTCTCAATATAATTCCGTGGTTGAGAAGTCTTATCGAATCATTAGATGATCATATTATGGATATATCTTAATCTGAGGGTGATCACGATCATTTGCTGAATCGAGTATGAGGTTTGACTTGACGGTTAAGGATTACACCGATGTCAGTGATCCGAATTACCCCATCTTGGCATTGTCTTTCGATTGAGTGGGTAGTCGTGTTATCACAGATCACGAATCCATTCCTTCCATTTATGGAAGTAGATAAACGATTCCTTATGAGTTAATCCTAGACATTGATCGATCCATGGGATTCATATTACACCGATTAGCTACCGGTGAGTTATTTGAATTATTGATCACTGGGGTTAATGGTAAGTAAGGACAAGATGTTACGAAAAGGGTTAACGGTAACTTCCCGATTTAGAATGAGCAATCATGGAGGATTAATCCATATGAAATGATTATATCGGTGGGCGCTTATTACTTTCGTGAGGAGATAAATATAATCTTATAATCGGAGGAGTGCGATCACGGGATTATGGTGGCATATTCCTGTGATTGATTTATCGAATATAATTATTCTGCTCATCGAGATAATTATTTATTTGATTTATCGGAGCCACTGATTATTAGTCCATGGTCCCCGACGTGCCTCACAATATAGCATAGATATTCTCGGACGTCGAATCCTAATAATATTAATTTAGTTCATGTTGGACTTTATTAAAACGATATGTGAATTAATTGTTTAGTGGACTATTAAATTAGTTGGGCTAAATAATTAAATATGTGGAAAAGACATTTTCCATAATCTTGCTTATTATTGTGTAATGGCAAAAATTAATATTGACTAGGTCAATATATACAAATTTCGCCCCATGTGATTGTTTTTAACAAGGAATTAGTTTTCTTGTGTGTTAAAAAAGACATGTGCGTAAAAATATTTATTGGATAAATATTTATGGTAAATAATAAAGATATGAATATTCTTGATTTGTTCTAGAATATTTTGGGATTATCTTTTATTTACTAGGATTATTATAATTGATTTTGTATTAATTGTAAAATCCTTGGAGGCTAAGTTTTTTCTTCTCCTATATAAAGAGAGTTCTCCCAAGCCTTAGAATACACTTGAGAATTTCAATTCCCTTAGTAATTGAGAGGAAGAAATTTTCGGCCATAGTCTAGGGAAAATCTTGGTGATTTTTCCGGGTAGCATATCGGAGGGGTTCGAGTCGAGAATTCCTTCCACCGGGAATTGCTTGGATCACACGTACGGAAGATCGTGGTGCTCTTCACATCATTGTTCGATCATCCTAATAGCGGTTCTCCAACTTGGATTTTGAGATCCAAGAGGTATGTTCTACAACTTACTTGTAGATGTAGATTTAATGTTTTATTACGTGTATTTTATAGATCTAGATCCTTAAATCGCTTCCGTTGCGATGATATTTTCCTAACTGTGGTATCAGTCGCCAAGGTGGTCTATATTTATACGTATAAAATATTAGATCTAGGAGTGGTAAAACATGTAGTTTTTTTGTCCCAATTTTTTTTTTAAATAGGGCCGACGCATGATTTATTTTTTTATGTTATGAATGTCTTGGTTGAAGAGATGGATTGGGTTGGTATTGTTTACCCGTAGATCTATTTTGTAGCCCTTTTGATTAGCATCAATTGAGCATAGGATTTGTAATTTAATTTTGTTGCATTCGAAATTTGATGTAAAAAGGTAGTACCTTTTGTTTTTTAATTTTGATCCGGGTTCAAGCATTTAAGATCGTGGTGTTGAAAATCATCAAAGGTAAAAAACGGGAGGAGGCCGAATTGTTTTTATTATAGAATTGTCGGCGGCAGCATTGTTTTAATCATATTTGTCAAATTGTATATTTGGTCATCGGCGGCAATTGACATAAATTATAAGGCGGCAGCTTATTTTTTTTTAACCTAATTGGTTTGACTAATAAAATAGTGTTTTTTTTTTTCTGCCGTGAATAAAAAATAAAAAAAATAAAAAACAAAGTTTTTTTTATTAATATAGATATATTTTAAATATATTGGTATATTACGGCCTCCTCTCCTCGTCGTTCGTGGTTCGTTTCAAGATCGAAGGTTCAAGATCCGGAAGTTTCAAGATCAACATCGAAGATCGAGACTCAAGACATAGATTATGTAATTTCTTTTCTTTCCTAGAATAGATTAGATGCGAAGTACAAACAATCCATCTCGGTGTTTAAATTTCCGCAATTTATTTTTTATGTGTTCGATCATAAAATAGATATAAAATCGGAATTGCCATGACATGCATCATATCATAAATCCACTCCATGCATACATGTAGAATTTTAATTTTGGTAATTAAAATAGGCATGTATACAAACTCGTGTAATTAGTTGAAATTTAATTAATACGTGGTAATTATTAAATTTAGTAACTAATTAATGATCCGAGGACGGGTTATGAAATCGTTAAGCCTTTCGTGTGTGTTCTCGGTGAACCGCCTTAAAGCACAAACGAGATCACGTTTTCAATTCGTAGTGTCTACGAGATTGAATGATGGTAAAAGAACAATAAATCTTGGATAAAAGCGGTTCGCTTATAGGTTGGGTGGTCAATCGAGCTAGGCTCGACCGACTTAACCCTCCTAGTGTGATGTATGCACGGGGTCCGCAAGACTAAGCTACACCGGGAACGGAGGGTGATTCCTTCTTATCTCAATGAAATTTGTCTTGACCCGATTTCGTCCGGTCATCACATATGTTCCAACGAATAGGGCGGGTAGGCTTGCCTACGTTACCGACACCATTCGAATCCTTGATTTGATGTGCTTTTATGTTAACATCAAAAGACGTGGTTAGTTAACCCACCACCACTTCCAAAATATTGAGTGGGAGCGGGGAGGCGGCAACAAACCCCACGGCCTCTACTATAGATACAAGTAAGTGAGAGAAGGTGGCGCCTCGCGGCGCTTTGATTTCGTCCCCCTACGGATGGTGTTCACCCCTATCAACATTCATGGCTTGGTCTCCGAAAGGATAGGATTTACGGGTACTCGTCGGGTCACCGACCTATCCTACGACGGCACACTCGGGCGTACCTAAGAGATCCGATATAGTAGGTCACACTCATCATGGGTATTTTTGGTAATATCTAGGCTAAAAGGAAGGTAGTCAATGAATAAAGGGATGTTCGATTCTCGTGGGATGTTTGATTCTCACACGTTATTCATTGATGAGATTGTCTCGATTTAACCGTCATCTCTTTGACCTACCCTACGGCGGCACTTTGAGATCGAGGAGGTTAAAACCTTGGAATGGTAGAGTAGACTTAATTTTAGTTTACAATTCCTAAAATAAATATAGTAGTGTTAAACTTGAATTAATATATGTCATTTTATTTACAAGACATTATATCCCTTACTAAATTGCTTAAAAATTTATAATTGACTAGTATTGACTTCGTTAAAAGTGGAAAGTAACTAGGACGTTGAACTAGTTAATTGATAATGCAATTATTTTTCAAAGAGATATTTTCTCTTAAGCCTTTTAAAACCAAAGTGACATATGGGTATGTCACTTTAGTGTCATTCGTGTTAAGCGGAGACAAACTTAGTTTGATCAAAGGTGATTTCGGACTTTGAAATTCTTCTAGTGAATTTTTAAGTGTGTAGTGATTACACGAGTAATTTTCTAATTGAAAAATCGAGAAAATCATGAAGTGTCGCTAGTTGGACGATATTTGGAATCGATGAACTAGTGGGAGCTTTATGATTTGTTGTTAGAAAAGTGTAACTAAGTACATACGTAACCATTCTAATTGAAAAATCGGAAAATCATGAAATGTCGCTAGTTAGACGATATTTGGAATCGATGAACTAGTGGGAGTTTTATGATTTGTAGTTTTTTCTGGTATATTAGAAAATCCGAGAAGTCCTGACAAGTAACACTCGAAATAGACATCCCACGGTTCAAGAGTAGTGTCTACTCAAACGAACATTGGTTCAAGACTGTTTCCATTCACGGAAAGTCAAGAATGGGAGAATATGTCTAAAAGTGTTAGTCATCTAAAACTGAGTTGATTTTAAGGCTAAAAACGAAAATTAACAAAGTGAAAGTCATAGGATAAGGATAGTGATTTCGGATCACCAACCTATGAATCCTTGGCGATTTTCTTGAGCTAAGTTCTTTGGAAGAACAATGTAGCAGTGCATTTAACGATTAAAAGAGTAAACAACGGGCAGTTAATTTTAGCTAGAAAAGTGGGAGTGATATAAGGAAATGAATCTCGGATTCAATCCTTGGATATCGCGGAAAATTTATTTTCTGTTTAAGATTCGTTGGAACAAATGGATTTACCTTCTATTCGATAATTTGTTTGTCGTATAGAAAGTGAATATACCATTTGTAATCTGAATCAAGACTCGGACTTTTGTTTGATAAAGTCAAAAACCACTTAAAATCTATTTGAAATATGTATATAAAACACATCTTAAGAACTATTAAAAGCAATTGGTTTCTATATTTAGATAAACGCTTCTTCATATTCCATAGTTAGTGCATAGTCCCTAAAGACAAGACTCAAGACGGCTCGGGGTGATTCCTTTCTCCCGATCTGGTTATATTGTCTCAAAGGTTCAATGACTAAGTTTCCTTTCAATCGGGAAAGGATAATGGATATAAAGAAGTAACATAGCTTGTTCATGACGACCTTTGGGGTCGATGAAGATACTGAGCTAGTAGGAGCTTCCGAGTGTGACTTCTTGTCGATAACTATTCAAACACTCCGGTAAGTTTATCCAAAATATTATGAGGTTTCTCTGTTTTCAACGAGATAGAGTATTCTATACTCGAAATGGGCCATCACATAGTCCTGGGGATGATGCTCGGCTTTGCCTCATAGTGAAATGCTTTCACTAAGTGAGAAACCGTTAAATTGCCTTATATATTTTTAGATGTGCTACAATACATCGCTTAACTCAATAAAGATATTGGAAGCGAAATAACGGTTTACATTGAAATGTAAGACCGAGAAGTCTACCTAGAATATGCTTTGGAATTTACGGATAAGGTGTGGATTCGGTTCACCCCACTTCCGTAAATATAAGCATTTAAACCGCACGGTGCTTGAAGGTAAGGCCCAGAATTTCGTGCATACGTTCGGTCAATGACCATTCGTGCTATATCTTTTAAACTATTGAGTATAAAGGTTAGATATAGGATTCTTGAAATCGGGAAGGACGATTTATCTTTGTTGCATCCTTTCCGATAGAATCCATGATCGAAAAAACCTTGAACCTTGAAGTGCGTTTACTCAAGGTAGTTACTAACTCGATTAAAATCGGACCACATCCAACATCGGTTGTTGGTGATGACACTAAATACTCTTGAACTAAATCGAATTTCGATCCACCAAGAAAATAGTGGGAGTATGGTTTATCCATTACCCATTCACGGTTTCTGCGGACTATGTAGTCTCGAGGATCGATTGATGACCTATGGCTCTTTTGTGAAGCGTGATAGGATTACGATAATAGAGGTTGGTTTACAAGCCATAACCCCGTGAATGGAGTTTGGTACTCAGAGTCATTCATACTCTTGTAGAACCACCGAGTGTCTCAGGCCCAGTGGGAGTAATTGGATCTACACGAAAAAGAGTAGAATGAATTCGGTAATTCATGATTTCGTTCAAAAGCGTAAAATAGGGGTGATTCCACGAGACTTTCTTGCCAAACAAGCGGAATCTGGATTCATTCGAACGAATGGTATTGCCTTATGAACTTATGACGGGATGACTTATCAAGGCTTATGTCCTTTGTGGATAAAAGCAAACCTCTTGGTCATTGGAAGTCATATATTTCTATAATATATGGATTTGACGAGAATATTGATAAGTCTTGTGTAGATGGATATCAATTTTAGTACAATGATGAATATATACATATATATTAGTGTTTGTGAAGGATAACGCCGCACCAGTTGGACTCAACATGGGTGTGTTAGTGAAGTCGAAATCGACAAATACCACAATTCTACAGATGAGAGATTTGGACAACATTCTTAAGAGTTTGACTCGGTCGAATTCATTAGAATCGATCCTTTGGTTTCCCATCCATCTTATTGGTTAAGATGATGCATCATGTATATGCAACATTCAACGAGGAAGTTCTACCCTATGCCTCGGGAATGACTCTCTAAATCTTCGGATAAAGAGAAATGGGATGGATTCTCTTTGTGACAAGAGATGGTCGAGTTATTGAGCGTCAATTTTGATCGAATCTTAGATTCGGCACTTAACAAAGCAAGTTTAGTATGTCCTTTAGTATCTTGAGAGAGCGAGGAATGATATGCGGGCATATTCAAATGTGAACTTGGATATGTGAGAATACACTGGTTCGACTTTGTGTCGATTAAGGATGATCGTTAAGTCGATCTCGGTCTCGATGTTTACTCTTGTGTTGAAGCTATTGCCTGGAGGAATCCAAAGCGCCAACTCGACTTTAACTAGTTGGGTGATTAAGCGGCTTTTGTAGTAGCTAGAGAGGCGATATAGCCTCGGGATTTCCTTTTCGATTAGGGAGTGATTCCAGTTTGGAAAGCCGATACCACATCATTGTGCAAACGATGAAGGGTAGCTTATAAGGATTTCGAAATCACTTGAGTTCAAGAGCATATTGGGAAAGTACCACATGATTAGATGGACCGGCGACGTTTGATTCTACGGATCGCCTCGAGCCGACAACCCGACCGATCATTAAGACCCATGACATTCGGATATAGGTGCTCCCGAGTCACCGACCTATCCTACGACGGCATACTCGGAGTGTACTTTGGAATCAAAATGGTTATGATAAGTTTTGTGGGTACCAAAATACGGGATGAGTCTCCATTGCTTTAGAGCAAGTGGGAGATGTAGTTTCTTTGTAGTTTTAAATAATAGGGTGTGCTCTAAAACAATTAATCACAAGCTTTACGTGCAAGTGGGAGATTGTTAGGTGTGATGCCCGAAAGACAATTTTGTAATTGTTTTATTTAATAAATGAAATGATATTATTATTCATATTTATTATTCTCATAATCACCGATGTGACAATAGTATTTACACTACGAAAACCCCGAGTATATCGTTTATGTAATCACTTAACTCGGTGTATGAGATATACACGGGAGGATTGAGTTAGTGAAGATGTACTTAAAATACAATTAGTCCGTAGTAAAGTTAATCGAGAGTATCGGGTCTCCCTTTAACGTACTATTAATGCGCCCATAACACGATAGGTGTGATCGTCTTATCCGACTTTCGGTTAAGGAACCTAATGGGGCATTTATATATGATAGATATATCATATAGAATTTGGACCGATTTGATCCGAGTTCTCAATATAATTCCGTAATTGAGAAGTCTTATCGAATCATTAGATGATCATATTATGGATATATCTTAATCTGAGGTGATCACGATCATTTGCTTGAATCGATTATGAGGTTTGACTTGACGGTTAAGGATTACATCGAGTCCGTGATCCGAATTACCCCATCTTGGCATTGTCTTTGGATTGAGTGGGTAGTCCGTGTTATCACAGATCACGGAATCCATTCCTTCCATTTATGGAAGTAGATAGACGATTCCACTTATGAGTTAATCCTAGACATTGATCGATCCATGGGATTCATATTACACCGATTAGCTACCAGGTGAGTTATTTGAATTATTGATCACTGGGGGTTAATGGTAAGTAAGGACAAGATGTTACGAAAAGGGTTAACGGTAACTTCCCGATTTAGAATGAATAACATGGAGGATTAATCCATATGAAATGATTATATCGGTGGGCGCTTATTACTTTCTCGTGAGGAGATAAATATAATCTTATAATCGGAGGAGTGCGATCACGGGATTATGGTGGCATATTCTGTGATTGATTTATCGAATATAATTATTACATTCATCGAGATAATTATTTATTTGATTTATCGGAGCGATGATTATTAGTCCATGGTCCCCGACGTGCCTCCTAATATATAGCATAGATATTCTCGGACGTCGAATCCTAATAATATTAATTTAGTTCATGTTGGACTTTATTAAAACGATATGTGAATTAATTGTTTAGTGGACTATTAAATTAGTTGGGCTAAATAATTAAATATGTGGAAAAGACATTTTCCATAATCTTGCCCAATTATTGTGTAATGGCAAAAATTAATATTGACTAGGTCAATATATACAAATTTCGCCCATGTGATTGTTTTTAACAAGGAATTAGTTTTCTTGTGTGTTAAAAAGACATGTGCATAAAAATATTTATTGGATAAATATTTATGGTAAATAATAAAGATATGAATATTCTTGATTTGTTCTAGAATATTTTGGGATTATCTTTTATTTACTAGGATTATTATAATTGATTTTGTATTAATTGTAAAATCCTTGGAGGCTAAGTTTTTCTCTCCTATATAAAGAGAGTTCTCCTGCCTTAGAATACACTTGAGAATTTCGAATTCCCTTAGTAATTGAGAGGAAGAAATTTTCGGCCATAGTCTAGGAAAATCTTGGTGATTTTTCCGGGTAGCATATCGGAGGGTTCGAGTCGAGAATTCCTTCCACGGGAATTGCTTGGATCACACGTCACGGAAGATCGTGGTGCTCTTCACATCATTGTTCGATCATCCTAATAAGCGGTTCTCCAACTTGGATTTTGAGATCCAAGAGGTATGTTCTACAACTTACTTGTAGATGTAGATTTAATGTTTTATTACGTGTATTTTATAGATCTAGATCCTTAAATCGCTTCCGTTGCGATGATATTTTCCTAACTATAGCTTCTTTTCAGGCGACACCACACTTCGCCTTGTACCTAGAATCGCCTCGGCTATTATCCTGGACATTACCTCCAAATTTGCCCCTCGCCAACCGATCATGCAGCGCCCGATATTCGGAGCAAGGGCTTGCTTTTACGGTTGGTGGGTCTCTGAACAAGATTCAAAGTGGATCTTTTTCCTTGTTTTTTTGAGATCGTCTTTGAACAAGATCCAAGCGGGATCTTCGCCTCTTGCATATCGAGATCGATCGGCTCGTTCATCCAGGAGCCTTGATCATTGCTGATGCGATTTTGGATCGATTTTCTTGGGAGGCATCGTGTTTTTGCGTATTCGATCAATAGAAGGACCTCCTTCTAATGCCAATGACGATGACAAATTATGTCACCTTAAAGATTTGAGCCACTAATTTAATCTAGTGATGAACACACAAGAACCCTAATGCCAAAAAGAGGAATGAGGTGGTGGATTTTTAGGTATGCGGCTGAGTCCAAGACTGTATCTTGGATTGCCTACGTATCCTGTTAGGTTCCAGGAATCAAGCCTTACGTAGTTCCTGGATTGGGGTATTTATAATGACAATACTTGCCTAAACCCTAAGGTTAAGTCGGCTTGTGTTATTGTCATCTTTACCCTTAAATGGGCCTTGACCCTTGCCCAAGCTATCGTGGGTGGGCTCAGACGGTGGCGCGCGGACTCTGTCCTCGGTGTCGATCTCGCCGACTGCGGTGATCGACCACTGACTCATTGTCTCTGTTTCTTTGCTACCGTGTGGACTCTATCCTTATGGACTTGTCATCTCACACCGCTTCGATAGTCGATGAGTCGTAACACTGGAGTCGATTAGATGGCCCTAGCCTCGATCCTGGGTCTCGACATAAGTATGTTGTAGCTTGTTCATGGGGTGATGACCAACCGATGATGAACGACACGCGTGGAGGAGTGAAACCGCTTGTGATCGTCATTAATTATAAGATAGAGGTATATATGTCTATCACTACAAAGACACATCACATTAATTGAATTTCTTAATCTACTTAAATAGTAAAATGTTGACAATTTTTATGGAACATGATAATATATAATATGGTAATCCTATTATTTAAGTAATTTTCCGAAAAAAAATAGTAAAATGAAAAAGCAATAATTAAAGAACTCTGGCAATACCAGTCACCTGAATGAACGGTGTAAAATTTAGACAATTTCACATTGTCATACCAAGATCTTGCATATTGGAGACAGGAAAGTATTCTTGATTTGCTAGAAAAAAGCAGCATTATTGGAGAAATGTCCAAATGCCCAAAGATAATAGAGAGAGTTATTTATTCGCCATCAGAAGCTAATAAACTTTTGAATCCATTAACAGATACTTCGCTCTCGTCTGTACTTCAACATTACATCAATTCCGATCGGCCTTTTCA
The DNA here is from genome assembly GCA_026214975.1 of Gentiana macrophylla. Lineage (NCBI taxonomy): Eukaryota > Viridiplantae > Streptophyta > Magnoliopsida > Gentianales > Gentianaceae > Gentiana > Gentiana macrophylla. Next base: position 9,584,898 of record CM047812.1, on the reverse strand, counting down.
TGGGCAAAAGCTTCATTCGCATATAATCAAAACCGGGTTCAAGCCTAACCTCAACATAGGCATCAAACTTTTGATTCTTTATCTTAAATCTTCGAATTTATCATACGCTCGCCAAGTGTTCGATGAATTGCCTCAACGAACTCTTTCGGCGTATAATTACATGATATCAGGGTATACAAAACATGGGTTTGTGGAAAAGGCTTTTGAGTTGTTTAGGGATTTGACCTTTTCGAATGAAAAGGCTGATGGGTTTACGTTTTCAATGGTTTTGAAGGGTTGTTGTTGTGGTAATGTAGTGTCAAGTTTGCGGTTTTTAGGAAAAGAGATTCATTCCCAAGTGTTGAAATCCGGAATTGAGGGTGATGATATTTTGGACACTGCTTTAGTCGACTCGTATGTAAAGGCTGGGAGATTTGATTATGCTAGGAAGGTGTTCGGTTTGATGTTGGATAATAATGTCGTTTGTTCAACGTCAATAATCACAGGTTACATGAACCAAGGTCTTGTGGAAGAAGCTGAGGACATCTTCAGTAAAACTGTTGATAAGGATGTCGTGGTTTATAACGCAATGATTGAAGGTTATAGTAAATCAATCAAAACTGCTAAGAAGGCAGTTCAGATTTTCATGGATATGAAAAGGGCGAGTCTAAAACCCACAATATCAACGTTTGCAAGCATCATTGGAGCGTGTTCGGTTTTATCAGCTTTTGAAATCGGTCAGCAAGTTCAGGGTCTACTTGTGAAGACTGAGTTTTTCACTGATGTAAAAATGGGTAGTGCCCTTCTAGACATGTACTCAAAATGCGGGAGAACCGAGGCTGCAAGAGCAATTTTCAATTATATGCCTGACAAGAACGTCTTTTCATGGACATCAATGATTGACGGATATGGTAAAAACGGTGATCCATTTGAAGCCCTCGAACTATTTAACAGAATGAGGTTAGAATCCATCAAGCCCAACTACGTTACATTTCTAAGCGCTTTATCTGCTTGTGCACATGCCGGTTTAGTTGAAAAAGGATGGGAGATCTTTAAAAGCATGAGTAAAGATTATTCAATGAAACCTAGGATGGAACATTATGCTTGCATGGTTGATATCTTAGGCCGTGCCGGATGTCTTCATCAAGCATTAAACTTTATCAAGGAGATGCCTGAAACGCCTAACTCCGATGTTTGGGCCCCACTTCTTAGTTCTTCTAGACTACATGGTGACATTGACATGGCTAAATTAGCTGCAAAAGAACTTTTCCAGTTAAAGTGTGATTATCGTCCTGGAGCATACGTTGCATTATCGAATACTTTAGCAGAGGCTGGGAAATGGGACAATGTAACTGAACTTAGGGAATCAATGAAGATAAAGGGAATGTCTAAAGGTACTGGCTTTAGTTGGATAGGGAACAAAAGCGGTATAGAAGCTTTCCATGCTGGACAAACATGAGGTATAACTTGAAGATATAGTTTCCTAAGATGTTTGAACTTTTGCAAGAGTAATTGGACTCGGAAGGATCTATCTTTCTTTCTTAAGACATAAATGGTTGCTAATCAAGAAAAGGGATATCTTGCTTAAGACATAATTGGTTGCTAATCAAGAAAAGGGATTGGGCGGCAAATGTACAGACCGGTGTTTTCTTGGAGATTTCGTAAGCTCTATGGTTTCTGTATAAACTATGGGGGCAAGTGTTATATGGAAGCTTTCAGCAGTATATTTGCTAATCTAACTTCAGGAATTCGATATATTCTTTCAACGAAATGATATGGTATCACTTCATAAATCATTTCACTAAATGATGGTGGTGTTCCTTCTGTCACTGAATCGGTGTACGTGCAGATTTGGCATTGTGGATGACCAAGATGGCAATCTGCATTGTGGATGACCAAGATGGCGCAAAAACGGTTGAACTTTCTAGGTACTTCATAGTTTCGGTTTCTGTTTCGGTTCGGTTTATATCTGCATGAATGATGAGGGACATAACTGCTTTTGGTTTTTCTTGAATGCAGATCCTGTCTCTGCCTTTTCTTGAACTGATTTAGTTCCGGATTACGGTGACCATTTTTCAGCATTTTTTGAACCGTTAAATTTAGTTTTTGATGCCGTTTTTTCCCTTTGATTTCGGATTTCTCTGAACTCTTGGATGATTGATTTTATATTTTGTATAAACGTTAACAAATTTGATGAATGCTATATGAGGGGTTTGAGATGGCCTTTTGCTTTTTCATTTTGCATATGTTGCTCTGTTTTTACTGCTTGAAATAGTTGTTGTCTCTGTAGGAAACCAACCAAACAATATACAAATACCATAGATTGGCGCCAATTAGTGGTGTAAACGATCCGAGCTGCTTGATGCTCGGCTCGTGATTTAACCGAACTCGAGCACGTTAAACCTTAACATTTGTTTTGAGTAGCGAGCTCAAGTTCGAGCTTGAAAGTGCTCAAATTTTGCTGAGCATAGTCGAGTTGAACTCGAGCATAATCAAACTGAACGCAAGCAAATTTTTTTCTGCTCGAACGAACCCGAGCAAAGTTCGCACGTTGTTGTTTTAAGCGGTTGTTTGACTCGACAAGTAAATGTTTGATTTGGATCAGATCGTTTACGCTCGCACCATTTACTGATTGCGTCTCCTCTTAATTCAAAGAAATTCGATCTTTTTCGATTCGAATACTTTGGTAGTCGGAGGTGTACTACGTGATAGAACTAATTAAATGGATTTCTAAAGCTTTTTTAGGTTTTAATTTGATAGTTCTACTCAGGGGTTTAACGATTTGGGTCGCATCAAATATTATCCAATCGAGTCGAGCAACCACTTAATATAGTGATGCTTGAACTCGGCTCGAATTTGTTCAACTAGAAAAAAAAAATTTGCTCAAAATCAGCTCGAGTGAGTGTTAATTATGTTCGAGTTCAGTTTAATCATGCTTGACATAATTCTAAGCACTCTCAAATTTAAACTCGAGGTCAAGGAGCTCAAAAAAATAATTTTGAGCTTTCCGTTTGTTAAAAGATAGACAACAATAATAGCATTTTAGTACAATATATATATTATAATACTCGATAATGCTCATGAGCATTTCAAGTTAAATTTTAAAGTGTTCAATTTCGGTTCGTTAATTTTGATGATTTGCTCGATTTTGACTCAAGTACGGTTCAATCACATTTAAACATGCATTTTGCGATCCGAAGGTCGAGCTACTCATGAACGACTAACTTCGTTTTACATCTCTAGTTTTACATCAAAAGAAAATGAACTAAAATACTTTTGTATGTTTTTTCGCACTATGAAAAAAAATTAACAGTCTGTTTTTCACTTTTGTCCTTCTTTTTAATATTTTTACCTCACTCCTTGATTCTGACAAGATTTTAGACATGATGTTAGGATTTTTTTCCGACTTAATTTTTAGCTAGAAAGTCTTTCTGACCGTTATTGACATTGAAAACACTTGAAATCCGATTTAAAATGAATCAGAATAATCGTAATTTTTTAACTCGAATTGGATAAAATAATGTGTTGCGTGAATAGATTGCTCCCATATAATTCTGCACCCTAAATAAATACCATAAATAAATAAATGAACAAACAAACAAACGAGCATATTTTTCAGATGAGTATTTATGACGAAATAGCTTCAAGTTTCAAGTAAATTAATGGACGCACATCCATGTTGCATGTATTACCAGACATTTACACGTATACATCTGTGAAACGACAACGATACTGAGACATACAGCGGTGATATGGTTAATTCTAAATTTAAAGACACGACACGCCACGTGACGTTATACATACATAATACATACATATATATATATATATATATATATATATATATATATATATATATATATATATATATAGATTAAATAAGATTCAATTTATCAAAAAAATAAATTCGTAAAAATCTAAGAACTAGAGAAAATAAAATAGGTAATACGTAAACTCTATTATTATCTAAAATAGATATTCGACCTTTATAGGATGCCAAAAAAAAATGTGATTGACCTTCAAACTACTACAAATTGTAAAAATGATTGTTTATCAACAAGAAACATATAAACATAATACGCCGTACTATTTATTAAATTATTAGGGGGAAGGGGCCACAAGGACAAAAAAAATTAATAAATGGGTCTGGAAGGACAAAAGTAACATTTTCATGATTATAAATGACAAAAATCACAATTGTTACTTCACGTGTTAATGTTACTTTGTGTTTCACAATTGTTACTTCATATTTACTCTATTCCACATTTGTTACTTCATAATTGTTATTTTTGTCCTTATTAAATTACAGTTTCCTTCTACCCCGATTTTTTGATAATTTTGTCCTTTTGGACAAAAATCTAAAATTATTATAGAAATAGAAATCGTGTATTTTAACGTTTCAATTGAAGAATACTTAAATAAAGAAAAAAAAAGTGTTCAGGAGTGTCGGGTAGTGTCGGTGCCGTGTCGGAGAGTATCGTATATTAAAATATTAGTTAATATTATTTTAATCAATCGACACGTGTCGGACCCGTCGAAGCGTGTCGGTCGCATGTCGCGTCGAAAATATGTCGGATACGTCGTACGGCGTTCAGATTGAAGTGTCGATGCATCATAGACTCGCTTGTGATCCTTCCCTTTTAAAATTGGAGTAAAATATTTGTGGTGGCTTATAGTCGTCGCCAACTAAATCATTGATTTATTTTATAAGGAAAAAAACAAAAGTAAAACATTATTAATTTGACTTTAGCAAAAACATATGACTATGATATTTGAGGAGGGTGGAAAAGATCTCTCATAAATAACTAACTAATATCTCATTTTTTTTATCCTCAAAGAACGAATATGGTAACACCATACTCTTGGATGCCGAGTCCGTACGGAAAAAAAATCATAAAACTCACGTAAATATGACATCATATTGAACTCTTAAAAAAAATGAAGAATTAAGGATAATGACAGCTTTTGCTATATTTTTAAATAACAAGACAGTCACACATTTTTTTATATAGAGAGAATGACAATTTTTATATTTTTTATAGTCTGAAAGACAAAAAAATAAATAAATCCGCTCGCTTGACTTTTCCCTGGGAACTTTTTTTCTCCCCGATTTTCAAACGCTCGTATCTTTTGATCTAGATCACCAAACGTGATGAAAATTGCACTGAATTTTTTTATTGTTTGATGCTCTTCGTTTTGAGACTTATTTTATATAATTACATCATTTTCGTAAAATTCACTGTCGAAATTCACTTAGTTAATCTCCCCAGTGAATCCCGAAAATAATGAATTTCGAACAATAGTGAATTTCGACAACGGATTTTCTGAAACCACGTCGGAATATGTTGGATGTGGTCTCAAATAAATAGCATGAAAAAATAAAAAAATTGGTGAAATAATTTTCAAATTTGGAGTTGTGGATTTAAAGATATGAGTGTTTAAAAAGATGGATGAAAGTGAAAGTGTTTTGTTTATTTTTTGGAAAAAATGGCGCCTGAATATAAAAAAAAATAGTTTGGTCATTTATGCAAAAGTTTCAAAAAGTTATCATTCTCCGTAATTGATGAAATGTTGGTGTCATTCTCCCTCATTCCCCCTAAAAAAATACGCAGAAGCAACAAAACATACTGAGACTCAAGAAACAGACTTTTAGGGTCTTAAAATGTATAATATATTAATTATCAACCTTCCCATCAGCTTAAGCTTTTGGGAGAGCCGGTAGTTTAGCATTGTATCAGAGCCACATGTCATGGGTTCGAACCCCGGTGTTAACATTATTTTCCCCCATTTATATTGTGCAAGTGTTGGAGAGATATCCCACACTTCAGGGTGCGTGTTGAAGTCTTTAAGATTTAGATTGTACAAGTGTTGGGAGAAATGACCAAGTGTTGGGAGAGATAGTCCACACTTGAGGGTGCGTGTTGAAGTCTTTAAGATTCAGATTGTGCAAGTGTTGGGAGAAATGACCACACTTGAGGGGCATGTTGAAGTGTATAAGATAGTTCCATACATGGTCTTCCATATTTCGCGGCCACAAGATAGGACATAATGTCTGTGAAACTATTGCATCGCACAGATGCAAAAAACACTAGAAGTATCACTGCTGTTAGACTAAAGCCGTAAATAACTGAAACAATTTATAGAATCCTTACAACCAACAAATACAAAGAACTATTGTAACGTAACTTGGCACGCATGTCTTATTGAAATGAAACAAACTAATGGAAACAACTAAACATAATTGAAACACAAACTCTATCTTAAGGTTGCTCTCCAAACTCACCATCAGACTCATTAGGTAATTGCGTATCTTTTCAACCAAAAGAAAAGAGTGAGCACTCATTAGATGCTCAGTAAGGAGTAGAAGATCAAAAGGATATATTCAAGTTTGCTAATAAGCCGATATACATAACATAAATCAACTTATCTAGTTTAATGAGTTATGCATATAAAAGCTACTAAAAACACACTTTCAAGCAATGCATACAAATAATGCTCAACTATTGGACAATAGTTCAACACACGGTCTTCCATATTTCGTGGCCACAAGATAGGACATAATGCCCGTGAAACTACTGCATCACACAGATGCACAAACACACCAGAAGTATCACCGCTGTCATACTAAATTCGTAAATTATTGAAACAATTTATTGAACCCTTACAACCAACAAATCCGAAGAACTATTGTAACGTAACTTGGCACGCATGACTTATTGAAATGAAACAAACTAATGGAAACAACTAAACATAATTGAAACACAAACTCTATCTTAAGCTTGCTCTCCAAACTCACCATCAGACTCATTAGGTAATTGCGTATCTTTTCAACCAAAAGGAAAGAGTGAGCACTGACTAGATGCTTAGTAAGGAGTAGAAGATCAAAAAGATATGTTCAAGTTTGTTAATAAGCCGATAGACATAACATTAATCTGCTTATCTAGTTTAATTTATTATGCATATAAAAGCTACTTAAACACACTTTCAAACAATGCATAAAAATAATGCTCAACTATTGACTTCAGTTACCAGCAAGTATCTTGCACGTATTTGTTTAATTACTTAAATTTCCTTCTTACATATCAAGTTTAACATTCTTGTAATGTTTACTTGTTACATCATTTTGGCACAACTAAATACTCATGGGTGCACACATGGAACCACTAGCATGCGGACATGATGCAACATGGGTAATATGACTAGTTATACATTCCACACGGCACGTAAGATCATGGTACTCGGTGCAATACATTGCATTAACAATAGAAATAATATAGCCAGTCATGCATCTAACATGATCTTTGGACGATGGTACTATTAGATATATTTTAGTATATTGTGTATTTATGGTGTATTCATTGTAATTATTTCTAGCGTATACTTAGGCTTGACTAGTGGCTTGATTAGTGGCTTAGCAGTTACAGTATTCTAGTATATATATTGTGTAACAATAAACATTTATCAATACAACAAACCATTATTTTATACTTCTTGTTATGGTATCAGAGATAAACTGATCCAAAGTTCTAATGTTTTTTTTAGCCGCCGCACCTTCTTCTTCTTCATAAGACCCGGCAACTCTCGCCGGAAATAATGGCGGATGATACCTTAATTATGTTCAACACCTCTACACAAGCAACAATCAAACTAGATGGCACAAATTACTATGTTTGGCATATGCAAATTGAGTCTTTATTTATTGGCAATGGTTTATTCAAATATGTTGATGGCACCATCGTTCCACCGCCTCCCACCATCACCGAAAATAATCAGACCAAGACAAATCCGGCGTTCACCTTGTATACACGACAGGATCATCTAATTCGCAACCTTCTCATCGCCTCGCTGACACCGGTGGTTGCCACTCTCCTCTATGGCAAGAAGACATCGGCTGAGGTGTGGAAGGTGTTAGCCGACACCTATGCCACACCCTCTCGGGCCCGGGTTCATCTGATCAAGAATGCTATGGCGGAGCACCACCGTGGCTCGCAGTCCATTCCGGATTATTTATTCACCATAAAATCAAAAGCTGATGAATTGGCCATGTTAGGATCCTCCATGGATCATGATGATTTTATTGAGATTGTTCTTCACAATCTCGGCCCAGAATATGTTGAATTGGTTCGCGTACTACAGGTTAGAGAAACGGCAATTTCCTTTCCCGAGCTCTATGAGAAATTGCTCAATTTTCAGGTACATACCTCTCCGGCGCCGCCTGCTTTTGGACCGGTCACTGCAAATGCTACTTATCGGCCCCTCACCGGCACCACCATCTCAACGCGACATCGCCTTATTTTTCGCCCCAAGATACTCGCCCGAATCCATGCCATTTAATCAGCAGCAGGCTCGGTCAACTCAACATAATTGGTGGCACCAATCCTCCCAATCAAATTGGAGAGGAAACTTGGTTCAGTAGCAGAATTTTAATTCCAACCCAAATTCAAACTCGACTCGTCGTCCGTATCTCGGTAAGTGTCAATTATGCTATACACAGGGACATGGTGCGAAATATTGTATGCAATTTCAGGTACAGCCTATAGGGACATCAAATTACCGGCTTAGGCCGCAGGCTAATGTTGCCAACACTGGGCCCGACTCGACTCAGTTCGACTCGAACACGCCAAATTGGCTTCTTGACAGTGGGGCTTCACATCATATCACCTCGGATCTGAAGAATCTTTCGTCACATTCTCCGTACACTGGTTCTGATGACGTTATGGTTGGTGTTGGTAAGTGTTTATCAATTACGCATACTGGCATGTCTTCACTCCCCCTTTCCTCTGCCCAATCCCTTTCATTACGTAATCTCCTTTGTGTTCCCAACATGTCTCGAAATCTAATTTCAATTTCTCAACTCTGTCAAGCCCATAATCTTTCTATTGAGTTCTTACCGCATGAATTTGTTGTGAAGGAAATTCAGATGAATCAACCCATCCTACGTGGTCCAGTTAAAAACGGTCTGTATGAGTGGCCCACTTCACCTCTCGTTGCATTTGCTACCAATAAAGCCTCGTCCAAAGATTGGCACAATCGCTTGGGTCATCCAGCGCGAGCTATTTTATCTAATATTATCAAGGATTATAATTTAGATTCTACTTTGTCATCTTTTACGCATTGTACTGCGTGTCTTGAAAATAAAAGTCACAAACTTTCTTTTAGTGACTCTACTTTGTGTTCTTCTCGGCCACTTGAGGTCGTTTTTAGTGATGTTTGGACTTCTCCAGTACTTTCTGTTGATGGTTTCAAATATTATGTTATTTTTGTCGATCATTTTACTAGATATATTTGGTTTTACCCTCTGGCTCAAAAATCAGATGTTCATTCTACTTTCATTCGCTTCCGCACTATCGTTGAAAAATATTTTGACTATCCAATAAAAGTTTTGTACTCTGATAATGGCGGTGAATTTATCTCTTTGCGTGAATATTTTGCATCCAATGGAATCTCGTTCTTTACAACCCCTCCTCACACACCTGAACACAATGGTATTTCTGAGTGACGCCATCTTCATATAGTTGAAACTGGTCTAGCTCTCCTCACTCACGCCTCTATTCCAACCTCTTATTGGCCCTATGCCTTTTCCACTGCAGTTTATCTCATAAACAGAATGCCTACCCCTACACTCAACATGAACTCATCCTATCTCTCCTTCTTTCAAACCCCTCATAATTATTCCAAGCTTCATGTTTTCGGATGTCTATGTTATCTCTGGCTACGCCCTTACACCACTCACAAACTTCAATCTCGCTCCAAACCTTGTGTCTTCTTAGGCTATGCACTTAATCAGCATGCCTACTATTTCTATAACATCTCTGAGTCTCATCTTTATGTCTCTCGTCATGTCAAGTTTATGGAGTCCGTTTTTCCTTTTGCCTCTCAAGTTCCATATGTTCCTTCCACCTCTCATACACATCCCATCTCTGACTGGCTTCCTACCCCACCTCCAGTTCAAATTCCCGCCACATTACCTTTTACTCCACCTGCGTCTCCCCCATTTACTCCCCCACCATCACCTCCACCCCTTCCTCCACCTACACCCCCTCATTCACCTCCTCCACCTCCTCCACCAACTCATCCAATGCGCACTCGGTCCCAAAATAACATTCATAAACCTATTCAAAAACTCAATCTCCACACTTATATCTCCTCCTCTTCCGGCTCTGAACCTCTAAACATAACCCAAGCTCTCAAAAATCCCAAGTGGAGATCTGCCATGCAGGAGGAATATGATGCCCTCCTACGTAATGAGACTTGGTCACTTGTTCCCTCCAATCCCAACTATAATGTCATCAATTCCAAGTGGATATTTCGACTGAAGCGTCATCCTGATGGCTTCATTGATCATTACAAGGTTAGGCTTGTGGCTAAATGATTCACTCAACGTCCTGACATTGACTATTACGAGACCTTTAGTCTTGTGGTCAAACCTACCACAGTTCGTGTTGTTCTTACTCTAGCTCTATCGCAGGGGTGGTCGTTACGCCAGCTAGATATCAACAACACTTTCCTACAGGGTCATCTGCCAGAGGATGTTTACTTGGCTCAACCATCTGGGTTTGTCAGTTCTCAGTTTCCTGATCATGTGTGCAAACTTCGTAAGGCAATCTATGGCTTGAAACAGGCACCACATGCTTGGTATGATGAATTAAAGGGTTTCCTTCTATCCAATAACTTCAGGAATGCAGATGCTGATTCATCACTGTTCATCTATCATCATGGTACTATCATTATTTACCTACTAGTCTATGTTGATGATATTATTATCACAGGCAATACTTCTACTGCTCTTGAGACGTTTATCTCTCTTTTGGGTCGACGGTTTGCTCTCAAGGACCTGGGTTCATTATCATATTTCCTTGGCATTGAGTTAGTTTACAATGATCAGGGTTGTCTTCTATCTCAACGACGGTATGCTACTGAGTTCTTGGCTCGTCTTCATATGGATCATGCCAACTCCATCACCACTCCACTGCCTGCTGATTTATCTGGGCTTACTGCCCAGTCTGGCACACCGCTTGAGGATGCTTCTGAATATAGGATGGTTATTGGTAACTTTCAGTATCTCCTTTTTACACGTCCAGATCTTCCTTTTGCTGTCAATAAGCTATCTCAGTTTATGCATACTCCTACTGACTTACATTGGAGTTATGCCAAATGGATGCTCCGGTATCTTGCTGGAACTGTGGATCTTGGTCTCCATCTTTATCGTGACTCTCCACCGATTCTCCACGCCTGTTTTGATGCTGACTGGGGTGGCTGTAAGGATGACTATGCCTCCATTGGCGCCTACATTGTTTATCTGGGAAAGAATGCCATCTCCTGGAGTTCCAAGAAACAATCCACTATAGCACGTTCTTTTACAGAGGCTGAGTATCGCTCTGTTGCTTCTACCACTGCCGAGCTCAATTGGGTTACGTTTCTGCTTCGTGATCTTGGTTTCCCTCCCGATTGCTCTCCAGTTATTTACTGTGATAATTTGGGCACCATGCAATTCTGTCACAACCCGGTGTTTCACTCTAGGATGAAACATGTTGCTATTGACTATCATTTCATTCGCGATCAGGTGCAACGTGGGTCATTGCGTGTTGCTCATGTTAATGCTCAGGATCAACTTGCTGACTGCCTCACCAAGTCACTTCCTCACTTGGCGTTTCTTCATCAGCGTAGCAAGTTGGGTCTCCACCCTCGACCAACTTGAGGGGTGGTATTAGATGTATTTTAGTATATTGTGTATTTATGGTGTATTCATTATATTCATTGTAATTATTTCTAGCGTATACTTAGGCTTGACTAGTGGCTTGATTAGTGGCTTAGCAGTTACAGTATTCTAGTATATATATTGTGTAACAATAAACATTTGTCAATACAATAAACCATTATTTTATACTTCTCTGTTAGGTACTTCGCTCAGTACATTGTGGGTTCAAATTGTACATTACCAAGACTATGTTGGAAACTCAAATAACACATAGGAGAACATAAAGTCATGTTCAATTCTATTATTCTAACATATGTGATAATGCAAAGGCCAATAGCTACTACTAACTCCTAAACCTATTTCTACCGGACGTATAAGTAAAGTACAAAAAACAATTTCGCAACGAATACTCTCAGAAAACATGATTTATTGCAAAATAAGTACATACATACTCAAATTAAACAAAAACCATGACCCAGACATCAAGAAACTCGTGGCCACAATGTGCCTATTGATGTACGCGAACTGATTGTCCTCCTAAACCGTGTTTTCGTCTAAGAATTACCCAACGATCAATCAATATACATATATATGTTCAATTCATGCTTTCTAGAAATAGTAATCAAAATCTTATCCTTAATACTCTGTTTGGTTTGAAGGAAACAAAAAAAAAAAAAAAAAAAATAGATGATTGCGACGGAAGATAAAAGAAAGGGAATGAGTGATTTCAAAGTCCCTTTGTAATATTTGGATTGAATAGAGGAAAGGAAAAAAAAAAAAATCAAAAGTCCCTTTATTTTTTTAATTAATTACATTGTATCATTTCCATTGGTTTCCACATTTTCTCTTTTTTTTTCTTTTCCAACACTGAATACCAAACACTAGACATAAATCCTCCGTCCCATTTCTATTCTTTTCCTTTTGTTTCCTTCAAACCAAACAGAGCCGGAACATTTTTTGTAATAAAACCTCCTTAACTTAAAGCTGTCAAAAGTACCATCTAATAATAACACTGGGAATGTATTTTTATTGATTCATTCCAACTATGGTAGTACAAATATATATTGTGTAGTACAAATATATATTGTGTAGTACAAATATATATTGTATTCATTCCAACTATGGTAGTACAAATATATATTGTATTTTTTATTGATTCATTCCAACTTAGGCAATAAGTAATATCATTAGTGCAAAATATTCTAAATACTTAATGCAGAATATTCAATGATTATTACGCGGATTCTGCGAGATCTTCTAGAGTATTCTCTACACGCTCCCGCAATCTCATGGTAATGTAATGAACATGGAGAATGACCCGTAATGAATGAATCTTAGTTCCTTCACATGATGTTTGCAACAAATTTCTCCATATCAGCAACAATTGTTTCACCTCAACCTGATAGTGCTTGAATCTACAATAGATGACTCAATTTTTTTTTAAAAGTCGTAGAAGTAATGATGGAGAGGAAGAAATATTTCGATGGAATAGCATACCCTAAAAAATAAATCGAAGAATGAAGAATTTATAGATTGGGATGGAGCAAATTATAACTGACAATGAAAGGGGGGAGTGGATTGGGAGAGACCATTGATTTTGATTACTAGAAGAAAAAAAATAAGATAATGGGAGTAAACTGCTTGAAAACCGGAGAAATTAGTTCATAATAGAAGGGAAGAGAAAAAGAAATAGTTTGGGGACTATCACCATTTAAGTGAATGGATCGTCTATTTTTTTTTTGTTTTTTTAAGAGAGAAAAAGAGGGAATCACAATCCGTCCTTTTTAAGACAAAGAAAAAAGAGGGAATCATGTATTGCTGGGGTATGGAAGATAAGAAAGACAAGAGATGTAACGCCCCGTTCCCGGACACCGAGTCCTTATCCGGAAAGAGCGCTCGGCACATATATTATCAAATAAAAACTCAATAATACATGCAAGCCTTACGTCATACATCAGAATCCAAACGACGCGGAAGATAAAACAACTCAACAACTCGGGAAACCAAACGATCGCAACATACGGTAATCAATGCTGTGAAAAACTAAAATCCATTCAAAGAACTAATCATCCAAAATTTAATCCAAAAAGGTCGCAAAGGTAACTAATCCAAAAGGAAGAACGACATTATTCAAAACTTGAAACAACTGTTTTAAAAGAAACAAACTAAAAGATCTAAGTCTTCGAACTCCAACTCAAACATCATCGTCATCAAAGAGCTCATCAGCGGTAACCACCTGTTCATCTTCTTGGGGAAAGGGGAAGACAAAGACAACGTAACGGGGTAAGTACAAAAGTACTTAGTAACGTGTAGAAGATCGTATAACCATGATCTCATAAAGAAATAAAAGCAACGTCGTCTTTTATTAATTCATTTCCGTTATTAATCCTAGCTAACTATCATATTATGTTCATAGCATAACATGAGGTTCCAAGGGTATCTATCTTAGCTCAAGTTTGTTACATCATGAATAACAAGGGCACTACGCCTAGTAATAGGATGTACTAGGACAATCGGGTGCAACCTACTCGAGACACGCTCTAGTAGCCCCCGGGAATATCTCGAGTCCCGATAGTGTGATAACCGGCGAGAATGTACCAGGCGCTTTATCTAGCCAATCGATTGACCGGCGTGGAGTGCATCTACTTTGTCTCAGTCGAGAACACATCGCGATATTGTACTATGCCTTACCAAGCATTACATGATGTTTAATATTATAATCTAACACATACGTTTGATTTGGTATTTAACTAGCCACCTAAGTGTTTTCAATTAAGCTCCCTCACATCTCCTACTCTCATACTTAGACCACTAGACACGGACAAGGCCTAGCAATTACACGGACATCGATAAACTCTAGTCTACCGAAGCACAAGGCAAATCCGAAGCTTTCAGTGGTCCCACACTTCATCTTTTTAGGGAATCCATGTGGTGCCGGAACTAAACGCACCAAAAGCTAGTTCAGAGCTTTGTCACGTAGGGTTATGCAATAAAACAATATTATAAAGCCTGAACTCAAGCTGACTCAATAAAACCAAACAACGAAAAGTCTCATGCTGAACGCCCGTTTAAAGGACTGAACGCCCGTCCTAATGTCTGAACGCCCGTCCAAAATAATGAACGCCCGTCCACCCTCAAACCATCACATCCTGTATCGAAATCAACCCTCTGAACGCCCGTCCCAAGTATCAAACGCCCGTCCAACCTGACTCAAATACAACTCAGATCCAAACTTCACTCAACGCCCGTCCAAGAAGACGGGCGCTGCGTTCGAATCGCTGAGGATCGGACGCCCGTCTAAAAGTCCAGACGCCCGTCCACTGGGTTTTAACCCAGAAAATCTGCAACCTGTTTGCTGCGATTTCCAACCCATATGCATCCCCAAACTCGACTAAACAGAGTAAAACAGCAGAAAAACCATACAAATTGCTCTACAACCCTACGAGAACTTAATCATACGATAGAAGACCACGTTACCTTGATTATTGCGAGCTACCACAATCCAACGCTTCAACCTTCCAAAAGATTAAACCTTTACACCGAACCTACAACCGATCAATACTAAACGGATCACTACGCTGCTTAAACGCAGAAAACGCAGGTTTGAAGGTGCTGAAAAACGAACCCTAAAATAAGAACGATGATGAGAACTTACGTTAACGGATTTAAAGGTTGTTGATATCCAAACGATCCTCGGGTCACGGTGATTCTTTATCTCTTGATGAGTCTGTCCAAACGATCAACTGATTAAACTAGGGATTGAAAGCTCTTTCTCTCTCTTTTTTCTAAAACATGTGGCTCTCCTCTCAAAGAATGCGTCGCTTGCTCTCTTTTTTACAAAATAAAAACTAGGTTAATAATTAGGATTATATCCCTTTTTATAAATCCCAATTATCTCTAATTATTATTTAAGTCCCTAATTATCCCTTTTTCTTTTATAAAACCTTTAAAAACAAAAGAACATAATATTCCGATTTATTAAAAGACCGAATTGCCCTTTATTCGAAAATCGGGATATTACATTCCTCCCCCCTTAAGAGGAGTTTCGTCCTCAAAACTAGAACATACCTGGAAGATGAGGGAACTCTGGGAACTCGTCTATCATGTCCGCTTCCACTTCCCAAGTGGCTTCCATCGGTGCATGGTTGCTCCACTGCACTAACACTAACGGGATCATTCGCCTCTTGATCATTCTTTCCTTTCTGTCCAAAATCTTGATCGGTTTTTCCACGTATGATAGGTTGTCTTGTAACACCTCTGGATCAATTTCAGATTCCACATCCACTTTTGATAAACACTTTTTAAGCATTGATACGTGGAAGACATTGTGCACACGAGACATCGATTCTGGCAACTGTAGTTTGTAAGCCAACTTTCCAACTCTTTCGATGATATCAAAAGGTCCTACGTATCTCGGACTTAGCTTCCCTTTCTGACCAAACCTCTTGACACCCTTCATTGGAGAAGCTCGAAGGTAAACTCTATCCCCAACTTCGAACTCTAGCGGTCTCCTTCTAACATCGGCCCAACTCTTTTGGCGATCTTGCGCGGCCTTCAGGTTCTTCCTTATCAACTCGATTTTCTCCTTGGCTTGCTGAACCATCTCCGGCCCGGTGATGTGTTTCTCTCCCACTTCATCCCAATAAAGTGGAGTTCTACACTTCCTACCATACAAGGACTCAAAATGTGGCATTCCCAAACTTGCGTGGTAACTGTTATTGAAAGCAAACTCCGCCAAGTTGAGGTAATCTATCCATGAACCTCCGGCATCCAGAACACAAGGTCTAAGCATATCCTCGAGAGTCTAAATCGTTCTCTCGGACTGCCCATCCGTCTGAGGATGAAACGCTGTACTCAAATCAGTCTTCGTTCCAAAAGCTTTCTGCAGACCTTTCCAAAAGCGACTGATGAATCTACTATCCCTGTCGGATACAATAGATAAAGGTACACCATGAAGCTTCACTATATTGTCGATATACATAGTGGCGAACTTATTTATAGGCATGTCCACTTTACACGGCAAGAAATGGGCTGATTTTGTGAGTCTATCCACAATCACCCAAATCATGTCATGACCGCCCTTAGTCTTAGGCAAACCGGTGATGAAATCCATCGTGATATTCTCCCATTTCCATTCCGGTATCTCCAAAGGTTTCAACAAACCTCCTGGCCTCTTATGTTCTGCTTTCACCCGCTGACATGTATCACATCTTGCCACGAACTCTGCGATCCCTAACTTCATACCAGGCCACCAGTATCTTTCCTTGAGATCTCTATACATCTTAGTGGCTCCGGGATGAACCGCAAAAGCAATCTTGTGAGCCTCATCCATAACCTTCTCTCTTAGACCGTCCACATCGGGCACACACAAGCGGTCTCCATACCAAAGATAGCCGCTCTTGTCCAACTGATAACCCACTGTAGGCTTTTCTCGAGCCACTCGCTTCAAGTTAACCAACACTGGGTCCTTATCTTGCTTAAACCGAATCTCATCTAGCGGATCTCGACCTCACCATCAATGGCGCCAAAAGCGGGTCTTCATCCTTCCGCTCAACCACTTCAATCGCATTCTATCCAAGCGATCCACAACTTCTTGTAAGGTAGTGATAACATTAACCGCTCTCCGGCTAAATGCATCGACTCGACATTCGCCTTACCTGGTGGTATTGAATGTCCAAGTCGTGAGTCCTTCACGAACTATAACCATCTTCTTTGTCTCATGTTGATTCTCACGAGTAAAGAAGAACTTAAGACTCTTATGATCCGTGAAGATCCTTGTCTTGACACCATACAAATAGTGTCTCCAAAGCTTGAGCAAACACCACTGCTTTGCCAACTCTAGGTCGTGTGTGGGTAACTCTTCTCATGCACCTTTAGTGCCTAGATGCATAAGCAATCACCTTTCCTGACTGCATCAATACACAACCCAAACCTTGACCCGATGCATCTGTATACACGTCGTAGTTACCAAAAACTTCCGGTAAAGCCAACACTGGAGCTGTGGTCAACTTTTCTTTCAAAGTCTGAAAAGCTTCCTCACATTCGTCGGTCCACTCATACTTGACGTTCTTCTGAGTAAGTCTCGTAAGAGGTGTAGCTATCTTGGAGAAATCCTTTACAAACTTCCGGTAATACCCTGCTAGACCCAAGAAACTTCTTATTTCTGTTACTGATGTCGGTCTAGGCCACTTAGAAACAGCTTATATCTTTGCTGGATCCACTTTAATACCTTCTCCAGAAACTATATGTGCAAGAAAACTAACTTGGTCCAACCAAAACTCACACTTTGAAAACTTGGCATACAATTTGTTCTCCTTTAAGGTCTGTAGCACTATCCTTAGGTGTTCTTCATGCTCTTTCTCGTCTTTAGAGTATACCAAGATATCATCTATGAAGACTATCACAAACTTATCGAGATAAGGCATGAAAACTCTTTGCATTAAGTCCATGAACTTCGATGGAGCATTAGTGAGTCCAAACGGCATGACCAAAAACTCATAATGTCCATACCTCGTACTGAAGGCTGTCTTAGGTATATCTGACACCTTGATCTTCAACTGATGGTAACCGGACCTAAGATCAATCTTAGAGAACACCTTCTTACCTTGCAACTGGCTGAACAGATCGTCAATCCTTGGTAAAGGATACTTATTCTTGATCGTCAGTTTATTCAACTCTCTGTAATCGATGTACAAACGTATACTCCCATCTTTCTTCTTCACAAACAAGACCGGTGCTCCCCATGGTGATGTACTCGGTTGTATGATGTTTTTCTCTAACATCTCCTTAAGCTGAATCTTCAACTCTTTCAACTCAGCTGGTGCCATCCTGTATGGTGCTTTAGCTACTGGTGAAGCTCCTGCGATCAACTCGATCTCAAACTCTATGGCCCTATCAGGCATATGTCCTGGCAAATCTTCTGGGAAGACTTCAGGAAATTCTTTAACCACACGAGTCTCTCCTAACTCGGGTTTGAGCTTTTAATTATCTAGCGCGTACACCACAAACCTTGGCAACCCTGCCTCAAGGCTTTTAAAGCTTTAACTGCTGAGATGATCGGATGATGTTTCTTGCTAGGCTCAGATACGGTACCACTGAAAAGTCTTAGCTGATTTTCCCGAACTTTAAAGATTACTCTCTTGCCTTTGCAATCCAAAAGACATGGTTCTTAGACAACCACCCATCCCTAGAATAACATCAAAGTCCGAGAAATCCAACACCGTCAAAGCATCTCGGCACCGGTGAGTCCCGACTCTAATATCAACTTGGGGTGTGACTTGAGCACATCTAGTAACTCGCCCAACGGAGTGGTTATACTCAAAGGTCTCTCCAACTCCTTAAGGGGTAGGTTCAACTTCTTAACTATCCTTGGAGAAACAAAAGTTCTGAAGCTCCGGTATCAAACAGAAATTTGAAATCGCTAGATTATCTATGATTATGGTACCTAACAAGTGAATCAATTTACGTACAAATATGTAATATCATATGCGCGCTCTATCATATTAAATATTTATAAGAAACACCAACACTGAAAGTACCTGTCACCACAAAGTCATCTAACTCCTCTGGCTCCGCATCTGTTGCAAAAACACGAACTGGTCTGCTACCTGTAGGACGATTGCCCTACTGGATACCTCGTCCTCCTATCTGATTTCCTTGAGAGAGTTTCTTAGGGCACGCCCTCGAGTAATGTCCCACTTCCCCACAGTGGAAACAACTCGTGCTACCTGCCATGCAATCACCCGAGTGTGCCTTGTTGCACTTGACACAAGTTGGTGGTGTTCCACTAGTCGAACTCTTCGTTCTTTGAACTCCTGTCTTCTTTACATTCCATTTGTGGCGCCTCTATTACCTCCTTGAAAATTTGAGAATGGCCTCTTGTCCCCAACTACAACCAAGCGGGCTGTTGGCAAACCTTTCCGCTCAATGCTCTATCCATGACGCTTGCCATACTAAATCGGTCTATCTCCAAGCATACCTTTCGCCACATCATGTGACAACCCTTCCATAAACTTGTCTATCTTCTTTTCCTCACTTTTCATAATCTCGGGATAGAACACCGCCCAACTCATGAAACTTCTGCGAGTCTTGTGTCACTCGTGTAGTATTTCTTCCCTGCTTTAAACTCGAAAACTTCGTTGGCCTTTGCATTTTGTGCCGTTCTAGGGAAGTATTCTGATAGAACAAATCCTTGAATACCGCCCAATTTGTGATTCTAGGATTAGCTTGCTCATAAGACTCCATCCAACTCTCTGCATTACACCCAACAAAGATCATCGCCAACCGAGCCCATTCGGATTCTCGGGGCCCTCATGTTTCTACAAGACTTTTCAAACCGCGTAGCCATAAGTCTGCTGCTTTGCGGCTCAACATTACCGAAGAACTCGGTACCCTATGCTTCTTCACTTTCTCATACCGATCTATTGGTCTATCATAACCCCCAAATCATTGATCTTTGAATCTTTGCCTTATCGGTGGGGCATTCGATAACTCTCTGCTTGTGGTGGGTGTAGCCAGTGCTCTGAAAGAACTCGATCTAGGTGGTGGTGGAGGTCGAACTGTCGGGCCGAGGGTGAAACTCAAAGGTGTAGATGGAAACATGGATACTGTGGATAATCAAGAAGAAGACCGGCGGTGTGGATTAGAAAGTCCCAATCCGGTCCAAGTGGTGGTCCTTGAGCCGATGTAAACCGAGTACGCGAGTGCTAAACCTTGAAGGACCCGCTTGTTCCACTCGACCTCTAATGAAATTACTTGGTCCTTGATTTCCACCATGACTGGGGTTGTTCACTTGAGTGACCGGAGGAACCTGAGTAGCTGGTCCACTCCTCCTTCTTCTCGGAACCACAACCTCAGCAAAATCCGTCTCTGCGTTACTTGTCTGGGTATTAGCTGCATCAGCGTTATACGAACTAGCTCCTCCTCTAGTAAGCACCATCCTGTAGCCAAGAAAAGAGAAGGGGTTACTAAAGCTCTAAACTTATCTTAAAGAAGGAATCAAGTCCTACACAGCAAGGAAAACCTTTCGCTCTGATACCAACTGTAACGCCCCGTTCCCGGACACCGAGTCCTTATCCGGAAAGAGCGCTCGACACATATATTATCAAATAAAAACTCAATAATACATGCAAGCCTTACGTCATACATCAGAATCCAAACGACGCGGAAGATAAAACAACTCAACAACTCGGGAAACCAAACGATCGCAACATACGGTAATCAATGCTGTGAAAAACTAAAATCCATTCAAAGAACTAATCATCCAAAATTTAATCCAAAAGGGTCGCAAAGGTAACTAATCCAAAAGGAAGAACGACATTATTCAAAACTTGAAACAACTGCTTTTTAAGAAACAAACTAAAAGATCTAAGTCTTGAACTCCAACTCAAACATCATCGCTCATCAAAGAGCTCATCGTAACCACTTGCTCATCTTCTTGGGAAAGGGAAGACAAAGACAACGTAACGGGGTAAGTACAAAAGTACTTAGTAACGTGTAAGAAGATCGATAACCATGATCTCATAAAGAAATAAAAGCAACGCTGCCTTTTATTAATTCATTTCCGTTATTAATCTAGCTAACTATCATATTATGTTCATAGCATAACATGAGGTTCCAAGGGTATCTATCTTAGCTCAAGTTTGTTACATCATGAATAACAAGGGCACTACGCCTAGTAATAGGATGTACTAGGACAACTGGGTGCAACCTACTCAGAGACACGCTCTAGTAGCCCGGGAATATCCGAGTCCCGATAGTGTGATAACCGCGAATGTACCAGACGCTTTATCTAGCCAATCGATTGACCGGCGTGGGTACAGTCTACTTTGTCTGGTCAGAGAACACATCGCGATATTGTACTATGCCTTACCAAGCATTACATGATGTTTAATATTATAATCTAACACATACGTTTGATTTGGTATTTAACTAGCCACCTAAGTGTTTTCAATTAAGCTCCCTCACATCTCCTACTCTCATACTTAGACCACTAGACACGGACAAGGCCTAGCAATTACACGGACATCGATAAACTCTAGTCTACCGAAGCACAAGGCAAATCCGAAGCTTTCAGTGGTCCCACACTTCATCTTTTTAGGGAATCCATGTGGTGCCGGAACTAAACGCACCAAAAGCTAGTTCAGAGCTTTGTCACGTAGGGTTATGCAATAAAACAATATTATAAAGCCTGAACTCAAGCTGACTCAATAAAACCAAACAACGAAAAGTCTCAGGCTGAACGCCCGTTTAAAGGACTGAACGCCCGTCCTAATGTCTGAACGCCCGTCCAAAATAATGAACGCCCGTCCACCCTCAAACCATCACATCCTGTATCGAAATCAACCCTCTGAACGCCCGTCCCAAGTATCAAACGCCCGTCCACCCTGACTCAAATACAACCTGTATCCAAACTTCACTCTGAACGCCCGTCCAAGAAGACTGGACGCTCGTTCGAACTGCGGAGGGATCGGACGCCCGTCTAAAAGTCCAGACGCCCGTCCACTGGGTTTTAACCCAGAAAATCTGCAACCTGTTTGCTGCGATTTCCAACCCATATGCATCCCCAAACTCGACTAAACAGAGTAAAACAAAGAAAAAACCATACAAATTGCTCTACAACCCTACGAGAACTTAATCATACGATAAGACCACGTTACCTTGATTATTGCGAGCTACCACAATCCAACGCTTCAACCTTCCAAAAGATTAAACCTTTACACCGAACCTACAACCGATCAATACTAAACGGATCACTACGCCGCTTAAACGCAGAAACGCAGTTTGAAGGTCTTTGAAAACGAACCCTAAAATAAGAACGATGATGAGAACTTACGTTAACGGATTTAAAGGTTGTTGATATCCAAACGATCCTCGGGTCACGGTGATTCTTTATCTCTTGATGAGTCTGTCCAAACGATCAACTGATTAAACTAGGGATTGAAAGCTCTTTCTCTCTCTTTTTTCTAAAACATGCGGCTCTCCCTCTCAAAGAATGCGGCTGCTCCTCTTTTTTTTACAAAATAACAACTAGGTTAATAATTAGGATTATATCCCTTTTTATAAATCCCAATTATCTCTAATTATTATTTAAGTCCCTAATTATCCCTTTTTCTTTTATAAAACCTTTAAAAACAAAAGAACATAATATTCCGATTTATTAAAATACCGAATTGCCCTTTATTCGAAAATCGGGATATTACAATAGAGCAATTTATTCGATTAAAAGAAAAAAATTCCACGATAATAAAAACATGAATGAAGAGGAGTGAATTAAGAGATGTTTATTTTTATTACTAGAAAGAAAGAAAAAAATAAAAAAAAAAAGGAGTAAAAAAATTCCTAATACCAGTTGAATATTTGTAATCAATATATTCATATTTCATATATCTATTCATAATAATATGAAAGACGCATGAAGACGGAGGGAAAAAGCAGAGATTTGGAAAGGAAATATGAGAGGTGCGTAAGTAGAGAGCAGGGAATTATTTAGGAAAAAGAGGGGGAAAAAAAGATTACATAATGAAAAGAAATATTTAAGATGAGGGGTGAGGGTCCGTTTAGATTGATGTAACGAACCTCCGCCCAAAAAAATTTCTTAAATAATCTCCCAGGATACATATTTCTTGAAATTTCATGAATAATCTCCCATGATACGAAGACGTTAGTCAGAGAGCTTTGATATCATGTTAGGATCAAGCGCTTACTGTTGTACTAAAACCAATTGGTGTTAGTAAATATGCTACTACATTTTCTTATATCAAGTTCCCTCAAGTGGGCCTATAAGAAGGAGATAGTTCCAACACTTCACTTGTTTTTTTTTGGAAGTGTGGGCTTAAAAGAAGAAAGTGCGGTCCAACACTTGTTTTTTTTAATTGTGTTGGAAGCGGGACTTGAACTCGGGATCTCCTGCTCCGTTTAGATTGATGTAACAAACCCCCGCCTAGACAAATTTCTTGAAATTTCTTGAATAATCTCCCAGGATACAAAGACATTAGTTAGAGAGCTCTGATACCATAATAATAACGCTGGGAAAGTATTTTTATTGATTCATTCCAACTATGGTAGTACAAATATATATTGTGTAGAGTCTTAGACAATAAGTAAAATCATTAATGCAAAATATTCTAAATACTTAATGCAGAATATTCTATGATTATTATGCGGATTCGGCGAGATTGGAGTATTCTCAACATCATCGATGCATCAATTAATCTTCAAATCTACGAGAACCAATGAACATGACTTACATCCTTACAAAAGCTCTATGTAGAACACACTTTGTAAACAAGAATGGAAACAAAAAAACTAAAAAAAGATTAAGCCTTTTACCTTCTAACAATGATTCTGAAGGCAGAACTTTGTCGTAGATCTTATCTACTTCGAACTCATCACTATGTCTTGTTGACATATCACATAAACAATCAGATAAGATTCCAGGATTATAGGAACTCGCAAACACATAAGAGGGAACAATGGCTGCGATTTGTTTTTTCGGGAATGAGCGGATTGTGAAATTTTGAAGTTTAGGGTCAATTAGAACCCTTTTACAGGCTTTCAGACTCTTAGACTACGTGAAAACTGAACTTAAAGGAAAAGAAACTATTTATTAAACTTAAAAGAAAAGAAAAGAAAAACATGATTTCACAACGTCAAATATACCCATACAAAGAGGTTGTGAATTTTATATTCTCCCGGATCTATAAGAAGTTTCGCCCCAAAAACTTAATGCACTTTGTAAAGAAGAAAACTTTGGATAACAGTAAATCATGTCTACTTCTAGTTTAGAAGTTGCTTCTTGAGCCATGTGATTGCTCCATTGCACTAGGACTAGAACCGCAATCTTCTTCTTAGACTAATGTATTTTCCTTGATTAGATTAGCATTGGTCTTTCTTCATAGGTTAGATTGTCATTCAACAAGTCATGGTCAACGACAACTACTAGCCCTGGACCCACAATTCACTTCTTCAACATTGACACATGAAACACATTGTGCACTCTAGCCAAAGACGAAGGTAACTGCAACCGATATGTTAAAGGTCCAACCTTTTCCACAGCTTTAAAAGGTCCAACATACCTAGGGCTAAGCTTACATTTCTCACCAAAACGTTTAACATATTATGTAGGCACTTCGAACTGAAGAGGTCTACTTGTTGGTCCCAGAGAAGGGTAAAAGTATAGTCAGAGGGGGGTGAATGACTATACTAGAGTTTCAAAAACTTTTCTTATATTAAAAGCTTTTGGGCAGCGGATAAGTCCCTTCTTAAAAGTTGTTTCAAAGTAGATTATACACACACATATTTTGAATATAATGCAGTAAATAAATGCTTGTAAAGTATAGTGCTGAAAGTAAATGAACACAAAGAATTATAGTGGTTGAGGGTGGTGTAATCCCTTAATCCACTCTTCTCCTGTGATGATTGGATGAATTCACTATTGTCTTTCACCAATACAATAGTAAGATTGTCCTTGGCTACACAAGCTTCACAATCTTCAAGACTATCATTCCCTAGCTACAAAAGCTTCAGTGACTCAGTCTTCAACACACTACTCCTTAGGAACAAATCCTTCAGCAGCTATCACAAAGGATGCAACCCCTTCTCAAATTTCTCTGATTCAATTGCTGTAAAAAAAACTTGTGTGAATTGGATTCACAGAGTCTTGATTAATCTCAGTGCTTGATATGACTTTATGCTCTGAATGCTGAGTTGATCGCTAGATGTGTTCTTTTAGATTCAGCAAGAAGGCTTAGGATTTTGACAGAGATTCTGCTCTTTTTCATTGTATGTGTATTGTTTTTCTGTCAATGCCTTCTATTTATAGCCTTGATTTGAATTTCTGTCCGTTGACTATTTAATGTAGAGAATAATCCTGAATTAATTCTTGATTCTAATTCCTTGATTATATTCTCTTTAATTTCAGTGATCCGGATTTTCTTCAAACGTCCATCATAAAATCCATCATTGATTGATTTTGCTTTTAATGCTTGATCTTCTTATTTTCAGAACGTGGAAAATACGTATGACAGGTATATATTACCTTGATGTGCCTTTACTTGACCGTTGCTTGATCGGTTAAGTAGATCTGCTCACTTAGCTATTGAAATCTTTCTTCACTGCTACTTCTTACTTAGCCAGTAGACAGTTTACTTTGCCGGTTTACTACTTTCTTTGTTTCTTTGATTTCCAAGAGTATTTATACTTCACTGATCCTTGATTTGTGTGAGATCAGTGTACACCATAGTTAAACAATTAGATTTCTTCACATGTAGTGCAACTTAAACTTATCCAAGGTCATCACAGACTTCCCTAGTTATAAGTCAGTCCATACGTCTTCATTCTTCTCTGCTAGTACATGGATATCTCTACTTTGCCGATTTTCTATTTCACTTAGCCATCCTACCAACTAGTACAATACTTGTCTGACTGAACTAATACAACATGTCAGACTCTAAGTACAGACTTATACAGAGATTTCTAACTTATTCCAGGCTTGCTATAACAGCTAGTATGGCCATCATCAAAACATCAAAACAAACAAAATGTTCCAAACACTACTTATCAACCCAACTTTTCTAGAGATCTTAAGCCTCTTTCACCTGTTGTTGGATCAACAAAAAATTTTCCATTGCCTCTTGAATCAACCCTGGACCCATAACTTGCTTCTCGTCATCTTAATCTCGACACACTGAAGTTCATCGCTTTCTTTCATAAAGTGCCTCAAAAAGACCCATCTTGATGCTCGAGTGATAACATTATTGTTAGAAAATTTTACAAGCAAGTACTTCGTCCGCTTACAACCAAAATCAACGATACAAGCACGCAACATGTCATCAAGCGTCTGAATCGTCCAATCGGGATGCACATCTGTCTAGGGACGAAATGTTGTACTCATACACAACTCCATACCCATATCCTTTTGCATACTCTTCCAAAACTTAAGCACAAAATGAATGTCCTTGTTTGATACTATGGACACTGGAACTCCATGCAAACGAACCACCTGATCGATATACATCAATTTCATTTTCTCTAGAGTAAAAACAATTTTATTTATTTATTTTATCTATCATATAAATAACCATTTGTCTAATCAACTAGATTGAAAAAACATTTTTTCGATCTTATCAAGAATTTATTTCAAAACGTATTACCGAAGCCAACTCGGTAACTATGGACATATAACCAGAAGCTCCAATAAATCTATGGACCAACCAAACTCTTCATTTGACTCATCCGACTTATTAATATATGTGTCACATCACCATAAACCCGATATTGCACTCATCTAGATTATAAAATATCCTACTCTACTCTGCACACGTACAGTTACCAAACATTCATTGATATAACCATTATCAATGGTAACCCCCAACAAATGATGCATGTATGAAGCAAAGTATTTTATCTACAACCTCTCTATAACGTCTTATCCTCGACTGTCGTAAATTCAGCCAATCGAGTAGCTTTTGAATTAACAACTGAGGGATCCGTCTCTCTACATTTTACAAGAAGGAATAAACTTCCTCTTTGTGACTTGCATTCCTGGCTGGTAATCCATGAATGATGCCAATGTGTTTTAGATTGGGAAATCTTCTCGGAGCCAATTTTACCGCCATATCGAACACCACCCCTGAAAATGTATGAGTCTATAGTCACACACGGATTAAGATTAAATCCATAAATGATCATCTTGTGATCCAATAAAATTCTCTCGTCACGGATTTACAATGAGATCCTCATGTTTAATTGATCTGAGTGCTACATGATTGTATCATATATAAGTGCATTCATTAATATGTCAAACATCAACGCCTAGTTAAGGCGGTCATACTTCAAGTGTTGTAAGGCACTAATGGTGGTTTTTCTTCAAGATCCTGAATTTCAATCAATTTCACCACTGACTTAATGTTTAGGAAGTCTCACCATAAACTCAATCATCCTGTATATATCTCTTATCCACCGAGTATTATGGTCACATAATGAACCCGTTGAGATTTTATGAGATGTTCATTTACAAGCATACTCATAAGAATTAGAAGGATTGACAATGAAGTAGTTAGTAATTAAAACAATACAATATTGTCTTTCCAGGCACCACTCCTAACATTATTAACCCGCAACACACTAAACAGAGCACCATGATCTAAGTATCGTGTCGAATGTATGACTAGTTTTTTTTACCCATGTTGTTAACGCAATATGTTTTAAATTAGTACAGTGATTTAAATGCCACGGTGGGTGTATGACTAGTCATATTACAAGTGTTGCAATGTGCCCTCGTGATAGGTGGTAACATGCAGTGTGCCCTTGAGTATTCTGGCGGTGTATAAATACAAGTATTTTGACTAAGGGTGTGCTTGTATCTGAGTGGAGTCTGTTTAGGACTACAAACACATCAACTAAGGGTGTGTTAGCATCTGAGAGAACGTAACACATAAGTATGGGAATAATGGTTAATTGATAAGTAAAGTAACAGTGACAAGTACTTAAGTAGCATGAAAAGTATGGTTAAGATGACAAAGTAAGTCACCTAATAAGTACATACAAGATAAGTAATTATGCATTCTTTATGCAACGTTAAGCCGGTATGTTTGTAAAGTGGTTTCTTTATGCTTTATTCTTTAAATTGCTTTGTAAACTAGATAAGTGAATTCATGTCACGTCTCAGAACTTATGACAAAAATGAATTTCTCTATTTAATCTTCCACTCTTTATTGACCTAGTACACGAGCCCAATGCTTCTTTTTAGTTGAGAAAGTTTGCAGGTTTTGAGAAACAATTTGACTTTCCCAAAGAACAAGTGTAGTATGAACGTTGTTGTTGTTGTTCTGCTCTAATGCTTAGTTAGTGCTTTAGTTTCTTTTCAGCACAACCCATGAGCCAAGTATTATGATTAGTTTTCTCTCAGTTTGGACACATATTGGTTCTGAGGTTGTACTACTCTTTCTTGTATTTATGACACTAGTATGCATCAACGGTATATCTTTCTAAAGTTTGTATGCATCTTAGTAATGCAGGTAGGCCACGTCCGCGAAGTGGCCGGACCTGGGGGGTCTGCTTTCCTGAATTTTTTATATTTATGTTGCTTCTGCAAATATGTTTTCCTTTGATAAGACGACAAGCTTACGTAGTTTTTTTGAATTTGTTCTAAAAATCACGTATTAAGCGTTTCATCTCTGGTTGAACATTTGGCTTCTAGAACGGGGCGTTACAAATCAAAATGCGTGTAAATCAAGGGTCATGTCAAACAACACCCCTTATTATAACTGTTAGGAAAATACAAACCGAGCGATAACCCTTAACAACGGTAACGCAAAATAACAAACGGAAGGAAAAAGATAAAACACCAAATTTACGTGGTTTCCGGCAATGTGCCGACTAGTTCACGGGCGAAAGAGAAAATATTACTATAGAGAAGGATTACAAAAGATACAACTCTCCTGACGCCTAAAAACAATAGCCAAAATAGTTAAGACAATTGAGAGTTTATCTTGATTTTTATACATTTCAATGATACATTGGTACATCTTAAAACAAATAAGCTAATGCCTATTTTATATATATCTAACTATATGTCGGCTGTCTTCCCAACTTTAGCCGATGTGAGAATCAACTAAAGTAAACAAATTAGACAATTGGGCTTTTGGCCCACCTAACAATAACATATCATCAGCCATGTAGAAGTTTAGGGGGTTAAGCTCATCCGGACAAAAATATATTACACTAAAATCTCTATGTATTTCAGTTCGATTCATAAAATATTCTTAAACCAGCTGACTTAATAAACCCGATATAATTCATTAACCCATCCGAAGTTCAATTCCTGATTCCGTCATCCTTAAGTATATAGACATACAATATAATATTACAAGACTCATCATCACTATTTTCTAATAAAATTATGGTCCACTGTGCACATTTTTCTCAAGGCATTAATTTATGGTTGAAATAATAGTAATTGTTATAGCTCACCGCTATAACCGGGCAGCCTCGTATGTGTAGCAGCCAAAAGATAAGGGTTGACCATTAAAACAAAACAAAACAAAACAAATGATGCATGCAATTCTCAACCCCCCCACCCCTTCCCCTCCCCTCCCACTACCCCAACCCCCAACCCCCACCCCCACCCCCACCCACCCCACCCCCCAATTATTCTCCTATTTTCTTTCTCAAGAGGTGTAGTACTACGTAATATACGGATTGTACTTTGGAAGACCAAAAACAAAAACATACAAACAAACAAAAATAAACCGTCAACTCCCCCCCCCCACACGCTTCTACCAAACGTCTCTCCGTACACTGAATTTATCCCCTTATTTTTATCAACCAATTCTTCCTCTCCTCCCCACTTGATAATGAGATAACTACTTCTCTACAATACATACATATAGATATTGTAATCAAATAAAAAATTTGTATTATTTTGACTCTGTCGATGCATATATATATATATATAAATAATACTACCTTCATAATTATTCAGACAAAACATTTATATATCATTAATAATGATGTAGATTATAATAATAAAAAATGTAAAAGTATATATGTTATTTAAAAATAAAGCTTATAAGAATGAAAATAAAAAAAAAAGCATCTTTTTTTTTTTTTTTTTTTTTTTTTTTTAGATTAAAGCAAAATTTTTATAACCTTTAACCTTTAAAAATATTTTGAACCCAGTGAAAACATATTTTACTCTTTTGTTCTGATTTAACTGATAAAGTTGTAAAAATACGTAAATTAAGGAAGTGATTTAACACCAAAATGTGAGGAAAAAACCTTTTGAACGTAATTAATACACTATTACTCTTTTGTTTTGATTTAACTGATAAAGTTATAAAAATGTGTAAATTAAGGAAGTGATTTAACACCAAAATGATGAAAAAAAAACCTTTGATTTAACTGATAAAGTTGTAAAAATACGTAAGGAAGTGATTTAACACCAAAATGATGAGAAAAAAACCTTCTGAACGTAATTAATACACTATTAAAAGTTGTAAAAATACGTAAATTAAGGAAGTGATTTAACACCAAAATATTGAGAAAAAAACCTTTTGAACGCAATTAATACACTAAAAATTTTTTTCTCCCTAACGGGGCTCGAACACTGGTCTTTATACCATAGTATAATTTAGTTCACCACTAGACCGATACACCTTGTGTTAATACACTAAATTTTTTATTCTCTCAGATTTAATAAAAAAAAACCAATAAATATTGCTTTGTAAATAAAATTCCATCAAAAAAAAAAATGAACAAAAATAATTCCATTATTTAATACGTTTGGGTGGTTGTGGCAATACTGCTACTACTGTATATTTTATTATTATTAATTAATTAAATATAGGTAGCTAGGAGATGCTTCTCTTCTCCTTCTCCTTTATTTATTTAAGATCAGAGAACTGCCATTCACCGGCAACAGCATTTCTCTTTCATCGTTTTTATTTCTTTCTCTTTTTAATAATTTTTTGGAATTTCTAAAAAAATAAAATTTACAGAAAAATGTTGGAAGAGGCAAAGATAATGAGGACGGATTATACGAGGAAGACGAAGAATATTGAGGCCAAAAGAAAAGAAAAAGAAGAGGATGCAGCAAGAAAAGTTATGGATTTAAGCTCTATGTCTTTGGATTTTCTTCCGAAATCTCTCTTGAATTTGGGTGCCATTTGCAAATTAGATCTCTCCAACAACAATCTTCAGGTAAATAAATCATTTTTTTTTTCTTTTGGTTCATGACAATGATTAAGCAATTGAAATTATTTTTTTGAAGAAAAAAAGCATTGATGAGGCCATGTTTTTATTTTTATTTTTACAGATACGAAATATACACACTCTTTTTTTTGTCTTCGGACTCGAACCCGAAAATTTCAAGTTACTAGCCACTGAGTCGATGTCTTGTTGACGGACCATGTTTTTAACTACTAATTCTTTGCTTTTATTTTTTTGAAAATCGTATTTATGGAATTTTATTATCAAACGAGGACGACGGTCTAAGCAGTTGATCGGATCATTTATAGCTTACTTAACGTGGCCAGACTCGAGGGTTTGGGGTTGTTACATTTCATTTTTTAGATAGAAGTAGCTCGGAATATTTAGACATTCAATAAGAAGATTAATGTTTTTTTCTTAGTGTAAAATTAGTTCTTTACATGTAAAAATATTATTGTTCTTGACAGAAAATATATTTTTGTTTTTATTTTTATTTTTACACATAAAATGATCTTCTAAATATTTGTCGTATAATACCTCACATCTTACTTGAAAAGTGTGATTCCAAAAACTTGCCGAACATTTTTTTCTAATTTTTTT
Organism: Gentiana macrophylla; assembly: GCA_026214975.1. NCBI lineage: Eukaryota > Viridiplantae > Streptophyta > Magnoliopsida > Gentianales > Gentianaceae > Gentiana > Gentiana macrophylla. Next base: position 9,552,911 of record CM047812.1, on the reverse strand, counting down.
TTTTTTTTTTTTTCTTTTGTCTTCTTTTATTTGCTTATTTTTAGGTAGATAGTACAAGTTCAACTTATGGGTACAAAAACATTCTCTAACGTACTTGGATACAAAAGATACCATTTTTTTTTTTGACAGAAAAAATAATACTATTTCTGCATGATTCTTATTCAAATTGTAATCTAGTAATGAATCATCACCACATGGAAAGAAACTCCAGAAATAATATTTTTAATGAAAATACCTTTTTTTTTTCTTCAATTTAAAAATGTCTACCACACCTGGAAAATAATTTTTCTTTTAAATGTATTTTTCTTTTGAGAGGATTTTTAATGTATTTTTGGATTGCAGAATATACCAGAATCATTAACAGCAAGGCTACTAAATATGATAGTGTTAGATGTAAGGTCAAATCAATTGGTTTCACTTCCAAATTCAATTGGATGTCTTTCAAAGCTTAAGGTGCTCAATGTCTCTGGGAACCTTATCAAATCACTTCCAAGAACTATTGAAAACTGCAGGTAATATCATAGTTCGAGCTCGGTTCGATTTTGTAGAAGTCGAAAATAGACATTTGACCCTTTACAGATAGGGAAGCCATTTATCTTTGCCCTAGCAATTCTACCAGTGCACCATACTGTTTGTACAGAGCTAAGAATCGACATTTTGAAAAGTCAATTCTTGAGCCGAGAATTGACTTTCCGAAGGTCGATTATTAGAGTGTAGTGTACAGATAGAATTGTTGGGGTGAAAATAATGGGGCCCTTACAAATTCTCTAAGATGAATCAATCTATGTTTAATTTTCTATGTGTAGATCACTAGAAGAGCTCAATGCAAACTTCAACATACTAACTGAATTACCAGACACAATTGGATTTGAACTCACAAACTTGAAAAAGCTTTCCGTAAACTCAAACAAGCTTGCATACTTACCAAGCTCCACATCCCATTTAACAAACCTAAAAATCCTAGATGTTAGACTAAACTGTCTAAGATCACTCCCGGACGACCTCGAAAACCTATGCAATCTCCAAACCCTCAATGTTAGCCAAAACTTCCATTACCTCGAAACACTACCTTACTCGATCGGTCTCTTGATTTCACTCGTTGATCTCGACGTGAGCTACAACAAGATCAAGGCGTTGCCTGAGAGCATCGGGTGTCTGAGGAAGATCCAGAAGCTGAGCGTGGAAGGGAATCCGTTGGTTTCACCACCCCCCGAGGTGATGGAACAAGGGCTTATCGTGGTGAAAGAGTATTTGTGTTATAAGATGAACAATGGGTTGCAAGGTGATGGTGGTAGTAATACAATGAAGAAGAAATCATGGTTTGGGAAGTTGGCTAGATGTACTACTTTTGGTGGTGGAAGTAGTAAGATTAAGGAAGGGCTCTTGATGCCTAAATACAAGACTATTGGTCATGGAGTATTGGCTTCTCCAAGGTACATGGGAATGTTCTCCCCTAAAAGATTCTTCTCTCCAAAATCTTACTGAGGGTAATTTGGGTACTTTGGAAATTCGATGCTCGTTATATGAGTGTCACGTGTAGAAAGAAATAAAACGCAAGCGCAATATAGAATCCGTGTAGAAGAACTTCCGCGTCCTTTCTTCGGGTGGCAAGGATGAAATATTCAGACTTTGATGTTTTACTTATAGTAAATTAGGGTAATTCGGTCGTAGGGAGTCTCTACTACACCCGGCCGTTAGATTTACGCCACGTGGACAATAAAACAAAACAGTTTTGTTTTCATATACACACGGTGCATATCTGACGGTCGAGTCTAATAGTGACCTCTGTCTAAGAATTTTCCGGTAAATTAGTGTCATTATTCTCTATACATTTAGCATGTTTGGGAACAAGAGAGAAATTGAGGTGACATGCGTTTTTTTTGCTATTGGTCTGTGAATTTATGTGAACAAGTCTAATAAAGATCGGGAAACCATGTCGGTTCGAACATTGATTTATTTGAATTAATTCTTATTCGTTGAATGATTGTTTTGATTACGTAGGATTTCGTGTCAAATAAAGTTCATGCAATGTGGATTTCGTGTCAAATAAAGTTTATGCAATATTTTATCTATGATGCACTACGCCGCCGTGTCCAGCACAAAACACGACACGTTCCGACACCGTGTCTGACACATGTCGACTGATTAAATTAATATATTATTTAAAATTTAAAAATTCGACACGCTGTCGACACTCCTCGACCCGACACAGACACCCCTGAACCTAATTTTTTTAATTTTTTTTCCTTATTTAAGTTTTATTCAATGAAAACGTTCAATTACACGATTTTCGTTTCTATAATAATTAAAATAAATAATACGCAGTATCAAGTTTATATGTTTTTTTTGTTCAGGGACAATCATTTTTACAATTGGTAATATTTTGAAAGTCAATAACAATTTCTTTTGACACCGTATAAAAATCGATTATCTATTCTAGATATTCATAGAATTTATATATATAACGTGTCGGCTGTATGTTGTGTCCCTAAATTTTGGAATTAGCCGTATCACCGTGTTCGTGTCGTGCGACGTGTCTGTGCAACAAATAGAAAATACAAGTAATATAAAAAGAGCAAATACCATAAAGAAAGACGGTTAAAATGATGAGCTAAAAAGTGCAGAACCTTAAAGTATATACTACCAATATGTGCCGTTATAATATCAAAACTAAGACGAAAACATCAGTTTCATTGCTGCATTCTAGATTCGATATCGTAGGGGAAAAAATAAAAATAAAAAACTCAATATAATATAATTGCATTTACACCGAAGCAGTCACGGTCCTCTACAGGGCACGGGTTTGCATGGATCACTATCGTGTAACCATATTCACAATGTCAGCATGTCATTCGACTAATCTGCTAATAAGAACGAATGTGTAATTAATACGATAATTACTTGGGATTAAGGCTATTAAGCATTTTGTTCTCTGCAAAAGAGGGGGAAAAATGCTTTCAGTATCACTGTTACCTTTACTTAATCCCTCTGCATATGTAGTTTTTTGTAAATAAGCTCGGTTGCAGGCGTCTTTGGAACAGGTATCAATTTTCCGAGGGCAGCTAAAGGCCAACTGGTTAAAACAAGAAACACGGTAACAAAGATTAAATGGATATATTCTGCATAAAATGCTATGCAGTTAGTCTTCAATTATAAGAAGTGGTTTAGTAGCCGTTATCTGACCTTATGAATCCAATTGCAATGGAGACCAACCATAATTTCCAACTAAGCCGAACCACGGAAAAGAATTTACCCAGAAAGAAAATGATGAGGACCTGAAAAACAAGTGTCGTATTACAACCCGAAAACATAAACACTTGATAGGAAGGACGGAAAAAATGGGAGACGTAATACCTGGAAAACCACGGTTATGCCAACTATACCCATGAACAAACGGTTTTTTGTGACTCCTTTGAAGATATTAATCTCGTCAAGTTTTCGAGCATTGAATTCATTGAATGCCTGCAGTAATATAGGTAAGCAACTACATATGAGGGATACACATAACAAGACGATCTAGCGTAGGTTTGTTGCATGAATTGTTTACCTGACAGAACACGAAGGCGTTGAATATCAATGTATTTTTCACTTTATTAGCATGGAAAGGATTGTCATGCTCCAGATGCAGAATGCTTTTGCCGCTGAAATTTAGTACTAGAAGGACAGTCACTTGATAACAAGCCTGTAACATTTTCGGAAAAAAAAAAAAAAAAAAAAAAAAAAAAAAAAAAACTTTTTGATTAGATTAAACGTCAAACTTTGCAATTGCAAAGTGGTTGTATGAAAATAAAGAGTACCTGAATTAGCAAGTTCCTCCACATAATATTGGTAATAAGAGGCTCCCTGAATAAAAGTAACAGCGTGTGAGACTATACAATTGATAGCTAAAATGGTAAGTTGAACTGCAGAAATAATGATGGACAGCTCGGTACAAGCATCTCTAGTCTATGCAGGGATCTGATGGACAGGTCTATACCACTATCTTGCTTTATATTTTTATAAGAATGTTTTTTGCACTGTGAGACAGCAGTACAAACTACACGGATAATGAAAGGGCAGGGCAGTGCATGAAATCATCTCATCTATGCAAGGTCTGGGGGAAGGCCGGGTCATTAGACCCTACTAGTCTATATGCAGCATTACTATATATTTCAACAATAGATGATTAAAGATGTGCTTGAATCACCTATAACTCTACATTTTTGTTACACTTGTAGGATACTTAATCGAAGCACTTAGTTGACTAACGTCTGACGTTCAACCGTATTGTGTGTTCCACATGTCACCATAGCATTGGTTGCAGAATAATAATAATAATTAAGGGGATAATGACACTTTTGGTCCACCTATATTTTGTTATTGTCTCAACACTAGCCCTTAACCCTTAATTATGTTGCACTTCTAGGACGCTTAACGAATTCAACATTAATCAGCGGGTAAAATCCGTTAAATGTCCTAAAAAGTGTAACAAAAATGTATATTTAGGGGGAAAAGATGTCATTATGGAAGATAGGGGCAACTTTTGAGCCATCGAGAAAAGATAAGTTATCAAAAGAGTCATTATCCCAAAATAAAAATATAAGAAGAATTATTGCAAACATGAAACTATTGGTATATCATTTTATCTTGTATGATACATATACTATACTATATTATAAAGTATAATATATGTCCCTAATATCTGATCTTTTGTATTCCCTCTCTTTATTAGCTGTCTTTATTGTTTTATCCCTAGAAACTACATTAGTGCTGCTGCCGCCCACTTGTCTAGGAAAGAGGTGCATTTATTAGTTTGTTTTTAGCCGTTAGTTACTTCTATATATCCTGCTGTAAATCTCTAAGTTTTAATAAGAAAAATCATTTTATTCTTCATAGAAATCTACAGAAACATAAATACATGAGAAAATACAGACCTTCGGCCAACTGGATGCCTTTGCATGAGATGATCTGTTGGTGGTTCTGTAGCTAGTGCAAGTGCCCCAAGAGTATCCATAATTAGATTCACCCAGAGAAGCTGCATGTCAACAAACATTCAGTTAAATACCAATCTATGTGCACGTGTACGGACATCCCTGCAAGCAAGTTCAGACCGAGTAGTGCAACACTTGCTTCAATTTAAGTCAGAGACTGTTCACTGTGTGTTTAGACAGAAATACATGTGGTCACACAGTGAAACTGAGGATGAAAAAGAATAGTAAATGAACCTGCACAGCATTTAGGGGAACATCCCCAGCAGAAACAGCTGCCACAACATTAATTACGAGGGCTGCAACATTTACGGTAAGTTGGAACTGAATAAATTTCTGAATGTTAGCATACACTGATCTGCCCCAACGCACAACCTGCATTTGACAGACAAGTCTTTAGTACACATTATCCACCAATGTAGCGAACAAAGTACATTAACTAACACATGCCAATTCTCACAATATATGTGAACGGATAAGTAATCACTACACATGCTTTTGCATCATAAAAAAAATTATATTGTGAAAATTATCGATGGTAATGACTGAAGAACAATAAAATTGAACTTCAATCACACAAAAAAAAGGGGACAAATGTGAACCTTCACAACGGAAGCGAAATTGTCATCCAAAATGATGATATCTGAACTCTCTTTTGCAACTTCTGTTCCTTGTATGCCCATTGCAAGACCAATGTCAGCCTAGGATCCATATAAAAATTTAGCAAACTTCAGGAAAGAAAAGATAAACATCGGCACAAAGCCCATTTATCAAATTAATTCTGATATTAATACAATTGGCTAACATTGCATAGGAAGGCCAATTGTTAAATCAAGGGGAAAAAAAAAAAAAAAAAAAAAAAACAGTGCAGGTTCATCATCTACACTAACAGAGGAACAACATGCTCAATATTCCTCATCCAACTGGGTGCACCAACCATAAAAGAGAGGAGGGTGGGGTGGGGTGGGGTGGGGGTGTATAATGTGCATCAATTACTTTAAATTAGAAAAGTCATTCATTACTTGAACTAATTACCATAATACCTACCTCTTCCAAGGGTTAATACTGTACTCGTCTGCCAATTTCTATAATGAATTAAATCTGCTTATCTTAAGTAAATCGAAAAGTAAACTACGGACAGCAGAAGTTTACAGAAATCTAGCTTCCGGAGTACGAAGATATTTGTCACGTCTAGGTCAAATATGAAACTCATATACTTCAATCATGAAACAGGACGAGTCAAACCTCATGAAGTGCAGGGGCATCATTAGTTCCATCTCCAGTAACGGCAACAACATGACCCTTCTTCCTTAATGCTTGCACAAGCAAGAGCTTATCACTAGGAGAAGACCGCCCCATTACCTACAGGTGGAAAGAAAACAACCTCCTTAGCTGTTGGCATGTGATTATTAGATGAACTGTAAAACAAGAAGCTGTTTGCATATCATATGAGTTAATCTTCCAGTTCTTACAGATATTTTATCAGCAACTTCCAATCTTTGTGTTTCAGATAGTTCACGAAACACCTTTCCTTCAATCAAATTTGGCTCAGTTGCATCAGCATCAGATCCTAAGATCCCGCACTCTAAAGCGATAGCTCTGGCTGTGCTAAGATTGTCACCGGTAACCATACGCACCTAGAAATTTAGCCATAGCAGATGATATGACCAGAATGTTAGGTGATCAGAAACCTTTGACCCAAGTCAAACTGTACGTAATATAAAGACAAGAGATGATTTCTCCAAGCTACAAAGGGCAACTAAAAATTTTCGAAGCTACAAAAGTTGATTTTCAAATGTATCCGTGGATGAAATACCCTTGGTAGCAAGTATTCCTAGATAAACTCTATCCAAAAAATAATGTAATACTAGCAAGAAGAGATTACCCGACCATAAGTTATATAATATGACAAAAACTATCGCTCAAATTACAGGAACACGTACATTTTAGTAGAGTATACCTTGGTCCCCCGCCCCACTTGGTCTACCTGACCTATTTGGCATGAATAACACCTTCTATTTGACGACGCCAAAGAAATGCACCTAAGGTAGCCCATGCACCAGTTCAAAGAATATCAACCTACGCTCCTATCTCAATAAATGCTACTTTAAACTCCCCTCTGTTGCATTCTTTCGATCTTATCCGTAGTTTTATGAACGTAAATCATGTGAAGTTGTGAACACCCTCATCCTCACTATTTACTTCCAAAAAAGTCCATAAAACATACACAGCCTTATTCCGGTCATCAAAACTGCCAAAAGAAAATTTCGGAAACATTATAGTTTAATCCTAATTGTGACATCCTTATATATCCTCGGTCTTCATAAAACAGAAATCCTATTTTCTCTCCCATTCAATTTATTATTCGAAAAGAAGAGACAGACAGACAGACAGTAGCATGAAAGAAAATTAAATTATCAAAATCTTTTAAAATTCGATTCTAAGAATGCTTTTGACAATCGAAGGAAAGACAAACAACAAAAAGAATAACACCACTTATACCTGATTGGATAAAATGAACTTGAAATTGGATATACTAGGGTCAGGTGGCAATGGATCAAATTTTCAAGAAAACACGCACCTTAACACCGGCATTTGTGCATAATTGAACAGCTTCTCTAACACCTGGTCGGCACGGATCCTACATGGGAAAAGATGGCATTGTGTTAATGACAAGAAAGCTCACATGAAAAATATGCTGAGATAGAGTATGCTAAAATTCAATAAATAACTATAAACATAGACAAATGGTCAAGCACACCCACACAAAACATACATACAATCTAAATAAAATTGTCCCTCCAAGTGTCAAGTGCCAACATGCTTAGAAAGCAGAAAAAAAAACGTTGTTCAAAAACCGATCCGACAGAAAGCTCATAGAGCCCAGTCTCATTAATATTGCAGCACAGAAGTTTCACGGTAGGCTCATGGGATAAGCAGTGGTTGGAAAAGAGAGGGAGGATAAGTGGAGAAGTCAATAACGGAGTCTGGATACCCGCCATTTGAAAAACCTATCCGGTCCCTCTTATCACCATAGCACTTAGTAGCATGTGAATTTGAAGCAGACCTAAAAGGACAATTGTTCTAATAGCTCAAGAGATGCTTGAAAAGGTGATAATTTAAACAATTGATCCAGCGTTATTGGTTGGTTCCACTTCTCCTGTCTTGGATTATCTTCTCAATTGCATATTTCATCAAAAAATAATTCTCAGTTGTTTTTTCGCCCTAGACAATTCTTCTTTCCCTTCTCTCTCAAAATTTTATATACATTCAATTTCAACTCACAAGATTGATTGATTACCAATCGGAATCATAACCGTTTCGATTTTATGATTCTGATCAATGGAATGCGCATCCGTCAGCTTTTGTAGCCCTTAGTTTCAATTACTTTTTTTGGTCATGCACGTGCACAAACCACATGAACAGAAATTCAAAACCATCCAAAGAAATGATCCTGGTTTTTATAAGAATTTAGCAATGTACTGAAAGAAAGAAATGGAGGCCAAGTGTAACAGCCAGATTTTCCTAAGTTCAGCCTTGATATCCAATCAACAAGTGACTAACCTTGATGCCAGCAATAGCTAGCAGAATAAGTTCTCCCTCAGGTAACTGCCAACGACTGAGTTCTTCTTCATCATCTGGAATCTCATCGATTTGATATTCCCGGTAGGCAAGGGCAACACAGCGTAAACTCCTTGCAGCCATATCCTCAATTGCTTTCCGAAAGTGCAATAACTGTAAGAACAATTAAAAGAATATAAGGACAAAAATTACCTGAATCTTGAACAAAATTGTACGCACGCAACCGTTAAGCTAATACTATAGTACAGCAATGTGGAAGTGTAACGACATAGTTGAATAAATTCATTTTTAAGCAGCAAATTATTTTGCAGAATCAAAATCATGAACACGATACAACCTTTTCAACAACACCATTCCAATATTTCTTAGCAATGTGTACCAAACAGCTTAAGAAACAGTAGAACTCAAAATATGTACAAATTTATCATGCATGAATATGCACTGAGAAGTTATCTGGTAACTGATACAACCTTTTCTTCGTCCATTGGTATCACTTGATCATTTTCATCCATGAAACTGCTACAACAAGCGAGTACTATTTCAGCAGCCCCTTTCCAGTGAATGTGAACTCCAGAATCAGACTGAAAATAAGATGAAAAAGAACAGCTACAATAAAAAGTATTGGAAGCTAAAATATGGTTAACACATCTTTCAGATTATAAAAAGAAATGAGAGCTGCTAGAAGCATAACAAAACAACACAAGAGTGAACACTCAACCATTGTACTATTAATAAGCATGAGATCACAAATACAAGACTCAGTAAGAAAAAGAAGGGCCATTAAGCAGCGGATAACTTGCAGTTGATCAAAATGGTTTTGAAAAGCTGGCAGTGGGGATGTGATAATCCTTCTCACGATATTCAACTATATCAATGCTTCATATTCGTTTGAGCATCTTTTATTTTATTTTCAGAGGGTGCCCAAAAGAAAATCAGCACGGGCATTCAAAAAGATGGGGGAGATAAGATGGGTTACTAGCATCAGGTAAATGTATAGAACCCCGAAAAATGCTCAAATTACACATCAGAAACATTCTTAAACTATACAAACTGACATATGGTTTGTTCATTACGTATAACTAGATTCGTACAGCTTGACATTACATGAGGCCTGGCAAATCCAATATGCCACATATTTAGTCTCACAAAAGATGTATGCATCAATAGTTCCTGATTAAAGAATGTTTTGGAGTGATCCGATAAATCCTAAGATCTCTTATCAGATTCCTGAATTTCACACCCACCCGTTTGGAAATCGCTTTTACCTCCCATGAGATATCCACTAAATTTCATTAACAAAAGCGATGCAGATTGCTTCATTGAACAGTTTTGAGAAAAAGGATATTGAATTTTACAAGAACCTCAAGGGAGCTCTGAGAAATCGTTCAATACATATGGATGAGCTAAAAATTCAAACACCAAGGTTTCTGAAATTATATTATATCATATAAAATCTCATAAAAAACAACAATTTCTACGCACGGCTAAGCAGATTCAAACGAAGGCCTGATTCTTTCTAATATGGCAGTTGCAATGCCAATTTTATGATCCAGTAAATATGGTATTTCAGTTGAAGGCTCAAAAGAGTGAAATTAATAATCACCAAATAAATGCAGGGCCTTCTAAATATGCTTAGAACACTCTTCTCAAATGAAAACAAAGTCCTTTATACTGATAAAATGCAAATACAAGAGCACAGCCCAAGAAAGCTATGTAGAATGAAATTTTCAACTTACAAAAAAAAATGGAAATATGAAATATTTCTACCTTACACCTTATTTTAAAGATCCAAGGCAAACAGATTGTTGCAATTTATACATTTAGAATTAATCAGTCCAAGATGGTTAAAGAGTTTACATGATGATGCAGGTTGAAAATATAAGTAATAGAAACAAAAGTAAAACGAATTAATAAGCAAACAAAATAAATTTAAAAAAATACTTAAATTAAAGCCGAGACCAAGGCATGATCATAAGAATATTTGAAGTTACCAATTTCACTGCAACACCTCCTCGTTTCTTCTCTGAATTGAAGGGAAAAGCATGTACAATTGATGAACTTGATCTCACAGTATCAAAATTCATCCCAATCTGTGAGATATGAATCATCATCCAACAATATTTTTAACATAATAAAAAAATCACATAAAAAAAGCCTGATAAACGAGGGAAAGAAGTTAAGGAAAAACGACGATGTCAACCAAAAGGCAGGTTAAGTAGCCATAGTACTTACATTTAATCCCCATAGGAGAATGGCCTTTTCAGTTGGTGACCCGGTGACCTCACAATCTTTTCCATCCTACATGCAAGTTTTAATAAAGATATGATCACCTAGTATTTTCTCTGGCTAAATAATATATATATATATATATATATATATATATATATATATATATATATATATATATATATAGATGCATATATGTATATGTATACATACATATGTATATAAGTATATATGTATCCGCTCAAACACATACTTAATGCAAAGCTCAGAAGCAAAGAAACCATTAAATTTTCAATCCTCTACAAACAAATTAAATTGGAACCTTTAATAGTTGGGAAATACTTTCCCGTCATGGACTAAAAACTGATTGGCAACTGCAGACTTAACCTCCCAAAAGATTAGTGCCATCTTTCACCCAAAAATTTTAAGTTGCTAAAAAAATTTGAACAAACAACATGCCCAAGAAGCAACTTCGTAAATTTATCTAATACCCCTCCCCTGGATGTCTCCCAAAGCTCAACTGACCTTCAATACATTCATTCTACTAAACACTATACTTAGTAGGTAATACTTTCGCGATCTCAGTAAATAACAGAAGTAGTTCTTTTACTTGAAAGCACGTATCCGGATAAGTGGCCATTTAAATTTTTTAAATTGTCAACCTGAAAAAGATTTCAAGCATGAACCATTTACATCAGCACCCAACCCCCATTCTGTCGTTCTCTCTCCACAGTTAAAAAGAAAAGAAAAAAAAAAGCATGGACGTGGAATCAGTTTTCCTTTCCTCCGCTGCGAATAGATATACCAATTAGTCGCCCATATCAAACTTATGCTATGCAATCATAGAACCAATAAGAAACAAAATTCTACTCTATTTACCTACCTCGGGCATGAAGACATTGCCTGTTGTATTTTGTGCGATACCTTCAATCAGGAGAGACACGAGCTTAGGAGCAAGTATAGATTTATTATCAGCGGGCTCAATCTTTTTCCCACCAACATAGGCCTCGACAACTGTCATCTGTAAGAAAAATAAATTATTCCAAATAATTATTGTCTGAGCTGACTAGACAAAGGCCGAATCCATCTTAGCATCCACCCACACATACCCGAAAATACAATGCACAGAAACAGCCAGAAGATGTCTTCATATCATAGAACAACAAAAAAGAGAGTAGAACGAGTACCAGTAACATATTTACCTTATTTAAAGTCAAAGTGCCAGTTTTATCACTGCAAATAGTAGTGGCAGAACCCATTGTTTCACAAGCAGAGAGCCTCCTCACCTATATATGACAGATTGAGATTAGGAGACTGCAAGTCAAGTGAAGATAAAAGGGGAAACAAAATCCCATAGTAGTAGCATATACCAGTGCCTTGTCTCTCATCATTTTTCTCATTGAATAAGCAAGCCTACAGGAAAGCAAAATAAAATGGTTATACAGGTGATTGCTAAAACATGCGGTATATCAAACATGTGTCCCCTGCGCCCGAAATATATTACAGCTATTGAGCTGACAGATGAAGAGCACCAATAGTTGTAACAAATGAGAGAGTATGAGCTGGGCCACACAAGAATATTACCATGACATACCATTAAAATGAGATCATACAGGGAAGAGAGAATGACGCATAGGAAACCCACTTACGTCAAAGTAACTGCTAAAGGAAGACCTTCTGGAACAGCTACTACTACAATAGTCACCTACACATCGTCCAGGATAGCCTCAAGGACCGAAAACTGAAGAAACTAATAACGTGTATCAGAAAAACATGAGAAGACTACATACTGCAACAGTGAAAATTTTGATGGCTCCATTTACAGCGGCACCAATTTTGGTATGCCCAGCTTTAAATTGGACGGTGCCGTCTGAATTATACGTATGTCCTGTAAAGAACCTGAAAGAGAGCATGGTAAGAACTAAAAGCCAAGTTCAAGCGCCCGCCTCAGGGGTGCAGTAAGAAATTCAAAGGCAAAACCAAACAAATCACCTGGCGAGAAGAACAATAAAAACAACACCAGCCACTGAAAGTCCAACAATGCCAATAAATGTAGCAACTCCATTTAATCGTACCTGAAAAAATCAGATAACATGATCAGGTTTGAATTGCTAATACTCTGCAAACATTTCTGACCTTTGAATTTCACTTAGAAAACCTGGAGAGGTGTTGAGGAGAGACTCAAATTAATAAAATCTGATTTGATGGCCATGCATAATTTTTGGAACAGTGCCTTCCTGCAACCCATTAAAGTGTTGGAGATTGAGAAGATTCTGAGCGTTTTTTTGTGGAGTAAGGTAGACTTTAATCCTCACAAGGATAAACTCAGTTGGCAGGATGTTTTGAGTCCCATGGAGCAGGGAGGGTAAGGACATCACAAACTAAAACCAGATGAACAATGTCCAAATCAGATGAACAATGTCCTACTGTTCAATGGTTTGGAGAACTTGTTCAGATAAGGGATCTTTGTGGGTTCTTTTGGTTCACATGGTTTTCTTGAGGGGCGAGTCTTCTTAGCCGGTGATTCTTATGCCAAAAATTCTTGGATATGATGCAAGAATCTGCCTTTAAGACTCTTTGGTTCAGGATCATGTTAAAGTACTTTCAGGGGTGATAGTTCAACCAATTATTGCATGACAATGGGCATCTATGGGGGAATTGGGGAATACGTGTTCAGATAGGATGACTAGGAATTGGTGGTTAAGGATACTCTTACATTCTCCCATTTCACTGGAGCTGAGAAGTAGAGTTGGCCTGCTGGTAGGAGTTTGGGGCCGCAGAGATTATTGATCAGACTCCTGTAACTTTACTCAGGACGAGGTGAACCGGAGATCCAGTTATCTGGTCTTCTTCCGTGAAGAAGAGCTACACTCTAGCAAGTGCTATGCAAATTCGGGAAGAGGTGAAAGATGAGGTTGGGTGGTGAAGGGAACTCTGGCATAAAAACAGAGTTTACCCATATACGCTATCATCACATGGTTGGTTTGTACAAAGAGGCAGAGAACCGTAGACAAGATGCTGGATCGGGGTGTGAAGCAGTCCAGCAGGTGCTCTTTACGTGTGGAGGAGGAAAAACCAATAGCCACCTGTTCTTCCAGTGTCCTTTTCTCAAAAGGCTTCATTAAGCTTGTTGAGAAGGTGGTTGGTCCGGCAGATGGTACTCTGGCATAAAACCAGAGTTCGTGTAAAGTACCAAGGACAAAAAGCAGGCTTGGGGTGTAAAGTAGACTAGCAAGTGAGTATATGGCCATCTGTTCTTCCAGTGTCCTTTTCTCAAAAAGCATGGTTACGCTCGTTGAAAAGTTGGTTGGTCCAGCAGAGGGTACCGGTTTGGGAGGATGTGATGAGATGGCTTGGAGGACACGGCTTCCAAAATAACTTCCAGAAATTGTGCTTCTAGTCGGGGTTTTCTAGTGTTGTATACCTCATCAGGCAATCAAGAAACCAAAGGGTCTTCTTGAATTGTCATAGGCCAAGCTAGTGGAGCAAGAGATGACGAAGATCTATAGACTGTGTGGGTCAAAGTGGGAAAGAGAATCAAAGAGCAAGCTGAGTCGGAACATGACTCTCCGGTGTATAGCTTTGATATGAGGATTTTCTAGTTTTTAGCTTTGCTTTTATGTAGTTTGAGTCTGAGTACTTTTGGCCCACGACAAATTGTTCATACATGAAAAATTCTGATTTCCAAAAGAAAAAGAACCTGGAGAGGTGTTTCTTCCCCATTATCCTCAGAAATACTTGCCATCAGTAATCCCCACTCAGTGTTAATTCCAACGCTAGTCACCTGAAACAGATTAAACAATAAATGTATAGCAGTCAAACACAAAGACAAGTAAAAGGATGTCCTTAAAATAAGAATTAGAGGAGGATACTGATAAGAGATTCCTCTTATTTAGATATTAAGAAATATTAAGCACTAATATAAATAATTTAGTCCAGAACATTTACATGAAAATTAAGCAGTTTAGTCTATAATATTTATATGCGTACAATAAGCTTGTGTATGTGTGCAACCTCAAATATTGATAGCCATATATGCACATACACGTAGATGTATGTATATGTAAATTCATAAAAGCTTACATGTGGACACACGTATAGATAGCAGGGGCATTCCCTTTGTGAGGAATAAACAAGACACTTAAAAAAGTATTTCCCTACAGATTACTCTATTTTCAGCCTCACCAAAATAAAATAAAAAAGTTATTATGAATGTTAAACGATACAGCATTTGTCATTCATAAAAACAATAATACAAAAATTATTGAGAATAGCTACACTAAATTAAGTCAAAGTCCCAATTCACAAATAAATAGCTGTGTGAAAAACTTACCATGCAGATTGAACTGCAGCAAAAGAATTTTTAAAGCAGTAGTGTTAATTTAATTACATTCACCAGAAACGTAACTACCAGAATATAACAAAATGAAAACTATAAGCTACTTTACCAGCATGAAGCCGTATCCATCCGATACTTTGCATCCAGACATCAGAAACGGTGCCTTTGAATCCTTGTGAACCTACACAGATTTTTTTTCCCACAAAATGATTTATTTTTCATCCACCTTAATATTAGTTTTATTGCTAGCACACAGACTTACAATCTTGCTCTCCCCAGTCATACTTGATTCATCAATCGCAAGAGAATGACCGTAAATTACAATTCCATCCGCAGGTACCTGTGAAATTTTTGAAAGCATGCATTGTTATGGGACATTTCAATCCAGTTTAGACAGACTTGTCAAATGAGAAACTGCAAAAAAAGATTTACCTGGTCACCAATTTTAAGAGGCACCACATCACCAACAACGATGTCAAATATAGAAACTTCAACTCTTCTCCCACCTCTAACTACCTGCATATGCACTTTTCAGCTACAGTTGAAAGAAGACAGAGCTGAATAAAACATGACTACAACTGCACAAAGCTGACCTCCATATGAATATTCTTCTTCTCATCATTCAAACTTTGAAACTGAAGTGATTGTTTATAGTCACTAACAGCTGCAAAATATTAAAAGGCAGCATGTATAACAAAAGAACTATCACATGAGTAAAACTATGAACATCAGCACTTATATTCCTCCCATTCATAATGTAACTAAAAGAAACCCATGAGAGAAGGAAGTTGTCAAAATGTTGTTCAGCACAAACGTATGCTGCAAGAAAGAATATGCAAGACAAAGCAATAACAAGTCTAATTACTTTAACTGGCTCAATTGTCAGACAGCACTCTCTGCTTTGATTCTACAAGGAATGCGTTCACACACTACCTTTGGCTTGTGTAAGGGATGAAAAGGAGGAGAGCCTGGCTCCCAAAAAGGTGGGAGAGAGAGAGAGAGAGACGAAGATGCAGAGGAAAAATAAACTCCATCCATATCCTATCGATTATACCAACGTAAAGGGATATTGTGGTGCAGTTGAATGAAAAAGCAAGGGAGTATTTTCTATTGTTGTCAATTTTTCATGCATCCATATCCTCCAAACTCATTCTATTGAGTGTTTGATTTTCGTTCCACAATACATGAAGTAATGTACAAGAAGTTTACTGAGAGGGATTTCTTTATCACAAAAATGTTCCCATTTTTTCTCTTTTTAGGATCGAAAATCAAGAGACAGATCTTGTATACCTTCCGAGAAAAAGAAATATTTTTTGACTGACTCAAAAAAATTGATTGTTTTTCATAATTCTCATTGCATTTCTGAGGAAATTATAGTTTAGTTGCGGTTTATCATAATTCAATATTATCTCACGAATCGGACTTTGCCTCAAATTTGGCATTGATATCACAAAGCATGGTGAAAAATCAAACAGAGAAGCACCAAAAATTGTCTGTAAGTTATAATTCTAGGTAATTATGTCTGTCTCTTTTCCAATCCTCCCAAGATGGACCGATAAGAAGACATGGAGGGGATTATCGATACTCTCAGCAGTATCCATCCTGCTCATGGGTCCCTTGACGTGAAACAAGTGGAATGTCTTAATTTCCATCACATTTTTATAGCATTCATTGTCAATCATGTAAGATAAAATGCACAAACCATGTAAATTAAACTGCACAAAACCTGAAATAGACAAATACAACCAGCTCAATGCACTATAGTCTTTCATTACCTGTCACAATAACAACAATAAGAACTGCCAATGCAATGCTCCCGCCATCATACCATCCATCTTTTATACCCTGAAAAGTGTGGCTTATAAAACTCAAGAATCAACAGACACTCTAAAGGTTCACACTGATGAGTGGCTGTCGCAAGGTATCTTTCTAAACCATAAATCAATAAGCAAAAGACAGGTCACATTCCATTCTTCAAAAGTAGAACATTGCTTTCCGAGGCTTGGATTCAATGATATCAAATGACCAGTTCCTTTCACCACCAGGGTGTGTGTGTGTGTGTGTGTGTGTATATATATACTCCGATTTCTGTATAGTATTTTTAGTTCCTAGATGGTTGTTAGTTGAAATGTTCATTTATTCTTTGTCTGGCTACTATATTTATTATCCCGCGGCTAGTTTGCTGTTAGTTTGAGACATTACTTGTATATATTGTTTGTAATCCTTTATGAAATATAAGAGCAAATAAAACTAAATCTCTCTCAATCTCCAAAACTCAACAATATCTATTACTCACTCTGTTGCATATTAACTGATACAGTTGCCAAAAAAATATATATATATTGTTCCTTTTATTTGATGCATTATCATCTCCAAAACAACATTTATTGTCCTTTTCCTTACTTTATGCTTATTTGTTACAATATGAGAGATGAAAAGGAAGGTTGCATTAACTATACCTAAGGATTTTTTTAGTCGTTTTATTATTAACGTCAATGCAATAACTCACTTCTTACTACATCAGTGATCAGTTAAATAGGAACGGAGGGAGTACATATATTAATATATAGATGTGGGGAGGGAGCGTGTATGCATACAAACATTGTTCCCTATTCATACCTCTGTCTTTATCCCAAGAGCCAAAGAAGCAGCAGCAGCCACAGCCAAGATGATCAATGTGGTATCCCGGCATGCTTCCCAAAGAAACCTCTGATACATAACCAAAAATGCAAGTAAAAGAAGAAATTAAGTCGATGGTTCATGTTATCACTAGAAAAGGAGCCAAGTATTAGATAAAGAGTCAAGAGTTGATAAAATAACATTACCCAGAAACTTCGTCCCTTCTTACGAGGATACGTGTTAGATCCAAATGCATTCTTACGATTCAATATGTCTGTCTCATCACCATTTATTCCCTTCTCAATGCTAGTTTGTAATTTATCAGCCACAGAATGAACCTGGTATTGCAACCATTTCTAGAGATTACCATGCAAAAATATATAATGATTCATGCATTCCAATAAGTCAAGTTTCCTAGCGGTGCACTTACACCACCATGTCGCTGCAAAGCAGTAACATCATTTTTCCTTGTCATTTCATAAAGCTCTTCTTGGCTTATTTGAAAATCACCAGGAGAGGTAGGAGTCCCTGGAGACTTTTTTGGGGATGCTGCAATAGAATGTAAGAACTGAGTTTCTTCACAGAACAGGCATACACTCATAAATAAGGCACATCAAAGTGAATATATGAGTAGCATTCTTGCTACAGGCTCATTGTTGTTGCTAATGTCAATTTAAGGCACCCTGAGCAGGAAGAATATATTTGAAATGACGAAATCATTTTGATAACACACAATTGGAGGTCCAAATGGGAAAAGATTTCAGAAAGAGAAGAAGGCAATGAATTTCAAAAGTGGATCATGTTCTTCAAAAAATCACTTCTACAAATAGAAAAGGTAACACAGAGTCCATTTTCTAGAGCAGTGTTGGATGGATGTAACATATATACCCAACACAAAAACCTGCATCAAAGACAATAAAATTGATAGAACAACAAAGAAAGAATTATCTGCAATCTTTTAATTAAGAAAAAGTTGTCACAAATGATCTCCACCAAAGTTGAGTTTCATGAAGTAGCTGATCTCAAGTCCGGGTGAAGAAAGAGTAGGTTTTGGCAAAGGGCAACATAGCACTTTATTACTTATTTAGCATAGATAACAATACATTTCATACCAAAATCTTGCTATAAGCGTCTATTTTTTCGCATTTGGTAGTTAGAGAATTCACCACATATTTAGCTGATGGTGAAAGCTAAACTTGGATCATATTAATATACAAAAAAGTGAACGAACTTTAACAGGCTCAAAATAGTTTAGCACTTCAATGCCAAGTTTAGCATCAACAGGAGAACAGGTAAACCCAACTAAAACTATTTTTTATGTATAATAGATCACTGCGATCAAGGACACATAGGATAAGAACAAAGAATGTTGCAAAAATGATGGTAGAAGCAGATAATTATAGTTAGGACAGCTGAAGCTTAGAGTTCAATTTTATGAGACAGACGTATGACACACAAATGTAATTATGGGTCTGATATTGCACAATGTACGTTAATTAACAAAAGGACGGAAACACAATTGACATGCATCGCAATGTGCAATGGCAACCTTCCAATGAACCTATTGGACATAGCGAGATTTAATAGTGACAAACAAAAGGAAGAAATGGACGAGAGAAGATGAGATTAACAAAAATATACAACATTCACTATGCATGCAACATTGAATGTTATGAAAACAAACATAAGAAGAAACAAACAAACTAATTTCCTCCATCGCTCATCAGCAGACGTAGCAGTCAATAACTCAATATTACCCAAAACACTCATCGATAGTGCTGTATCGTATACTAGGACATAAAAAAGTACTTACCGCCAACTCTTTCACCAGCTGCTTGAAACAGGACAGCAGCCTGGGAAATTTCCAAACAAGAAAAACAAATAGAAAAAACATGAATAAGAGAATGTCTGCGTTAAATGTTTGAAACCCAATGTAGAAGTTTACGATACAACACACTTACCCGAACGACTTGGGCATGTGTTCTAATCTTAGCAATCAATTGCTTCCTCTGTTCCTCTTTTTTCAAGTCCAGAGTATACCGGAATCGACGAGAAGCATTCAACACAAGGGCGGCTTTCTACAAATAAGAACAGCAACCAAAAACATGTGTCAAATTAAATGCCAAATCTTCATTCTTATTCGCATACATGATAAAACAGTGACAAGCATGCTGTCCCTTTCAGTTGACAATTTAACTGATACATCTTCCTTCATTAACAAATTGCACATAAAACGAGACAGGGACAGGTATTCTATCCCTTTTGTGTACATCATGGCATCCCAACCACAACACCAGAGTAAACCAGAAATTAAGACCAGACGTACAACTTTACCAAACACGTCTAGTGCCAGTACCAAGGCCACACAAAAAAATTAGCTTAAACCTTTTAACCAATAGCAAGCATTTTGCAATTAGCAGAAGATTCAGCATCACTAGTATCAATAAAACTCATTGAAATATTAACTTGAAGCAGCTCATGCGGACATGGTTAAAGTGCATCACACACTTGGCCATATTAAATCGAAGTTCATTCGCTACAACAGACCGAAGTGTCTATCGCTTGATAAAATACACACACTACTTCTAATCATTTCAGCCATGTAATCAACTTCTTATGCTTCAAAACTACAATTCCAGAGGTTTCAGGAAATTTAACAACAAAAAAATTAACGAATCTATGATGAAAGAGAAGCGACATTGTAGACAGTTACAAAAAGCAACGAAGAATCACGTGACTTACCCTCCACCTACGCAACCGGTGCACCGGAGCACTTTTTGTGCGGTAGATATCAAAAACTCCAGTAGAAGAAACGTCGTCATGACTGTCACTATAGCCACCGCCGGAGACACCGCCAGCGCCATCCTCCAAGTCATTGTGGTGCCGCCGGTACGGCGAACCTTTGAAATCCTCCTCACTCATTATCCTACTTCCTGAAAATTCCCGCAGCTAAAAGTGATTTGCAAAAATTGTTAACGAAGAAACATCACGGCGCTACTATATATACTATCACCTTTGCTTTTTTCTTCCGCGTAAAGAAAAAATAATAAATAAATAAATAAATAATCGCACACTTGAATTAAAAGCGTTTTTTTTTCCAAAAAATAATAAATAAATAATCGTACACTTGCAACAAAAGCGTTTTTTTTTTTCCGAAAAAAAAAAATCAGTGATTCAAAACCGAAAAATTAGTACTGATAAAAAGAGATTTATACGTATTTGGTGTTAGAGACTTAGAGTTGGATACATGTTATAGTTTGACTTAAAAAAGAAAAAGAAAAAAAGAGAGAGAATTTGTTAAACATTTTTTTAAAGAATTTAGAGAGAATGACAAAAACTACCTGCTGCTTAAGGTTGCAATGAACGAGGAGGGGAATGTTGTGTGTGGAGATTTTGCGGGAAGGAGTAAGGACAGAGGAAAGTTCGTGGAAGATACATATATATAGAGATAGGTATTTTGTAAGTAAAATTTTTAAAAGTGTGATTAAGCTTGTTGCTTTTTTTCTCCAAGTACAAGGTCCACACAACAAAAAAGGTAGTAAAAACTCTTGGTCCATGTATTTTGTGTTTAATTTTGATTATCTCACTGTAAAGTGCACATCGATAAAATAATAAAATATTCATCTCAATATAATTGTGAGACATAAATATTTTATTAATTCGGGTTATTCCTTTCACCGGATCATTTATGACTCATTTAACGCTACTTTAGACTCAGGGTTTGGGGCGTTCATGAATGGTATTCAGAAATTGATATCGACGCGGGCTATCGTTCTTGTACCGTTAGACAATTTATGGTTCATTTAAGCTACTGCAGGCAGGAGTGCAGGGATCTTACTGAAATGGTATTCAGAGTCAGGCGTTACAAAATAATATTCAGAGCCGACTATCAGACGGAACTATGTGCTGCACCGTTAAAGACGGTGTAAGTCCTGGCGAGGACGTCAGTCCCTTATAAGGTGGAGAATGTAAAGTCCCATAGCGGTAAAATAGTTGAATGATCACCCTCATATAAGTGTGAGACATAAATGTCTTGTCAACTTGGGTTAGCCCTTTTAAACCAAGGGATGACGGCGGTCAAAGCAGTTGACCGGACTATTTATGACTCATTTAGCGCTACCAGGCCCGGGATCTGGGGGCGTTACATCTCACAAATAGCTTAATCTCACTCCCTCTTTATGTCCGCTATCTCTTCCTAAAAGATTAGAGAAAAGCTATCTCTTCCTAAAAGATTAGAGAAAAATTCTCTCTACACGAAGGAGATTTTGATGGAACTATGATAATGATACTAGGGGAATCTCATAAATTTGTAAAATATATGTATTTAGGCACCACATGTGTTATGTTGACAGTATTATTATCAATTGGTGGCATCACACCTAATAAATGGTATATGGTTCAGTTTTAGTCTAGCTGGAGTGTCTATGTTCGAATCACGTGTGAAACGACATTTTTGAGTAAAAACGTAAGTTTTGATTTTATGGGAAGGAAGAATGAAGGAGGAAAGTTCGAGGAAGATACATATATAGATAGGTATTGTAAGTAAAATTTTAAATTATTAATGATACGGGCACAATGATACAACAGTTCTCAGCATCATTGATCATCATAACTAATGTTGCAGATGATTATTGTATTACTGATTGTAACACACGATTGTGTCTGTATCATTATTCAAGGTAAAGTGATTAAGTTCGTTGCATATTTTTTATCCAAGTATTTGGTCCACAACAACAAAAAGTTAGTAAAAACTCTTGGTCAATGTTCTTTGTGATTATCTCGTGAATAGTTTTGGAGTTATACATTATGCTTTAATTTAAGAGACTCCAATTGGGTGAACATGGTGAAAAAGGCTGCACATCAACGATATTGGATGAGTTTGGATTAGTGGTGGATTCAAAATATTCTTTTTTTCCGGTAGTAGTATTGAAACAAATTCAATGATTTACCGAAGGTATTAGTATGGGTGATTTTACTGTTTTCAACAACAAAAATATATCATTTCAATATTAAAAAAAAAAAAATCGGGTCTTAGTGAAGGCATTGGCCCATGCCTTATGGTTGTGGATCCGCCAGTACCTTCTGCAATACTCAATGTTATAATGGGATGGGCAATCCAGATAGCAAAAGAGATATTAAAAAAAAAAAAAAAAAAACAAAACAAAACAAAAGCAGTTTAACAGTAATAATCAACAAGATGAACAGAAACAAGAAGAACACAAGATTTAATGTGGTTTCCGGTGTTGTGCCGACTACTCCACGGACACAAAAGAGATATTTTATCATGCACTAAAATTCAGATGGTTTTTACACACTTTACATGGATTACAACAGTTGGTATTTATAGGCACAATATCCTAAACCCTAACCGCCAAAGGAACTCTGTTGGAATCCATAAATGCCCCAGATGTGGGCTCAACATCAGCTAACTCCACCAGACGAAACTCAGCTCGGCTGACTTTCCCAGACTTGTAACCAACCAGACCAGATTGTAGAACTCAGCAGACCCAACAGTCAGCTGACACAAATTAAACTCAGCAAACTTCACCAGCACAGATTGAATACACTTACTCAGCTGACCATCACCACAGCTGACTAACAGATTAGTTCCACCAGATTAGAGATCAAGTCACATTTGTTGACAAATCACCACCTTGACTGAACTCTCATTCACGGTCAACTATATTGCATAACCAGATGTATTTTTACCAGATGCATTCGTCAATGCCAAGATGTACTTGTATCAGACTTCTCCACAGAATCCACTCAGCTGACCTGCCCTCATATGAGCTTCCAGATTTCCATATTATAAGCTTCAAATATTCAGCAAGTCTAGAAACAGCTGAAACTTGCTCTATTGAACTGGTTTAGTAAGCTTTTCAACAAGATTCTCTTTGGTGTTGATCTTCCTTACTACAACCCTCTTCTCATTTCTCAGAAAATGATACCTCACATATATATGTTTGATTCTCTCATAATGCACCTGATCCTTAGCCAAACATATTGCACTCAAACTGTCACAATATATCTCTACTTGATCTTGATGTAGCCTTAAATCACTGACTAGTCCCTTCAACCAGATACCTGATCGGAGCTACGATTCACCCTTCACAAACAATTTATAAAGACTCGAAACCGTGGGTAAACTAACTCTCTAACCGGCAGTGTACCGGGTCGATTGCTAGAATAGCTACAGGAGTACGAGGTCGAACCCAAGGGAAAAGTGTTTGTGAGTACCAAAGTGAACGTGTTACTTAGTCTAGGTGATCAATCTTTTTAAAGTGTTTGTTTACTACAACGACACTAAAGTGATTTATACTAACAAGTCTAAAGATAGAAAAGAAAGAAAGAAGATTAAACTACTAAGTTTTAAAGATTGATTAAGGGACATAGCCGAACCATGATCAAAATAGCTAGTTTCAACCCCAAGGATAGACAAAACCGGGAGTGTGCATTAAACGAACGAACTCTTGCATTCAATTTCACAGGTGCGTACTCCTAATCCCGGTGCTAAGGTCTGAACAACTCTCTCCTAACACCTTATGCCAAATTAATTACCCTTCCCTAAGGAAGATTCACTCACGAGACATGTTATGCACTAGAGCCGCTTAAAACGTTAAAACGAGTAACCTCACTCTAAGAAGTGATCCTAGAACCCTTTTCCCACATCTCTCTATCTGAACAACTCTCAAGGTTGATGTGTGTGATTTTGACCTAGGTGATCAATCTAGCCCAAATCTGTTATAACAAGTTCTAAGACGTGAAGCATGCAAGATAAAACAATAAAAAACACTACACACTCCCAATTTCATCACCCGAAGGGTTATTTCACTAATTTTCACATGATTCGACTATGTTGGTGTTTAGCTACTCATTATGCTAATCAAAACATACACAAGACAATAAATGAAAGCCATAACAAGTAAAAGAGAAGGGAAATATACCATTGATTTGCAGAAATTCGAGTTGAGATCCAAAAAGTACAAAATAAAGAAGTAATTAAAAGGTGGTCTCTTAGTGTTTGGAATGGAAATCTAAGCTAAGAAATGGAAAGATTAAGCTAGGATAAAGTTGATTTACACTAAGAGAAAGTATACTAAGCTATTACAAAAATCGAGCAAGAAATTGGTAGAGTTTTGCTAAGAAACTAGATATCTCTCAAGAAATAGTCTAAGGGGGGTATTTATAGGTAGGGGAAAAATCTGCAGAAAATCGGTCCAAACGCACGTTTGGGGGGCTGGACTGGCGTTTGAAATCTTCAAACACACGTTTGGATTGGTGCAAACGTGCGTTTTGCTTCAATTCTGGGCAGGGTCTTGACTATCTTCATCTTGAACGCACGTTTAAGGTGGGTCAAACGCGCGTTTGGTGTACTTGAAACGCACGTTTGGGATGTGCAAACGCGCGTTTAGAGAATTTGAAACGTGCGTTTGGGGTAGTTGCAAACGCGCGTTTGGAGGGCTTCAACTCTGTATCAACTTTGTGTCTTGAAACGCACGTTTGGAGAGGTCCAAACGTGCGTTTGAACCCTTGTTGCCCTAAAACTTCACTTTTTTCCTTTTTGATCTTTCCTTTTGCCTCGATCATGCCTTTTGCCACCAATCATCACCTCTCGGGTCTTCGAGACACTAATACCCTACATCATCATAAACGACCAAAAACATACAAACAATTCCGGAGGGTAAAAGTGCTCGGGAATGGGGTCAATATCAATTAAAAAGGGGTAATAATCCATCAAAGCAACGGTTTCACTCCCCGTGCCATAAGCTCACGATAACACCCCGAGAACGGTCTAATTCACCCAAAAATGTGCTGAAAATATGGTAAACGGGGATAAACAAAGCACCGGAGTCACGTAAAGTTGACTCCCATCAATACCCTCCTTGGCTGCTTCAGTAAGAGCCATATATTCTGCCTCAGTAGTTGATAAAGCCACTGTGGCCTGAAGAGTTGCTTTCCAGCTGACAGCTGAATTCCCTAATGTGAAAACATAACTAGTCATAGATTTTCTACTGTCTACATCACCTGCATAATCAGCATCACAGTACCCTGTGACCAGACCCTGAGTATCATCTCCATAAATGAGACCAACGTCAGTTGTACCCATAAGGTACCTGAACATTCTTTTCATAACTTTCAAGTGTTCCTTTCGAGATTGAGTCATAAATCTGCTGACAACATTGACTGCCTGAGCCAGATCAGGCCTAGTGCAGACCATGGCATACATCAGACTGCCAACTGCACTAGCATAGGGAACTCTTGACATAACTCATTCTCTTCTACTGATTGTGAAGCATAAATGGATAAATGAACATTATATGCCATTGGAATATCTATTGGTTTTGCAACAAACATGCCAAACCTGGCCAAAATCTTTTATATATAACTCTGCTGAGATAAGAACAACTTTCTCTGACTCCTATCTCTCCAGATCTCCATCCTCAAAATTTTGTTGGTTGCACCCAAATCTTTCATTTCAAACTCAGCACTGAGAAGGTCTTTCAGATTCTAAACACCAGGCTTTTTCTTTGCAGCTATCAACATGTCATCCATATACAAGACAAGATAGATGTATGATCTTGTAGAATGTAATAGTGCCGGATGGATCATAGATCCACCCGATTACGCAGCGAAAAGTATAAGATCTAGATCTAGTCAACCAAAATACATAAAATAATAGATCTAAACCTACGAGGGGGTATAGATTACCAACCTTTTTATGGTGCAAATACTCCAAGAACAAAGGTCAATCCAAGATCCAAGCTAGATGAGAAGCCACAGTCTTCCAACGTGTGTCTCTAAGCAACACCAGGTGGATGGTGTTTCAAGCCGCCGGACCTCCTCGATATGCTACCGGAATAATCCCGAGGGTTATCCCAACTCAAAACCCTAGTATTATAGCCGAAAATTCTATATAGGCTATAATACTCCCAATAATTCGAAATTATCATGTATGATTTGGTTTGGGAGAACTCTCTTTATATAGGAGAGTAATCCTCGTCCTCCAAGGATTTATTTAATTAATACAAAGTCAATCAAATTAATCATTTTCTAAAAAGATAAATCCAGAATAATTCTAAATTAATAAGGATATATAAGAGATTTTCTTTTCCTTAAATTATTTAACAAATAAATAATTTAATCACATGTCTTATTATTTATCAAGAAAACTAATTTCCCAACAAATAATATATAAAATATGCGCCCACCCTAATACAAAATTAGGTCACACGCATTTTTAATCACTTTGGGCAGAGTCCACGAAAATTTCTTTTCATGTATTTAATTATCTAGTCCAACTAAACAATTAATCCACATATCAATTAAATAGTCCAATCCAACTATTTAATTATAATTGAGGTGAAACGACGAGAAAACATATGCATGTTAGGAGCCACGTCGGGGACCATGGACCCATATTCAGTAGCTTCAATAAATTAAATAATATTATCCGTCAGACCAAACAATAATATTCAATCTATTAATTCCGGGATTACACCACCATAAACCCGAAACTGAACTCTGCCGAATATAGATAACTTACACTCAACTATGAGTCGAAAGTGTCCACTGATATAATCATTACATACGGATAAATCCTCCATAGACTATTCGTTACGATTCGGGATATCTTCGTAAACCCTTCTCGAAGCCTCTTATCCTTATTTATCATTAACCTCCTAGTGACCAAATAGTTCATAACTAATATAATATGAACTGCACGCATCGGTCAATTTCTAGGATTAACAAATAAGGGAACTGTCTGTCTACTTCCCGAAGGAAGGAATGAATTCCATATCTGTGATAGCACAGACTACTCACTCATTCCAGAATAAAGCCAACGAGAAATGTTGGACCACATACTACGAAGTGATCCTTACTAACATATCAAACTCTACCCTAGTCTGAGCAGTCTTCTGTGATCACCTCAGGATTGAGATTAATCCATATATGATCATCTTGTGATTCGATAAGACTTCTCGATCATGGAATTATACGATAACTCAAATCAAATCAGTCCAGCCCTATATGATTATTATCATATATAAATGCCCATTAAATACCGATAATCCGATAAGATCACACACCTAAAGTGTTCTGGACGCATTATTAGCAAATTAATCTTGAGACCCGTACTCAGATTAATAAATGCTACGGACTAAGTTAATTTTAAGTACATCTCACTAACTCAATCCTCTTGTGTATAGCCATACACTGAGTTATCAGTGACGGACCCAGGATTTTTTTTCAGTGGGGGCCGAATTCTCACTAAAGTACGGTAGCGAAATTTTTTCTAGAAAACAAAAATATCAAACACTAGAAAGGGAAAAATAAAACATAAGTTACAAACTGTAGTTAAAAAAACATAGAAAACATAAATATCAAACACTAGAAAGGGAAAAATAAAACATAAGTTACAAACTATAGTTAAAAAAACAAACAAAAAAAAGGATAAAAAAAACATGTAGCACCTAGGATTCGATCCCTTGATCACAGGGTTAATACTTATCAGCATACCAGTTGAGCTGCAGGGAGAATTATAATAAAAATGTTCGAAAATATATACATACACAGGTATTTAGGGAATTTCACACCGAAATTTGAGTGGGGGCTATGCACCCCCCTCATGTATGTTGGGTCCGTCCCTAGAGTTATGTGATTACATAAACGAGGTACTTAGGGTTTTCAGTAGTGTCTTAATTATAAGCATACATGCATATAATAAGATGAATTATTAATTCTGTCCTAAACAATTAGATAATTGTCTTTCGGGCACTACACCTAACAGATCCATCTTTCAGCTGACTGTTGTAAACTCAGCAGTCATATGGACTTCTATTATAACCCAGCTGGATCATGTAACTGCCAAACCTTTAATGCCGCTGTCTTGGTGTCTACTTCAGTCCATACAAGGACCTCTTCAACTTACAAACAAAATCTTCCTTGCCATAAACTTGGAATCCCTCTCGCTAAGTCATGTATATCTCCTTATCTACCTCACAATGTAGAAAGGGTGTCTTCACATCTAACTGCTCAAGTTCAAGATCCTGTTGTGTCACCGTTGGTAGTAGCACCCTGATTGAAGTGTGTCTGACCACTAGTGAGAATATCTCATCAAAGTCTACCCCTTATTTCTGACTGAACCCTCTTGCAACCAAACGTGCCTTATACTTGACCTCTTCTGCCTCAGTCATTCCTTCCTTTTTCATGAAGATACACTTGCAAGTAACAACTTTCCTATCAGCTTGATGTTTGACCAGATCCCAAGTCCGATTCTTCAATAATGACTCCATTTCATCTCCCATGATAGCAAGCCATTGAGATTATTCAGAACATGTCATTGCTTCCCTATAAGTAGAAGGTTCAAAACCATCCGCTTCTTCTGCAACTTGAAGTGCATATCCAACCATATCATCAAACTCATACCTCTTGGGAGGTACCCTAACATTTGTTCTTCTAGCTCTACTAACAGCTATACTCTATTGACCAATATCTGTTGTTTGATTATCAGCTGACCCTTGTTCAGCTGACTGGCTTGGATTCGGCTCTGGTTCCGCAACTAGATCAGATAAGTGTTGACTTGGACCAGCTGAGTGTTGTATCTCAGCTGACTCCACCTGAAGCTCCACCTTACTGTCAGCTATCTCAGATTCAGCACTATTTTCAGACTCAGCGGTCCCTCTCACTGATGAGCTGAGCATAGGTTTTTCATTGAAAACCACATCTCTGTTGAGAATAAATTTGTTTTCTACTGATGACCAATTATATAACCCTTCACCCCATCTCCATACCCTACAAACACTCTCTTCTTGGCTCTTGGTTCCACTTCCCTTCACTCACATGATAGTAAACTGTGCTCTAAAAAACCCTTAGAACCGAATATTCAGCAGGCTTGCCTGTCCACATCTCAAATGGTGTCTTGAGATTGATCCTTGTGTGAGGACTCCTGTTGATTAAGAAGCAAGCTGTACTTACAGCCTCTGCCTAAAACTCCTTTGATAAACCCGCATTAGAGATCATACATCTTGCCCTCTCCGGAAGTGTTTGATTGATTCTCTCTACTACACCATTCTACTGAGGTGTATTCCTGAATGTATGATGTCTGGAAATACCTTCAGCTTTA
Source organism: Gentiana macrophylla (assembly GCA_026214975.1). Lineage (NCBI taxonomy): Eukaryota > Viridiplantae > Streptophyta > Magnoliopsida > Gentianales > Gentianaceae > Gentiana > Gentiana macrophylla. Next base: position 9,523,054 of record CM047812.1, on the reverse strand, counting down.
TATAATGTATCAAAATCGGGCCAGCAGAATTCTAGACCATTATCTATTCAAAGCCTCTTGATCATCTTCCATGTTTGATTCTCTACTAGAGCCTTCCACTTCTTGAAACTATTGAATGCCTCACTCTTGTGCTTCATCATTACCACCCAAGTCATTCTTGAATAGTCATATATGAATGATACAAAATATATGTGACCACCCAATGATTCCATCTTTGATAGACCCAGCAATCGGAATGGATATAATCAAGTGAAGCCTTTGTACTATATTTTCCTACGGGGAACTTGAATCTATGTAGCTTTCCAAACACACAGTCCTCACAAAAGTCCAGAGTCTTGTCCTTATATCCCCCAAGAAGACCTGCTGGAGAAATTACTTACGTACCTCTTTCACCCATGTGACCAAGTGTCGTGTGCCATAACCTTGTCTGATGTGATTGGTGAACTGCTGAGGATGATGCCACAACAGCAGAGCCAGATACAATAGATGTTGAAATAGTGTCTTATACCCAATCGGGTTGGACCGGATCCGACAGGGTCGGATCATTTATACTATTTCTTTATGATTATACATATATAATAAATGACATTTATGTTGTCATATATTTGTTCTTTTAAAGAACCAATTATGAATTGTTATATGATGACATCCTTAGTATTAAAACTGTGGTAGAGAAATCATGATAGGCGATTATGGTTGATGAGATCTCAAATCACTTTAATAAGTTTGATACTTAAATGTCTCTAGGCTAATGTACTATTAAACAGGGCATTGATAGTACATACAGACTAGCACGTATTAGATGTCTTCTGTCTTTAAGGGCAGGGATATATCTCGTCTATCGAAGTGTAGAGACACTTGGACTGTACGTGGATGTGTATTAGAGAATGCATACGTTAGACTGACCCACTTACACTGTTAAGTGTCACACTATGTGACGGTTGTGTAAATATCCTTAAGACCGGAGTCTACATAGCATCACGGTGTGGATTGTCATGCTTTGACACTATTGAGGTTTCCCCTAACCATGGGGCGATCATGCGGTAGTGATCGAGTGTGATACTGAAGCATGCGGAGTATACATGTTTGGTCATCTGGGAATCGCATACCCTAATAGTAGGGGTGAATATCCGAAAAGGCCTTCTTATAAGAAATGTCTTACTCTCGTGAATCTTTGCAAAGTGGAAGTAAATGAGTTACTTCGAGAGAGCATGATATCCAGATTATGAGATACGTTCGTTAATGTTTGACACTCGACGTACGACCGTATGAATATTATTACAGTGATAGGATTCTATTTACACGCTAACCGAGCACATGAAAGGTAGTAGTCATTGCATATTGACTCTTCCAATGATTTGAGGTCACGGACGTGTTGCTAGATGCTATCCGTGATCATTAGATGTGAAGGGCATTTTCGTAATTGCGCCTTATGTCTACGGCCAACATATTCGGAAGCCTATCGGGTCACACACATATGAACATCGAGTCGGATTAAAATGTGGTTATAGTTAATGACCAAATAAGGAAAGTTTATCTCAAGACTATAAGGTTATAGTGGTAAATTAATATGGTGGTATTTATTTATTATGAATAAATATGATACAAGATATTAATTATGTTGATTAATTAAATATATATGGCCAAAATTTGTGTATCACGTGAATTTGGCTAAATATTGGCGCCATCTTGTGTATATGATACATTTGAGTTGTACAATTTAATTAATAAGATTACCTTAATATTAATATTGAATATTAATTGATTTTGGGAAAATAGATTTATGGTAATAAGATAAAGATAGTCAATATTAGATATTGACAATATCTTGAAAATATTTAATATAAGATATTAAATAAAAAAGATAAATCAATTATGACATTTTCCTTATTTTATTAGAAAAATATTTTCTTTCTCCCTAATTAACACAAGACTTAATCCCCAAAGATTTTAATAGTGCATGGGGCGCCACTTTGCTATATATAAGCAAGGGGTTGGCTAGCTCTTTTGTATATCTTAATTACAAGAGTTTAGAATTCTTGTGAAAATAGAAGAGAGCTTCTTGTGAGATTTTGAGAGAGAGAAAAGACCGACTTAGCAGTTGGGTTTTTCTAATAGCAATCCTTGGCAGAATTCCGGTGAGGTGCTCGTGTGGATTACTGGTAGAGGCCGGACACTTGGACGGCTCGTGCACATCTACTCCTACCGGACGGTCAAAGCGTCGATCTTTTAGATCAACCAAGGTAATAGTACCGTCCCCTCTCTTATATTTTATTGTTTAAACGGAGACGATCCTGAATCGGGAAATCAATTTTTAAATTCCGCTGCGCTACTCGATTGATTTCCTAATAGTAGAGCCTTGCAATATATACAAGGTTCCCCTCTTGATACTGTTGGTCCCTTGAAAAGGCTTTAGTTAAGTTTAGAGGGGGGGGGGTGAATAAACTTAACACTTAAAACTTTGGAGTTAACAAATTGCAATTTCAAAGACTGGCGATACTTTCATGATGTCTGCTTGAGACTTCATAGCTTTCTTGATAAACAATAGTCTCATCGATTCGATTCTTTGCTGAATTTGTGCAAATGAATAATATCAAAATTAAGCCTTGTTACTTGTTGTTAAATATGTTACTAAGTATTAGATACTCATGAGTGTATGTGTGTGATTTGATTTGCTAGATTCAAGAGTTGATATGAATAATGACTAAGTGCGTAAAATAAATGCAATAAGTAAATAGAGATTTTTATAGTGGTTCCAGGTGATGTAATCCTCAGACGTCCACTCTTCTCCCGTGATGTTGGAGGAAATTCACTAGTAATCTTTGAGTTATCTGTACAAAGAGTCCTAGGTTGCTTGTCCTTCACCAATAACTATGGCTTCACAAATCGAAAACTAAGAACAGTAGGATTGCTTTGCTCCCGAGTCTTCCACTTTGGTCCTTGAAGGGTAGAATTGCCTCTTCACCACTCCACCACAAACCAACAGTCTTTCACACCTAATGATGCTTCACTGTCTTCAAAGAGGTTCTTTATAAAATAAAGAATGAATCAAGTAAATGATTCAATTCAGCACTTGATTAGGATGATATAATCAAGCAGCCTTGCGATCTTCAAGTGTGTATGCTTGATGCAAATTTGAACACGTAATGCACTTGAAGAAAATAACTAGATCGGCAACCTTAAGCTCAAGAAGTTCAAGCAGGTGTTTTTTAGCTCGGTGTTATCACTTAAAGTTTATCTCAAAGTTCATCATCTTCTTTCTCGAGTTGAAAGTCCTCTATTTATAGGTAGGAATGCATGTGACTTGAATTTGAAATTCAAATGTGACCGCCTTTGTATTTGTCCCATCCTCACCGCATTCATCACTATTCATGGGGTCGACACTCGCCGGATTACTTTTTGACAAAGGCAATCTGCCCACCCCTTTGACTTGTATCCAATGGATAAAAATATGGATCATCCTAACGTCTTTTTAATCTCACCTTTGATTTGCTTGATAAGTCGAGGTAGTTGGTGCTCTTATCCATGTAACTTCCCAATAATCTTGAATTAATCGAGGTATAAATATCGCAGTTCATCATCTGTTTTGTAAACAATCGATCTGCTTTAACATCATATTTTTGTCTCAGAAATATAATGCAAATTGAATCCTTATATCCAACTTTTGTTTGTGAAGTTGGTTTACATCATTTAAAGTATAACTAAGTTCCAAACATCATCCAACTTGTGGAACTTAGATCTTACACAAAGGTATATGTAATCGCTTAGGTCATCACAGACTTGCCTAAATTCTCGATCCCATATCCTTGACATTAAATACTAAGTTTGATCCCTTAGTCTTCATTTACCGAGTTTGAACCTCGGACCTTCGCTTCGATCTTGAAGAAGTTGCAGACCGATCTCATCGACCTATCTACCCTCTCGACTAGACTAGTCTGGCGATAAACAAATGCCAGACTTTTTTACTACTGATGCTTGTTTGATCAAACCTATTTATGAATCAAACTCTAATAAACCTATATAATTTTATCTAGACATCTTTTTGCCTTTGCACTATAATAACTATTAGTATGGCACTCATCATCAAAACCGAGAAATAAGTCCAACAATTTCCCTTTTGGTGATGATGCCACTACCCTCACCTAATCAAAGAAAGCAAAAGATAAAAACACAAACAGAACAAGTTTAGTCAATTCTCATTATAAATATTTGTTCACAGATTATTACAACTAGATACAAGAAAGATAAATAATGAAAAGTAGCCGATCTATTGTCTCTTTTCTCTTTCTTGTCCGGCCTTCTCGACTTGCTCTTGATAGGCTCGATTTCTTCTATCATTTCAACCATCCATTCATTCTCAATTAGTGTAAAATCAATATAGTGATTGACTTGTTTCCACCAGCCCATGCTTCAGGCAAGATGAGATTGATCTGATTCACCCTGAAGCCAAACTTCATATACAGCTCCTTAAATTCATTCAGTGAATCTTTTGCTTTTGTAATTGGCAGCACCTTTTCACCTCTGCTACTCCTTCTGCCTCTGGTAGTTGCTCTTAAAGCTCTAATCCTTGCCTCCCAAAACTTCAAACTCAAGAAAGAGTTAAGACCTTCATGAAATCCCATGTCACGATAGGGTCTCCTTCTGTTATGAAACTCTTTCTTGTACTGTGATAGGAGATCATCAGTAAGTTGCACTCTGCCAGGTGCAGGTTGCCTAAAGGCATTTGTATCATCAGTCCATCTCTTTTGTGCAAAGAGTCTGGCAGCCTCCTTTGCTGCAGCTGATTGGCCCTCTTCCCCCTTAGTGACATCATCAACAAAACGTGAGATGAGGGCATGAATAGCTTCCTGTGAATAGCTTCCTGTGATACTATAACAGAAGGAGACCCTATCGTGACATGGGATTTCATGAAGGTCTTAACTCTTTCTTGTACTGTGATAGGAGATCATCAGTAAGTTGCACTCTGCCAGGTGCAGGTTGCCTAAAGGCATTTGTATCATCACCCATCTCTTTTGTGTGCAAAGAGTCCGGCAACCTCCTTTCTTTGCGGTGATTGGCCCTCTTCCCCCTTAGTGACATCATCAACAAAACGTGAGATGAGGGCATGAATAGCTTCCCTGTGATACTATCACTCTGTGTAATTGACTGCCATAGTTCCAGTTCTAGTATCAAGTGAAGTAATCCTTGATTGCGGGGTCTCTTCCATCTGTTGATCCTTTCAAGAAATTTGGGATCGTGCATAGCGGAGTTGTTGTGCGCAAAGAAGAGCTCGGCGCCTTCAAGAGCTTTGTCAAGTTTTTGATGAACGGATGTAAGTTGATCTTTCAAAACTTGTCCTTCAAGTGTATTCCCTTGCTTGATATATCTTACATCATATATCGATCATTCACAACATTTTGAGTAGATGCAAAGTTTGAAGCAATCAGATCGATGATTGTCTATTATCATTTACCATCTTCATCGATTCTTCAAATCTCTCTTCTTCTTACTGTCAATTGAGTTCTTAATCATTTGCATATCATTTCTTACGCTTCTTAACTCATTGACAACTTCAATTGGCACTCCACTCGCCATTCTACTATCAAGTAGATCCATCAAGAGCTCTCAACTCTATATTGTGCTCATTGTCTGCACGATGACCATGGCTCTACTCAAATCTCTCCCAAAGCGGGGAGGTCCTTCTCAACCATTGCACCAAGAACATCTTCAAGGATAGGATCTTGTGCGGGTTCTTCAACAACTTCTTCTTCTCCAAAAATTTGAAACTCTTCATCATCAGTAGTCATAGTCCAAAGAGAAATGCTCATCCTCATTAACAAAGCTAGATCTGCTGACTATCTTTCCTACATGGCCTTGGCTCCAATGAGCTCCACTACAAAGACCTCATTAACAACGAGGGTTTCCTCCAAACCCAAATCTGGTTCCAACCTTTGTCCAGTGCTTTTTTGAGACTCAAAGACTGTACCTCCTGTTCCAACCTTTGTCCAGTCTTTGTTTGTATCCCAAACTGTACTCCTCTCTTCAACTTCCTGTGGATTGAATATATTGGTATTATCCACTTGAAAACCTTCGCATGACCAATCTTGGTCGTAATCATGGCGCTTTGGTGAGAATCCTTCAAAGTCAAAACCACTTTGATATTCAATAGATTCCTCGAAACTAGCACTTGGTTCACTCAAGTCGATGGTCTTTTCCACATCCAAATCAGCATTCTGTATATCTTCAGGTTGTGCAGTATGCTCTACAACATGAAATGTGCTTGGTTCATCAGTCACCTACCAAAGACTCAATGTAATTCCTCGGTGATTAGTGCTTCTAGATCATCCATGGTGAGATCTTGTAGATCCTCATCCATCTCTCCGGTCCGGCCGCCCTCAAGCAGATCTTCCAAAGATCGTGGATCATTGCCGATGGTGCATGTGTTAGTGCAAATTTCACTTGATTCTCCCGGTCCAGAGGAAAATCTCCTCTACTATCGATGATGAAGAGGAATCATCGGGACCATCTCTTGGATCTCTAAATTGGATACCTCCTCCTTCATTTGCTCATCAAACAGATCCATCGATCTTGATTGCGAAAGCAAGGTTGTATCAATCGATCCACAAAATTTTCCACTCCCAACTTGTCAAAAACCCATTCTTCAAAATCATCATTGGTTGAGCAAATGGTTTTTGTCTTTTGTAGAACCCAAACTTCCACTGAAGTAATCAACAATTTTTGAAGTTTGGGATCCACATACTCTTCGATTTCTTGCTCTTTTTCACATGCCTCTCAAATGGCATAAAAGATCTTCTCGAGGAAGCGCTCCAGCTTGCTTGTTGACCTCCAAAGGATCCAACAAGCGATTCAAGGTATCTTCTACAGATGTTTGAAAGTCAAGAGTTGTCGTGATTGTTCATTTGTGCCTACTACTTCCATCTCAGATCACACTTGGTTCCCCGACTTATATGCTCATCAATGAGGTTAGCAGCAGAGATCGCTTCTTCCCCCTGAACTATTGCCAAATTTGCGGGGGTCTTCAACCAAGTCTCCAATCACCTCTTCAACCACCACAAAGAGAGTTCAGTTCGGTGGTTTGTTGTGGTTCATCGATGGATGCTACAAAGAGGCTCGGGGTCGATGATCTGCCAGTACATCCTCTACATTTCTCAAAAATAACCTGCTCAAAGATCGGTGGACTTGTTAACTTCTTCATTGGAGGAATCACCGATAACAACCGGTGGAATGATAGTTAGAGGCTCACCAACAAATTCTTCTTCCTCCTCTACTGATGCTTCTTCTTGGGCCCTCTGTGCCTCCAAATCTTTCAACTCTTTCCCTTTGCCATATTTCTTCTTTTTGGCAACTTCCTTCATCCTCTTGGATAGGGGTTCATTATCATCATATTTCTTAGTCAATCTTCTTTTTCTACTTGCTTCCTTCTGTTGTTCTTTGAAAATTTCCCCAACAGTTTTTCTTGAAGCCACAGCAGGGTCAGTAACCTCCACTTGACCCTCAGCAGACTCAGCAGTCTGTGCTGTTTCTTTTCTTGTTCTTCTTGATTTTAAGACTTCTGTTGTCTTTCTAGCATCAGCACTCTTTCTCTTTCCAGCAGTTTTCTTTGGTGCAGCAGGTTTGATAGAAATCTTCTTGGTTTGCTGAACCTGCTCACCACCAGTATCACCATCATCTCCATCATCATTATCATCAGCAGCCTCTCCAGCAATTTCTTCATCATCATCAAGTCCAGGAATTGCATAATCAATCTCCTTTTTGTATCTGGACTGATTAATGTCCACAGGTGCTACATCAGGAATTTCAAGATGATTCAGCAGAGTCTGGACCATTAATCCTAAGGGCAGTGCCTTGGACTTCCTCTTCCCTAAACTCTCTTCCTTGGCCACTTTCTTCATATAATGAATAAAGTACCTGGCCCAGTCAAACTTCATGCTTCTACAGATGATAATCATCAACTCTATCTTGGGTCCTGATAGAGTATCCATACTGCCAACTAGCCCGAGTATGTTCTTTGCAATGAGCTTGCTCAGCAGGTTGTATTCAATACCAATGTGTTTGCAGTTGATACCTGGAACGGATTTGATTTCTGCATCTGTCTTAATCTGATCTACAAACGCCAATTTGTCCAATCCCATTGCTTCAGGATTGACAGAGCCGTCCACCACTTCAACAAATCCAAAACTTCCTCAAAGCAGACCTGGGAAACTTCAATTTCGCCCATTTACAAAGCAGCCTTAAATGCTTCAGATTCCTTCCTTTATTTGAATGTTTCTCCGAAGCCGACAACATTTGTATAAGAAATTGTGTCCATCTTATGTTTAACACATTTTCCGCAGACCGACATACCTCCTTATTCTTCGACCAATGTTAATGGCCGCCTTCGATTCTGCTTGCATCTTCAACAAAACCTCTAACACTTTGGCTCGATTCAATTTGTACATCAACTTTTTCCGCCATTATAATGAGAAGAATGAGATGAAGAAGATTGAATCTCAAATCTGTGTTCACACAGTGTAACGATTGCAGAGATAAAGTAGATTTGCAAGTGTCGATTCTCCTGAGTAATAGTCTCATATATATGACAATTGGGTAGTTGAGACCGCCATAGCACGTACATTGATGTAACCACGATTAATCTGAATAAATTCTGTCTTGACACGTGGCCCATTACTCTACCATAACGTTTGTAACCGTTGGATGGTTTAACTGTGGTAATAATGGATAAAATAAATATCCCGCCAAACTGCTTTTTGACCTTAATAACTTTGACTGAGTAAAATTCCCTTCAGCAAGGTATCCTTCAAATAGGTGGGCTCAAGATCTGGCGATAATTTGCTTCAAAGAAATTCTTGATAAAGTGACTCTGCTGATCCTTGTTTTCTCCTTGTTTTGTTCAATTGATAATACAATATGAAGTTTAATACCAATGACCGATCCGCTGCTGTGAGCTCACCCAACATGACAAAGACCAATCCCTTGCAACCTCATTTGCTCAATTGTTCAAACATAAGTACATGGAATTGTTGATACCAATGACTAATCTGCTAAGTGAGCTCACCCAACATAGCAAAGACTAATCCCTTTGGTGAATTCCAATTACCAACACTCAAATATCACCAATCTTTATGATTCCAAGTTCAATCCTTAATTTGGCAAATCTTTCACTATCAAGTGGCTTAGTGAAAATATCGCAAGTTGATCTTCAAGAGGATGTATAGAACCACCACATCTTTCTTTTCAACATGATCTCTTATAAAATGATGTCTCACATCAATGTGCTTGGTTCTTGAGTGCAAAACAGATTTTCTCGTGATTGCAATTGCACTTGTGTTGTCACACATGATTGGAATTTCCTTTCTTCAATTCCATAATCCCTTAATTGTTGTCTTAGCCATAGTATTTGTGCACAAAGAACTTCCAAAGAAGAATGTATTCACTTTCAGAAGGGAAGTTGAAATAGAATTACATTCTTGCTAAACCAGAGACCAAATCTATTTCCCATTAATTGACAAAGTTCCCCGAGGTGCTTTTTCTATCAATCTTGCATCCAAAGATAATCGAATCTGAGTAGGATATTACCTTGAAGCTTCCTTCCTTGGAATACCAAATTCCTACTCCCAAAGTCTCTTTTAGATACTTAAGAACTCTTTTGACAAAGACCTAAATGACTTTCTTTAGGTTTGGATTGAAATCTTGCACAAACACCTACAAAGAAAGGATATATCAGTCTGCATTGGCAATGAGATACAAGAGATCGCCTATCATCCTTCTCAGTACAAAGTCCGATCAACATCTTTGCCTTCTTTATCTTCATCCAATCTGATGTTTGTACTCATAGGAGTTGAGCTCTTAGTCTTCGTTTTCCATACCAAATTTCTTCAAAGAACTCTTTGGTATACTTGGTTTGATGAATGAAGATTCCATCTTTCAACTGCTTTAACTTGTAATCCCAAGAAGTAATTCATTTCTCCCATCATACTCATTTGGAATTTGCTCTTCATTAGATTTGCAAACTTTTCACAAAGTAAGTCATTCTCGTAACCAAAAATTATGTCATCCACATAAATTTGTACCAAAGCAGGTGTTGTCCCTTCACTGATTCTCGAAAAGTGTCTTGTCAATGGTCCTTTTGTAAAACCATTGTCCACCAAGAATTGAGATAGAGTCTCATACCATGCTCTTGGTGCTGTTTCAATCCATAAAGTGCTTTGTTGAGTCTATACACTTTATCTTCTTGATCTTTAACTTCAAATCCAGGAGGTTGTTTGAACATATACTTCCTCCTCTAGGATACCATTCAAAAATGCACTCTTGACATCCATTTGATATACTTTGAAGTTCTTATATGCAAGATGTGCCAAGAATAACTGATAGCTTCCAATCTTGCAACAGTGCATAAGTCTCATCAAAATCTATTCCTTCCGCTTGAGAATAGCCTTTTGCAACTAGTCCGGCCTTATTTCTAACAATGGTACCAGATTCATCAAGTTTATTTCTCAGATACCCATTTAGTACCAATGATATTTGCATGAGTGGCCTTTCAACTAGTGTCCAAACTTGATTTCTTTCAAATTCATTTAATTCTTCTTGCATAGCAATTATCCAATCTGGATCTCAAATTGCTTCTTCAACAACTTTAGGTTCCATTTGAGATAGAAAACAAGTAAACATAGCTTCCAGGTTGTCTTCTAGTCCTCACACCTTGTCAGTACATTGCCAATAACTTGTTCAAGCAGGTGATTCTTTAACCATTGTGGATTATGGTTATTTTGATTTTCGTGAATATCATCTTGATGAGGTCTCTTTGTAGTTTCTTCTACAGCGGGGTCGTGAGATCCTTGAATTGCTTGGCTTGTTGCATCAAGAACATTGTCGTAGGTGTGTTCAAGCGAGGGCGATGTCGAAACTTTTAGGTCATTGAATCTTTCCAAAACTTCAACACATCTGGATCGGTGATTTGTTGATTTTCAAAGTTCACACTCTTTATCTTCCATACCAAGAAACTTAGGTTCATCAAACACAACATTGATTGTCTCTTCATGTTTCAGTTGTTCTTTTGTTCAAGACTCAATGCTCTGTTTGATCAAGAATATCCTAAGAAAATTCCTTCATCTCGATTTTGGTTGGAATGTTTTCAAATGAACTTTATGATTTAGAATAAAACATTTGCTTCCAAATGGGTGAAAATAGGATATATTAGGTATCCTTCCATTCCGTATCTCATAAGGTGTCTTCAGCAGACTTCTTGTTTCTCGATGTTCTGCTTTGTGTATAGCATGTCAGTATTTATCGCTTCAAACTTCAATATCTCTCAGTAGCAATGCTTCACAAATCATTGTTCTTCCTGCTTCCTTCAATGTCCTGTTTCTTCTTTCAGCAACCCCATTTTGCTGAGGTGTACCAACAGCAGCAAGTTGATGGAGTACACCATTCTGTTCACAATATTCTCTTATAACTTTGTTGAGAAATTCAAGACTCGATCCGATCTAATCTTTATAATCAAGTTAAACTTTTCTCATTTTGTAATCTCTTCAAAAGATTAGGCAAGCTTTGGAGTGTCTCACTTTTCTTGTTCATGAATATCACCCAAGTGTATCTAGAAAAATCATCCACAACCACTAAGGTGTATTTCTTCCCTGTCACACTTGTTGGAGTTATTGGTCCAAAAAGATCCATGTGCACAAGCTCCAACACTCTGTTAGTTGATTGTTTAGTCTTTGACTTGAAACTTGACTTTATCTCGCTTACCTTGGTCGACATGCATCACGAGATAGCATCCTTCTTGAATGTGATCTCGTGTAAACCAACCACCAACTTCTTCTTCACTAACTCGATTAATATCATCAAAATTTAGATGATTTAACTTCTTGTGCCATAACCAGTTGAGTTCGATTTGGTATGCACAATCAGCGAGTTTCTCGAATCTAGTGATGAGACCAATCCACAACATACATGTTCTGTTGCCTTCTACCAGCAAAGTACAACTTGATCACCTTTTTCACTAATGACAATACAGCTTGTTTTTGTCAAAAGTGACCTTGTATCCCATATCACGAAATTGTCCAAAGGCTCGCAAGTTGTAATCCAATCCTTCCACATATGCAACATTCTTGATTGTAAGTCCATTTCTCGATAAGTGTGCCATATCCTCTTGTATAACCAGTGTATTTTTGTTGCCAAAATTCACCCTTGGACCATCTTTTGCCACAAAATTTGTAAGACAGTGCTTATTCTTTGTCATGTGTCCGGAACATCCACCACAAAGTACGGACACCCTACAAAACAAAGTTAATGCATTTTAGGTACCCAAACCTGTTTGGGTCCATAGTGGTCGATGGCAAGCATGACCCTTGGTATGTTTCCATAAGGTCTTCTCCTAAATGTGTCATACTTTGGTTCATACTTTGGTTCATACATGTATTCCACACATCCATAAGTTCTAACAAAGAGGGTTGTGTAGGAACCACATATGTTTTCTCGGCCTTTTGGTACATAATGTTTGTTTGAAATGATTCTTGTTATTAGAAACATTTGCATAACCATAGGTGTCTTTGTCATCATTGCAGAAGAATGACCACTGCAATATGGAGTCTCTTTGAGGTCTTGTGTAAGTCCTCTCACGATTCCATTGCCTAGGTTTTACCCTAGTGGTATGGTTATACTGACTGCTTTTAACATTAGATGCGAGAATATTCCAATCATCATCAAGCAGGAACAGTCTACCTTTCCCCGAGATAAGTATCCCTTGAATGATCAACATTTTTGGATTTAGGATTCTTATTCTTGGAATATTTCTGCTTTTCCTTCCGTGGTCCAAATAGACTTGGTAGCAGTGTCCTCTATCAAGAGCTTAGAAGGTACAAAGAGTCCTATTTTTGGATTTATTCTTTTTACTAGAGTCATTGACTTCTCGAGACTTCGATTTTGCTTCTTCGAGGCATTCTCATTTGGTTTTACCGCTTTCAAAGCCTTTTACTGGAGATGGATCTAGTGCAGTGCACAAACTTAGGACCAATTCGGTACTAGGTTCATAACTCCATCGGATCCACTCTTGTTAGATTGCCGAGTTCCAAATCCAAGCCCGCTTCTATCTCCATAAGGCTTTCCCGATTTGTATGCGATATTGGAACAAGATGGTTCAAACCAGACTCGAGAGGTCACTGGATGTGCAAAGCAGACTTATCTTGATTCTGTCCAACATCTTTTTCCTTACCTTTGAAAACCCTTAATTCAAATTTCAATCTTCCAACTTCTAACTCAAGAGCCTCTTTTTCAAATTTCTTCACAATCTCATAACCGATTGTATTATCCTCGATTGATTAAGGATGGCATCCAAAGTCTCATTGTTGTCGAATTTCTAGGATTTGAACCACAAAGTTGATTCACAATCACTTCCAGCAGGAGTGTTTATAGATACAAGATGTTGTATACCTCCTCGCCATCCATGTTGGCCATCAAAGCATAATCCTCCATATCAAGAACTGGTCTTTGTGTCATCCGACTCATTTCCTTTTTGAGATCCCACTTCATATCCTCGATTCATCTTCAAGAACCATAGCCTTCTTGCCATGTCTCCTTTGTTGACTTTTGGTCTTCGATGAGTCCGACAATCAGTCTAAAATGTCCAGGCTTCTTACAGGTTGAAGCAAAGATAATCGTGTTCCTTGCCTTGTTTCAACTCGGGACGATCAGTCCGAAGTGTCCTGGTTTCTTGCAATGAAAGCATAGATAGTCATTATCTTTCTTTGGTTCTTCTTTCCTTCTCTCAAGAGGCCTCTTTGTGAAATTTCTTGTAGGGGGCCTTTCCAGGTCTTCATCATTCTCGATTTTCTTGCTCAAGAGGGGCAATCTGCTCTTGCATCTCATCCAAAGATATCATCCTGTCCTCCCGATGTTTCTTCATGATGTGAAGCACCAATGCAGATGGTCTTTGGCTCTTCCTTTTCGCCAGCACTAACTTCTTGCTAAATTCATAGGCCTTAAGATCGAGAGACAGCAGTTTGAAGGTGTCTTCCTCATGCAGCCTTTCTCATTTCTTCAATTGCAATACCTTCATTTTCCAAACATCTCTTGCAGTAAAGCTTCCAAGATTTTGGTGTTTACTTCTCTTTTGAATAACTTACACTCAAAGCAGAGTAAGTTCATCTAAGATTGCATTGAATCTGACTCCATTTGCTCAATGGTTTCATTAGGTAGCATTTTGAACTTTTGAAACCTTTTTCCGCCACACTGATTTTGTTCTTCTTTATTGCATCGGTGCCTTCACAGATTAAGTGAATCTTATCCCATAGTTCCTTTGCGCCTTGCAATCTTTGACTTTCATGTACATATTGCTATCCAAGGTTCTCGTAGATGATATCAATAGCAATGTTGTTGAGGTTTGCTCTTTTCCTCGCCTTCTCTCGCATTCCATTCTCTCTTTGGTTTAGGAATGTACTCGATTCACACACCCTTTATTCGCTTTTGTAATCTCCAAAGTGGTCCTTCGATTAGTACATCCATCATCTCATCATGAGTAGCAGAGAAGATATGCCTCGCATTCGACGTTTATACTCATCAAATCTATCAAGAGAGCACATCAACATGGTTCTAGCATACTTGTGTGTTATCCATGATGCAAGTCTTGAAAATCAAGAACTTGAAAGAAAGTTTTAAAGAATTTTCACAAGCACAACAAGTAGGATTCCTTCGAATGCGAAGCCTTCGCCCGATACCAATTGTTGGTCCTTGAAAAGGCTTTAGTTAAGTTTAGAGGGGGGTGAATAAACTTAACACTTAAAACTTTGGAGTTAACAAATTGCAATTTCATTTCACTCTTTGATACTTCAAGAGAGTCTGCTTGAGACTTCATGAGAGCTGGCCGATAAATGATGAGTCTACCGATTCGATTCTTTGTTGAATTTGTGCAAATGGAATAATATCAAAATTAAGCCTTGTTACTTGTTGTTAAATATGTTACTAAGTATTAGATACTCAATGAGTGTATGTGTGTGATTTCGATTGCTAGATTCAAAGAGTTGATATGAATAATGACTAAGTGCGAAAAATAAATGCGATAAGTAAATAGAGAGATTTTTATAGTGGTTCCAGGTGATGTAATCCTGTCGTCCACTCTTCTCTGTGATGTTGGAGGAAATTCACTAGTAATCTTTGAGTTATCTCGTTACAAAGAGTCCTAGGTTGCTTGTCCTTCACCAATAACTATGGCTTCACAAACCGAAAACTAAGAACAGTAGGGATTGTTTGCTCCCCAGTCTTCCACTTCGTCCTTGAAGGGTAGAATTGCCTCTTCACCACTCCACCACAAACCAACAGCCTTTCACACTCAACAGATGCTTCACTGCTTTCAAGAGTTCTTTATAAAATAAAGAATGAATCAAGTAAATGATTCATTCTAAAGCACTTGATTAGGATGATATAATCAGCGACTTGCGCCTTTGAGTGTGTATGCTTGATGCGGCTTGAACACGTAATGCACTTGAAGAAAATAACTAGATCAAGCGACCTTAAGCTCGATAAGTTCAAAGGGTGTTTTTTAGCTCGGTGTTATCACTTAAAGTTTATCTCAAAGTTCATCATCTTCTTTCTCGAGTTGAAAGTCCTCTATTTATAGGTAGGAATGCATGTGACTTGAATTTGAAATTCAAATGTGACCGCCTTGTATTTGTCCCATCCTCACTGCATTCTCATCACTATTCATGGGATCGACACTGTCAGATTACTTTTTGACAAAGGCAAACGATCATCCACCCTTGACTTGTATCCAATGGATAAAAATATGGATCATCCCAACGCCTTTTAATCTCACCTTTGATTTGCTTGATAAGTCGAGGTAGTTGGTCGCTTCTTATCCATGTAACTTCCCAATAATCTTGAATTAATCGAGGTATAAATATCGCCAGAGTTCATCGATCTGTTTGTAAAACAATCATCTTTGAACATCATATTTTTGTCTCAGAAAATATAATGCAAATTGATCCTTATATCCAACTTTTGTTTGTGAAGTTGGTTTACATCATTTAAAGTATAACTAAGTTCCAAACATCATCCAACTTGTGGAACTTAGATCTTCTACACAAGGTATATGTAATCGCTTAGGTCATCACGGACTTGCCTAAATTCGATCCCATATCCTTGACATTAAATACTAAGTTTGATCCCTTAGTCTTCATTTACTCGAGTTTGAACCCTCACCTTGATCTTGGTCTTGAAGAGTTGCGAGACCGATCCACTCGACCTATCTACCCTATCGACTGAGACTAGTCTGGCGATAAACAATCACCTTTTTACAAAGTGCTTGTTTGATCAAACCTATTTATGAATCAAACTCTAATAAACCTATACATTTTATCTAGACATCTTTTTGCCTTTGCACTATAACAGCTAGTATGGCACTCATCATCAAAACTGAGAAATAAGTCCAACAGATACCTCTAAGGACCACAACTGGATCTTTGTAGTCATTCAGATATCCACCTTCATTTTTGAAATTGAACCTCTTGCTATCCAATAGACTAAGATATACCAAATTCTTGGTCATTTGTGGAACATGTCTAACATCTTTCAGTGTGCAGAATCTACCATCGTCTGTCCTCAACTGAACTGATCCAATTCTCACTATCTTGCAGACCTTGCTGTTTGCCATTGAACTATGACCACCATCTATCTACTCATAAGTGGAAAACCACTCTCTGTGTGGACAAATATGGTAGGATGCTCCAGAATCTAGGATCCAAACATCAGCATGATGTGCTGAATCCCCAACAACTAGAACCAGATCCTCATCTGAATGCTCAGCAGCTACAACTGTTGTGCCAAAATTGCTCTCTTGCTGCCTTTTCTTTTTTGGAAAATTAGACTTCTAATGTCCCTGCTCATTACAATAATTATAGGCATCTGTGGACTTAGGACCTTTGGACCCTGCCTTCTTGGAATTCTTCTTCTTAGACTGCCCATGCCCTTTTCCATTGTTGATGACTATTAGTGATTCTGTGCATGTTGCCTTGTGTCTTCTCCCTAGCATGCAATGGTGACCTTACATCCTCCAAAGTCAATGTATCCTTCCCGACTATGAAGGACTTCACAATTTTTTTCATATGATGCCGATAATGACGCCAATAGGATTAGGGCTGCATCTTCATCCTCAATCTTAATATCAACATTCCTAAGATCAAGTAATATTGTGTTTAGCTGATCAAGATGGTCCATCGGCTGAGCCTTTCATGCATCCTTAGACTGAACAGTCTCTGTTTCAACAACAACTTATTGGTTAATGACTTAGTCATATACATGCTTTCAAGCTTCAATCACGACTTGGCAACTGTGTCTTCCTCGGCAACTTCAGTGATAACATCATCAGATAAGCACAACATGATGGTTGACTGTGCTTTCTCTTCCAAACTAGCATAATCTACAAAACTAGCATCCTGTTTACCAGATAAAGGAGTCCATAATCCTTGTTGCTTTAACAAGGCCCACATCTTGATTTTCCACAGACTAAAATTATTTCTTCCTACAAATTCGATTTTTACGTTAACTGCAGACATCTTTCTTGCCAAAGAATAAAAGTTTTATCACAACATACTAGCACCGGTGAGGGTCTTGGTGAAGATAAATATTTTTTGTATAGATGATTCCCATAAACCAATGCTCTGATACCAATTTGTTATAACTAGGATAGAGAATCAAGATGCAACAAATATAAAACATAGATGCAATCTAACATAAACAATCAAATAGACGAACGGAAACAAGAAAAAACACCAGATTTAACGTGGTTTCCGGAGTTGTGCCGACTACTCCATGGACAGAAAATAGATATTTTTTATGCACTGAAAGTCTTGGCTTATACACACTTTACATTGATTACAACAATGGTTTTATAAGCACAATTCCCTAAACCCTAACAGCCATAGGATCTTTGTCTAAACTGTCATAAATACCCTATATGTGGGTTCCACTGTTGACCCAACTCAGCGAACCAATGTCCAGATGAAGAACTCAGCTATATTCAATAACCCTCAGCAGACCTCTGTAGATTGCTACTTCAGATAGCCTCAATTGACTTCACTAGCTGACCTCCACAAACTTGAATACACTTACTCAGCTGACCATCACTCAACTGACTAGCAGATTAGTTCCACCAGATTAGAGATCAAGTCACATTTACTGACATGTATGATTTTTTTGTGGCCTATCATAATGCCGGTTTACATGATGTTCCTTATGATGGATCGCAATATACATGGACGGATGACACTGTATGGAAAAGTCAAGATCATGTTATGGTTAGTAATAAATGGATTGTTGTTCATGACATATCTCAAGTTTCTCACTTATCTCAGTTTCACTATGATTATTGTCCTTTCTTGATGCAGTGCTTTTCCAGGAACAAACTCAGTCCCTTGTCCGAAATCAAATATGTGGGTAAAACATCATGATTTTCTATTAATTGTTACCCTCCAACAAGTGGCTTTTGATTTGTCAAGGTGGAATAAAAGGTGTTCGACGATTTTTACTACAAAAGTTCAAGAAACTATGGTTTTGCTAAGCAGAGCTGAGGAGAACTATGATCTTACTAAAGATTGTTTTGCATGGGAAGAGTAGTCATGGTGTCGGGCGTTGCAATCTCAGTCTTGCATAGGATGTTTGAGTTTTGGCGGCTGGAGTTTGTGGTTCGGTGGCTTTAATATGAGGATGTCAACATTTGCTTATTTTCATAATGTTTGTTGGAAACAAGAAAATGAGTAGTTTATTGGTAGGATAAGAAACAAAGATGGGATTCGGTGTATTGATTTATTCCGATCAAGGACTCAAACCGTGACAATTTTTTGGTCTTTTCAAGTCGAAACACCACGGGTTTGGTCGTTCTATTACTCTTCCTTCTTTTCCTTCCTCCGTTTCAGGGGAGTGGGAGGATCTCATCCAACCTAGGGTGTTCCTTCCTCGGATTCATGGGAGGAGGGATGATTTCATCCAACCGAGGGAGTGAAGTGAAGAAAGTTCATACCTTAATATAATGGATGAACAATAAACAGTCTCCATTGTGGAACAATTAACAACTACGATAAAAAGTATCCGATATGGGACTATTAACAACTTTGTCAGACACACTGTATTTGTGGAAAAATAGGCCCAAACCCATATAAGATGAGGACATCATCCTCAAAACCTGCCATTGTGAGGTGGGAAATCCATCTCTTAATATAATGGTGAAACAACCACAAGCTTCCAATGTGCGACACTTTAACACGCCTCAAGTTGCAGTGTGGGCACACATGAGGCCAACAAATAGGCCAACACTTGCAGACAAAGGGTGGGCTCCGATCTGTGTGGAAAAACATAAACCCAAACCCATATAAGAGGAGGACGCATCCTCAAAACCTGCGGTTGTGAAGTGAGTGAAGTCAATCCATAATACTATGGCGGTAAAACAACCACAAGTTAAATATGTATGACACTTTAATGAGATTGTGGACAAAGAGACTCAATATTTGAACAATATACATGTGTGGCTCTAATACCATTCAAAACTATAGCCCAACAACATGTAAGAAGATGTGCATCGTCTTCAAAACTTAGACAGTGAGGTTAGAGAAATTAATATCTTAATATGATGAATAAAAGAATAACACGTGTCAATATGACACAAACATTAACTTTAACAAATCTAACAGATTATCATTTCCCGAAGATTCCTATAAAAGAATTCCAAAGCATAAAGTAAAAAGTGGAAAATAAAAAATGAACAAAAAAGGCTATAATTTAGATACTTACCTTGCTCAGTACAACACTTTAACACGGACTCATAATTAAGCTTTAACTATCTCCTTTCTAATAATCCCACCTGAGCACTTATTAACACCAAAAGCTAAGAATCAATTGCTCTTAAATAACAATATCGAGCTTCCGTAAATAAGAATATTGCACTTAAAATATAAAATAGATTTTTGTCAAGAAGGACGGACTAATGTGTTTATCAGGATCCAAAGAAACTGATTATTAATTAGGACAAAACCTACGTAAACTTACCAAAATACCCTTTTTTTTATACTAATCTTAAAAAAAAATTCACGCTCTCAGCCTAACCACACTCGGTGTGCTGGAACGCCCCTGAAGATTTTCCGTCGACATTGAAGGGAATTTTCAGATCACAATAGACGGTAGGCTTGAATTTTGGAGACTGAATAAACCAAAAGAATTTGAATCTCATCCTCAAATAAAGCTTGACATCAATTTCATATATCCCTGAATTCTTATCTTTAAAATAGCCATATACCTCCTGGTCTCCAAGCGCCACCGTATTCTGGCCACGAAACACCGGTTGAACAGAGCTTACATTCCCGACCGGCTGATAAAACGGATCTAATACGATGTTCGCGAATTGCATATCCTCATAAAAGGCCCCAGCTTCAATGGTATAGTACTGAACATCAAGGCGTTTGTTTGTGTTTTCAATGGTGAGGTTGAGGGATAAATCATAAATTAAGGCATTTCTCGTCGATTGGTGGTGACGATTCCCGGCGGCCGGAATCGTCCATGGGAAGCGGTATATAGATAGTGTTTGAGTAGACGGACAGAGTAGATTTGCATAAAAGATCGGATTTGTATCATCCGAATCTGATTGAACGATTTGGGAATTAGGATTTGTGGAGGAGAAAGAGGGGTGACGGCTGTGCCGCCGGAGCTGAACAATCGGATTGATGGCCGGCTGAGTGGCTGCCATAGATGGCCGGCTGCTGCTTCATCTGCAAAAAAATCCGGCTGCTGCTTCCTACGGCTGTGCCGCCGGGCTGGGGCCATGTGCACCGGCGAAGGAGTTAACGGCGGCCATGGTTGCCGATGAAGCAGCCTGTATTTTTTTTTTTTTTTTTGAAAAAGTTTAGGGTTGTTACTTTTAATTTTTTTAACGTTATTACATTTTTGGGATGGTTACTACTTGTTTATGGGATGTTACGACTTGTTTATGAGATGTTACAACTTTTTTTTTGATCATTACGACTTGTGTATGCGATGTTACGCAGCTTGTTTATTGGCATTCTTTATTTTTACGGTACATTCTTACTACTGTTTTTAAGGTATTTATTCATTAATGTTTATTAAAATATTTACTTTTCCATTTTAATGTTACGGTACATTCTTTCTGTTCTGACATTTTACTTTATTATTATTACTTATTTTTAACAAATAAGGGTTATTCTTTACTTGTTTTTAGGCCAATTCTTTACTTTTTCATTGGATGTTACTGACATTTTATAATACATTCTTCTTGTTTCTTCATTCTATATGTAGAAGGGTAAAAAGTAATAAGGGGTATTTTTGTCCAAATATTTTGTTTTTCTTTATATAACATTTGAAAAATAAAAATGTCCTCACAGGCCGTTTATGTATTTTTGTCTCAGAAATTTCTTCCCTAATATAAAAAGCATAAAACATTTTATTAGGACGACTTTACCGAAATCATATAAAATCTATCATTTTCAAAAGTGTTGTCTTATCATACCGTAAAAAAATATTCTTACTATACAATATTTTGTTTCCGCTATTGCCCTTCAAATTTATGTGTTTCCGCACCCATGGATTTTAACCGAATCTCTAGTAGAATGTTGGAGGTTTTACCGATTTAATTTTAGTCAGAAAGTCTTTCTGACCACTATTAGGCATGAGAAGCAATTAACATTCTTATTTAAATTATGTCAGAATAATCATCGTTTTCTGATCCGAACTAGATCATAATATAATCATAAAATGTGCTCCATTTGAGAATCCACAATATAACGTACTTTTAGACGGTCTATAATATGAGCGAGTTTTGACTTTTCGATATTCGATTATTATTTGATTATCGGAAGTCGATTCTCTATTCTTAAATAAAAAAACGATAAGGTGTCGGTAAGATGAGCAGCTTTTCTTTTGTTATAAATGCAAACTTCTTCCACGCGTCGATGGCTTTTGTATGTACCTCCAACTGTTTGCATCCACTTTGCTTTCACTTTGAGATTAAGATTCGTGGAAGATTTGCACTTTAAGTCTTGTCAATCTTTGTTTAATTAAAAAGAATTGAAACACTAGATTCTTGCATTTGTTAAGTGGAAAATGATACATCACCCGAATGTTTCCACAGAAAAAAGCCCCGAAAATGAATCAGACCCCTTCATTTTCTTGCTGACAAGACATGACATAGAGGAAAAAAAAAAACAAAGGGTACAGATTTACTTTCTATGAAGATTCGGGAGGTTTTTTCAGGGATGTGCAATGAAATTTCCAAGAAAGTGTGGGCGTTATCTTCAAGAATTACTGTACGGGGGCTAAGTAATTAGATGTTAAAGACGCATACATTACTACATTCGTTTCAAAATATAAATTATCTTATATTTTTTTTATTTGTCCAACAAATGAGTTATTTTATCTTATCAATGCAACATTGTTTTTAATCTTTTTTCTCTTAACTATAATAATTTTTTATCACTCCAAAAATTTAATTACCTAATAACTATTGTATTAATAATAGTCAATGTGTATTTCATATATTTAACCATCAAATTTATGACATTCAACCATTTTTTTTAATCTGCGTAAAACTCCTATGATGAATTATATTTTCGACCGGAGGTAGTAGCACTTGTACTCCCTCCGTTTTTTTATCTGTTACATTTCAGAATTACCTCTATTTTTATTTATCTGTCATTTTACATTTTCAATGCATCTTTTTTTTATCTCTCATTTACCAATAAAGTATTTACATCTCCAGTAAAAAAATACATTTCCAGTACAAAAAACTCCTTTACTAACAAAGTATTTACATTTTCAATAAAAAATTACATTTCCAATTCTATATTTTAGAAATATCAATTATTTTCTTAATCTGCGTGATTCTTCTCTCTGCGACAGATGAAAAAAAATTGAGGGAGTAGTAGTTTGTAAGATTTTTTTTTGGTACAAGTGTAATAATAAGGCCGTTGACGATGCTGGATCTCGTCAAGAAGTAAATACGGGCCAATTAAACCCTAGTGAAAATGAACAAGATTAAACCCTAACAAAAACCCTAAAATTGGGGGTGGTGTTTTATTATTTTTAGACTGAACCTGGAATAATTGTATCCCAAGTTGTCTGCGTATCCTGTGTATTGATCAGGAATCAAGTCTCTCGTAATTCATTGAGATTGTTTATATAGATGACGTCTCATCCACATTACTTGTGTCGCAATCCATGATGATAGTTGGGCTTAATCCATTTAGGTTTTAAGAGATAAACATGGACAATTTAAACCTTGGGATAAGAGTCCTATGAGGTAAAGGATTCCATCATATTTATCTTATATTTTAAACATGTGAGTATTTTGGATAAAAGAGGCTCTGGCCGACCAGCGTCGAGTCCCTTAGACTGTCTCGGCCCGAACTGCGCTGAACTAACCTCCGTAAAGACCTAACCGACTTGCGGTGGTCTAATAGGGAGGACAAGACAGATCTTTCACCTGGGACTTAGATCTGTCATTAGGCACAAAGTGGACTCCTGACCATCAACCTTATATTTCTCCATATTTATTTAATGATCAGTCAATCAGGAGATAACACGTGGCGAGCGTAGGTCTGACATCCGTCAGTCGTAACAAGTGAAATTTCTCATACCCCATCTTAAACTTGTTCTCCAAGGTCACCATAATTTTCTGTCTAAATTTGAATATCTTCTTGTTCCAAAATAAAGGAGCAAGCTCATCTATTAGGTTAGTAATGAGTTGAAGATAAAAAAGAGAGATTAATGCATGTCAAATACCGAAAGAAATGACATGAATCTATTTCATCCAGTTTACAAAACAATTTAAAAGCATAAACTTGAATCATATATAGAAACTACTTTAAAAGTACACTAGAAACAATGCGTAAAAAATGCCTTATTAACTACTACTGTTTATCTTGCAATATGTGATTAGTATCATTAGGTACCTACTTTAATTTCCATGTTCATTCTCTTATCTACTTGGTGTATTCATGTTGTCTTTATATATAGCTTGATCATATACTTGACAAAACAGACAATACCAAATAATCAAGAGTACATCGCATGTTTACAGCCTATCATGACTGCATGCCTTGTGAAACTTGGGTATATGATGAGTCAACATCTCACGTGAAACGTGAAATCACACCATTCTTATAATACATTGAGCTACAACAAGTGCAATTCAACTAGTCATACATCTAGTACGATCCTTAGATCGAAGTACTCTATAATACACTGCGTTTAACGAACTGTATCTTACAAAGAACATTTCGGAAACACATAAAGCATGTAAATGCTCATACAGACATGTTTAGGCCATATTCTTTCCTATGTGATCATACAAAGGCCCATAACAACACCATACTACCCACTTATCTATATTATTCATATGAATATACATAAAAGAAATTTGTAGAAATTACTAGAAAACATATCGTACTTGAAAATACAATATATTAACATAGAATTGTATGAAAATCGAACACAGATTGGTCAACCAGATTGCAACCCCCACGGACTGGGTCGTGGAGCCGATCGTTCAACCTCTCATGTTTGTTATCTGCGCTACAACTACCCGACAACTATTCTACGCACATAATCATGTCCGATAGTTTACTAAAAAAACAATATATATATCCTGAAAAACATGAACTTTATGATGAAAACGAGTTTTTTTATAAGAAGACATTCTTACTTCATTAAGCAAAATTTTCTACGAGCAAACGTGATCAAACTTCATTTCTACGCAAATCTACGAAGAAGAAATGTAAACCGACATGAATTCTACGAAATTCTAAGCTAACCAAGATCAAAGCTAATCAAGACCATTTGCGAAAATATTAGACTTTTAACTTCTAAAGAGGATTATGGATTCAAAACAATTTATCCAACTTGATCGGCTTCAAATTTACCCTGTGATCTGCAAAACGAATACAAAAACGATCAATATAGCTGTGGACCTCGACTAGGTCACTTCTCCTGTTCTAGTGGTTGAGAAGCCGACCTGACATACCTGGTTGAACATAGATTCGCGAAATTCTTAAGTCTAGGGCTTCTTGGAACCCTTTTATAGATTTTTCAGAGTCTCATAGGTTGGTTTTCCTTCTTTTTTTTGTTTAGCCTCCGGTATCCGGAACCCACTGGTCGGACTAATCCGAAGTTCGGCCCAGGTCGTGTCGGCAGAGTCTGACTCTTACTCAGTGGTAAGGTCTGGCCAAGAGCTCTTTCAACATGGCGTCTCAGAGGAGAATCGAACCGGTGACATCCCTAGGCATTCTCAAGTCACTTATCATTTGAGCTAAGCTACTTGGTTCGGTTTTCTTTTTGAAAGCCAAAGAAAAACTTCAAAAACTTAAAAAAAAAATCTTATTTCAAAAAAACCGAAATACTCTTATAAAGAGGTGAGAGGTTTTATATAGTAAATCAAATAATAGACATCTTAATTACTAGGTGATAAAGAATGAATAAATTGTAACCAACTTAGGACACATTACTTAACTAATGGTCCATAAAAATATAAGTGAATTCTTTACATGTCATTCCACCTTTGTGACTTCGTTCTAAATTGGGAAAATTCTGACGTGCACTGGTCATAACGTGGATACCTTTTTCTTTTTTAATTGTTTTGAAGGGGATACCTTATTTTAACACCTAGAATCTTTAGAGCTTCTATATGTATTTACGGCAATGATACATGAACTACACATTTATATGTTTAGTACATCTTTTACTACACGCTTTTATCACCGGTTTTCATTGTGGGATCTAGATCAATTATTGAGCCCTAAATATGCGGTGATTAGCAATTAAATGTGATTAGCTGCAGTGGAAGATACAATGTGCAGTGGTTGATATATTGATTAGCGATTAAATATATGGTACACATACCATTTTCCATGTAATAGATTGTCATAACCATGACAGATGCTATTACTACGACAGTTATACTATAAAGAATGATACAACACACTTTTACACCATTGATATTGATCATGTTATATGATTTATTAACGATGCAAAAGTGTGTTGTGTCACATGTAACACCGCTCTTCAGTATTTAAATGCGAAAAATGTCCTTCAATTACCCTACATGCAGGGCCAGCCCTAGGGTCGGTCAAGATGAGCGACCTTCCAGGGCCCACGATATAAGGGGCCAAACTTACATTGTTGCAATAGTGTAAATATTATATAAAAATACCCAAATTTTATATCTTAATAATAATGTATATTAGTTTAGTGGGAAAACGGTGGTATTTGTTCTTAGTAACTCGAGTTTGATTCTGGCCAATAACAATATACGACTATTTTTACTTTTTTATTGTAATGATGTATGAATTTACTGTTACATCATTTGTAGAATAATGTTCCGAATGAAAAAACCCTATCAGTGACATCCTCTTTCCCGTAATTTTTTTTCTGGTCATCTAATGCGCTTAAAAAAAACATTTCTGCTATTTAATCTACCATCTTTCATCGCTCTTATTTCTCCTTCCACTACCTGTTGCACGCACCAGGCCCGTCCCTGGGGGCAGACCAACAAGGCCACGGCCTAGAGCCTCCATTAAAATTTGCAATTTAAGGGCCTTTTTTCATGTTTTAGTAGTGTATTCTAGGTCTAGTTATATTTTTTACTTAATCTAAAATATTGTTATGCACCAAATTCGTACTATAATTAAGCTAAAATGTCTAATATTATATTTTTTATACGCTGCTTATCATTCTAGTATACCCAAAAATAGTTGTATGTCATATTTTTTTTACACAGTAAAATGCCTAAAATTTATTTTGGCTTAGGGCACTCGATATCACAGAGACGGCCCTGAACGCACGGCTCAAGGCCTCCAATCAAGTACTTTTTTTTTTTTTTTTTTTTTTTTTTTTGTGCAGAAAACTCATTTCAATAAAAACCTTAAGCAAGACAACAATGGATTAGAATATACCACAAAACAATAACAAAAATTATCATAAATCAAAACCTCTTTATTTTAGTCTTGTCTCGGGCCTATTAAATGTCTGGAACGACCCTGCCTTAATGGAGGCATGTTGCCTTGACACGTGTCCATTAAAACGACCCCACCATATGAATGAGAATGTCATGATTCTAACAAACCAAAACAAAAGAGTGTATATATTTTCATGAATGTGCACAAGGTGTTTTAGGCCATGCATTTGGTACCTTAGTTCCCCCTCCCTCCCCCCCCCCCCCCCGCATCTACTGCTGCAATCTGTTGGAAAACTTAAACAAAAACATGTGGAGGGCTAAGATATGATATGTAATTCCTGGCATTTAATTCAAGTGGTCCTTCAAAGTCTTTGTTAATTAAGCAGCCTATATATCCAATACATAAAATAACAACAAAAATAACAAAACAACAAAATTTGTGTGCAATTTTAAATTTGGATTTACCTTGCAGATATATTCCTTCTTGATAGCATATTGTCAGGCTGAAATCATATTTGTTTTTTACTCTCTGTTCGAATATATATGTATAGAATAGAATAGTATTTTATTATAGTTTGGGGTCCACCCTATTGAAAGGTTTCATATACGAGTAATGATACGGGTATAACAGTTGTGCCACAACGGTGATCTACACTGTTGATCATATTAGATTTACATCTTATCAATTTAGACGCATTACTATCTACGGTGAAGATCACTTGTGTCATTGCGTTATTATAAGACTATCATTGCATCTGATGTCATTACTCTTCACACACATATATATATTCTTATTTACCAAGTATCGTGAATATATATTGGGAAAACTCGTTTGTTCAATATGATATCAGTGCCTTCATCTTATGAAAAGATAATCTGAAACCCAACGCTCACGGATTGAACCAAACCTGCTAATCCGAGGGCTGCAATAATGAAGGTGTTGAATACACACACGAGAAGCTTGTAGTTTAAGAAAGATAAAACAGAAGCAATGCAAACGTAAAGAATGGCAGAAATTGATAAAACACAAAAACAAAGAGAACACAGTGATTTAACGTGGTTTCCGGCGTTAGGCCGCCTACTCCACGGACAGAAAATGAGATATATTATTATGCACAAAGTTACAAGGTATTCCTCACAAAGTGAAATACACACTCTTGCATTGATTACAACATAGGTATTTAAGACACAAATCCCAAACACCGCCACATGATTTTTGTCGGAATTGTCATAAATACCCTAGATGTGGACTCAAATTTCCAAATTATTATCCACTGATTAAACTCGACTTAAAAGCCAATTTCCCGGACTTTTAACCAATCGCTCGAGATGTAGAACTCAATATACTTCAAGAAAACTCAATGACCAAATCGGCGGTGACTTCAAAAGAAACTCAGTTGAACTTCATCAAACTGATTTTCACAGAACATACTTAACTGAACTGACCATCATTCTCAGTCTCAGTTTTTCATATTAGTTCCACCAGATTATTCATCAGTTTAGAGGTCAAGTCACCAAAACTGATAAATCTCCACCTTGACTTGAACTCTCATTCACTGTCAATCAGATTGCATAACCAGATGTACTTGAACCAGATGCATTCGTCAATGCCAGGATGTACAGTACCGGACTTCTCCTCAGAATCCACTCAGTTGATCTGCCCTCAACTGAGTATCCAAATTTCAGTTTACAAGCTTTGAATATTCAGCAAGTTCAGACACAACTGAAACTTGCTCTGCTGAATTGGTTTAGTGAACATATCAGCATGATTATCCTTGGTGCTGATCTTCTTCACTACTACCCTCTTCTCATTTCTCAGAAAATGATACCTCACATCAATATGCTTGGTTCTCTCATGATGAACCTGATCCTTAGCTAGACAAATTGCACTCAAACTGTCACAATAAATCTAAGCTTGATCCTGATGTAGCCCCAAGTCACTGACTAGTCCCTTCAACCAGATACCCTCCTTGGCTACTTCAGTAAGAGCCAAAAACCCAGCTTCATTAGTTGATAAAGCCACTGTTTCCTGAAGAGTTGCTTTCCAGCTGACAACTGAATTCCCCAATGTGAAAACATAACCAGTCATAGATTTTCTACTGTCCACATCACCTACATAATCAGCATCACAATACACTGTGATCAGTTTCTGAGTATCACCTCCATTAATGAGACCAACATCAGCTGTACCTCTAAGGTACCTAAATATTCTTTTCACAGCTTTCCAGTGTTCCTTTCCAGGTTGAGCCATAAACCTGCTGACAACACTAACTGCCTGAGCCAGATCAGGCCTAGTGCACCATGGCATACATCAGACTGCCAACTGCACTAGCATAGAAAACTTTTGACATGTACTCATTCTCCTCTGCTGACTATGAAGCAAAAACTGACAACTGAACATTTGATGCCATAGGAGTATCTATTGGCTTAGCAGCTGACATGCCAAACTTTGACAAAATCTTCTGTATATAGCCCTGCTGAGATAAAAACAGTTTTTTCTGACTTCTATCTCTCCCGATCTCCATCCCTAAAATTTTCTTGGCTGCACCCAAATCTTTCATTTCAAACTCAGCACTGAGGAGGTCTTTCAGATACTAAACATCAGAATTTTTTCTTGCAGCTATCAGCATGTCATCCACATATAACACAAGATAGATGTATGATCCATCTTCTAACCGACTGTTGTAAACACAGCAATCATAAGGACTTCTGATGTAACCCAACTAGATCATATAACTGTCAAACCTTTTATACCACTGTCTAGGAGCCTGATTCAGTCCATACAAGGACTTATTCACCTTACACACAAGATCTTCCTTACTAGGAACTTGGAAACCCTCTGGATGAGTCATGTATATCTCTTTATCTACCTCACCATGTAGAAAAGTTGTCTTCACATCTAACTGCTCAAGTTCTAAATTTTGTTGTACCACCATTGCTAGTAACACTCTGATTGAATTATGTCTGACTACTGGTGAGAATATCTCATCAAAGTCCACCCCTTCTTTCTTACTGAACCCTCTTGCAACTAAACGTGCCTTATACTTAACTCATTCTGCCTTAGTTATCCCTTTCTTCTTCTTGAAGATCCATTTGCAAGTAACAACTCTCCTTTCATCCGGATGTTTAACTAGATCCCAAGTCGGATTCTTCAGTAATGACTCCATTTCATCTCCCATGGC
Source organism: Gentiana macrophylla (assembly GCA_026214975.1). NCBI lineage: Eukaryota > Viridiplantae > Streptophyta > Magnoliopsida > Gentianales > Gentianaceae > Gentiana > Gentiana macrophylla. Next base: position 9,492,934 of record CM047812.1, on the reverse strand, counting down.
AGCAAGCCATTGAGATGCTTCAGAACATGTCACTGCTTCCCTGTAAGTAGAAGGTTCAAAACCATCCATTTATTCTGCAACTTGAAGTACGTATCCAACCATATCATCAAACCCATACCTCTTGGGAGGTACCCCAACATTGGATCTTCTAGATATGCTGACAACTATACTCTACTGACCTACGTTCTCAGTTTGATGCTCAACTAACATTTGCTCACCGACCGCTTGGATTCGACTTTGGTTCAAAGAACGGATCGATGATGGCGACTTGGATCGATTGATTGTTGCATTCCAACCGACTCACCTAAAGTTCCACCTTATCGCCGCTTTTCGGTTTAACCTCTGTTTCGATTTAAATTATCCTCCCATCGATGAATCGAGCATAGAATTTTCATCAGCGCATCTCGATGAGAATAACTCGCTTTCTCTGAGATGACCAAATTCTATAACCCTTCACTCCATCACCATACCCCACAAATACTCATTTCTTGGCCCTTGGTTCCAGTTTCCCTTCACTGACATGATAGTAAAATGTGTGCTTCCAAATACCCTTAGAACTGAATAATCTGCAGGCTTGCCTGACCACATCTCAACTGGTGTTTTGAGTCTGATCCCTGTGTGTGGACTCCACTTGATTAAGTAGGAAGCTGTGGTTACAGCCTCTGCCCAAAATCTCCTTGACAAACCATCATGAGAAAGCATACATCTTGCTCTCTCTAGAAGAGTTTGATTCATTCTTTCAGCTACACTATTTTGATGAGGAGTATTCCTGACTGTATTGTTGGAATAGTGTCCTAAACCCAATCGGGTTGGACCGGATCCAACCGGGTCGGATCATTTCTACTATTTCTTTATGTTTATACATATGTTAAATGGCTTTTATGTTGTCATATATATGTTCTTTTAAAGAACCAATTATGACTTGTTATATGATAACGTCCTTAGTATTAAACTGTGATAGAGAAACCATGATAGGCGATTATGGTTGATGAGATCTCTAATCACTTTAACAAGTTTGATACTTAAATGTCTCAGTGATGTACTATTAAACAGGCATTGATAGTATGAACAAAGCTAGCACGTATTAAATGTCTTCTGCTTTTAAGGCGCGGGGATAGATCTCGTCATCGAAGTGTAGAGACAAATGGACCAGTATGTGGGCGTGTATTAGAGAATGCGTGCGTTAGGCGACCGACTCCACTTACACGATAAGTGTCACACTATGTGGCGGTTGTGTAATTATCCTTAAGACCGAGTCTTCATGGCATCACGGTGTGGATTGTCATGCTTTGACACTATTGAGGTTTCCCACAGCCACGGGCGATCATGCGGTAGTGATTGGGTATGATCTTCAAGCATGTGGAGTATACATGATTGGTCGTCCGGGAATCGCGTATCCTATGATTGGGATTGAATATCCGAAATGGCCTTCTTATAAAGAATGTCTTACTCGTGAATCTTTGCAAAGTGGGAGTAAACGAGTTACTTCGAGAGAGCATGATATCCAGTTATAAGATACGATCGTTAATGTTTGACACTCGACTAACGACCGTATGGATATTATTACAAATGATAGGATTGTAAGTTACACGGTAATCTGTTTCACATGAAAGGTAGTAGTCATTGCATTTGACTCTTCCGATGATTGGGGGTCACGGTGTGTTGCTAGACGCTATCCCGTGATTGTTAGGCATGAAGGGCATTTTCGTAATTTGCACTTTGTGTCTACGGCCAACATATTCGGAAGCCTATCGGGTCACACACATAAGAACATCTAGCCGGATTAAAATGTGGTTATAGATGATAACCAAATAAGGAAAGTTTTATCTCACGACTATAAAGGTTATAGTGGTAAATTAATATGGTGGTATTTATTTATTATGAATAAATTAAATACAAGATATTAATTATGTTGTTTAATTGAATATACATATATTAGATATGTATGTCGAAATTTATTGTATATTGATACACATGGATTTTGCAAATTGATTAATCATGATATTATATTATTCATTAATATTAGATATTTGTGCATATATATTTGGTATATGCGTGTGTTGTATATTTGAGATATACATGAGTGCACATGCAATATAATATATGAATATAGATTTATATGTGTAATTTATATATGATATATATATACATGTGTAAATTGATTTATGGTAATATAATAAAAGGTAAATATTGTCAATATTAGATATTGACAATATCTTGGAAATATTCAATATAAGATATTGACAATATCCTAGATTTATTTAATATGAGATATTGTAATAAATGAGATAAATCAATCAATTATATTTTCCTTATTTTATTGGAAAAAAGGTTTTCTTCTCCTCCACTCTGCTAAGAGGCGCCATTTCCATTATAAATAGGAGGTGGATGTCAAGCTCTTTGGTACATCACAATTCCAAGAACTAATAGTTCTTGTGTAAAATAGAGAACATCCTATAGAGAGTTGGAGAGAGGGGAAAAGGGCCGGTCTAGCAACCGGAGTTTTCCAATAGCAATCCATGATGGGATTCCGGCGGTCGCTCGTGTGGACTAAATGCGGTAGAGGCCGAACACTTGGGCGGCTCTATGCAGAACTACTCTCCTTAGACGGTCAAAGCGTCGATCTTTTAGATCAACCAAGGTAACCACCGTCTACTACTTGTTTGTTTATTGCTTAAACGAAGTCGATCTTGGGTAAAAGGAAATCAAATTTTTGAATTCCGCTGCGTTCCCGCGTAGATTTCCTAACATGTATGATGTCTGGAAATACCCTCAGTTTTGCACAATGTATCAAACTCAGTCCGGCAGAATTCCAGACCATTATATGTATGAAGCCTCTTGATCTTCTTCCCCTACTGATTTTCAACTAAAGCCTTCCATTGCATGAAGCTCTTGAATGCCTCACTTTTGGGTTTCATCATCACCACCCAAGTCATCCTTGAATAGTCATCAATAAAGGACACAAAATATCTGTGACCACCCAATGACTCTACCTTTGATAGCCCCCAACAATCAGAATTAATGTAATCAAGTGATGACTTTGTTTTGTGTACCCCTTTTGAGAACTTGCTCCTATGAAGCTTCACAAACACACAATGCTCACAAAAGTCCAGATTCTTGACCTTACATCCCCCAAGAAGATATTTCTGAGAAAGAATCTGCATCCCTTTTTCACCCATGTGACCCCATCTTATGTGCCCATAGCTCTTGTAAGTCAGGATCGATGAATATCGGCGAGATGCCACAACATCGTAACCCGAGAACAAGCGACCACTTGTAATATATACAGAGTCCCTTTCTTGATTCCTTTGAGAACCTCAACCGAGTTTTTGTAGACACTCAGCACACCACTTTCCCTCTCAAAACTGAATCTCATGCTGTCCAAAGAACTGAGAGATATACCAAGTTTTTGGTCATTTGTGGAACATGTCTAACTTCACTCGGTTCTGAGATCTTCCATCCTCTGTCCTCAATCGAATCGAGAGCCAATCCCAACTACCTTGCAGACCTTGCTGTTTGCCATAGATATATGACCACCATCTATATGCTGATAACTTGAGAACCACTCTCTGTGAGGGCAAATATGAAAGGATGCTTCAGAGTCCAGAATCCACACATCAGTTTGATGTGCTGACTCTCCTGCCACTAGAACCATGTCATCATCTAAATCATGCTCAATTTGCTACAATAATTTGTGCGAATCGTTCTCATCTTTGCTTCTTCCTCTTTGGGCAATTGGACTTCCAATATCGCTGCTCCTTATAGTAATTGCAAACATCTGTGGATTTAGGGCCTTCGGACCATGTCTTCTTGGAATTTTTCTTCCTAGACTGACCATGCTCTTTTCCATTGCTGCTACTGACTATCAGTCATGCAGCTTGATTGTCTGCCTCAGCTGCCTTTTGTCTCAGCTCCCTGGCATGTAAAACTGACCTTACATCCTCTAAAGAAACTGTATCCTTCCCAACTATGAAGGACTACACAAAGTTCTCATAGGAAGCTGGTAATAAAACCAGCAAAATCAAAGCAGTATCTTCATCCTCAATCTTAACATCAATATTCCTGAGATCAAGTAATATTGTGTTCAACTGATGAAGATGATCTCTCAGTGGAGTCCCCTCATGCATCCTCAGGATGAATAGCCTTTGCTTCAGCAGCAACTTGTTGGTCAATGACTTAGTCATATACAGGCTTTCAAGCTTTAACCATAACTTGGCAGCGGTGTCTTCCTCAGCAACTTTTGTGATAACATCATCAGACAAGCACAACATGATGGTTGAATGTGCTTTCTCCTCCAGACTGGCATAATCTGCTGAACTGGCATCCCCTCTATCAGATGAAAGAGTCCACAATCCTTGTTGTTTTAACAAGGCCACATCTTGATTTGCCACAAACTGAAACTGTTCCTCCCTGTAAATTTATCAATCTTCACGTTCATTGCTAGCATCCTTCTAATTAAAGAACAAACCTTTGAGCATAAAATCTTAGCACCGGTCACCGGTCTTGGTGAAGATCAACTCTGTTCAACCTGCAACTCTTGAATCTTGAACCTTGCTCTGATACCATTTTGTTGAAAACACATACAAGAAGCTTTCAGTTTAAGAAGATAAAATAGAGGCAATGCAAGTGTAAAGAATGGCGGAAATTGATAAAACACAGAAACAAAGAGAACACAGTGATTTAACGTGGTTTCCCTCGTTGTGCCGCCTACTCCACGGACAGAAAAAGGAGATATATTATTATGTACAAAGTTACAAGGTATTCCTCACAAAGTGAAAGACACACTCTTGAAAGACACACTTTTGCATTGATTACAACATTGGTATTTAAGACACAAATCCCAAACCCTAACCGCCATAAGATCGTTGTCGGAATTATCATAAATACCCCATATGTGGACCCTAGCTCCAACTGTTATCCACCATATGAAACTGTTAAGGGCTATTTTATATGAATTTTTACGATATTTTTCCTATAAAATTTCCCCACATTAGTAATATTTGCATTGGAATTGGGCCTAAAATAGAATTATTGAGTAAAGTGGTTCTTAAATAAATAAATTGCAATAAAATGGGCTTAAGAGTGGGCTTTATTATAAGTTTTATATCATTTTGGGCCATATTATGTTTTTGCATTTTCTTAATCATGTTATAGATAATGATGAAATCAAAGGGATGAGGTGGAATGTAGATAAGATCAAGTGGTTGAGGAGTTTGTTAGAGAAAAAGAAGCAATTGTGCATCAACAAGTGGAGAGTCGTTGCATCTCAACCTGAATTCGATTCTGAAAAGTTAAACAGCGGTTGAAAAAGCAAATCGGCGTTCGAGCTAACAGGAGTTTGGAAGTCGAAAGCGAGCGTGAGTTGAAGCGGGCGTTCTAGTCTTTGGGCAGGCGTTGATCTGCGCAGATCTTTGTTTTTCTATAAATAGTCCTCGATTGTAATCACATGATATACATTATGAGATTCGACTTTTTTTTCGAAAAATTCTCTCAAAGAAAAAGCAGTCCCAAAAGCCTTCTTGGTGGCTGGGTTTCTTAGATTCAATTCACTTTTTAGCTTAGATTGTATGGATTTTTCTTCAAGCTGTGTAATCATTCGATCCATGGATAGCTAAACCGCTTTGGGCAGCATTGAGGATGCAACTTTCTTATTAATTCTCGTTTCTCATTCGATTTCTTGTGTTCTTCAATAGAGGTCAGATCTTTTATCTTGTTTTATTGTTAAATTTCATTTATATCGAGAGATGGTGAATGCATGATTGTTTCCTGAATGAAAATTCTGTGAATTGAGAACACCTTGCTATTTGATTGAACAATTGACTGTTAGCTAAAACGAGAGTTGCTCAGTTGTTGTTCAGGTCATTGAATTGAGAGATTTACACCTTGCTTGTTAATTGAATTGAACGTTTTGAGAGATTAGATCGTTTTGCTTTTGGATAGGTGGACCCGCCTCTATTAAGAAATGCAGTGAATCAATTATAAGACAACCTTTAATTTTTGAGTAAATTGTTGATCCAATGTTTGCCGCCTTTTTCCCAAATTGCTTGTTGATCAATTTCACAGATTTAAGCCTTAGTTTACTTTCCTGCATTGTTAATTTAATTTCTCTGCATTTTAACTTTCAGTCCGAACGATCCTTTCATAGCTTTGAATCAACTTTGATTCTCTGTCTATGCAATTGCTAGCTTTTAAATCTAAAACATAAGACGTGTTCATCAAACCATCTCCTGTGGATCGACACCACTTTACTTACCCTCTCAGTACTAGCAACTACCCGATATTCGGTCGGTTAGGAGTTAGTTTGCATTGTAAGTATCGGTTTTATAAATTTAGTTTGTTTTGATTATTGCAAAAATACTCCAAACAAAATGGCGCCGTTGCCGGGGAGGTGCTGTTTTTGATGTGTTTTTACTGTTTTAGGTGATAAAGAAAGCACTTAGGTGTTTTTGAAGTTGGTTTTTCTGAGGTTTTTCTCTCTGTTTCTGCTGTTTTTGCTCTCTGTTCAGTTGGAACGCACGGTTGGGACTTTAAACGCCCGTTCTACACTCTGAACGGACGTTTGAGATTTTGAACGAGCGTCTGGTTTGAACTGGCGTTCAGAATTCTAAACGCCCGTTCTGTTGTCCTGCTGCCTCTATGTTTCATTTCTTCTGTCGTTCCTGGATCACTTCTTTCGTTTGACTCCAGTTTATGTTAACTCGGAGTCAACAAGGCACTCTTATCTTTGATCCTGAGCTCGAACGATCTATAGTTCGGCCTAACCGCCGAAGAATCCGTTCTCGTACCCGAATTTTTGAAGAAAATTTGGAGGAGAAATTCCGGAAAGAAATTAAAGAGTTTGTCTTCAAGATGGCGGACGATACAAGGACCCTAGCTGATTATGCCAGACCAGGCATGGTCAGAGTCAATCCTGGAGTTATCATACCAGCCATTGCAGCTCCAACGTTTGAGCTTAAACCTGCTCTGATTCAAATGATGCAACATGCATCTATTTTTCATGGGTACCAATCTGAAAATCCTCACACCCATATCCATACATTTCTTGAAATCTGTGGTACTACAAAGTTACAAGGTGTTGGCGAGGATGTCATTAAACTCAAGTCGCTTTTCCATTCTCCTTGAAAGGTGAAGCCAAGGAAAGGTACAACTCTTTACCCGTTGAGTCTATCACAACATGGGAGGAATTGGAGAGAGAATTTTTAAGTCAATACTTTCCTCCATCTAAGACTCGCCTCGTGTCTTAGTGATATTTATACTTTCACTCAAGAAATTTCAATGAATCTTTCTTGAAGCTTTTAAGAGATTTAAATCTTTACACGAAAGTGCCTCATCACGGATTAGACTTGCAAAGGCAAGCTAATACGTTTCTGATGGTTTGACCGAGATGACCAAAGGCATGGTCAATAAACTCTGTGGTGGGACATTTCGAAGAAGACCCCACAAGAAGGATGGGCGTTGTTTGAGGATATAGCAAAGTATAACTATAATCCTTCGTACCAAGCTATCCAAGCACCGCACACGAAAATTGAAGAGTGAATATGCGAGAATCAATTGATTTCCTTACTCCAACAACAAAGTTGCTAATCTTTCCACGAATTCAATTCTCGATCTATGAATCGAAACTTCAATGAACGCCCAAGTTACGCTACTGCGATAATTGTAATCAAGTTGGCCATCTGTTTGGTCAATGTCAATTTCCACCTAACTATCAAGTCAATGCTATCCAACATGCGAGGCAGTATACGCCGATAGTTTGCCGACTTGTCTTTGTAGAGGGACATACGTCTCTCTGCTTGTCCTATGAACGAAAAAATCCTCAAGTCAATGCTTTTATGGCCAATCCAATCAAAGATTTCGAATCGATGTCGAGCCAAAGCAATTTCGAACCCGGGGTATAGCCCAGGTTCTCAAAACTTCAATAGGAATCCGAATAACTTTCAGAATCAATCCTCGAATTGTCCCACTTCTACTCCAAGATCTAATCAGAACTGGCCTAACAATCCTGCTTTCAACAATAGGCCCAGTCAATCTTTTAGTCGAGTTCTCAAAATCCTCCTGGATTTCTATCCCAAATGAAATTGTTACGAGGTTGGAAGAGCAAACAAAGACGATCAAGAACCTCGAGAGACAATTGGGATTAGCTGATTTAACAGCTTGCTTCCGCACCACTGGACATTTGCCAAGTTTCTTGAGAAAAACCCGAGTGGAAGTGGTCAAGTCAATCAAGCTAATCTGAGTCGATTAGCTTGCTCTTGTTCCATCTCCTTCCTACTACAGTCCAAGAAGACACGAATGCCATCGGCTTGAGATCCGGCACTCAACTCTCTCGTCCCACGAACCGGGAAACCACTAGCCCCTCTGCTAGTGGAAGTGCGGAGGAGGGAGTTGAGAAGGCCTATTTCCCCAATCCGATGAAGAGCACTCGGGAGACTAATCTTCCGAGGATAAGGTGGAAGGATCTAAAGTAGATGCTTTGTGAGCGTGAGAAATCTATTGAGAAAGCGGATGAGCCTATGAGGAAAGGAGTTGAAAAAGCTCAAAGATGGAAAGATCTTGAGGACCAAGCCGTGAGCTCCTCTCTTAAGAAAGTCTTTTCAGAAGACGAGTTGAAGAAGCTTCCGTTCCCTCCGAGAAAGACTAATATTCCTTTATGTGAAGACAAGAAATATGAGAAGGTACTCAACCTCCTGAAAAACACCCAAGTTAACTTGCCGTTATCTGACATGTTGGTTGAGATGCCCAAGTATACTAAATTTATAAAGGATGTGGTCTCGTCTAAGAAGAAGTTAGAGGGCATGGAAAGGGTGGTTGGTGAAGAATGTTCCATGATGAGTTATGACGATGTACCTGTTAAGAAAGGTGATCCTGGACGATTTGTCCTTACTTTGCAGATTGGAGGTCTTATTTTCCCTAATTCTTTATGTGATTTAGGAGCTTAAATTAGTCTTATGCCTTTATATGTGTGTCAACAACTCCAATTAGACCATCTTTTGGAACCTACCACTATGAGTATTCAGTTTGCTGCACGGATCCATCCAAGAAAGCAACAGGGATTTTAAAGGATTTGTTGGTTCAGGTCGATCGATTTACCTTTCCTGTGGATTGGTATGTCTTAGACATCCAACAACCCAATACACCCCTGATTCTCGGACGACCTTTTCTGTCTACTGCTAGAGCCCTCATCGATTGTGATGATGGGGCTAAAGTGACTTTGCGTGTTGGAAATGAAGAAGTGAGCTATAGTGTATCTAAAGCTATCAAAAGACCTTCTGAATGTCCAACCGGCTACTCTATCGAGGAATCATTTGATGATTTCAGTAATTTTCTAGATGAGCAAGTCCTTGCGATGGATTACGAATCTGAGCGCTTGATCGATAATCTGAATCAATATGGTAGGATAGATTTGAATGAGCTTGGATTCGAGGCGAAGATGAAGTTGCGGGGCATAAGAATCTTTAAGCCTTCGAGGAAGTGGATTTATTAGAAGCTATGTTGCTTTCCTCGATAATTTGCAAAGTAAAGTTTTAAAGTCTAGTTTGGAAGAACCTCCGATTGACCTTGAGTTGAAACCGTTACCGAAGCATTTAAAGTATATCTTCCTACAAGATGGTAACAAGCTTTCTCTCATCATTTCATCCAAACTATCCCGGATCGAGGAATAAAATTAATCAACGTCTTGAAAGAAAATGCACATGCTTTTGGATGGCAAGTCGGGGATATCAAGGGGATATCTCCGGACATCTGTATGCATAAAATCAAGACAGAAGATGGAGCTAAAAAAGTGAGACAACCGCAAAGGAGAGGTGAATCCTCATATGCGAGGAGGTTGTCAAGAAAGAAATCATCAAGTTGTTAGATATGGGAATCATATATGCCATCGCAGGCATGTGATTGGGTGTCGCCAACTCAAGTAGTTCCCAAAAAGGGGAATTACAATTGAGAAAAATGAAAAGGGAGAAGAGGTTGCTATAAGACTTGTGACTGGTTATCGAGTTTGCATTGATTATAGAAAGCTTAACGAAGTCACAATGAAAGAGCATTTTCCTCTTCCTTTCATTGACCAAATGCTTGAGCGTTTGGCCGGCCATGCTTTCTACTATTTTCTAGATGGCTATTCTGGTTATTTTCAAATTCCCATTGACCCGAAAGACCAAGAGAAGACCACCTTCACGTGTCCCTATGGTACTTTCGCCTACAGGCGAATGCCATTTGGTCTCTGTAATGCCCCAGCTACATTTCAACGATGTATGTTGGCGATATTTGACGGACTCGTGGAGAAATGTATGGAAATTTTTATGGACGATTTCTCGGTTTTTGGTCAAACTTTCGATGATTGTCTTACGAATCTTGATCTGGTCTTTGAACGATGTGTGGAAAAGAACCTTGTCCTCAATTGGGAGAAATGTCATTTCATGGTTGAGGAGGTATCGTTCTTGGCCATAAAATTTCATCCAAAGGTATCGAGGTGGATAAGGCGAAAGTGGAAACTATTGAGAAAATGAGCTTTCCAACTAATGTCTGCGAGATTCGCGGTTTTCTTGGACATGTGGGTTTCTGGCACGATTTATTAAAGATTTTTCCAAGATTGCTAAACCTTTATCCAACCTACTTCGTAGTGACGTTGAGTTTCATTTTGATGACGAGTGCAAGCAAGCATTTGAAATGCTTAAGTATCAGTTAATATCTGCTCCTATCTTGATCTCGCCAGATTGGAATCTTCCTTTTGAACTCATGTGCGATGCATCTAACTACGCGGTTGGTGCAGTTTTAGGCCAACGAGTGCAAGGAAAATTCCAACCGATCTATTATGCGAGTCATACTCTAAACCCCGCACAAGTTAACTACACTACAACGGAAAAGAAGCTGCGGCGGTTGTGTTTTCTATGGATAAATTCATGATTACTTATTGGGAGCTAGAGTTATAGTCTGGACAGATCATGCTGCTCTGAGTTATTTGTTGAAGAAGCAAGACGCTAAACCGCGCTTACTACGTTGGATTCTTACCCTACATTGATGTGGAAATAAAAGATATAAGGGGTAGTGAAAACGCAGTAGCGGATCATGTTTCGCGATTATTGAGTAAGAAAGAGGATGCCCCTGACGATATTGATCTGTACTTTCCTCTTGAAAGTGTTATGCTTGTTGATAGTCAAGATTCTGAAATTCCGTGGTATTCTTCAATCGTAAATTACCTCCATTCCCAGTATCTAAATCCCGAGTTTTCGTATCAGGAGAAGAAGAAATTCTTCTCTGATCTCAAGTATTATGTCTAGGAAGAACCGTATCTTTTTAAGATCTGTAAAGATGGGTTGCTTCGCCGGTGTGTCCCTGAATCTGAGCAACGGGACATAGTTGAACAATGTCATAATGGTCCCACTCTGAGGCCACTTCGGTCCCTGGAAGACCGTTGCGAAGATATTCCAATCTGGTTTTTACTGGCCCTCAATTTTTAAGGATACTAAAGCCTTTTGTAAAAGCCGTGAAAGGTGCCGGAAGAACCGGTGCTTTGACAAGAAGATATGATATGCCGTTAAAACCCATTCTCAGAGTGTGAGGTGTTTGATGTGCTGGGATTGACTTTATGGGTCCCCTCCCATCCTCATGCGGGAATAGATACATCCTCGTCTGTGTAGACTATGTGTCTAAATGGGTGGAGGCTATCGCCACTCCTCACAATGACCATAAAACAGTCATGAAATTCTTAAAGAAAAATATTTTCGCAAGGTTTGGCTGCTCGAGAGCCTTAATCGATGTGAGGGGGGACGACTTTTGTAATCGACCACTGGACAAAGTATTAGAAAAATATGGTGTTAGGCATAAATCCGGTACACCATACCATCCTATGACCAGTGGTCAGGTGGAGCGTAGTAACCAAAGTCTCAAGAAGATCTTAGAAAAGACGGTTAACAGTCATCGGACGGACTGGAGTCTGAAACTGGATGATGTACTATGGGCTTACAGGACAGCTTACAAGACACCTATGGGTACATCTCCATATCAAATGGTTTATGGAAAGCCATGTCATCTGCCGGTTGAACTTGAGCATAAAGCTTCTTGGGCGGCGAAAGTTCTGAATTTTGATTCCAAAGCTTGTGGTGAGCACGGACTTGGCGGATGCATGAGCTCGATGAGTTCAGACTCCGAGCTTATGAGAGCTCCAGGATCAGCAAGGATAGAATGAAGCTCCTTCACGATGCAAAGATAAAAAAGAGAGAATTTCATGTGGGAGAGTTGGTTTTACTATATAACTCTCGTCTACATCTCTTCCCTGGAAAGTTACGGACACGATGGTCCGGACCTTTCAAAATTCTCAACATTTTTCCCGGAGGTGTTCTAGAGCTTAAAGGATATGGCGATCAACCCTTCAAAGTTAATGGTCAAAGATGTAAGCACTACATCGGTCAACCGAAAGAAACACCTTTGATTGTTAAGTTCCTCGATATTTTCGGATGTTGTAGTCCGAAGCCGATGATTTTGATGAATTTTACGCTGAGTTATTCACCGAGGAAGATAACACTGATTCTATGGAGGAGGTCCTTGCCGGCAGTTGGGATATGGAGGAGTTGCGTCGAGAAATGATATCAAAGAATAGACAAAAGAAAAAGGAGTCTACCACGAGGACACTTCAGCATCTTTGGCAGATTTTTCGTAAACTCACTCATGGTATGCATTATGTCTACCGTCACCCTGACAATCACGCTTTGCATAATGTGGCGAGTAGAAAAGTGAAATGGCCCGATCCGGGTTGAGTTTCAACGGTTTGTCGAGCTACCGACAATAACTGAAGCGCTACTAGGAGGCACCCTAGATATCCTTTTCTTTCTATTTGCGTTGTTTGCTTTCTGTTTCGTTTTTGTCTGTTTGTCTAGCTTTTGACGAGCGTTTCCTTTCCCGAACATAAATTTATCTCTTTTCCATTTGCTCTCTTCCATTAGTTGACTTGGATACTTTTATGTGAACTTATCTAGCACTTTATTCATACATAGAGGATCCGTATTCCCTTGTTTTATCATTTCACCTATAAATCTATCTTTATCTCTATTATATGCATGTTTCCCCATCTCCCCTCGATTTTTCTTGTTGTGTTTCTCAAGTGTTACAGGTGCACTATCCGTTTTTTTATTGTGCTTAATGCTTCATATGTGGACATCGTTGGTATTTTTCATGCTACTGCCTGACCACCGATATCCGACTTCGATAAAACGAGCTAAGTACCCCTAATTGTTTTTTTTTTCGACACAACTTGAGGACACGTTGTGATTTAAGTGTGGGGGAGGGGAATAGTCATACGTTTCTATATCACTTTTACTCTTATTTTTATGATTCCATGCAAAATGAGCTAAACTTGAAATTTTGTTTTGTCCCGAATAAGCAGGCATGCCTATGTTCGATGCTATAAAGAATTGACGCTTTATAATGCATATGTCTAGTAGGTTAGATGTCTCACCCGACATTACGTTTCACATACCATATTAGATGATGAACTAATTTTTTAAGCTATACCCAGTTAGACTGAGTGATTGATTATTTTATGGATACCTAGTGCTTAATGTTAATGTCATGAAACCAATGATAGTTTAAGTATTTGGAGTCAGAGTATGATATATTGTGAATATCTCAAAGTTTGAATGTGATAAGTAAAACGTGACTTTAGTCTTGAATTAATAATGAATAATTCTTCGCTTGAGGTATTATGCTCGGTGAGGTTTGTATAGCTTATGGCTAAGAACCACCGCCCGACCCGTAAATCTCGTATAAGCGATGTAATATAAATAAGTAAGTCGGAAGTCGGTCTATGATTTGAGTAGGTAGGGCATTATCTCGAAATGTCCTATACCACTATGATGACCAAAAGCTCACGACAATCGGAAAAGCTACCTTATGATTTGAGTAGTTAGGGCATTATCACGAAATGTCCTATTCTCGCTATGACGGGGAAAAAGCTCATTACGAAGTGCGTTAAAAAGTGAAATGGGAAATGTTGGAAATAATAATAACAATCAAGACTCGATTATCGTTTACCTTATACCCAGTATAAACAAGAGATATGTTGTAGGGACTATCCTCTGAGTATGTCGGAAATGTCCTAAATACCTCCGTTGTCTTTTTCATGACAGAAGATGTTTTATAGGGTATTTGTGATCTATACTTAGTCTGATTGTGGTATTAGCCGGTTTGCTTGAACTTGATTCAAGATTGGTTTTAGTGGAAGTTTAATATGGTTTTGCACACACACATAAGGGTGAGCTTCTAATTTCCTTGCTATGCATTCTATTGTTGTATTGACTTTTCGTTTCGAACCATGGCGATGTTTTGTTTTGCTCGGACGAGCAAAAGGCTAAGTGTGGGGAGTTGTTAAGGGCTATTTTATATGAATTTTTACGATATTTTTCCTATAAAATTTCCCCACATTAGTAATATTTGCATTGGAATTGGGCCTAAAATAGAATTATTGAGTAAAGTGGTTCTTAAATAAATAAATTGCAATAAAATGGGCTTAAGAGTAGGATTTATTATAAGTTTTATATCATTTTGGGCCATATTATGTTTTTGCATTTTCTTAATCATGTTATAGATAATGATGAAATCAAAGGGATGAGGTGGAATGTAGATAAGATCAAGTGGTTGAGGAGTTTGTTAGAGAAAAGAAGCAATTGTGCATCAACAAGTGGAGAGAGCCGTTGCATCTCAACCGAATTCGATTCTGAAAAGTTAAGCGGGCGGTTGAAAAAGCAAACCGGCGCGTTGAGCTAACAGGGAGTTTGGAAGGCGAAAGCGAATGCAGAGTTGAAACGGGCGTTACAGTCTTTGGAGCAGGCGTTCGATCTGCAGATTTCTTTGTTTTTCTATAAATAGTCCTCGATTGTAATCACATGATATACATTATGAGATTCGACTTTTTTCAGATCGAAATTCTCTCAAAGAAAATAGTCCCAAAAGCCTTCTTGGTGGCTGGGTTTCTTAGATTCAATTCACTTTTTAGCTTAGATTGTATGGATTTTTCTTCAAGTTTGTGTAATCATTCGATCCATGGATAGCTAAACCGCTTTGGGCGGCATTGGGGATGCAACTTTCTTATTAATTACGTTTTCTCATTACGATTTCTTGTGTTCTTCAATAGAGGTCGATCTTTTAGCTTGTTATTGTTAAATTTCATTTATATCGAGAGATGGTGAATGCATGATTGTTTCTGAATGAAAATTCAGTGAATTGAGAACACCTTGCTATTTGATTGAACAATTGACTGTTAGCTAAAACGAGAGTTGCTCAGTTGTTGTTCAGGTCATTGAATTGAGAGATTTACACCTTGCTTGTTAATTGAATTGAACGTTTTGAGAGATTAGATCGTTTTGCTTTTGGATAGGTGGACCCGCCTCTATTAAGAAATGCAGTGCATCAATTATAAGACAACCTTTAATTTTTGAGTAAATTGTTGATCCAATGTTTGCCGCCTTTTTCCCAAATTGCTTGTTGATCAATTTCACAGATTTAAGCCTTAGTTTACTTTCCTGCGTTGTTAATTTAATTTCTCTGCATTTTAACTTTCAGTCCGAACGATCCTTTCATAGCTTTGAATCAACTTTGATTCTCTGTCTATGCAATTGCTAGCTTTTAAATCTAAAACATAAGACGTGTTCATCAAACCATCTTCCTGTGGATCGACACCTTACTTACCCTCTTCAGACTAGCAACTACCCGATATTCGGTCGGTTAGGAGTTAGTTTGCATTGTAAGTATCGGTTTTATAAATTTAGTTTGTTTTGATTATTGCAAAAATACTCCAAACAGAAACTCAGCTTAAAATTGACTTTCCTAGACTTGCAACCAACTGCTCAAATGCGAACTCAAAGAAAACTCGATGAGACTGAATTGATCACGACTTGGGAAAAACACAGTTGCACTTCATCAAACTGGTTTTCACAGAACTGAATATATACTTAACTGAACTGACCATCATTCTCAGTCTCAGTTTTCCAGATTATTTCCACCAGATTATTCATCAGTTTAAAGGTCAAGTCACCAAAACTGACAGCAGGTTTGATGGATATTTGGGAGATTGATAGTTCGAAGACTACTACTTGAATGAATAATTATGTACTTTATTCAATTGGTGCTCAATGGCGAAGTATGAGACAACCAAGGAGCAGGACAACACGGCCGCAGCCTATGGCCCTCGCCGATTTTCAGGGCCCCGTTTTCATGTAATATAAGTGTATTTTAGGTCAATTTTTATTTTTTACTCAAGCTAAAAAACCGGTAATACCCGAATTTATAGCCGAATTTGGTGATATAAAGTCTAATCAAATTCCGTTACATTTTTTTAACGCTCATAAACATAGTATACCTCCAAAATAGTTGTGATATATTATTTTTTTCATAGGGTCGAGGGCCCTGATTTTTTATGGCCTAGAGCCTCCGATTACACAGAGACGGCCATACCAAGGAGGTAAGGAATCATCTGGCACGGCTATATGCTATTAAATTGTACCAATGTATATAATTTTGTTCAGCTTCTAACTGACTTATTTAATAAACAAGGCCGGCCCTGAGCATAGACCCAAGAAGCCTGGGTCTATAGGGCCCCAAAAAATATAGGTGATTTTAGGACCCCGGAACGCTAAATAGTTTAATAATAATAACTGTTCATTAACTCAATCCAACAAATACTTCTTGAAATCTTTTTCTTACTTAACATTGAGTTTTTAAGTTGGCCCAGTATCACAGTCTTTTGATTTTTCGTCCTTTACTGCCGTTGATAATTTTTTTGTTCTATTTTTTTTAACCTTATCAGTATTGGAAATGACATTCCGTCTTTCCGCTATTCTACTTTTCATGTACTGATGATAACCTTATAACCATTATATATATTGAGAAGAGTATATATTATTCTATATTTATTAGAGATTTTGCTTCTAAATGTGTTACAAAAGATATTTATAAATACCATGTAAATTCTCCAAAAAAAAAAATGATGTAAATTTTGTAAATAAAAACAACTTTTTTTTTGCTCGTAACGGGGTTCAAACACTAGTCTACATGACCGATTATAGTCTAGCTCATCACTAGACCGATGTACCTTATGCATAAAAACACCTCATTGTTGTTTAAATAAATAAAATATACACAGAGTCGAATGTCACTCGACAATATTAATTGGAAAAATATATGGGAGCCTTTAAAGGCACCACATGTAATCTACTTGGGCACCCAAATTAAGGGGCACCACATTTTCGCATACAAATCTATTTTAGACACCACATTGATTTTTACATCTACTCATTGAACCACACTATAATTACAAAATTGCCATTTATACTTAAGGCACCACACTTGAAAATCAAATTTCCACTCTTATCAAAATAATTACAATACATCACATTAATTTTTTATTTTTATGAATTCATCCCATTTATACTTAAGGCACCACATTTTTTCCCTCCAAATCAATTTCCATGATCGTTCCTCCTCCATCGCCCAAAGGTTTTCAACACATAATCCTTCTTCCTTCATCTCCTTCTCAACCTTATTTCATCTCTCTCTTACTCATATCACCATTATCATTATCTTCTTCTTCTCTTGAAAAATTTCATTTTTTTGGAAAGTTGTGATTTTTTTTTTTGAGTAAGAAAGTCGTGATTTTTTTTAGGAAGAGATTTCGATAGAAGATATGAAGAGTCTCCAAGATGACATCGTGGAAAACAATGAGGTAATTCCTAGTGATTTGTCTTACTTTGTTTCATTGAAATGAATCACCCCTTTTCTTTTCCAATGGAAATCAATCCACCTGTTTAAAAAATGTGTGGATTTATATACATGATATTCCGTATGAACTGAGATTTGTTATAACATTTACTTCCAAGTGACCGTAAGGATTAGTTGGATGAAGCAACCACTTTGAAACTACTGGAAAGGTGATTACTATTTCTGTTCGTTACCTCCTTTCTTCCATGAAATGATCACTGTTTAGTGTGGAAATGGATGCCTTTTTGGTATATCTAATGTTTTTATTTCTTTTACGTATAATGAGGTGGAAGTGAAGACATAATTAATACATAGAGTGCATTATTTTATGCTGACTTGAAGCTTTCTCATACCCCATCTTAAACTTGTTCTTCAAGGTCACCATAATTTTCTATCTGAATTTGAATATCTTCTTGTTCCAAAATAAAGGAGCAAGCTCATCTATTAGGTTAGTAAAGAGTTGAAGATAAAAAAGAGATTAATGTTTGTCAAATACCGAAAGAAATGACATGAATCTATTTCATCCAGTTTACAAAACAGTTTAAAAGCATAAACTTGAATCATATATAGAGACTACTTTAAAAGCAAACTAGAAACAATGCATAAAATATGCCTTATTAACTACTAATGTTTATCTTGCAATATGTGATTAGTATCATTAGGTACCCACTTTAATTTCCATGTTCATTCTCTTATCTACTTGGTGTATTCATGTTACTTGTCTTTATATATAGCTTGATTATATACTTGACTAAACAGACAATACCAAAATAATCAAGAGTACAACATGTTTACAGCCTATCATGACTGCATGCCTTGTGAAACTTGGGTATATGACGAGCCAACATCTCACGTGAAATGAGAAATCACACCATTCTTATAATAAATTGAGCTACAACAAGTGCAATTCAACTAGTCATACATCGAGTACGATCCTTAGATCGAAATACTTTATAATACATTGCGTTTAACGAACTGTATCTTACAAAGAACTTTTCGGAAACACATAAAGCAAGTAAATGCTCATACAGACATGTTTAGGCCATATTATTTCCTATGTGATCATACAAAGGCCCATAACAACACCATACTACCAACTTATCTATATTATTCATATGAATATACATAAAACAAATTTGTAGAAATTACTGAAAAACATATTGTACTTGAAATTACAATGTATTAACACAGTACTGAATGAAAATCGGACCTAGATAGGTCAACCAGATTGCAACTCCCACAAACTGGGTCATGGAGCCGATCGTTCAGCCTCTCATGTTCGTTATCTGCGCTACAACTACCCGACAACTATTCTACGCACATAATCATGTCCGATAGTTTACTAAAAAAACAATATATATCCCGAAAAACATGAACTTTATGATGAAAATGGGGTTTTTTATAAGAAGACATTCTTACTTCATTAAGCAAAATTTTCCACGAGCAAACCATGATCAAACTTCATCTCTACGCAAATCTACAAAGAAGAAACATAAACCAACATGAATTCTACGAAATTCTAAGCTAACCAAGATCAAAGCTAATTAAGACCATTTATGAAAATATTAGACTTTTAACTTCTAAAGAGGATTCTGGATTCAAAACAATTTCTCCAACTTGATCGGCTTCAAATTTACCCCGTGATCTGCAAAACGAATACAAAAACAATCAATAGAGCTGTGGACCTCGACTAGGTCACTTCTCATGTTCTAGTGGTTGAGAAGCCGACTTGACTTACCTGGTTGAACATAGATTCGCGAAATTCTTAAGTCTGGGGCCTCTTGGAACCCATTTATAGATATTTCAGAGTCTCATAGATCGGTTTTCCTTTTTTTTTTCTTAAAGCCCCGGTATCCGGAACTCACTGGTCCGACTAATCCGGAGTTCGGCTCGGGTCGTGCCTGCAGAGTCTGACTCTTACTCAGGGGTAGGGCTGGCCAAGAGCTCTTTCAACATGGCGCCTCAGAGGAGAATCGAACCGGTGAACTCCCCAGGCATTCTCAAGTCACTTACCACTTGAGCCAAGCTATTTGGTTATGTTTTTTTTAATTTTTAAACGAACTTTTTTATTAAAAAACAATAAGTGGAACGTCCACAGCTTACAAGGAAAAAACACAAAGTGATTACATCAAATAACCATTAATCTAAGTTCCAAGCTAATCTGAGATTTCTGGTTCGGTTTTCTTTTTTAAAGCCAAAGAAAAACTACAAAAACTTTATAAAAAAATCTAATTCAAAAAAGCGAAAATACTCTTATAAAGAGGTGAGAGATTTTATATAGTAAATCAAATAATAGACATCTTAATTACTAGGTGATAAAGAATGAATAAATTGTAACCAACTTAGGACACATTACTTAACTAATGGTCCATAATACTGCTGCTTTTGCAAAAAACTTTCTAATCCAGCCTTGTGGACTGGATCTTTTCCGGTTTGGATTTCTTCTTTGGTGCGCATCGAAGAAGAAGCTAGACGGTCTTCATCAGTGTAATGTTTGTTCCTTTAATGATATTTACGTTTCTGAAAAAAAAAAAAAAAAAATATTGGGACAGATTGTCTACACTCTTAAATGATAAGAAATAAAGTAGTGCATTTACTGGCATCAATTGGTTTTAGTAGAATGGTAAGAACTTGATTTCTAATATGGTATCGGAGCCAGAGGTCACGATATCGAACCCTGGTTGGACATTATTTAAAAAAATAAAATGCAAGTGTTGGGTAAAATTGCCCGCACTTTAGAGGTGTTGTTGGGACAGATTTTCTACACTCTTAAATGATAAGAAATAATAAGAAATAAAGTAGTTCCTATATTTACTGGCACCAATTGGTTTTAGTACAACGATAAGCGCTTACTAATGATTCATAAAAATAAAAGTGAATTCTTTACATGTTATTCCACCTTTGTGACTTCGTTCTAAATTGGGAAAATTCTGATGTGCACTGATCATAACGTGGATACCTTTTTTTTTTTTTTTATTGTTTTGAAGGGGATACCTTATTTTAACACCTAGAATCTTTAGAGCTTCTACATGTATTTACTGCAATATACATGAAATACACATTTATATGTTTAATACATCTTCTACTACATGCTTTCATCACCGATTTTCATGGTGGGATCTAGATCAATCATTGATTCCTAAATATGCGGTGATTAACAATTAAATGTGATTAGCGAGAGATGCTATTACTACCACGGGTATACTACAATGAATGACACAACACACTTTTACACCGTTGATATTGATCATGTTATATGATTTATTAATGATACAAAAGTGTGTTGTGTCATCATGTAACACCGCTCTTCGGTATTTAAATGCGACAAATGTCCTTCAATTACCCTATATGCAGGGCCGGCCCTAGGGTCGGGCAAGATGAGCGACCGTCCAGGGCCCACGATATTAGGGGCTGAAATTACATTGTTGATGTAACGCCACCAGACCCCGGGTCTGGTAGCGCTAAATGAGTCATAAATGGTCCGATCAGCTGCTTAGACCGCCGTCCTCGCTTGGTCTAAAAGGGATAACCCGAGTTGATAAGACATTTATGTCTCACACTTATATGAGAGTGAGCAGGACTTTATTTTACTGATATGGGAATTTACATTCTCTCCCCCTTATAAGGGACTGACGTCCACGCCAGGACAGCCAAGACTTGCCCCGGTGGACTTGTCCAGTTCGTCCCTACCATAGGATTCTAGAGGTGGCCCCCACCGCCTCTTACGGTGTGACACTTAATTATATACGTGCCGGGCGTTCTTTTCCGGATAAGGACTCGGTATCCGAAACAGGGACGTCACAGTTGCAATAGTGTAAATGTTATATAAAAAGACCCAAATTTTATATCTTAATAATAATGTATATTAGTTTAGTGGGAAATGGTGGTATTTGTTCTAAGTGACTCGAGTTTGATTTTGGCAAATGACAATATACGATTATTTTTAATTTTTTATTGTAATGATATATGAATTACTGTTACACCATTTGTGGAATAATGTTCCGAATGAAAAAAACCTATCAGTGACATCCTCTTTCCCGTAATTTTTTTTCTGGTCATCTAATGCGCTTAAAAAAAACCTTTCTGCAATTTAATCTACCATCTTTCATCCCTCTTATTTCTCCTTCCACTACCCGTTGCACGCACGGCTCAAGGCCTCCATTCAAGTACATTTTTTTTGTTGCAGAAAACTCATTTCAATAAAAACCTTAAACAAGACAACAATGGATTAGAGATACCACAAAACAATAACAAAAGTTAACATAAATCAAAACCTCTTTATTTTAGTCTTGCTTCGGGCCTATTAAATGTCAGGAACGATCCTGTCTTAATGGAGGCATGTTGCCTTGACACATGTCCATTAAAACGACCCCACCATATGAATGAGAATGTCATGATTCTAACAAGCCAAAACAAAAGAGTATATATATTTTCATGAATGCGTACAAGGTGTTTTAGGCCATGCATTTGGTACCTTAGTTCCCCCCTCATTCACTGTTGCAATCTGTTGGAAAACTTAAACAAATACATGTGGCTAAGATATGATATGTAATTCCTGGCATTCAATTCAAGTGGTCCTTAAAAGTCTTTGTTAATTAAGCAGTCTATATATCCAATACATAAAATAACAACAAAATAACAAAACAACAAAATTTGTGTGTGTAACGCCCCAAACCCCTACCAGTAGCGTTAAATGAGTAATAAATAAGACGGCCAATCGCTTAAACCACCGCCTCGCTTATTTAAAAGAAGCTAACCCGAGTTGATGAAGACATTTATGTCTCACACTTATATGGCAGAAATACTTCCTATGCGGATATTACATTCTCCCTTATAAAGCGATTAGCGTCTCCATTATGACGGCCAAAATCAAGTTTCCGATCGTCCTTACCGTAGATAATTGTGAGCGCCATCCTTACACCGCTTTTTGCACGGTCACGGTAGCATGATAGATAGTTGAGTAGTTAGCTCGATACTTATTCTCAGACGCCTGCACTCTCGCTTGATAATAAGTTAAATGAGTCATAAATGACCTTGGCCAATCAAGAAACTGCATTTCGCTGGCTTTAAAATTAACTGAAGTTGATGTCAGATATATTCCTTCTTGATAGCATATTTTCAGGCTGAAATCATATTTGTTTTTTACACTCTGTTAGAATATATATGTATAGAATAGAATAGTATTTTATTATAGTTTGGGATATATTATTTTTTTCATAGGGTCGAGGGCCTTAATTTTTTATGGCCTAGAGCCTCCGATTACATAGAGACGGCTCTGCCAAGGAGGTAAGGAATCATCTGGCATGGCTATATGCTATTAAATTGTACCAATGTATATAATTTTGTTCAGCTTTTAACTGACATATTTAAATAAACAAGGCCGACCTTGAGCATAGACCCAAGAGGCCTGGGTCTATAGGGCCCCAAAAAATTCAGGTGATTTTAGGCCCCAGTCCGCTAAATCGTTTAATAATATTAATTGTTCATTAACTCAATCCAATAAATACTTCTTGAAATCTTTTTATTACTTAACATTGAGTTTTTAAATTGGCCCAGTATCACAGCCTTTTGATTTTTCGTCATTTATTGCCGATGATAATTTTTTTGTTCTTATCTTTTTTTAACCTTATCAATATTGGAAATGACATTCCGTCTTTCCGCTATTCCACTTTTCATGTACTGATGATAACCTTATAACCATTATATATATTGAGAAGAATATATATTATCCTATATTGATTAGAGATTTCGCTTCTAAATGTATTAGAAAAGATATTTAGAAATACCATGTAAATTCTTTAAAAAAAAATGTCATGTAAATTGTGTAAATAAAAACACCTTTTTTTTTGGTTGAAAATAACAAGGTTCGAACAATGGCCTACATGCCAGATTATAGTGTAGCTCACCACTAGACCGTTGCACTTTGTGCATAAAAACACCTTATTGTTGTTTAAATAAATAAAATATACACAGAGTCGAATTTCACTCGACAATATTAATTTACAGGCATCACATGTAATCTACTTGGACACCCAAATTAAGGGGCACCACATTTTCACATACAAATCTACTTTAAGCACCACATTGATTTTTACATCAACTCATTGCACCACACTATAATTACAAAATTGTCATTTATACTTAAGGCACCATACTTGAAAAATCAAATTTCCATTCTTATCAAAATAATTACAATACATCTCATTAATTTTTTATTTTTATGAATTCACCCTCTACCCTCGGCACCACATTTTTTCCCTCCAAATCAATTTCACCATGATCGTTCCTCCTCCTGCACAAAGATTTTCTTCCTCACCAAGATTCTTCATCTCTTCATCTTCTTCAACACATAATCCTTCTTCCTTCATCTCCTTCTCAATCCTATTTCATCTCTCTCTTACTCATATCACCATTATCATTATCTTCTTCTTCTCTAGAAAAATTTCATTTTTTTTAGAAAGTTGTGATTTTTTTTTGAGTAAGAAAGTTGTGATTTTTTTTTTTTGAAGAAGAGATTTCGATTGAAGACATGAAGAGTCTCCGAGATGAAATTGTGGAAAACAATGAGGTAATTCCTAATGATTTGTCTTGCTTTATTTCATTGAAATGAATCACCCCTTTTATTTTCCAATTGAAATCAATCCACCTGTTTCAAAAATGTGTGGATTTATTTATGTGATATTCCGTATGAACTGAGATTTGTTATAACATTTACTTTCAAGTGACTGTAAGGATGTGTTGGATGAATCAACTACTTTGAAACTACTGGAAAGGTGATTACTATTTCTGTTCTTTTCCTCCTTTCTTTCATGAAATTATCATGTTTAGTGTGAAAATGGATGCCTTTTTGGTATATCTAATGTCTTTATTTCTTTTACGTATAATGAGGTGGAAGTGAAGACATAATTAACACGTAGAGCACATTACTTTATGCTAACTTGCAGCTTTGTAAAATATGAGACAACGCTTTCGAAAAAAATAAATACATTATGAGACGATCTTCTCCACACATGTGAAAAAAAAGACAATCTGTGCTAAGGAGAATATGCTTGTGTAGAACCATTTTGGGCTACACATTTATATGTCTATGGCATGATTTTTCAATGGAATTCCTAGATATTAATGTGCAAGAAATTTCAAGGGTAAATAGGCTTCAAGAAGTAGGAATATTTTTCCTTGATAGTTGATACGCACTGCGGACAATTCATAGTAGTTTTATGCATGCCCTTGAGGATGAAATCATGAGACACGGGCACTTGACCAGGCAAAAGAAAGAAGTGTGATGCGTGGGACGCTAAGACTAAAAATTGTTTTTTGTTATTTAGTCCAGTTATGTGTCGATCCCACAAGGTGTTCCACGCACTTGTATCCTTTGGTCTTGTGGAAAAGGGAAAGGAAAAAGAAAAAAAAAATGATTGATTTGTGTATCAATCATATTGGGAAGGGATTGACAATGGTGTTAGAGAACTGGCCTCATGAAGATTTGCTTCTTTTGTGCCATTATTCCAGTATTTCGCAGGTAGGTTGTAAAACTTAGACTGCATCTTGGTTGCATCTGGTCCTCCAAAAGGCTTCTTCCCTGTTCAAGGGTAAACAAGTGGATTGATTTTTATGACATCTCTCTCACGAGGCTAAAAAATATTTACTTCCAATAGGCATTCTATTGCTTGTTTTTGCCTTGTTTGTTCTCTCCAAAGTTTCTTCATGACATTATATTGTTTGTTTCATGTTATAAGCATTGCATATTAGATTGAAACTGTAGTGTAATTCCAAAGAAAATGATGAAGATGATTGTGTGCCAAGTGTTGATGAGCTAATAGCCGAGGACATTGGCATTCAGAAGGAGGAGAATCCCCAACCTTCACAATCCAATACGCAAATTGTTGAGTACAATGTCATAGAACCTGTGATGGTGGAAACTAGGGATCCATTCATGACAGAAAGGGTAGGTAAAATGTCTTTATGTAATTTGTTGACATAAATGAATTTAATACTTACTCATTGACAACTGACATTTTCATTTAACCTTTTTGGTAGGTTTTTAAGACAGAAAATGAAGCCGTTGAATGGTTAACCATTCAAGGAAGATTGGCTGGGGTGGTTCTTGTTAAAAGGAGGTCAGACTACAAAACAAGTCTAAACCCTTATGTGAAATTTGTTTGTGAGATGGGCTATGATATGCGTGTAAACCACCATGCAAAAGGCGATGCCACGAAAGTCATTGGTCAGAGAAAGCTTAAGCCAGGGTTGTCATCAACAAAGAAATGTGGTTGTCCGTTCTTAATCTTATTGAAAAATGACAAGAAGCTTGATGGTTGGAACATAACTATAAAAAACGTATTCCATAACCACAGCCTCGCACGATCGGAGTTGGGTCATGCTTTTTAGGGGAGGTTGAAAGCGGATGAGAAGGAGCTTGTGGCAACATTGATTAAGACCAGAGTGCCACCTAGGAAGATACGAGAAGAATTGAAAGTATTAAATCCTCAAAACACAAACTACGCCGCAAACGATATACAATAAAAGAGTTAAGTTGAAGAAGGCAGAGTGAGGCAACCGTACTGTGATACATGAAATAAAAATCCAAAATTTTCACTCGTAGCTAAAAATCAACCAAACCAGTGCTAATTCCAGCATAGTTCCTACAACCAAATTGCGTACCTGTGCAAGATTTTGGAGGAAGGGCAGCGGCAAGCAACAGAGGAGTGGCAACGTAAAGATATGGTAATTAGTGTTTTGATTTTGAGGGTAAATGTATTTTTTTTTCCTGTAGTGGATTGAAAATATTTTGTAAATTTGAGGGACTAATTCATAAATAAATAAAATGACAATAGTAAAAAGGCTCTGGAAATTATATATTTGATTTTTTTTACAAGTGGTGTATTAAGTGTGATCATCACTTAAATTTGAAAGTGTGGTGCCAAAGGTAAGCATATGTTTTTAAGAGAGATGTGGTGCCATAAGTAAAAAAAATGTGGTGCCTTTAAAGGCACCCAAAAGATATTTGTGCTCTTTCAGCGTAATGATTTGAGCGTTCAAGAATTTATTTGGCCAAGTTACATATTTGGCATTGAGTGAAACCTCTGAATAGCGAGAGGTATATATATCGCTCGTAGAGAAGAGCAGCTAGCGACCGATATAGTTTTATATGACCCTTCGTCATGATTTTTAGGGATTGCGTGGGACAATTCTACATCATAATCTTCTCCATCGATCCTATTGATTCAGTGGCAAACAAAATGTTAGAATAAGAAATTCGGCGTAAGTCTTACACGCCTAAAGGAATTGTCTCACCATTGACCCCATCTCTGTGTTTGCAACACCTCAGCCATATTACTAATAACTAAAACTGGTCGTATGTAAATGTATCTCATGATGAATGTGCTTTATGTAAGCAAAAAAGGTTATTGGAAGGCTCAATTCTCATTGTTGTTGAGGAAATGTAATATCCCACAACCTCCATAGCCTAGTAACTCCAACTATGTAACGCCCGCATCAATCTTTTGTACCATCTTCACGGACACCAATGCAAGAGCTTCAACCGAATTCTTGGCCACCTCAGCAAACCAATGTCATGGCTGCACCATCACTAGATCCATATTTTTTTGAGTATTTTCAAAAGTTTTTCAATTCTCAGCCGCATGCCATGTCGGTTGCCTTCATATAGGTTTGTCGTCTTCTGACCTTTTAAGTATACCTTCCAGCTCATGTGTCTTGGATTCAGGTGTGTCTCTTCGTATGTCTTTTAGTATGTCTCTTGGATTCAGGTGCGTCTTCTGATAATCATTCGTTCTTAATAATTCATCCATGTCCATTATGACTGGTGATGGCACTCATATGCCATTAGTTGGTATTGGTTCGGTTGTTACCACTCCGCTGTCTCATCCAGATGTCTATTATATTCCAAATCTAAAATTAAATCTTGTGTCCGTTAGTCAGTTGTGCAATGCATTTAATCTTGTTTCACTTTCTTCTTACATGTCGTGTGCAGGACGCCAGGACCTGTGATCTCAGAGGCTGATCGGGACATTTTGTAATGAGGAAGGACTTTATATATGGTTTGGACCACTTTAAAAAACCAAAAGTTGTAGGAACTGTTAGAACAATCCTTATGTGATTCAATCACATTACCTCAGGATCGATTATGCTAAATTATTGAGAATTAGAGAACGATATTAATCTACAAACGTACCCGAATCCATAGCAGCGGAAGACTCTGTAGATGTTGTAGGATCGATCTTCCAGATCTATACACCTCCCGTTTCTTGTCAGAAGAACCCTTTGTGTTCTCTCAGATTTTTCTCTTGTGATAATGGGGTCAAAAGAGAGTGGGAAAAAGTGTATGACCTGGTAGACCATAACCCACCCATATATAGTAAAATATTTATTAGGTCTTTCCAATTTTACCCATCATAAAATTAGAAATTACCTCCGAGTTTCTACACATTAAAGGTCCACACCCTAGCGATACGTTACAGTCCAATAATTATAACCGTAGTAGATCACTTTAAAACGGACAAACATTTATTGACAGTCTACGACATAACAATTATTTCACATATAAGCACAACGTTGGATATATGATCCAACAATCTCCCACTTGGGCTATATGTGTAATCAGATAATTGTATGTCATAAGATAACCGAATGAGCGCTCAACTTGGTCGCCATTACAAAACGTATCAAATAACAATCCCGCCCATCAAAGTCACCAACATAGGACCAAAGCGCCTTCGCCACATCTATCGTAACGGACCCATCAATGATCACGTATGCTAGTAAAGTTGAATGACATGGATCATGATGTGGATGCGTAGCATGGAAATTAACACGAAATGTGATCTTGACATGTAAATTTCCAACTGGTCCACCTTAAACTTAATGAGATCAAACCGTATTTCGAGATCAAAGTGTGAAACACCAAAACTTAAATTTCTGCGAAAACAACTACAATTGTAACTTTAACTTTAACCATAACCTTAACCTCAAATCAAACAATCAAAAAATGTGTCTATATCGAAGCAAACATTATCAATTACAAACTCCCACTAAACCTAAACATCCTTAACTGACATGACACCCATACGAGCAATATGCTCAAGAACATCTTGGGTGGCTGTCCCATAGTGAGTGGATCCACAATAATGGAGTTTGTCATGATATGTTCAAAAGACACCCTTTCACTTTGAACTCTTTATTTAACAACTAAGAATCATATATCAATGTTCTCACACATTGTTGAATTCCAATCGTTGTTGGGATAAAACACCGCGGAACTATTATTACAAGAATAAATTTTCCGCATTCATATCCCGTCACTAGTGGCTTCTAAAGCCCCGAATTTTGTCCCAAAGTCAAATAAGTCATAAGTGTCTTCTTAGCACTTTTCAGAAAGACAACTTCTTTTGACAAAATGAAGACATATCCTTATGTGGATTTAAATGTATCTTTACATCCACCAAAATCTAAGTCAAGATATCTTGAATGATCTCTAACTTTTCTCGACTCCATATATGTGAGCATCCTATATTTTGTTTTCTCAGAAGTACTTTATAACCTAATAGATCGCAACCAAATGACCCTTTCCAGATCTTTTAAGAATCTACTCAACCTAACTCGAAATGTACACAATAACTGACATGTACAAACCTAAGCACACATTAGACTCCCAATAAATGAATCGGAGGGAATCTTATGAATTTCCTCCTACTTTAAATCATTAAAAAAGGCACAATTTGAGACTAAACTTGTCTCACTTAGACACGAGGGTACCATGTGGTTTACAATCCAAAGATGTCGAATCTCTTCAGAGAACTTTATCGATATAGTCTATTTGTAATGATCCAATAATACCTCAAGGATAACCCCGATATACATGGATCCCGAATCCGAAAGTAGCGTCTTCTAAATCTTTCAACTCAAATCCGAACGAGATAAATGATTTACTTTCACGCCCAAAAACTATATCGTTACCGGTAATCATCGACACGTCAAACCAAGAGTATGAACTACTCCCACTAAACTTATGGTAGATACATTCATCAACATAATTTGACCCAGAACCAAAAGAGACAATAATTTGATGAAATCTATTATACCATTGACGGGAAAAACCGTTTGAGTCCATAGATGGATTTCTTTAATTTGCAAACCATATTCCTTGCGTCGCCAAATGCAAAGTTTTCTGGCAGCACCAAATTAATGTTTCATAAATGTCACCACTGAGAAACATTATCTTTACATCCATCTGATGTGACTCATAATCTATATGAGCAAGTAGAGCCATAATTATCCTGAAAGGGCCTTTCAAAGAAACCAAAGAGAAAGCCTTTTACAACATATGCTCTTTTGAGTAAAGCCCTTAATGACAAGACAAATCTTATATATTTCCACATTACCATCTGAATCCCTCTTGGTCTAAAATGTCCATTTACAACCAATAGGTTTCGATCCTTCTGGTAATTGTAGAAGATCCTAAACGTCATTGTCCTTCATGGACTTCATCTCATATTGCATAACCTCAATCCACTATGAGAGTTGGAGCTTTCCATGGCTTGGGGAATGGTAACCCGATCATCCTCCATAATGCCAGGATCCTTATGATTAAAGAGGTAAACAATATAATCATATTGAATTGTTGATCTCATCTCTAGTAGAGAGTTCTAAGTTGTGGTACCACCGATTTCTCATGTGGTACCTCATATGCTCATTGTTGTCTTTCTTTGATAGGTTCTTAAGGATGTAGAGGTTGCTTAATTGGAAGTTCATGAATATT
Source organism: Gentiana macrophylla (assembly GCA_026214975.1). Lineage (NCBI taxonomy): Eukaryota > Viridiplantae > Streptophyta > Magnoliopsida > Gentianales > Gentianaceae > Gentiana > Gentiana macrophylla. The sequence continues at coordinate 9,462,417 of CM047812.1, read as the reverse complement.
TTCATAAATCAGATCTCGCAATAGTATACATCCCATTCGGGAAAACAAATTGTTACCAACTGTGAATATTGTCATAAACTGTATCTGGAAATAGTATACATCCCATTCGGGAAAACAAATTGTTACCAACTGCCACTGTAAGGAGAGACATGGTAGGCTCTTCTTTAAAGACAATATTTCATCCCTTATCTTCCCCAAACTCAATATCCTCAAGAACCTTGCAGATCCCGCCTCATGAATAAAAAAATTGAAAGTATGGCCATAGAACTTAAAACCCCTGGATCTCTTGAAAACCACCACATAACATAACAATTAACCAGAGTCTATTTTCTTTCCCTTGGCTTATAAGGCCTAACCTTAATTGGACAACCTCCAATATGATTACACCGAATACTGGGTTACCCCAGTCCATATTTCATATGGGGTTTTGGTTACTGTTGTAGTAGGTATTTATTTAGTATGAAAGCTGCCAACTTTAATGTCCGTAGTGACTACCATTAGATATAGGTAATTAAAAGCGAATAATCGTATATGAAGGTGATACTTTATTTCTGACCATTCCAACATACCGTAAGGAATAGACATCAAGTGACCATATGTATCAATTCTAAGACGTACTTAGAGCAATCAAATATCTAATCTCCTGTGTTGGTTTGTTACCCCTTAATACAACCTGCTCAGACAAAATCCATTTGACATATCAAGGGGACCAAATGTTCCATCTGACATAAGCCTTTATATTCTCTTTCGAGAAATTTTACAAAAATGCTAATGCCAAACCATATAGGAACCATCATTAGTTAAATTTGATTTGTGCCATGAAAACTAAATGCAGAGTGTATCAAGATTATCACTGAAAGCCAAATGATTAGAACATATTTGATCTGAATCCTGGAAAGACTAAGGTATCATCCTTAATTGAACAAGAATGTCCTAATTTGTCCAAAGTCTTTTCCAAGTCTAAAAATGTTCAATCTTCAAGAATAATCTAGTTTCTAAATAGCCTTAAACTTTATTGCATCACCATCACCCACAAAGATGTATCTTTCAACATCAACCGGTGATGATGTTGGTCACACAAAAAATTTTCCTTATTGGTCACCATAGCATTTATGTCACTTCTAAGAGTATTTGGATTGGCTTCCCTAATGATCAAAGACTCAACCTGGTTAATCACTCACATTTCTCAAAGTACAAATTTGTTTGACTTTACTATTCTAACTGAGAGGTTTATGAGGATCATATTTAAATGTCAAGTCTAGATTCATAATGCCAAAGAACATAATAAACTCATTCTTTGTAACTCTTGAAATGATATTCCTAAGTGAAGGAATATAATGCTTAAATGAGCAGATATACTTTAAAGTAGAACTTATAACTAAACACAGAAAACAACTTAATAACCTTAGGCTCACATATATAAGATCTGAAGAATATCCAAAATCAAACAAATTTATGATATATTTTCCCATCACAAAATGCCGGCACGACATTAATATCTCATCTTTGGACGATAATACTAACTCGTAATTGACATCTTGGCGTAGTGATCAAACACTGACAATAAATCTTGTCAAATAATAGACCAATCTTTGGACCGTATCTATTACCCACATGGAAACCAAATAAGTGTCACATATTTATCACCACAGGTGTATTTACAATTCTGCCAAATAATATCCTTCCTTTGGGCCGAATACTATCCGCATGAATTAATAAAAACACAAACCATTTTACATCCCACTATGAATCTATTTCCACGTAGAGGTCACTTTGGCGACATATCGCTTCAACAAATCCACTTAGAGACATAATAAATACAAATACCGCAATATATCAATATTTGATTTTATCGTACTAAGCCTCTTAAAAAATAAAAAATAAAAAAGGTCTATAAAAAATTGGATTGCTTTATTTCCCCGGATCTTACCATAATGTTATATGGACCAATTAATAAATAATTGATCCAACTGAAATTAGACTCAAAAAAATGCACAACCATATCCTAAATTTCCTTATTACTGTTTTGTTATTTTAATTATAAAATTAGCCCGAGACAAAATAACAAAACAAAATAACTAATTTGGGTCAGCAGAAAACAGAAAACCTTATACCTCATTATCAACTATATGTTTTAACAAAACATGAAGCCTCACTGATAATGCCGACTTACGCACCTTAATATACCAAATATTAACTTCTTTTTTTTTGTTTGTAATTATTACCATTATTAATTAACTAATAATAATAATAATAATGATATGGCCCAAAGTAATGTTAAAAGCTACCCAAACAAGAAAAAAAACTGGTTCGTATCTTTTCCAATATATATATATATATATATATATATATATATATATATATATATATATTAATATAAAAGGTAAAAATATAAAAACTTAATAACTGCGATCTTTATTCACCATAATGCTTTAATACTGGCCGCAATTGCTTCACTTCAAGCATAGTAACGGAAAAGGAAAAAAAAAAAAGGACCAATAAAAATCCTTTAATTCCCATAAATAAAAAAATGAAACTTGCTTATTTATTTATTTATTTATTTTTTAATTATGGGCCTCATAAGAAAAGTTGCCCTAACACTAGCAACTGCAAGCTGCCGCCGCCGCCGTTAAAAATGGAATACTACTCTTAAACTCAATATGATCAATTTGCCGACCAATCAAAAAAAAAAACCAAAAAAACAAATTAAAACATGTACAGAAACTGGAAAACGCGCAGATATCCATGAATGTTAACGGCAGCACCAAACGAAAACAACTGTAGCCTTATGCCTAAGAACGTGAAATTTATATACGAATTCAACCGTATATTAAAAGGGATTCTCGATAATTCAACATAACCTGGCTTCGATACCACTTGTTGAAACAATTAACATGTGATTCAATCACATTACATCGAGATCGATTATGCTAAATTATTGAGAATTGAGATAACGATATTAATCTACAAACGCATCTGAATCAATAATAGCGGAAGACTCTGTAGATGTTGTAGGATCGATCTTCCGATCTATACACCTCCCGTTTTGTCGTCGGAAGAACCCTTTGTGTTCTCTCTCGTATTTTTCTCTTGTGATAATGGGGTCAAAGAGAGTGGGAAAAAAGTGTATGGCCTGGGACCATAACCCACCCATATATAGTAAAATATTTATTAGGCTCTTTCCAATTTTACCCATCATAAAATTAGAAATTACCTCCGAGTTTCTACACATTAAAGGTCCACACCTTTAATGATACGTTATATCCAATAATTATAACCGTAGTAGATCACTTTAAAACGGACAAACATTTATTGACAGTCTACGACATAACAATTATTTCACATATAAGCACAACGTTGGATATATGATCCAACAGGAACTAGTTTTGATCTTTCGTCTTATCGAATGAGTTCTTCGTCATGTGACTTGTACTCGTGGCATTCTCGTTAAAGTTATGTTTCTACATATCGCCCAAAGTTCTTGGCTTCTTCGACATCTCATCTCATCTCATATGCATCAGACATTATTTTCATTCAAGAGTGTGAACAATCTGTCTCAACACTTGCATAATTTTTTTTTTAAAAATAATGTTCCAACCATGGTTCGATCTCGTGACTTCCTACCCGATATCTGATGTTAAGATCGTTACTACTATCAGATAAAACCAATCGTTAGTCAAGAAAGCGGCTTACTTTAATTCTTATACATTAAGAGGGTGAACAATCTGTCCCAACATTAAACGAAGAGTTGAGAATATTGAAAGAAAGACCGAAATATTGAAGTGTGATCCTATGTTGTAACATTTTACACGCAAGGCAATGGGTTCCATTTGGCTTATTGCTAGTAATCTAGCGGCCATTTCAAACTTCAGATGTGTTGTAGATTTTTATATTTTTAAAACAACAGATATGTGCCCAAGTTAATTATGAAAAATAAAACAAAGACTTCTCTGCTTTCACAGATTCAAATTTTTTTTTTTTTTTTTTTTTTTACATTCGATTTTCTTTTCTACGGGCCAAGCTCATACATAATAGTCATTCTGACGAAGTTCTACAACATCTCCCCTCCCTTGTGGGATATTCCATACTTGACTCGACATATATGGAAGTTGAATTGGCACGTAGTTTTGCGAGCTTGGCTCGTATAAGATAACTTAAGAAAGGTTCGGTGGACAATGTAAGGAATACGGATTAGACCGAGGTATAATGTGAATGCAGAAACAGGTCCATATAAGGCACTTGCTTCAGTTACTTGTTGCTTGTTGCTACACAACTCTCTGAAAGTGCAAAATAATGTGCACAAAGTTTACGGCAAAACACTACAATTACAAAGAAAAATAAGATATAAAAAGATTCAAACTCCAAAAACGCATGCTACTGCCACCTCCAAAAACTTGACATTCATCTGATATGTTTTGGCCCTCCAAAACACAAAGCCAAGAAAATTGACTTGGCACGAACAAAAGATGGATTCTCATTTGGATGAAGAAACGAGAAATCTTGGCACGATTGTTGTTTCGTTTCCTACAGCCATTTTCAATGCAAAGCAAATGCCTGTATATAGCTAGAAGAATTCCGAACCCAATAATCTCTAAACACTATGTATATTTGAATCTTCTCTGCTCAAGATAGCTCGAACATGATCATAATGAATTTTCTGGAAACGATCAATTTAATGCGCAAAATTAGTGAAAAATATAAGATTACGATTGATTCATTTTTAATGAAAAGTTCAATCTATATAACTGTACATATTTTCCAATATGGTTGATCTCTGCAATTGGTTTTTGCGTTCCGAAAAAAAAAAAAGGGGTTAAAAATCACATCGAAAACAATTGACCAACATAAGCATAAAACAAACCTTCTTTTGGAGAGGGGGATTCTGTCCACCAATTAATCGAGAGAAATTCGAAAGAAAATGAGGCGAGATATACGCAATTCGGGGCAACTTTAGTGACATCACATCGAAAAACAATCAACCAATGAAAAGTTGATTCTCTGATCCATTATCGACTTTCATAGTGTCAATTGTGATATTTGACCCGCGGTAGAATTGATCGAGAAAAACCAATAATTACTGTGATAAGGTCTAATGTGGGACAGACGTACACTTGGATCATCAGCAAATCACCGTCAAAGAACTAAAAACAAGATTGAGTGCAGCGTTGATAAATACATACTAAAAATGGCGGTATATATATACCGTAATAGAAACACGGGTTTTCATCAACGCTGCACTCAATGATGTTTGCAACTCTTTGATTCTTTTCATTCTTTTACAGATAGGAAAGTGTACAGTGCTAATGCTTGAGTCTCTGTTCCTTAAGTAATAGAATATACTAATAGAGCAAAAAGAATCTCTCCAACTACAACGTGTTGCTTGTTTTACTAAGAAAAAGCAATGAAGTACAATGGGGGTTGTACACTGTTGTACTACCTAATTTACTATCACTTGTTAAAGTACAAAGTCTATGTACTAGAAAAAAAATGAGAATGTAATCTTAATTAACTGATCGACTTTTAATTAATTTTTTCCACATGTGTTTGATGTAGTCTTTTTGAAGAAGTTTTTCTAGTGTGTATTAACTGCTCAAGTGTGGGTCTGTGATAAGATTGTGAAAGACTCAGCACTTGAAACAATTTTTTTTTTTTTCTTTTGTGAGGAAAGATAATGTTTGTAGAGATGTTTGAATTTGTGACATCTCGCTCTTATCTCAACTTGAATTATTATCTCTCTCAATAACTTGAGATGATAAGGAGTGCTACATCCGTCTTAAAACGTAAGTTATTTAGCTTTTAGGTTTTGTCACATAATATAAACTCATTTGGAAAATCAATAAAGTATTTATTACAATTTCAATTTTTACTCCTCATTTATTATAATATCACCCCTTTATCACTACTTTAAATTTATCACAATTAATGCAAGGTCATTTTAGATTTTTTTTATATCAAAATTAAAGACTCAGTATAAATTTGACCAAAAATTTATTAATTAAATGTCTGCAAAATCCAAACTGAAATTATATTTTTCAAAATTCATGTATATGTATTAGATAATTAACATTTTATACATCTCAACAAATACGATTAATTAATCGGGATTATTTCCGGAATACCACCCATTTCTGTTGTAAAATATGGAAATACCACTTTAGTGCAATTTTCACGATTTTGGTTCGCGATTTTCTTTCATTTTTTAATAAATTAAGACGATCTTTTTCCATTAAATTTTCACAATTGGGGTTCCTCTTCCCAATTAGGGTTTAGTTTCAAAAAAAAGACTACTAAAAAATTTGAAAACGGAGTGGTATTTAATCCAACGGAATATTAGTCAGAAATTAGATAATTAATAGTTTATATTTCAACAAAGCGTCTCTTAATTAATCTGTGTGCAAAAATCCAAACAGATTTTATATTTTGGGACGAAAGTATTAGACAATTAACATTTTATACATCTCAACAAATACGATGAAGAGGTGTAGCGTAAAACATTTAAGCCGTTATCTTAAACCTTTGAATAACTACACATTTGCAATGGTAAAATGTTAAAGTGTATAACATGTAATTATATGTCTTCCCATCAGTTTAAGTTTTTGGGAAAGTTAACATGTTAATTATCATGTGTGGGCGTGGTAAAATGTACAACATGTTAATTATCTGCCTCCTCAGTTTAAGTTTTTAGGAAAAAATGATAGTTTAACATATAGCCATACATATGTGAAGCTTTATTTTAAAAAAATGAATAGTTCACGGGTATCTTTCACATTGACATTTTTTTTTTTATTTAAAATTTTATCTCTAACTATAAACTTTTGCTATAATATTTTAAGGAGTTTAAAAGAAGGCAAAGTGTCTGACCGTTTACCCTACTCCATGCATACCGTTGGTTAGGGGTGTAAACGAGTCGATTCGAATCGAGTATTAATTGCACTAAACGAGTCGAGCAATTTAAAATATTCTTGAGCTCGAGTTTGAACACGAGTATTTCGAACTTGAGTTCGAGCCCAGATTTAAGGAAGTTTTAAGAACTCGAGTCGAGCTCGAGTTTTTCATCGAGCTTTTCGAACCTAATATGTTCCGAAACTTAACTAAAAAATAACTCAAATTATCACTTGATAATAAAAAAAAAATGTCATTTTGACCAATTACTATATGTTGGATGAAAATATTGTTTTATTGTGTACCAACTAATGTATATAATGCAAATTATTTTATAGAATCAGAAGATACAAATGATATAAAATTAATGAAAATTTAACATTTTATATATTGACTAGAAATATAAAGACACACATACATATCTAATAATAATAATATATATGTATGCATACATGTATAGATATACATATATGCTTTTTAGTATATATAAATATATATTCAAGCTTACTATATAACTACAAAGTAAACCATTTCTTGTCCTCTATAACTATATATTTTTTTTATACTTTTCTTGATACTTAACGCTTCTGATTTTGCGTTAAATGTTAAATGTGCTACAAGTGTAACAAAAGATATATAGAGGACAAGAAAGATATATGCTGTTTTGCAAAAGAAAATTAGGAGGACTAAAAGTATATATAATTTCCTCTATTAAAAAGACGGATCATTAACGTCTTACTACACTACATAAGTACATATATTCTCCGTATCTTCAATTAAATTGGCACTATAATTTTTTATTTTCCATTTAGTGTTCAAATACCTTCACTTAATATTTTTTATTTAGGAACCTTTACTTAAATTTAATATATTCACATAGAGATGCCCTACAAGAAAATGCCTCTAAGTAAACGTTGTATTGGCATAAAAGAAAAAGTCACCCTCTGGGAGTGGACCTCTGATTAAGACTAGATGCCTTCATTACATCACTGTTCGGTTATTCTTTTTCTTATTATATTCTTAAAAATGTTAATATTAAGGTCTCTACTCAACCTTCTCACGAGATAAATATATTAATCATGAATCCAGTTGCTCGGAGTTATGGATTTGTCATTATATTAAAAACTGAAAGAAATCTCTCTTTTATGAAATTCAAACCTCCACACACTAGCTTAAGGTCCAAAAACCTTAAGCCCTTTACCACTAGGATATATCCTGCGGACTTATTCTTGGTATTCTTGTGTCATATTTCTTGTTGCATGTATCTTATGATGTTATGGACATTTGTAGTGTGCATCCCAATAACAGAGCTTTCTTCAACACGGATCATAATTCCTTGTACTGCACTATGTTGCATGGACACTCCGTAAAAACCGGCGTGTCGGACACGCATCGGACACTTTGGACACGGTGTCGGACCGCCATCGAGCCGAATCGGAATTTTCAAAAAATTTGGACACACGTGTGTGTAAAAATAGACACATTTACAAGATTTTTGACATTTTTCTACCCGCAACGACGTTGTTTCACTTTAAAAAATCTATTCTTGCCCATTAAAGTGAGATGTGGCCCTCATTTGGACCAAATCACATCCCGTTTGAAGAAAAGAAATTCTAGTGGTCCTCATCTGGTGCTTATAGTTTTTATAAATTACATGTCCCTATATTTTCAATATTTACATTTTAGTCCATATATTTTTAATATTTACATTTTGACCTTGCACCTGTGTCTGATTTTTTTCAAAACTCTCGTATTCCCGTATCCGTGTGCGTGCAACCTAGGTACTGCATGTTCTGGTGTGGAAGTGGTAGAAGTTCCAGCTCCAATGACCACATCATTTACTTAGTCTGATAAATCTACTGTTTGATATTGTTGGTGTACATTATTGACATGCCTTCGATCTAGGCTTGATACTAGGTGAATAACCATACTTCTTATAACATCTATCCACTGTGTCCCGAACTATTACGAAAAAAGTGCATTGCAGATGTTTCATAGTGTTAACTTGACCAACCTGTGTAATATTCGGTACATACGCACCATATTGTTGCATTGAATCCACCTGAGAAGTGTTTATCCCCTTAATCAAGCATTGGTGGGATCCGTCAACTAAACCAATTTTGTTTTTCGAGTGAAGATCCATATGCATTGCTTGGCTCCATCCGTGAATACCGGATTTTCATTTGAATGCAAATACAAAGGAATCAAAGGGTAACTTATATTGATTCAATTGAGAAGACGAAGATGCTATGAAAACGAAACTCGGAAAATTCTAGAGCCATGTGGAAAAGTAACCGTAAAAGCATCGATAAAGCTGTGATAACATGAAGAAAAATTAGCAACAATAACAAAACTATTTTATTATTCGTGAGAAAATAAACTAGCTTACTTATACACATGTATTTATAATATTTGTATCAATGCAATAATAAATCTCAATGTACATTGATATTTTTCCATAAGACCATAAAATATTCATATTCAACAAAATAATCAACATCAACACTATACAATACTCAATATAGAACAAATAAGGGGTGCCCTTAGTTGCTTCAGGGTGCCTTTAACATAACACCACACCGAAACCGAAAACAATTGATTCTAGGGTTTATAATCGATTTTTACACCGTCACTCTTTATTATTCGAAAATCGATTTTCCGTTCTTAAATCGCTTGTAAAAAAACTCACTTTAACAGTAAAAAAAATATAATATGCTGTCAACAACATAAACCGCTTCAAAGCTCCATATCCAATAAGTCGATTCTTAACTTTAAAATCGATTTTAGTAAATCCTGATTTTGTGAAAACCCTGTAGTACACCAATAGGTGGAGGTGCCTAGACAACGGTCAACGGCATAGACCGGTCAAAGCTGCTCCGGCGAACTCTCGGCCGGCTATGTTTCTTTTTAGTTACCGGACTATCCATTTCTCTAACAGAAAACCCTTTACTGGAATTCATTCTCATCAGCACCGGAGCATTCGCCGGCGCCAGACCGGCCGCCGGAACTGTCCCTCCTCCTCCTCTGTTTCCTCCACCATTAATTAACACCCTCGTAATCCCCGAATAGCTTAAAGACTCAGCAATCTGCCTAGGTGTAACCCCTTTATTTGTTCTTGAATCCAATTGTGCACCTCTTTTTATTAACAATTCAATCACTTCAATATAACCTGATTCAACTGCACAATGCAATGCTGTATATCCATCTTCATCTGTTGCATTGATTTCGATCCCGTTTTCGATAAGTGTTTTAACGGCGTCTAATCGTCCTTTAAACGCCGCTCTATGGAGCGCCGTCCATCCGTGTTGATCACGACCGTTGATTATCGCCCCATTTTCGATGAGTTTATTGATTGCCCTAACTTCCCCTTTTCTTGCAGCATAACATAAGCTATCTCCGAGTCGAAGCGAATCGAATAGTTTAACGTTTCCGTGTTCGGCTGCGAGATCATAAGGCGTTTTACCTTGTTTATTTCTGATGTCTTTGTTTGCTCCTTTCTGTAGGAGAAGTTTTACCACATGTTCGTCTCCACACGCCGCTGCTATATGCAGCGGCGTGTCGCCGTTAGATTTGTTACGGATGTCGGCTTTTGCTCCGGTTGCTAACAGCAACCGAGCACAATCTCGTTTCCGTTCTTTAACGGCGAGATGTAAAGCCGTGTTTGAATCGTCTTTTGTTTGTGCATCAGCATTTGCACCTTTGAGTAAAAGAAGCCTTAGAACATCTACATGACCATTTCCAGCAGCATGATGAATCGGGCCGAAATCAGATGATTCGGATCGTTCTGTGTTAGCTCGATGAGCTAATAGAAGCTCTACAATCAATGCATCCCCTGAAGCTGCAGCGGTTTCAAGCGGGGATGAACCGGACAGTGTATTCGATTCGACATCCGGTTCAAACTCTAGTAACAATTGAACCAAATCAGGCCGGTTTTGAGAAATCGCAATGTGAAGTAATGTCTGACCATTCTCATCAATCGAATCAACCGCCTTCCACGACGGATCGCTCTTTTCTAGTGCATCCCGGATTTGGTTCATTGTCCCTTTCGAAACCAAATGACCCAAAATGATCGAACCGACGAACATTACCTTAATCCCACTATCAATAAACACTTGTTTTTTCTTAGTAGTAAACCAATCATTTGGGACAGCATCATATGTAGATGCAAGATCCTTAATCCCAGCACCAGGCGCAACAACACTATGTAACAAAAACGAATCGTCGCTATACGGGAACGACTCCGGAAGATTCGAATTCGGCGGGATATGATACGTGATCTCCAATGTCACCGCATTGAGCGGCGAAATGATCCCGGACTGCGGTCTCACCGTGTACCGAGCCTTGTTCATCGGTTGAAGACGAAACGCGACCGGCATCGTGTACATTACGTTACGCAACGTCAGAACACCGTAACACTTCTGCCCTGGTTCAATTCGTATCATCACAACGTTCGATGGCTCGAGACTTATGAGTCGGTCCATATTCGCTTATCAGATATTACACCGATAAGAACAGAGTTAGGAAAAAGGGAGGGAGAAAGAAGAAGTAGGAAAGTTTTGAATGAGTAAAAAAGAAGGGAGTACATATAATGGTATTTTGGAAAAATAATATGGCCGGTTAAGTCAAGGTGATGACATATGGAGTTAAAAACGAATGACGACTTATTCTAGGCAATGGCGGATGTAATAAAACGAATGAAAAAGACAGTTTATTGTATAGACAAGACTACAATATTAAATTAATCACATTTTAGTTTCTAGTCATTTTCAATGACGTTAGTTGAAGGAATTTAGCCGTTTGCCTTGTTTAAACCAACGGCAAGAGAGTTTTAAAATACTTATCAAAAAAATCATTATAAGTAACTTATACCAAATGAGATGTATTATATTTATATTATAAATTATATAAGCAAGATAATGAAAAAAAAGGAATAATAATGTTAAACACAAAACGATTGGGAAAAAGATAATCTCTATTATTCACAAACACCACATATTTATAGTACAATATCATCAAAACCCTAAAGTGTAACTTTACACATACAACCTTATTACACAATTACATATATATATATTCGCACACGCCCCATTAAGTTGGAGCATGCAAATCACAAATGCCTAACTTTCCCAAAAGAAATCTAAACTGTTGCCTGCCGAGAGCCTTCGTCAGAATATCGGCCAATTGGTGACTAGTGGGAACATGAGACGTGGCCAAGTTGCCAGATAACAATTCATCGCGAACAAAATGAAAGTCGACCTCGATATGTTTGGTACGATCATGAAAGACAGGATTCTTGGCAATATGGAGAGCCGATTGACTATCACAGAACAAGCGCATGGGCCGAGGATGTAAAACACCAATGGAAAATAACAAGGACTTCAACCACTTCACATGTGGCAACGGCCATAGAACGATACTCAGCTTCGGCAGACGAACGAGATACAATAGGTGTTTCTTGGTCTTCCACGAAACAGGAGAACGGCCCAAAAACACCAAGTAGCCAGTAACAGAACGCCGAGTCAAGGGGCAAGCGGACCAATCACTATCATAGAAAGCCGTCAAGGATAAGTCATCCACAGGACGTAGCAAAATGCCTTGGACGGGACTTCCTTTCAGAAAACGTAAAACACGAATCGCAGCATCCCAATGCGGTATCTGGGGATCACTCAAAAATTGGGCCAGAGTGTGCACCGAATAACTCAACTCAGGATGAGTACCAGACAAATAAACCAGACGTCCCACAAGACGACGATACTGATCCGGATGCGCCAACGGCTGACCCGTAGCGGAGGCGAGGCGATGATTCTGCTCCATAGGTGTATCAATGGGTTTACAACCCAACATACCAGCCTCAGTCAAAATGTCCAACACATATTTGCGTTGAGATAGAATATGCCGTCGGGGCCACGGGCTACTTCAATGCCGAGAAAATATTTCAGAGGTCCCAAATCCTTCATATGGAAACAAGAGCTCAAATACCGTTTGAAGCGAACAAGGGCATCATGTGAAGAACCTGCAATAATCAAGTCATCGACATAAACCAGAACGTGGAGGGAAACACCACCCCGAATATAACTGAACAACGAGTAGTCCGCGTAAGATTGTACAAAACCAAAATTCTTCAACGCAGCAGAAAGTTTGGCAAACCATTGCCGAGGAGCCTGTTTCAACCCATAAAGAGATTTACGTAATCGACAGACTGTGCCAGGAGAGGAAGCACGATATCCAGGAGGAAGTTGCATGTAAACTTCCTCAGTCAAATCACCATGCAGGAACGCGTTGTGGACGTCCATTTGATGTAATTCCCAATTCCGTGCCGCCACCACGAATAAAATAACACGAACCGTACCCATTTTGGCCACTGGAGCAAAGGTCTCATTATAGTCAACACCTTCAACCTGCTGATTCCCCCGAACAACAAGCCGAGCTTTAAGGCGCTCCACGGCGCCAGTGGAAGTGTATTTAATTTTATACACCCAACCACAACCAATAGCACGTTTACCAGGTGGAAGAACCTCCAAAGACCAAGTTTCATTGCGATCTAAAGCATCAATATCTTTCTGCATGGCCCGACGCCACCCAGGAAACTGAACAGCTTCGCGAAAGGTAGCAGGCTCTTTGCCTTTAGTAATAGCTGTCAGAAAACATTTGTGGCATGCAGAAAAATTATTATAATCAACATAACAAGCAATGTCAGCAGGTTTACCTGAGGAGCCGGAAAGAGAGGAGGAAGCATGTGTAGTGGGGTCTAGTGGAGGAAGAACAACTGCATTCGTGACATAATCACGAAGCTTCGTAGAAGGAATCCTGGTGCGATGACCGCGACCCAAAGGCTGTTCAAGAGAGGAGACCGGGCCACCCGGAGCATCACCCACTATTTCCATACGCCCCATTAATTCCAAGGTCGTAGGGGGGGGGGAGTAACATCGGCCATAACCGGGGAATCCGAATCCTCAATGACATAATCATCATCGTCCCATAACGGCGGTTGACTAAAATAACTTTCCCATTGAGCACGGGCAGGGTCGGGTAAGGGTCGAGAATAGGAAACTGATCCTCGAAAAATCCTACATCTCGACTGTCAAAAAAATCATGAGTGTCAAGATCATATAGACGCCAACCTTTTTTACCAAAAGGATACCCAATAAAAATACACCGGTGGGAGCGAGAGGCAAACTTATCCGAGTTGCGAGGACGGACTGCAGCATAGCATAGACAACCAAAAACCCGGATATGGTCATAAGATGGGGGGCGGCCATAGAGACATTCGTATGGGGTTTTACCACGGAGGACACGAGTAGGGGTTAGATTTATTAAGTGAACAGTTGTCAAAACACATTCTCCCCAAAAATATTTAGGTAGTTTGGCTTGAAAACGTAAAGCTCGGGAAACATTGAGGATGTGGCGATGCTTACGTTCAACACGGCCATTTTGTTGGGCAGTGTCAACCATGAATGTCTGGTGGAAAATACCCTTGGATTCAAAAAAGGAACGTAAGGTTAAAAATTCTTGACCATTATCACTGCGCAAAGTCTTGATGCGTTTATTAAATTGAGTCACAACCATCTCGTAGAAAGTTTGAATCAAGTGACCAACTTCATGTTTTCCAACCAACAAGTAAACCCACGTGGCACGGGAACAATCATCAACGATAGAAGAAAAAATCGAGCATCACAACTAGAGGTTATACGATAAGGACCCCAAATATCACAATGGATTAAATCAAAGATATCCGATGCTTTATTCGTACTTAAAGGAAAGGAATTACGAGGCTGTTTACTCATAAAACACACAGAACAATCAACATCACAGAGTTTATCTGAAGTTTGATTACTGACAAAAGAAGAAACCACTGTCATAGAGGGATGACCCATCCGTCTATGCCACAACACTTGCATCGGAAACAACAACTTTATTAGCCTGTATATTGGAAAAATCGACATGTCGGTAATAATTGACCCCATTACACTGCATCCCCACTCTAATCAGGTTCCTCGAAGTATGGTCATGTACAATACACAGTTTGTCAGTGAAAATAACAACATATTGGCGATTGGCAAGCAAATGAGAAACCGATAATAAATTGCACGTGAGGTCGGGTACATAAAGAATGCCATCCAAAATCAAATCAGAACTCAGTATGATGGTGCCGGCTTTGGTGGATGTGGCATTGTGCCCATTAGGAAGGCCGACAGAAGAAGATATATCGCGCAAATTTTGAAATAAAGAAATGTTACCGGACATATGATTCGATGCACCTGTATCAATAAGCCAATCAGTGGAATAAGACATACCGGATAATTTGTCGGACGAAGCAGGTGGCATGGCATTTTTTTAAAACATTTAGCAATTGTGTCCATTGCTCATCACTGATGCTGGGAATAGTTGAACGCTCCACATGGCCAATTTCAAAGGAGCAAGACTGATTTTGTCCACCTACGTTAGCTGCAAAGGCTCGGCCAGTCGCAAGAGAGTACCGATCACACAGATCGTCCCACAAATCATTAACATTATCGGGGTAACGAACAACCGAACGAATCGAGACATCCAAGGTATTGACGATCCAAGCCACGAGCATGGAGTTAACGATACCCCACTGATCATAGTCCGGTGATTTAGAATCTGGTATCGGAATCTTACCGTCGATAAAGCCAAGCTTATTCTTGGCACGTAAATTATTACGAATCGAGCGATACCACTCGTCGTAATTGTCGCCTTTCAACAAAACGGGACTTATAACAACCGCGGCCCCATCACTAGGGTGGAGATAATACGCGGAAAACGGCTCATAGAGAGCAGCAGGCTTGGTGGCTGAAGTCTCACCATCAGCGGCCATGGAAGCTTTGCAGCAAGAAATGTTGCTGCATTGGTTTTTTTTTTAACCGTAAAAAAATAAATTCTCTAATCTAGAGATGGCTCTGATACCATGTTAAACACAAAACGATTGGGAAAAAAGATGATCTCTATTATTCACAAATACCACATATTTATAGTATAATATCACCAAAACCCTAAAGTGTAACTTTACACATACACCCTTTTTACACATTATATATATATATATATATATATATATATATATATATATATATATATATATATATATATATATATATATATATATATATCAAGTAGTTTGGTTTAAGTGATAAATGACTTGAGAATGTGTAGAAGGTCATCAATTTGATTCTTCTTTGAGACGTTATGTTGAACGAGCTCTTGCCTATGTCTTACCCCTGATGAGAGCCAGACTTTGATCACATCAGGCCGAACTTCAGATTAGTCATTTGAGGAAGCCTAATTAAGAGGTCACCGATTCGATTCTCATCTGAGATACAATGTTTAAAGAGCTTCTTGCATTTGCGATCTTACCTCGATTAAAAGTCGATTTCTGAGTGCGACCGTCTTTGAACTCCACATTAGTCAGATTAATTGGTTCCAAATACCCGGGGCTTTAAGAAAAAAAAAGTAATTATAGATGACGATAGTGTATTACACTTGGTGTCAGAACACTTGCAGTAGATATTGTAAATCATTTAAATACAATATCTTAGAGATTTCGATATTAAGATTTAGTAAAAAAAAATACAGTGCAACACTCTGTAAATTTTCTTTATACCAACCACATTCTTTAAAATAAAGAATCAGATGCATTTTATCTACTCCATAAATTTTCTTTATATCAACCACATTATGTAAATAAAGAATCATATACATTTCATAAAGGATAGAGATTGTGTGAACTGGAAAAAGAAAATATCAATTTAAAACAATAAAATAAAGAATTCGTTAAAAGAATTTTATGCAAGTGCTCAAACGATTGTAATATAAATATTCTAAAGAGAATAAAGGGTTCAAATTGTTGGACTCTATTTTATTAATTATCTTCTTTTCCTTTCGGAGCTAGAGAATAAAATTCATTTGGTTCTAGGACACTACATACGTTCTTTTATTTTTTATTTTTTTGAGTGGAAAGATCCACTACATACGTAATCGGCTATTATATTAAATGGACAATTACCCAAAATGACATATATTGGGTTTAATTAAGTAAAAAATGCATTCAAAACAAACAATTAGTTATAAGAATAAAATAAACAGATAGACCAAAATACTCTTAATGAAGAAAAAAAAAACAAAAAGAAAAAAACAAAAAAAAAAAACATGTGGAATTATTGGAAGCGGAGCAACTGAAAATGGAGTGAATGTTTATTTATTTATTTTATTTATTTTTGAAAGTAACGTTGTCATTGTTGTGTTTGATTTTTTTTTCTCTGGGCGCTGAATGTGTTTTTGTTTTTTTGGACGGTGAAAGGTTATTTTTTCATTGACCACCGTGATGTATTGACCATACCGATACATTGACTAACGCGATCTATTGACCACCCCTACGTCGACCACCGCGTCGAAATGACCACCTCAATCGCAAATGATCATCCCGATCTGATGGCCACCGCTGATGTAGTGACCATGCCACCGCAATGGAGTCACCACTCCGATTCACTGACTACCACGATGCAGTGATCACCCCCGATGCATTAACCACCGCGGGGCATTCCCCACCCCGATACATTAACCACCGCAATGCAGTGACCACCACAACACATTGACCACTGCGATTCATTGACCACCGCGATGCAATGACCAACGCGATGCAATGACCACCGGGATGTATTGACCACCTCGAAGCAGTGACCACCGGGATGCATGACACCCCCGATGCAGAGACGCCTTGATGAAGTGACACCGCAATGCATTGACCACCCCAGATCCATTGACCACCGCGATGCAGTAGCCACCCTCGATGCAAAGACACCGCGATGCAGTGACCATCCCCGATGTATAGACATCGTGATGCGATGACGCTTGATAAGTACACCGTGATCGCGCGCGACCACCCTGCATCCATCGATCACCACGCGCAGTCTGGTCACCCCGATCTGAGAGACATCACGCGATCACGCTCTCACGCCCGATGTAGTGACCACCCCGATCGAGAACCACACGCGATCGATGGCCACCCCGATGTAAAAACACCGCAATCGCAGCCGACCACCCCCGTCTGAGAACACCGTGATCACGCAGATATAAGTTATGTTGATTAATTTTCAAATATAACATTCCCTTATTAAAACTTTTATGCAATTTCATATTCTGTATAAGTGACAGTTTGATTTACTGTTTATATCTGTATTATGTGACTAACCCATTGTGCAGGTAAAATCAGTTAATAAAATGCATTATACGATAAGAATTAATTTATTACACATAACCCTTGACTCAAGACTACTTTCGGCCAACCCCCACCGTATGATGCCCAACCCAGCTGGGGCATTTTGATGTTTCGTTAAGCCAAATTTTTGTTTACTACCCAACCCATTATCTTTTTCTCTATCCATTTTTTTTCCTAAACCTAATACTTCATTGCCTAAACCTGCTGCTGCCGTTACCCCTCCTAAAATCATCTACCATAATTCTCTTTTTGATTCTCCGGTTTCTTTCCTTTAATGTCAGTTCCGAAATTTGCTCCAGGACAGCTAAATAGACTCGTGTAATAATGATGATTCTCAGTTCTCTGTTTAACCGATTCTGAATCGCTGTAATCGATTCTAAAGTGCTTGATCTTTGAAAATCTTCGTCTGAGCACAAAATCGGGAAAAGATCGGTCCTTTCCTGTTAACGTTTGAGGTTGTTGATGATTCCGAAGAATCCGGCCGCGTCAAGCTAAAAGCCGTTGGAGATCGGTTTGTGAAAATCTCAAAATCAGCTGTTACTCAAATCGAGCAAAATCCGGCCATAGAATTTGTGAATCACAGATTTCTGTCATTCCATCTCTTCAGGGAAGTTTCCATCCCCTAGTATTCTTTCTTTTTCGTTCATTATAAAAATATATTACATGCATGTATATTTCTGTAATGTTCTTAGTATATAGTATATCATCTCTGTTTTACTTATTATAAAATTGAAAATTTGCTTGTTACAGTTATATAAGATCAAAATTTTGAGATCAAGTAAAACTGAGATGCTTGAAGTATGTCTTCTTTGTTCTCTGCATCATATGTCAAATTTGATTATGATTCAAAGTGGCTTGTTTGTATTATTACTGTGCTATAATATCAAGTATGGCTCTGTATACTATGTAGTATATATCATCAAATGATGCCTGCCAACTTGATGCGTTGAAATGTTACTTATTATGTGATATATAGTATACTGTTATACATGCTGAAAATTTGTATGACAGGCTAATACAGAGTTGATATAACAATGTTATGGAATATGTGTACTATGTATGTGATATAATATGTGTATTAAGTCTGTTCTAATATGGGACTGATGTTGCCTTTGATGTTGGAAAGTCTAATATGCTGAATCATCTTCATTTATTGTGCCACGGATCCTCTTTGATTTTTCAAATTGTGTTCACACATAAGCCTTAAGGTTAAGTCATACCTTGAGGGCTATAAATAGCCAGTCATATCATAATGGATTACTGACCAGTTGAATACATAGCAATCCGACATTTTCATTCTTTCAAAAAGTTGTCTTTTGTGTGAGTCTGAGAGTGTGGGCAAGTGAGTTGAGTATCTTGAGAGATACTTCAACTTGTGGACTGATCTGAAGCAGTGCTATTGGAGGAAGAGAATTTCCAATCAATAGCTAAGGTGGTTCAGGATCAGTGAAGGTAAAATTCTGAGGTTCTTCTTGTGCAGAAGGTACTCAGAATTGCCCTTTTTGTTGTTAATTTTCTGCCCCTGTTTTGCTTGTATTGCATCTGTGTCTAGTGTCTCAATTGACTGTACTTGTGTAGTATCTGTAATTGAGTCTGTCTGCTGTGGTACATTGAATCTGAAAGAGTCAGTTTCAAGATCAGGAATTGTAATAGAAAGCTTGAACTAGCAAAAGGCCCTGAGAGGATTCTGGCCTATTGTTCATATTTCTATACAATCTGATCTTGTGTAATTCTGTATTTCAGATTGAGTGTTTGTTGTGTTTTGTTCTTATTCAGTGGTGACATCTGCACCTCAGTTTCTGAAGGCTGAAACCTTTGAATTGGTTGTATTACCAAGTTCACTGCCTTGAGCATAAGGCTGAAAAGGTTGTGGCTTCAGTTCTAGTGTGTAGCTTTGTTCACTGAAGCTAGAACCTTGTGTTTATCCATTTACTTGTTACCATCACTGAATTTCAATACTGACTCAAAATCACTGAGTTTAAGTGTTGAAATTCTTGTCACTTTTGTGACTGATTGTGCTTGGCTTTGGTTTTGATAAAATCTACACATTTTGTTGCCTTGCACATTCACTATTTTACACTTGATCATTTGCTGCACATTTACTTGTCTGCACTTGAACTGCTGAGCTGATTTTGCTGTTCTGCACTTTTACTAATCTTCTGTGCATTGATCTCCTGTACCCTTTGCTGCACTTGTTCTCTGCACCTTGATCCTGTTTTAGTGCACTTAGTTTGTGATTTGCTGAAAGTGTTTCCTGCCTGTATTGTGCTGGCTTTTGGACTGGATTGTTGAACTTTCTGTAATAGTATAGGCTATAGTTTTAATAAGCTGAACCTTGTATTCAGTCCCCACAAGTGCAGGCTTGATATTCTTGGTGTTTCACCTTGATTATCATCCTTGAGCTTGAACTGATAGTTCAGCCTTGGAAGTGATCTGTTTCGTGTGTCCTGCTGTTTCTTATTTTGAGCTACTGAGTTTTTGTGATAGTGCAGTTTTGTAATCCTATTGTTTAATATCCAGAATTTAAACCTTGCGGTAAATTTGATCCGAGTTGTACTTGCACCGAGGCTCGTCGTGCAATCTGTTACAACCCTGTGTTGTAATCTGAACTTGATCAAACTTGTTTGGTCAAAGTGTTGCAACAGCACTTCTGTTTGATTCTTTGAACCTGTGCTTTTGATCAGTAAATACTCTCTTGTTTTTGTATTCTGCTCTTGTCATCATATAATTGTGATTGATCCAGACTTTGATCTGAAAGTTAAGTTGATTAGTGTTTAATCTGCAACATAGGCTGTGTGAATAGTTTGGTGATATCAGTTTATGATCCTGTTCTTGCATCTGTTGAAGCTATTCTATGAACTTTTAGTGACTGTTGCTAAACGTCACTACAAGTCTTAAATTGATTGTTAGATTATATCAGTCTGTTTTGTGTGAACTTGTTTGCCCTGAATCTTATTTTACTCCATCTGCAAACGTGTGGTATAATTTACAGTTGCTTTAATACCTGTTTTGTTAGTTTTGAACAAACTTGCTTTTGGGATATAATCATTTTAATCACAATAAATCAATCACCTTGATCACTAAGGTCAATAACACAAGCGAATAGTTAATTAAGTGAGCTTCCGCACTTAGTTGCTAGTACTTGTGTTAAGTTCGAAAAAGAGTTAAAAATCACCCACACTCTATTCAACCCCCCCCTTCTAGAGTGTGTATGCGCCATTATCGATCCAACAAAAAGCCTATAATAATGTGGATAAACCCAGCACTTGGCAGGAATTGAACTTAATATATAACTTAATATGTGGATAATGATAGCAGAATCATAAGCTAAACAATGTTACTGCATTAATTCTCTAATGAAGTGACAATGCAATGACACTCTCAATGAAGACCACATCATTTGTCACCATATCTTCATCGACACTTTACGACTCCACATTTCCGGTAACACTATGGTTACCATGTTTCAGCCTTACCCACTTCACCTAAAATCAACGCACAAAAATCACACATAACTTTGCATTACTCTATCCATTCTCACAAATTTGATTCATCATCACTAGAATATCAACCATAGTATGAACCTAACTCTTTAAACAATCATAAACCCATCCAAACAAACCAACTTCAAAACCATTTCCACAGTATGAACCAAACTCTTTAGAGTCAATTAAAGATACAATGACAAATGTCTTATCTTTTTTCAAACACCACATATTACCACAATTCAAACATTTTTGATTGCGCATCAAATTATTTTCCACGACTGCCATTGTATTACCCAGAGTTGAGAGAAAACCATCAAGCATTTAAATAAATTAAAAAAAAAAACACTAAAGGATAATATTACCCAGTCTGATTTATTGCATCAGATGATTAGAAACATGGAATAGTATCCTCCAAAATATTACACGCATATAAGTAATGTTTTATTAGTAAAGTTTCAAGACATGAGAAAGTCGTCATTCAATTGATCAAATAGCATTAGTGTAGGCTGCTCAGAACCGTTGTCTAGTAAATTCAGGTTTTGCAAGGTGTTAAATTCCATGGAAATATGTCCTCAAGTGCATTTTCAGCGGCATATCTTGTGCTTGCTCTTTATCCTTTTTCGTAATTATACTTGCTGAAAATATTGTTCTGTGTCTAGACTCTAGACGATATTACTACATATTTTCTTGCGAGTTCTATTGGGAAATACCTCCTTATTTGCAGCTATGTCATGGGAATTGGAGAAGCAGAGGCATTTTCAGGGCGAATAAAGAGAGAGCTTCAAGCTCTGGAAGCTCGATACACGAAACAACAGTAAAACGAACAGAGAGGGAGAATGGGAAGGAGAGGTCAAAACCAATCCAGCCAAATGCAGATAACATACATAAGTCATAACTAGATTTAACTAGCAAGAAGTAGAAATACCCAACATCATCTTTAAAGCAACCGAGATACAGTAAGCTTGAGCTCTAGAGAAGCAACTTATATTGCTGATTCTGTTCATCAAACATAATGAATAAAGGAAGGGAGGAAGGAAAAAAAATAAAAAATTAGTACTTATAAATAAATAACACTATATTAAAGTTTGATCAATATTAATTAGAGGAAAGATGCTAAAATCCATTTTTTAATACAAAATAAATAAATAGGACATACTCCTTTTTTAGTTGTAAAAAGAACAAAAAATTTCAGACGGACAAAAATACCCTTACTTATGTAAGATGCGCGCTCTATGCCGTTCCCTCTCATTTAGTTTATTCCCTCCCTACTTTCTTTCTTTTTTTAGGGGTGATTCTGATGCAAGGAGTCACCATTGGACTCAGCCGTCGGATCTGTGCCACGTGTATATAAGACAAAAGGGTAATTCTGATGCGGGGAGTCCTCATTGGACTCAGCCGTCGGATCTGTGCCAAGTGTATATAAGACAAAAAAGATTTTTCACCAAAATTCATATTTTTTTTGCTCTTTATTTTGAGATCTCATACGATACCTTTCCGACGTAAATTTTGTAAGCCGAAAAACATTTGCATTAATCGGAGCATTTTTCTTATAAACGACTGTAACTTTTGATTTAGAACACCGATCATCAAAATTCTTTCACCAAAGTTTATATATTTTTTTTCTCTTCATTTTGAGATCTCATTCAATACATTTCGACGTAGTTTTTGAAACCCAAATTGAATCGCAACGTTTACACTAACACAGTAAGAGTATCACAGTATCAATATCAGTATCACAGTATCAATATCACAGTATCAATATCATAGTATCAATATCACTATCACGGTATCAGTATCAGTATCATAGTAACAATAACAGATGTAGTTCAAGGTTCAATAACATCACGTCTGATCTAAAACATTTAAATATAACACTAGTAGTTTCCAGAATGCAAAAATATGGTTATAATGAACATGTAGTACTTGTTTCATCTACTGCAAAAAAAAACCACCAACACGTGGGAAGAAGCATCAGCAAGACAAAATGAAAGCTCCAAAAATAACTAAAGCACTAAGAAAAAGTCTATTAGCTGCAACAACATCAAATACAACATTCCCCAAGATCTTTGCACTCCCTCAAAACGGAAGCTCTGATGGGGAACAAGCTGCCCATTCTTATATATCAACCGGCTGGGAACTTTGCAAAAGTCCATTGAACTTGTTGCCTTTCTTCATAAACTCAAACAATGGAGCAGCATTTTCTCCATTTACTTCAATTGCTTCCACATTGAACTAATTTTGTATTAAAAAAGAGAGGAGGAGTCTACAATATCAGTAACATAGTATCAGTATCGGTATCACAGTATCACTGTATCAGTATCAGTAACACCCTCCAAAACTAGTGTATTAGAAAGCTTAATGATATGAACCAAGTGAAAAACACACTTAAGACATTACTCCATTAGGTACATCATCCGAAGACCGACTCAAGAACAGCCTCAAAATAGCTCGATATTTGGCTCATATAAGGCTCCATTCAAGGGACTACTTCAAGGCACACATATGTCACAAATTCAGCCAAGTATCTCAATATATAGCATTAAAATTAGCCACATAAACTCACAATTCAGCTCAATCACAAAGCATCTTAGTTAATCAATTTTCAGCTCAGCTTGATTCGTTTATCAATAATATATATAAGCGTGCTTGGATCATAACAAAAAATCAAAGATAGATTAAGAGTGAGTACTTAGCTTTAGAAGATGATTTCTTGTTCATTTAATGGCATTGATCTCATCCCATTTTCTCAGTTCGGTTCGTTCATATCTTCAGCTCGTTTAATCAAATTCAGCTCCATCTCAGAGATGCTTACATGAAATTATCAAAATGCGCCGAGGAATTTGGTTGTGGGCAACGGAGTATCCATATGATGAACCTGGATGTTTCTACAATACCAAGCGCAAACAACAATTTCCCTAAAGAGGTACTTCCAGTTGACATTATGCAAAAACATAGGCTGCTATTGTTTGGCAGCCTTTATTATTTTCAATCTTTTTTACTTTATATTATTGCTGGGCTTGGAAAATACTAGTAGCTGAATCTTGATAATAATACTACTAACAATTTGCTTCAACACTATAGAATATAATGCATAAATAATTGTAAACAACAAAAACCATTTGGTGAAATTATTAGATCAAACAAATTAGCAACATCAACAGGTCAAATGGATGATTGGTGATGAGTGGTGACCACCACCGGGAGGCGGTGGTGGTGGTGGTGAGGCTTTTACCGAAGGTGGTGGGAGCTACACTGAAAAAATCTAGGATAATACATTTGCTATTAAATCCTCTAATTGCTCTAACCATAAACAGATCCACAAGAAAGAGCCATAAGAAAGATGGCCGCATGTTCTTCTCCCTTCAAATTGCCACCTAGATTCTTTTTTAATCTCCTAAACATCTTCTCGCCGCCCAATGCCATCAATTTCACGCTATATGACTGACTCTTTTCGCCGTTAGATGATTGACCTCTTGTAATCAATCGGACCCACGATTGTCACAGATCTGTGAGCAGAGATGCTTGCGGGAAAGGGCGTTAGGTATTCAAGGACGGCAGCCAAATGCACCCGCCTCTTCCTTTCCTTCCTCTAGACATGGAAAATGTTGATAAAAGAGTAAAGAAATAAATTCGAACGAAGAGCAGATGACCGAATGTAAGAGTTTCTTAATGGGGTAATTTAGTCCAAATAAAATCATTTTGTTCTTATTACAACAACAAAAAAGGAGTGTGAATTAAAGGTTAATTAAGGGAGGAAAGTTGGATTTATACGTAATTTTCTAGACATTATATTTTTCATCAAGGGTTAAATACATCCATGTTATCTATCTCTCCTGTCTTTTGTTCAATCGATCTACGATGCCTCCTATGTATATATATATACTAGTAAAATGGGACTCCGTGCAACGCACGGAGTGCCCAAGCTAGCCGTTTTTACTTATGGTGAACTAATAAACATGAAGCAAAATAATTGTAACTAAACCGAAACATCATACATCCTAAGCACATCATACACAATAAGTTTAAATCAAAGCTTATATGTAGATTTTAATACATCGGTGTTTTCATACAGACATGTTGAACACGTGGTAACAAGATATGTTTTAATTAATACATCGGTGTCAAAGTATGTATCATGCAACACACGGCGGCCCATACTAAACGTTTTAACTTAAATTGTCAAAGTATTATGTAAAATTCTATGTAACTAATATATGACTCCATACATTTACGATACAAGACACATTAAATGACAAATAGAAGCTATAATAGCTAATATATATATATATATATATATATATATATATATATATATATATATATATATATATATATATATATATACATTACAAACACTTACAAAAGCTATCTCAATGGCATTACAATCAGGGCAAGCATTGTTATTTGTCAATCAACTTGAGTAAAAGAACAAATGCTTCACAAAACATCCCACATAATGTTAGTAACCATGAGTATTCATTGTATGTAGACAAACCAATCGCATCTAAATATTATGCGGACCATAACATCCATTGGACTACTTTAATACATAAAATAAAAGAATCTTCAATAAAAATGTTTCAGAATATACGTAGCATGTAAAATGCTTTGTGTTTTCAAATTAGGCATCATGTCAACTGTTAACCAACCAAAATCCATGGCCAACACGGCAGATCCATGCCGCCACACCTGAAAGAAGGAAACAATGTCGAGAATATTATAACCGAAGACAAATAATGTAGAATATTTTATTTATTTGTATTATTTACTTTATCTACTGTGCCTATAAATACCCATTGTAATACACTTTTACATTTGAATGACAATTATCACGGATTTTATTAACAAGTAATAAATTTATAATCCGATATACCTCAAGTGCAAGGATCGTAGTAAAGAGGTTAATACCGGGTCGATCTTACGGGGAACTAACGATTGGTAATCCTAGTTTTGTTCTAACTAACCTATGTCACGATTACTAAAACTAAACAGCAAATAAACTAAACAGAGAATAACTAAAACGAAAGATAACAATAAGGAAAACTGGACAGAAGATAAGATCCAAAGCCAGGGAAATACGGGTTGCGAACAGTTTAAGCTACGACTAAACCTAATATGCAATAAAGATTAACTAAGCTAAACAATTCTAGTTCAAGGGATTTGACCAAGTTATAGCGGACAAACGAGCAATTGATCCACCTATCCTATCAACATTCAATTCCGATTCAGATTATTTCGTGATTTCTAACCAAGTTGTGATTCACCTAATCAAAAGTATGAACCCTAATTTCTTAGGTAGTTCGTCTATTAATCTCTATCTTTCGATCTAAAGATTAACGCTTTTCTAATCCAAAGGTGTAAACTTTAAACGTTTTTAACCTAGAAATCTAACCTATTAACTTTCGTTATATAGATCAAAGATCTATTCCTTATCATGGTGATCTAACGTTTAGATGATTCTCATCAAATAAAACAATCAACAAAGCAACGATCTTTTGATATGAAATTGCATAAACAATAATAAACATGATAAAAGAAACAACTTATATTAAAAACTCACAAAACAATCACGAACGGAATCGAATTGTTGAATCGGACGGCTTCTGGCGCTGTTCAAAAGGCTTTAGCCTCTAAGCATCCTCTTGAAACTTGGAATTGATGAATAAAAGTGCATAAAAACTATCCAAACTAGCCTAGAATTTAGAGTGCATAAATCAAGGAAAATAGAGAAAAAAAAAGCGACTAAAGCCGCCCTAGGTTTAGGGTTTTGAGTAATGTGTAATTGGTATCCCTAGGGTTGAAAACAATGCGGCTATATATAGAATTTAAAGTCGGTTTGAAGATGTCGTCGGCGGCTGGGCGCCCGTCCACTCTTACGACGCTCGTCCGGTCCTCAATATCAACTTCGAATCGGGCGAGTCTTCATCGACGCGCCCGTCCTTCACAAAATTGGGCGCTCGTCCCAAAGAAAATCTTCACAACTCAAATCAACAAATCAAGATGGGCGCCGTCCCACTGGATCAAACGCCCGTCCCAACCGCGCTTGATTCAAGCTTCGACGCCATCCGAGATCGACTTAATCTTGATTCCTTCATCTTTATCTCTTTTTCATCAAACCAAATCATCATTATCTCTTCTCTCATCAATGAAATTCGACTCTTATCTCTTTTTGATCATTACTTGAGCATCAAACATGTACCTACAACACATCAAAACATCGCAAAACGTAATATCGTCCAAATAATCATAAAATCACAATTAAAACACCAAAATTAATCTATTTTGCGAATAACTCGTTTAAAACCTCATTTACTCAATAATTCCATTAAACACTCGTTTCTTATGCAAATTTATACAAATATGAGGGAAATTATCATAAAATATAGCATTATACAACGTATAAATTCACCCTTAACAACTCCCCCAAACTTAGCTTTTGCTCGTCCCGAGCAAAACAAAACAAGATAAAGGCTCGAGAAAAGATAGACATTTCAGACAATATAGCACATATTCAATAACTTAGAGGTTCACCCCGGTGTGTGCAAAGCCATAACAAACTTCCACTAAGTCCGAACTTGAAAATTTCAAAGCAAACTAGCTAATACCCCCTTTAAACTAGAGATAACTGATACTTATAAGATGTACCCTACAAAACGTGACATATCCCGAAAAGAATGATCGAATATATCTAGGGCCTTTCTGAAATACTCAGAGGATAATCCCTACAGCATATCTATCAGTTTCTACTGGGGATAAGATAGACGAAAACTAAGTCTTATATCTATTTCATACCACTTCTTTTATAAGTTGATTTAATTATTCCACTTTTAAACGCACATCAGAATGAGCTGTTGCCCTGTCATAGCAGAATAGGATATTCGAGATATACCCTACCTTACTCCAATCATAAGGCAGCTTCTTCTGACTGTCGTGAGTTTTTGGTCATCATAGTGGTATAGGACATACGTGGTATACCCTATCGCACTCAAATCATCGACCAGTTTCCGACACACCCAATTTAATTCATTTAAACCCAACTTCTTCAACAACATTAGTTACGCTTTACTTATCACATTCAAAATTAAGATATTCACAGTATAACATACTTCGGATCTAAATACAAACTATCATAAATCTCAAGATATATACGTAGCACTAAGCACATGACTTATATGAAAATCAGAAATCACTCGTCAAAAGGGGTATAACTTTATAAATTAGCTCATCGTTCACTATGGCTCGTGAAAAATAGATCTCAGGTGAAACAACTAACTTATCAAACATATGATATATAGCTTGGATGACTATAAAAATAACGAACATTGAATTGAATTGCCTACTCGGGACAAAACAAAAAACAAAATGTCGAATTTTTTTGAAAATTCTAGCATTCTAGCTCATTTTGCATAGAAACATAACGAATGTAAGCAAATGTGTAGATACATATCAAATCATTCCCCTCCCCCACACTTAAAGATCAACATGTCCCCATGTTGTGCAGAATGAAAGAAAAGATAAAAGACTTAGCTGATTGTAAGCGATACTCGAATCGTTAGTCAGCCCGGAGCCTACGTAGTGACAATTCGAACTCGTAACCATACGATGTAAAAGCGAGCTCGACAATACCGCTAAAATTTCCTGCACTACTTGACAACCACGGAAAAATCTCGGGGTAAAACGGGGAAAGAGCATCGTAATAATGAAAAATAGAATAATAAAGTGAAATGGAACAGACGAGAAGAGTAATCAGTAAAACAATGGCGACCATCAAGGTACAAAACAAAGCAGGAGATCGCCTTATGGCCTCGAAATTCATCGAAAAGAAAACGCCACGAAACCGACGATGAGCGTATAAAAGAAAAATGCAGTGAATCAGTAACAAAAATAGTAGGAGCAGTATCAAAGTACAACCATATCGAACAAGTACCAAAGCAGACAATACAAAAGCAAAATATCAATAAATCTCAAGGCTGCCTCGGCGTAGACTCATCAGTGGGAGGTACATCAGCCGTAGAAGTAGTCGATGAAGGTCCCGGCTGTGGAATAGTAGCAGCAGTAGCAGTCGGTGCCTCCTCCTCCTCATCCTCAGAGTCTTCCTGCTCAACTCGAAGCACATCTTCAATCGCTCGCTCGATGTCATCGTGGAAAACATAATCCTTCAGGCTAGGTGTGAAGATGTTCTCGTCCCTCGGCTGCCGGTCTTGCCGATACACTTTAATCGTCGAATGTTGTTCGTGTATCCCGAATATCACCCATCCATTCCCGTAAATCGCTGGCCATGCTCAACCGCATCCTCGATCAAGGGAGATAAAGTAGGAACGAATGAAACCGCGGGCGGTGCAGAAGTAGACCCCGGCTCTTGCGTAGCCTCAACATGTCCCGAAGTCCTAACCTTTTCTCGTTGAATTGCCCTCGGGTTCTTCGGTTTAAGATCCGGCCTATACTCGGGAACACCGGCATCCACACAAAGGCTATGTATCAAGTGGGGGACAATCAAAGACCGGGAATAGACTTTCTGATTGGTCGCAATCTCATCAAATAAGGCTTGGCCGACATCGACATTCAACCCGAAATTCAATGCGTATAACATCCCAATGTCACCAATGTGGAAATGTGTGAGGTTGTTCTTTGGCAACAGCCGACTCTGTATAAAGCGACACTGGACCTTCCAGTCCTCTGACCAAGTCGTAGTCACCAACTCATTTCGGTCCCCGCCCGGCCTTAGCGTCCACGGAACATCCGGGCACACTTTCAAACGCAACTCCTCTAACGGATCCTGGCCGGCATCCTGCCTCCTCTTAATCTCCTCCTTGTAATCCAAACCCTCGAAAGGCGCTAAACCGTACTTCTCGTTAATGACTTTCGGGGTGAACGGGACCTTGACTCCTCTCACCATTACAACTCTGGTTTCTAAGTCTGTCTCTGAACAGTTGCTATAAAACTCGCGAACTAGTGTATCATTCACCGGAGTAAGTGGTATTCTCATCAACGCATCCCATTTCCTATCCTCAAAAGCTTCACAAACTCCGTATCAACCTTTGTTTCCATAACCGCCCTCTCTATCAACATCGTCCGTGACTGATAATGCTTGGTAAAAACCTCGTAAGCCTTAGGGCTGATAAATCTACGAGCCAAAGGAATAGGAGGACCAGGAGGTCTAACAGTTGTCCTAACCGGTTCAGCTCTCGTACTTGCCTCCTCCTGTCTAGGAACATTCTCAGCAGGTTCGACTCTAGATGACACTCCACCTCTCTGAACCCTAGGCAGCCTTACTAGAGGTACATCTTCCTCAGTATCCGACCCTGACGTAGACTCATCTCGTAGTTGTGCCCTAGCTTGACTTTGTACAGCCCTAGGAGGTTGGTCTCGTATACTAACACCTCGGTTTGGATCAACTGCAGGAGGATCTACCGCCTTCCTCTTCTTACTAGGCTCCTGAGCCACATCCTTACCATGCCTCTTAACCACTGCCTTCTTATGGACCATGATTCAAGCCTAAACAACCCCAAATCAAAGCAAGGTACCCGTTTAACATCCAAACCGGGATTTCAAATCAACAAACCAACACCAACACAATCACAAACCACCCATCACCACCAAACAACCCATTCATCATCCACCACAGCACAGGAAAACAGAAAAAAGAAACATGAATAAATTAATTAAGGCATTATTCATGTGAACGAGCCGACCCGAAGATCGAACTCTCAAAACTTGAATAAATTCAAGAAAGACTGTTGCTAACTTACCAAGTAAGATGAGTAGATGATGATCGAGACGTTCTTCAATCCTAACAACCCCAATTCGACTCCCAAAATCGGATTTTTCTTGGAAAAAGTCGGACCAACGAGGGCTCTGATTCGTCCAAATGAGTGTTGATTGAGGAATAAGGCTTAGAAAAGTGAAAAGAGGGGATCAAAAGCGGCCTATAGCAACTAAAATCGCTCAATTTGGTGTAATATCGAAGGATTTAGGTCGAGAGGAGGGAAAAAGTCGGTTTCGTCGATTTGAAATTCTGAAAAATGAATCTTCATGGGTTGAGGGTGTATATATAGGCAGGGGCTGGACGGGCGTCCAGGTAACCGGACGAGCGTTCACTGGGCTTAGCAAGAATCGGGCGGGCGCCCGCCTGTAAACGCCGCCGTCAAGTTTCAAATTACATACGAGATTGGAGGAATATATCGACGGGCGCCCAGGCATAGTGGGCGCTGCGTTCAGAATCAACCATGGCGGACGGGCGTCGGAGATCTCTGGACGGACGTCCAAGGCAGAAAAATGCAAAAATTATGAAATTTCATACAATTTAAATTCAAATTTGCATTCTTTATTAACAACTAATAAAAACTTCAATAATACAAATGAAAATCAACGAAGTACATAAAATCACTAGAAAATAAGTAAAAACAATAGAAAATAGTGGGTTGCCTCCCACCGAGCGCTTTTGTTTTACGTCGTTTGCTCGACGAAACAACCTAACAACGCTAGTCATCGTAAATTTCCGACCGGATAAGACGGCGGAGCATGTCAATCGCTGGAGGGAAGTCATACTCATCCTGCAAACCCCAGTCCTCACCAGCTACATCAACACCCCGAAAATGTTCAGCTTGCAGCACTAGCGCCAAATCTGTCAGCATCGGATCATTCAGGATTGTGTACGGGCATCCTAGAGCTGCCCGCAACTCCTCAGCAGTAAAGTCTCCACTTCCCGAACATTGTGGAACAATAAGAACATAGGTGACAGTCCTGATGCGGGTACTAATATCAAAGTCTACGTGCAAAACAATAGTCCCTCCCGGTCCGTCATCTACAGTGATAAGTGGGATCCTCCTAAGGAAAGGTAACTCCTCTGGTAGAACTCCGAAATCCATATCTAGAAAGCACAACTAACTGACAGATATAAACAAAAGCAAAACTTAGTAAACTAAACTTAAATACTAAAACTACAAAAGCATAAAACAAAAACAACTAATATAACGATATCTAGGTTGCCCCTAGTGGCGCTTTTGGTTAATGTCGTTAGCTCGACACTGTTTAAGCTCAGCTTGGATCAGGCCATTTGACTTTTCTGCCAGCCACTACCTCGTCGAAACTTTGATTAGCAGTTCGGCTGCAGAAACAGCACTTAACACATGGGGGGAAATCTTTGATATCTTTCCAAATACGTTTAAACTGCCCCATGGTCGACTTCTTCTTCTTCTGAGTATTCTGATGACGTTTCAGCTTACGCTCCTTCTCATACTCTTCCATATCCCAACTACCGGCTAGAACTTCTTCAGATCGACCACTACCGTCATCCTCTGAAAATAGGTCGGGTGAAAACTCGTCAAATTCCTCGGCCTCTTTAGTACCACACCCGAGGATCTCGAGGAAACGAACAATCAAAGGCGTTTCCTTGGGTTCACCAATGTAGTGCTTACACCTTTGACCATTTACTCGAAACAGTTGGTCACCATAGCCTCGTAGTTCCAAAACGCCTCCGGGGATAATTTGGAGAATCTCAAAGGGACCGGACCATCGTGTCCTTAACTTTCCAGGGAACAGATGTAGCCTGGAATTATACAGAAGAACTTGTTCCCCGACTTGAAATTCTCTCTTCTTAATCTTGGCGTCATGGAGGAGTTTCATCTTATCTTTGCTGATCCTGGCGCTTTCGTAAGCTTGGAGTATGAATTCGTCCAACTCATGCAACTGTTGCAGTCGATGCTTACCACAGGATTGGGAATCAAAGTTCAGAAACTTTGTAGCCCAATAAGCTCTATGCTCTAACTTGATTGGCAGATGACATGGCTTACCATAAACCATTTGATACGGAGATGTACCCATAGGAGTCTTATAGGCAGTTCTGTAAGCCCATAGTACATCATCCAATTTCAAACTCCAGTCTTTTCTATGACTGTTGACCGTTTTCTCCAGGATTTTCTTAATACTTTGGTTGCTCCTTTCAACCTGACCACTAGTCATCGGGTGATATGGTGTACCGGTCTTATGGCGAACACCATACTTTTCAAGAACTTTCTCTAAGGGTCGGTTGCAGAAATGCGTTCCTTCATCACTGATCAAGGCTCGTGGACATCCAAATCTCACGAAGATGTTCTTTTTTAAGAATTTCATGACCGTCTTATGATCACCCCATGTGCTTGAATGATCACCCCATGTGCTTAGCTTGCAAGGAAAAATATCTTGGATATTTTCTACACCAAACTTGGTGATTAAGGCTTTCAAAATATCCCATGTAACAACATGTTTTGAGTCCTAAAAGATGGATTTTTGAGGAAGAGAAGAAGATGCCACGAGTTTACGAGATCAACGGATCAATATTTTCCAACGCACTTCTACCGTAACCTGTTTTCGATGGAAATTTGACCCGACTTAGAGGCATTTTCAGGGGACGAGGTCTTGATGAAAGTTGTAGATACTGAAATGATCTTTCCAACGCATTTTGAATCACATCAATCGGAGGTCTACAACTCAAGTTATGATTTTTTCTTCCAAACAGCTGAAATTTGGACGAATTGGGAGATATTTGGCTCATTTCCTTGCATGTTACCTTCAATGATGGCAAAGATTCCTCCCCAACAAACTCCACATGCTTGTAACTAACTCTTGCATGACTCATCACCCCTACCCACCATCTCCTACCCACCATATCCTAACAAACTAACAAACTCATCATTACATCCTAACAAACTTCTAACCAACTTCTCACCTCCCTCAAATGCTACCTCCCTTATACACCTCCCTCAAATGATGCCTCCCTTATACACCTCCCATTATATATACACACCTCCATCACCACAAAAAAATACACACTACCATTCACCTAAAAAAAAGAGGCAGCCGCACTTCTGAGGGGTTTCAAGGCCGATCACCCGAGCCTTGTGCTCGGGTGATCCGGGTTAGATTAGGATGTTTTTTTTCTCGTTTTTTTTTATCGTTGATGCTTGAAGATCAACCCTTGTATGAACTATGTGAGTTTAATCTCTTTTTAATTTATTCAATCTCTAGTTTATTTTTATGATCTTTAATTTATCTTGTATCTTTCCATGAATTATGATGCTATGTGTGACTAGATCGAGAGATCGGTTACTAATCATTGTCTAACGTGATGAGAATCGTTGTTAGGCTAGATCACCATAGAAAGATAGGATCTTTAATCGTTAATTCGTGACAAGTTAATCGGTTAATTATCTAGGTTGTTAGATTCTAAAATACGAGAGTTAACTTGAATCTACACCTTCGTTTTGTATGGAATATTGGTCTCAACATTCGGAAGAGGAGAGATCGATAATTGAATTCACTAAGGAATTAGGAATTCATAGCTTGAGAAACGGATTCACTAAGAGATTAGGAATTTGTATCTCGTGTAAAGGTGAAACCACAATTTGAATTAAAATCATGAGATGAACTAGGATTGAGATCACTTAGTTTGTTTTCTGTTTGATCCCATGTATCTTTAGCTTAGGTCGTTTTTATTGTTCTTAGCTTAGATTTATCTTATTTGTTCTATGTTTGTTTTTCCTTTATTTGTTTTCTTGAGTGATAATTTAGAGGAATTAATAAAATTAGATTCAACAGCCCAATTCCCTGTGGATCGACCCACTACTCATTACGCTTTACTAGCAATTACCCGATATTCGGTCGGTTAGGAGTTAGTTTGCATATAGGTTAGGGTTTTATAAATTGTTTTTGTTTAGTGATGCAAAATCCTCCAAACAAAATGGCGCCGTTGCCGGGGAATCGGTGTTTTGTTGAATTTAGTTGAGTTAATTTCTCTATTTTATTACGATTTATTTTCTTTCAATAAAAGTAGCGTTAAACAAATTGAGAGTTTTTATTTTTGCCGTGTTTCATGACCGTTGGGTTAAGAATGTGCAAAAGTTTTTACTCGATTTGTGAACGTGAAGTGTAATCTAATCTTAACCTGTGTGCTCTATGCTAAAATTTGATGTGGTCAGCTTTGTGATGTATGATTTGTTTGGGTTGATGATCTGCTGTGTTTTCCCGCATTACGTATACATTTGCAAAATTCGATGCTTGGGCGGGCGTCCAAGTAAGTGAACGCTTCGTCCACTTTTAACATGTAGTGAACGAGCGTCCTGATTGTTGAACGGCCGTCCTGTGCAAAAAGTATCAACTCGTTACGTTACGCTTTCAAGAACCAGGCGGGCGTATGTCTTCACCGAACGCACGTCCGATCATTTTCATGGCAAACGAGCGTCGCTTTGTTGGGCGACGTCCAGGTTCCGTAATTTCTCTTAACTTGATTTTTAATGCTTTATTTGACTTGGATACTTTAATACGAGCTTCGTGGCTAATTTCTTTTACGTAGATGTTACGACGTGCATGTTTACATCTTTCCATCTACGAATCCATGTTAAGTAATTGATTTATTTTTATATACATGATTCATCCATGCATGTTATAGCTAATGTCGGTTCTCGTATGCTATAACTGTTCTTAGTGTTATTTAGTAGCTAATATCGGTTTCCGTATGCTACATATCGTTGTGATGAATCCTGTGAGCGTTAAGACTTATGTGCTTTCTTTTTATTTTTGTAACTCATATGGGTAGCTACTGTCGGTTTTCCGTTGCTACCATCTTTGGCTTATGAGTTATATTTGTTTAGTATAGCTACTGTTGGTTTTCCATAATGCTATCACCTCTTGACGAGTCTTAAGGCGCGTCTACACTGCATGTAATGGACAACACTGTCGTTTATCGTGACCTGTCATTATTTGGTAGACGTTTATTATATACATGTCGTGTTGCTAATTAGTGGGCTAGTTTTCTTTCTTTCATTTTCGTTTATTTTTGCATATCACTTAGATGCATATCATTTAGCTGCATGTCATCTAGTTGCATTGTTTTTCTATTTTTCTTTTATTTTTCTTGAGCGTAGTTAATCGCCGGTTTCGTAATACTACCTCGTTTTCTTTAATTTAGTTTCTCGTGATAGGCCGTAGTCACTTTGTAGGGTTGTCCTCGAAACTCCTTTCACTGAGCTGTTAGAATTCATTTTTATTTATTTTTTTTATTTTTAGGATTGCATATCATGTAGGCTGCATTGTAGTATATTTTCATGTAGTTGCACCTAGCCTCTCATTGTGTAATGTTCCATGTATATGTCCATCTTTATATGAGCTTAATCAAAAAAAAATCTCTATGACTTCTTTTCCATGTGTTTTACATGTATAACCCTTTGTTCCCGAGATGTTTCTGTGTTTTTTCAAGTGGTGCAGGTACCAATCATCATTGTTTTTGTCAAGCTACTTTGGAAGTCGTTCTTTGGAAAAGGACTCCATATGACATCACCATTGTTGTCCTCTTGACCACTCTTCGAATCAATACCAAATCACTAAGTCCCTAAATTTTTATTTCTGTACAACTTGAGGACAAGTTGCAATCTAAGTGTGGGGAGGGAATAATCGATATGTATCTACACTCATTTGCTTTATTCTATGCGAAAATGAGCTAAATTTTCAAAATTTTTGTTTTGTCCTTGAGTGAGCATTGCATGTCTTTATTTGAGTTTTATATCATTGATGCGTTATTTTGCATATTTAGTAAATTTAGTTGTTTCACCCAACACTATTTTTCACATGCCATAGTGAATGATGAGCTATAAAATATAAAGCTATACCTTTTTGGATTAGTGATTTTTGATTTTCTTATAAGTCGTGTACTTAGTGCTAACGTATATATCGTGAGATTTATAATAGTTTATGTTTAGATCCGCAGTATGATATAATGTGAATATCTGAAGGTTTGAATGTGATAAGTGAAACGTAACTAAAGTCTTTGAAAAAATAATAATAATGAATAAATTGTTTACTTGAGGTGTTATGCTCAGTGGTCATTAGAAAAAAAATAATTTTTACCACTGCTAGCCAGAAATCTCTAAGTAATCACATAAATAAATGGGTGTGTCGAAAGCTAGTCGATGATTGGAGTGAGGTAGGGCATTATCACGAAATGTCCTATACCACTATGATGACTAAAAGCTCACGACAGTTAGAAGAAGCTAACCTATGATTTGAGTAAGGTAGGGTGTTATCCCGAAACATCCTATTCTACTATGATGGGAAAGAGCTCATTCTAATGTGCGTATAAAAGTGAAAGAAAAAAAAAATTAATTAAAGACTTGGTTATCGTTAATCTTATACCTAGTATAAACTA
This sequence comes from Gentiana macrophylla, assembly GCA_026214975.1. NCBI lineage: Eukaryota > Viridiplantae > Streptophyta > Magnoliopsida > Gentianales > Gentianaceae > Gentiana > Gentiana macrophylla. The sequence goes on along the minus strand of CM047812.1, from coordinate 9,424,637 downwards.
AAAGATATCTTTGCAGGATTATCCTCTGAGTATGTCGAAAAGGTCCTAGATGTATTCTATCATATTTTTCAGGATATATCACGTTTTGTAGGGTACATCTTGTAAGTGTCATTTGTCTCTAGTTGAAGGGGGGTATTAGCAAGTTTTGCTTGAATCAATTTCAAGTGTGGATTTAGTGGAAATTTATTATGGCTATGCACACACACTTGGGCGAACCTCTAAACTATTGAATATGTTTTATATTTGCTAAGATGTTTATTTATCTCGAGCTATGTTATTGTTTTGTTTTGCTCGGGACGAGCAAAAAGCTAAGTGTGGGGGTATTGTTTAGGGTCAAATTGTATGATTTTTAACAATATATTTTCTATCAATTTCCCCCATATATGGATGTTTTCCATAGAAATCGAGCGTTATATTGAAATATTGAGTAAATGATGTTTTTAAGAGTTAAATTGCAAAACGTAACGAATTATGTGCTTAAATGATGAATTTATATTATTTTGGAATTATGTTACGCTTTGGTATGTTTGATCCTCTTGTAGATACTCATTGATGATGGAAAAGATTTTAGAGAGCTAAATTCGAAGTTGGAAAGAGCTAAAGAGATTTATGGAAGATTGGAAGATTAAGGAAAGAAATCAAGATTGTGATCTTCACTGGATCTGGGCGTCCAAAGAGTGAACTGGCGTCCACTGGAACGAAATCAGATCAGAGAGTTCAGAAACTTACCGGACGGGCGTCCAGAGGAAGTGGACGGGCGTCCAAGGCTTGAATGATCACCCCATGTGCTTAGCTTGCAAGGAAAAATATCTTGGATATTTTCTACCCCAAACTTGGTGATTAAGGCTTTCAAAATATCCCATGTAACAACATGTTTTGAGTCCTAAAAGATGGATTTTTGAGGAAGAGAAGAAGATGCCACGAGTTTACGAGATCAACGGATCAATATTTTCCAACGCACTTCTACCGTAACCTGTTTTCGATGGAAATTTCACCCGATTTAGAGGCATTTTCAGGGGACGAGGTCTTGATGAAAGTTGTAGATACTGAAATGATCTTTCCAACGCATTTTGAATCACATCAATCGGAGGTCTACAACTCAAGTTATGATTTTTTCTTCCAAACAGCTGAAATTTGGACGAATTGGGAGATATTTGGCTCATTTCCTTGCATGTTACCTTCAATGATGGCAAAGATTCCTCCCCAACAAACTCCACATGCTTGTAACTAACTCTTGCATGACTCATCACCCCTACCCACCATCTCCTACCCACCATATCCTAACAAACTGACAAACTCATCATTACATCCTAACAAACTTCTAACCAACTTCTCACCTCCCTCAAATGCTACCTCCCTTATACACCTCCCTCAAATGATGCCTCCCTTATACACCTCCCATTATATATACACACCTCCATCACCACAAAAAAATACACACTACCATTCACCTAAAAAAAGAGGCAGCCGCACTTCTGAGGGGTTTCAAGGCCGATCACCCGAGCCTTGTGCTCGGGTGATCCGGGTTAGATTAGGATGTTTTTTTTCTCATTTTTTTTATCGTTGATGCTTGAAGATCAACCCTTGTATGAACTATGTGAGTTTAATCTCCTTTTAATTTATTCAATCTCTAGTTTATTTTTATGATCTTTAATTTATCTTGTATCTTTCCATGAATTATGATGCTATGTGTGACTAGATCGAGAGATCGGTTACTAATCGTTGTCTAACGTGATGAGAATCGTTGTTAGGCTAGATCACCATAGAAAGATAGGATCTTTAATCGTTAATTCGTGACAAGTTAATCGGTTAATTATCTAGGTTGTTAGATTCTAAAATACGAGAGTTAACTTGAATCTACACCTTCATTTTGTATGGAATATTGGTCTCAACATTCGGAAGAGGAGAGATCGATAATTGAATTCACTAAGGAATTAGGAATTCATATCTTGAGAAACGGATTCACTAAGAGATTAGGAATTTGTATCTCGTGTAAAGGTGAAACCACAATTTGAATTAAAATCATGAGATGAACTAGGATTGAGATCACTTAGTTTGTTTTCTGTTTGATCCCATGTATCTTTAGCTTAGGTCGTTTTTATTGTTCTTAGCTTAGATTTATCTTATTTGTTCTATGTTTGTTTTTCCTTTATTTGTTTTCTTGAGTGATAATTTAGAGGAATCAATAAAATTAGATTCAACAGCCCAATTCCCTGTGGATCGACCCCTTACTCATTACGCTTTACTAGCAATTACCCGATATTCGGTCGGTTAGGAGTTAGTTTGCATATAGGTTAGGGTTTTATAAATTGTTTTTGTTTAGTGATGCAAAATCCTCCAAACAGCCTCCACGCAGACTAAGATGTATTTGTTACCACAAGATGATGGGAAGGGTCCCATAAAATCGATACCCCATACATCAAAGACTTCGCATTCTTGGATGGGTTTCAAAGGCATGTCAAAACGCCTTGTCAAAGTACCGGTTCTTTGGCATCTATCACAAGCTTTACAGAAAGCTTCTGTGTCCTTAAAGATCGTGGGCCAATAGAAACCGGATTGGAAGATCTTAGCAACGGTTTTCCAAGGACCAAAGTGACCTCCAGTGGGTCCACTGTGGCACTGCTCAATAATATCGCGCTGCTCGGATTCTGGAACACATCTCCTAAGCAGACCATCTTTACAGATCTTAAAAAGATAAGGTTCATCCCAAACGAAAGATTTCAAATCGAGAAAGAACTTTTCTTCTCCTGATAGGACAATTCTGGATCAAGATATCGGGAATGAAGGTAATTGATAATGGAAGAATACCATGGAACATCTGGAGCGCATCCATCGATAAGCATAATGTTTTTTAGAGGAAAGTAAAGATCTATATCATCTGGACTATGCTTCTCCTCACTTAACATTCTCGAAACATGATCAGCTACTACGTTTTCACTGCCCTTTTTGTCTTTTGATTTGGACATCAAACTCTTGTAGGGTCAGTATCCAGCGTAGTAAGCGCGGTTTAGCCTCTTTCTTAGTCATCAGATACCGCAAGGCAGCGTGATCAGTCCACGCAATCACTTGAGCTCCTAACAAGTAACTACGAAACTTGTCCATAGCAAAGACTACGGCCAATAATTCCTTTTCAGTAGTAGTATAGTTAACTTGAGAAGGATTCAATGTGTGACTGGCGTAATAGATTGGCTTGAATTTCCCTTTGATTCTTTGTCCTAAAACAGCACCAACTGCATAGTTTGATGCGTCGCACATAAGCTCGAAAGGTAGATTCCAGTCAGGCGATATAAGAATTGGAGCAGAGATTAAACGGTTCTTAAGCTCCTCAAACGCTTGCTTGCAATCCGCATCAAAATTGACCTCAACGTCTTCCTTAAGTAAAGTAGGGAGAAGTCTTGAATGAATCTTCTATAGAAACCGACATGTCCAAGAAAACCTCTGATTTCGCGCACATTTTTAGGATAACTCATCTTCTCGATAGCTTCTACGTTTGCCCTGTCAACTTCAATACCCTTGGCGGAAATTTTGTGGCCAAGAACTATTCCCTCGTCAACCATGAAATGGCATTTCTCCCAATTCAGAACTAAGTTCTTTTCCACACATCTGGATAAGACCTGGTCAAGGTTGTCAAGACAATCATCAAAAGATTGACCAAAGACAGAAAAATCGTCCATAAAGATTTCCATACACTTTTCTACTAGCCCGTCAAAGATAGCCAGCATACATCTTTGAAATGTAGCTGGGGCATTGCAGAGACCAAATGGCATTCGTCTGTAAGCGAATGTACCATAAGGGCAGGTGAAAGTGGTCTTTTCCTGGTGATGACGTGGTCAATCAGGTTATAATATACTTGACCACCATAAACCAATACTAGCAAGAGGACTAGGCCCATCGTAGTATAGCTATAGTGAATCAAGGTCGATCCCACAGGGAACCAATTGTGGATCATCTTATATACAAACAATTAATTAAACATGTCAAGGACATAGAGGCGGTCTACGACCAACATAGGACAAGAAAAGTAAAGACACGACTCGACACAACGTAATTAACCTCCCCAATTATAGTCTTTATCGTTTGGACCTAGATAATTTATATAATAAATCGAACTTATTATCTGTCAATCCGCTTTGTATCTATCTTAGATTGGCTACGGAGTCATCCTCTTTAACTTGACTTAGCACCGGTAGTCACTAGATCAACGTGATATTGTTACGTGACTTCGCGCTTTTGGTGCCTCCATCTCATATAACTCACACGCTACGACTCTAAGGATGCCGATATTAACCGTACACCTCGTCCGTGCAACATTCCTATGGTTAGGCGTATTTCCTAAACGATTACTCAAGCTCGTCCAACTAGCAATTACCAAGTTATAGTCTCATGCTAATCTACGACGTGCGATAATCAAAAAGCAGCAATCCCCAAATATAAACCTACCTAGATAACGCTGAACGTCCGAAGATCAATTCATGAGCCTACCTAAGAGTTTTATATTGGTATTTCCTTCTTACACGTTTTAATTAAACTAAGCGAGTAACGTAGCCATAGCCATACCTACTGAGATAATAAATTCTATTAAGTTAACCTAACCATAAAGACGTGGCTATTTAACGGATGAAAACAGGCTCGGTCGACCGAATAGCTAAGCTCGGTCGACCGAATGGTCTTTTCCCCGATTACATCCCTGAACGTATCTCTCAGCGTTTCATCATACACAACGGATTAAACAGTAATTCGTAAAGCAATTATATAAATTAACATAGACGCACGGTAATTAAACAACATAGATTCATACATAGACTCTAGGTAGAGGACGTAGGGTATGTGATTCTCATAGACAAGGCATCGCCACCTCCCTAACGTCATAGCCTAGATCTACATCATCTAACTATGAACAATTAACTCAAACGATAAAACATAATTGGGGGGGATTAATTACTTAAAAGAAAGAAACAGAAAATAAAGGCTTACATAATGCAACCCCTTAAATTGCTGGAAACACCCTCAATAAACTACATTGAATCAAGATATGAATAGAGTGATTTTATTGAATGATATTCTAAGGTATATGTTGGTGTGTTTTACAATTTCTAGGTCACTTTGCTTATATAGGGTTTCTCGCCGACTTATGAAGGATCTAGAAGGTAAATACGAAAAAATCCGAAAAGTGACCGAGCTGACACACTCGGTCAACCGAAGCACCCCACTCGGTCGACCGAAGCTATAGGCTCGGTCGACCGAACCTAACTTTGCACATGTTAATCGTTTTTCTCGTCTATCTTGCTCCCCACTGCACGCTTGTGTGTTGATCTGATTAATCTTTCATTTAATGCTCCGATTTTCCTCTTCATTATCTTGAGATTTACTGATTGAATGACATTTATCCTCTCGATTTGTCGTGATCTGCAAAATCAGTATTTATCGCACAATAAATCGGTCTTTTAATAATGAAAACGGCTAAATACCAAATATCATATTAATAATCACTTAACATTAAATAATAAATATAAACAAGTGATTTAATATGGAATATATATTATTAATCTCGATTTAAGGTCAATGTTGATGACTTTTACGGGTATAATTTGACCGTCATCACCTGGTCAACTGGATCAATGGGTATCTGAAAGTATCCTGAATATCCATCCAAGAAGCAGTAGAATGCATGCCCTGCCAGACGCTCAAGCATCTGGTCAATGAATGGAAGGGGAAAGTGATCTTTCATGGTTACCTCATTGAGCTTTCTATAATCGATCAGCACTCAGAATCAAAGTGACAAGTCTCAACGCTATTTCTTCTCCCTTCTCATTCTTCTCAATCGTAATTCCACCCTTCTTGGGAACTACTTGAGTCGGGGAAACCCATTCACTATCAGCTATGGCATAGATAATTCCCATGTCCAGAAGTCTGATGATTTCTTTCTTAACCACCTCTTGCATATGAGGGTTGAGCCTCCTCTGGGGCTGTCGAACACATTTCGCACCCTCATTTGTCTTGATCTTGTGCATACAGATGTCGGGAGATATCCCTCTGATATCTCCTACTTGCCATCCAAAGGCTTTTTCATTCTTTTTCAAGACGTTGATTAATTTCATTTCCTCTAAACGAGACAACTTGGCAGATATAATCAAAGGAAGCTTGTCACCTTCTCTTAGAAACACATACTTCAGATGTTTAGGCAACGGCTTCAACACCAAATCTACAGGGGGGTCTTCTAAACTTGACTTAAGATCTCCACTTTTCAACTCAACATCGCTGAGTTTACTTAGCGGTCCCACTGCCAAAGCTTCTCCTCTCAACAACTCATCCTCGAATTCAGCTTCTAACTGCTCTAAACTCACCACACCATGACTATTCAAATTATCAAACAATCGCTCATATTCAGTTGCAACAGCCATGACTTGCTTTTCCATGTGGTCATTAAAGTCATCAGACATATCCTCAATGGAAAAGCCGGTTGGAGGACCAGAAGGTACTTGAATGGTTCTGGAGACATTATAGCTTACTTCTTGATCACCAACTCGTATCGTCACTCGCCCACCATCGCAGCGATCGATGAGGCTCTGGGTCAGTAGGCGAAAAAGGCCTTCCAAGTATCGTGGGACATTTTCATCCTTTTCAATGTCTAAAGACGTGCCGTCACCAACAGAAAGGTAAACCTATCAATTTGAACTAGTACGTCTTTTAAGATTCCCACTGCTTTCTTAGAAGATCTATCAGCGAATTGCAAACTCATGGTAGTGGGTTCTAGAAGATCAATTAAACCCAGCTGTTTGCACACAGACAATGGCATGAGGCTTATAGATGCACCCAGGTCACACAAAGAGTTAGGGAAGACCAGGCCTCCTATCAACACTGTAAGCACGAACTTTCCGGGGTCACCTCTCTTGGTTGGTAAGTCTTCATAATTGATCATTGAACAATCCTCACCAATCAGCCTCTCCATGTCTGACAACTTCCTTTTTGAAGAAACAACATCCTTGATGAATTTTGTATACTTAGGCATTTCAACCAAGACCTCGGATAATGGAAGATTAACCTGAGTATTTTTCAAAAGATTCAGCACCTTTTCATACTTCTTATCTTCACTCAAAGGGATGTTGCTCTTTCTTGGTGGAAATGGAAGCTTTTTCAGATCACTCTCAGAAAAGATTTTCTTCGAAGATGCACTGACAGCTTTGTCTTCCAGTTCCTTCCACCTTACAGCTTTTTCAATCCTTTTATTAGTCAGGGGATCAGCCTCCTGACTTCCACTTGATTCTTCATTACTCAGGGGAACAGCCACCTGAGGACTTCCAACTTTTTCACCTCTCAGGGGATCAGCCACCTGAGTATTCTTTTTCGGCCAAGGGGAGTGTAGGTGCTCAGCATCCCTCCCGCCTTCATCACTCGGGAGAGGGGCTAGTGGTTTCCCTGATGGGAAGGACCACTAACTTGAGTACCGCTTCTTAAATTCATCGTATTGGCCTCCTCTCTACCGTATGGAATTGAAGGTACGAGGTCAGTACATTGGCCATTGTTTAAATCGGTCTGAGCAACTTGACCACCCTTTGGATTCTTCTCAGTGAAGCTGGGAAGCTGCCCTGGGGGTCTAGAAGCTAACTGTTCAGCCAGTTGCCCGATTTCCCTCTCAAGGTTCTTATTTGTAGTCATCAGGAGTTGGATACTTTTATTTTGCTCCTCCAATTTAGCTTTAAGATTGTTAGATTGGGAGGGGCCTTGAGAGTTTTGGAAATTTTGAGAATAGGGCTGGCTGGGCCGACTTTGGACAGCAGGATTAGAATTGGTGGGCCAATTCTGATTGAATCTTTGATTAGAATTGGAAAAATTGGAATTCTGGTTCTGAGGAAAACTAGGGTTTCTATTGAAGTTTTGATTCTGATTGAAATTAGAATTTGGATTGAAACTTGAAGATTGATTGAACCCTTGGTTTTGGAGATTATTCTGGCCAAAAAATTGATTGAACCTTTGATTGTTCTGGCCATAGAATGCATTTACTTTAGCATTCTGTCCGTTCATAGGACATAATCTAGATGTGTGCCCCACCCCGTCACAATTCTGACATGTGACTTGATTACACTGTCCATAGTCATGAACAGCATTCACTTGATAAGGTGCAGGGGAATTGAATTGACACTGGCCAGTCATGTGGCCAGTCTGACAACAGCTCTTACAATACAGAACCTGGGAGTTCTGTGGACAGGAGGAAGTTTGATTCATTTGATTTGAAACTTGAGAAGTTGCCATCTGCTTCTGCAGTATGGCAATCAAACTTTGCACGTTTACTTCCTCAACCTTAGGAGGAGGAGGTGCTTGAATTGCTTAATAAGAGGGAGCATAGTTATATTTGGCAATGTCCTCGAACAGTGCCCACCCCTCATCAGGCGTTTTCTTCAAAAACGCCCCACCAGATGAACTATTGACCATGCCTTTTGTAAGCTCGGTCAATCCACTAAAGAAAGTGTTGACTTGCCTTTGCAGTGGCAAGCCATGGTGGGGACACTTTCTAAGCAGAGACTTGAATCTTTTCCAACACTCGAAAAAGGATTCATTCTCTTTCTGGTAGAAAGTGAATATGTCGTTTAAACACTGGGCTGTCTTTGAAGGTGGGAAGTATTGACTCAAGAACTCTTTTTCGAGTTCGGCCCAGGTTGTAATAGATTCAGCGGGGAGAGAGGTATACCACTCTTTAGCTTCTCCCTTTAGAGAAAATGGAAACAGTTTCAGTTTAATAGCATCCTCACTTACTCCTTGGATGCGTGTAGTACCACATATCTCTAAGAATGTATGTAAGTGAGTATGGGGATTCTCTGACTGATAACTGTGGAAGATAGATGCGTGCTGCATCATTTGGATGAGTCCCGGCTTTAGCTTGAAGGTCTGTGCCGTTATGGCTGGGATAACAATAGCCGGGTTGACTTAGACTTCGCCTGGCATGGCGTAGTCTGCCAACGTACGTCTATCTGCAACAGCCATGATTACGAAGTTTTCGAATTCTTCGGCTAAACGATCCTCTAGATCTTGATCGGCTTCTTCAGAAGGAGCCGCAGAACGGATTTTTCGCCTGTTGGGCCGGACTATGGTCCGCTCTAAGTCAGGGGTATACAGTAATGGTCCCTTTTGACTTCGAGTTTGCATAAACCGAACCAAAATCAGGTGGTTGAAGCCTAAAAACGAAGGATTTGAAAACTTACACTAAAAATTAAAGCCTAAGAAAAGAAAGAGAGATAAAATTAGCTAAGACAGGGGAACAGACGGACGTCCAGAAAACTGAACGGGCGTCTGCCTAGAAATCGAGCTGGACGGGCGTCTGGAAGTCCAAACGCTCGTCTGATCAGCTGAAGAACTGGACGGACGTCCAAATTGGATGGACGCTCGTCCGAAAAGTTAAAAACGATTCAGAGTCAAGAAATTTAGAACATACGGGCGTCCACTGGTCTAGATGCCCGTTTGGAAGCAGAAAAACGAAGCAGGAACGGAGAAAAACAGCAGGAAAAAGATGGGGAGAAAAAGAAAAATAGAAAGACAGAAAACAGATAGAAAGAAAGAACTAATCACAAAGGAACTATAAAGAGAAGACCTTAAACCCTAGCTAAAACCCTAATTACCTAATTAAAATCTACCTAAAACAAGAACAAAAAACTTTTAAACACAGAAAAAAAAAAACAAAAACAAACACTAGGCAACCGTTTGGTTCCCCGGCAACGGCGCCAAAAACTTGTCACGGATTTTATTAACAAGTAATAAATTTATAATCTGATATACCTCAAGTGCAAGGATCGTAGTAAATAGGTTAATACCGGGTCGATCTTACGGGGGACTAACGATTGGTAATCCTAGTTTTGTTCTAACTAACCTATGTCACGATTACTAAAACTAAACAGCAAATAAACTAAACAGGGAATAACTAAAACGAAAGATAACAATAAGGAAAACTGGACAGAAGATAAGATCCAAAGCCAGGGAAATACGGGTTGCGAACAGTTTAAGCTACGACTAAACCTAATATGCAATAAAGATTAACTAAGCTAAACAATTCTAGTTCAAGGGATTTGACCAAGTTATAACGGACAAACGAGCAATTGATCCACATATCCTATCAACATTCAATTCCGATTCAGATTATTTCGTGATTTCTAACCAAGTTGTGATTCACCTAATCAAAAGTATGAACCCTAATTTCTTAGGTAGTTCGTCTATTAATCTCTATCTTTCGATCTAAAGATTAACGCTTTTCTAATCCAAAGGTGTAAACTTTAAACGTTTTTAACCTAGAAATCTAACCTATTAACTTTCGTTATATAGATCAAAGATCTATTCCTTATCATGGTGATCTAACGTTTAGATGATTCTCATCAAATAAAACAATCAACAAAGCAACGATCTTTCGATATGAAATTGCATAAACAATAATAAACATGATAAAATAAACAACTTATATTAAAGCCTCACAAAACAATCACGAACGGAACTGAATTGTTGAATCGGACGGCTTCACAACGCTCGTTCAAAAGGCTTTAGCCTCTAAGCATCCTCTTGAAACTTGGAATTGATGAATAAAAGTGCATAAAAACTATCCAAACTAGCCTAGAATTTAGAGTGCATAAACTGAAGGAAAATAGAGAAAAACGCAGCCTAAGCCGCCCCTAGGTTTAGGGTTTTGAGTAATGTGTAATTGGTATCCCTAGGGTTGAAAACAATGTGGCTATATATAGAACTTAAAGTCGGTTTCAGCATGTCAGCCGCTGGACGCCCGTCCACTCCTTCTGGACGCTCGTCCGGTCCTCAATATCAACTTCGAATCGGGCCGAGTCTTCATCAGACGCCCGTCCTTCACAAAATTGGACGCTCGTCCAGCAAAATCTTCACAACTATGAATCAACAATATCAGCATGGACGCTCGTCCACTGGATCAAACGCCCGTCCAACTGGATGCCAGTTCAAGCTTCTGGACGCCAGTCCGGATCGACTTAATCTTGATTCCTTCATCTTTATCTCTTTTTCATCAAACCAAATCATCATTATCTCTTCTCTCATCAATGAAATTCGACTCTTATCTCTTTTTGATCATTACTTGAGCATCAAACATGTACCTACAACACATCAATACATCGCAAAACGTAATATCGTCCAAATAATCATAAAATCACAATTAAAACACCAAAATTAACCTATTTTGCGAATAACTCGTTTAAAACCTCATTTACTCAATAATTCCATTAAACACTCGTTTCTTATGCAAATTTATACAAATATGAGGGAAATTATCATAAAATATAGCATTATAAAACGTATAAATTCACCCTTAACAACAATACAATTACTTTTTTAAAACCTAATATGGTATCAGAGCTTCTCTAATCTTCAAAAAAAAAAAGACCTAGCAGCCGCCGCTGCAAAACTCAGCACAACCGCCGCCATGTCTGAAGTAATAGAAGAAACCACCGCCGCCGCCGCCGCCGCCGTACAATACCCCTTTTTCTGCTATCCGTATTACACAACTCACACGTCAAAACTACGATCTTTGGCGAGCACAAATCGTCCCATATCTGCGAGGACAGGGAGTTTTCGGCTATGTGGATGGAACCATACCACCACCGCCGCCAACCATTACCACCGGCGAAGGTGCCGCTGCAACCACCTCTGTGAATCCGGCTTTCACAACGTGGACTCGAAACGACAATCTTATACTATCTACAATTACCTCTTCTCTCACCGATGACGTTTTATTGCAAGTTTATACGGCCACAACATCATCGGAAATTTGGTCGGCCCTCTCCACCTCCTTTGCGTCTTAAAGCCGCTCAAAAATGGTCCAACTCCGTACCTCCCTGGCATCAACACGCAAAGGAGAAAGCACCGCCTCTGAATACTTCTTCAAAATCAAAAATATTGCCGACCAACTGTCACTCGCCGGCCATCCCCTCTCCGATGAAGACATCATTGCGTATCTTCTCGCTGGTTTAGGACCTGAGTTCGAGTCTCTTGTCATCAATGCTCTCTATTCAGCCGACTCTCTCTCTCGATGAATTATACTCCCAGCTTCTCACTGCCGAAGCCAGAATTAACAACTACCGCCGATTCTTTGTCATCGCTTCCCAAACGCTCCCCTCTCGGCTCCATCGCCAACTATGTCTTGGTAATTCTTCTCACGGTAACAATTCCTTTTCCAACAACTATGGTACTGGTTCAAATAATTATGGTAATGGTTCTGCAAATTATTCGTCTAATAACCGCAACCGAGATAATGGTAACGGGAACAACAGAGGCCGGGGGCGTGGTGGTCGTGGCCGAGGTCAACCTCGTCCATCACAACCCTCTTCCTCCAACCCGAATGATCCATTACCCAAGTGTCAGATATGTGCTAAAACAGGTCACACAGCTCATGTTTGCTATTGGCGTTATGAGGAGTCCCGTGGCTCCAACCCACGGCCTCCTGCTCCCCGACCACGACAGGCTTATGCTGTGTACCCCTATCCAGAGCAACATCCTGTCACTCCTTCTGCATGGATTCCTAATACTGGGGCAACGCATCATCTCACGAATGATTTTCGCAACCTCAATCTCACCTCTGAACCGTATGGCGGCACTGATCAAATACACATAGGAGACGGTACAGGTTTACCAATTTCTCACTCTGGTTCTTCTTCGTTTACTTCCCCTTCCCGCACCTACCACTTATCTAATATACTTGCGTCCCCTTCCCTCGCTAAAAATCTCCTTTCGGTCAACAAATTTACCTCTGATAATTCTGTTTTCTTCGAGTTTCATGACACCTTTTTTCTTGTGAAGGACTACTCGGGTAACATCCTTCTTAGAGGTGTAGTCAAAGATGGGCTCTACTACTTCTCTCCCCAGCCAATAGGGCTGAGCTTGGGTTGGGTTGGGTCGACTTGTGTTGGGTTTTTACATAGTATAAGTCGGGTTGGTTTAAGAAAAAACTAACCCAAACCAAACCAAATGACTATAAAACCCAATGGGTTGGTTCGGGTTGGTTTCGGGTTGGGTTTCGGGTTTTCATCCATAAAACATGCATCTATAATAAAACTTTTATGCTATAAAAGCCACACACATGTATATATCCAAATTTGAGTTCCATGTCATATGTTCACAACAATAATCGTTAAAGAAACAACTTTTTAGGAAAGAAAATGCTAAAATTTGATAATTAAGAGTCTAACAACATATAACAAACCAACAACATATAACGATAATAATTAAAAACCAATAGTCATACATAAAAATACATACACGGATTCTTTTTCTGAAGAAAGGTCAAAGAATTGTAGACCGAAACTGAACATGAAGTGATATCAGCAATATGATAACATCATTTTACTTTGGACGGAATGCGCATGCACACACACACACACACACACATATATATATATATATATATATATATATATATATATATATATATATATATATACACACACACACATATGTATATATACTATCGGGTCGGGTTGGGTCAACCCGAATAAAAAATTTAAAAACCAAACCAACCCAAAACGTTTCGGTTCGGGTCAAAAACCAACCCAAAGGTTTTGGGTTTCAATTGGGTTGGGTTTTTCGGGTTGGTTCGGTTTGGGTTTTGGGTTGAATTGGGTTCATTGGGTTTTATGCTCAGCCCTAGAGTTGAGAGAGGTGACGATATTCACCTCCCCAGTCGGATTGTAAGGCTTTTAGTTTAGTAGAAAATTGGCGTTCAATTAAATTTAGGAAGGCGGGAAAAATTGTTTCAACGTCAGACTTAAGTCTGATCGGAAAAAGCCAATATATTTGGTAAAATCATCCAAAAAACTAGGGCTGAGCATAAAACCCAATGAACCCAATCCAACCCAAAACCCAAACCGAACCAACCCGAAAAACCCAACCCAATTGAAACCCAAAACCTTTGGGTTGGTTTTTGACCCGAACCGAAACGTTTTGGGTTGGTTTGGTTTTTTAAATTTTTTATTCGGGTTGACCCAACCCGACCCGATAGTATATATACATATGTGTGTGTGTGTGTGTATATATATATATATATATATATATATATATATATGTGTGTGTGTGTGTGTGTGTGTGTGTGTGTGCGCATTCCGTCCAAAGTAAAATGATGTTATCATATTGCTGATATCACTTCATGTTCAGTTTCGGTCTACAATTCTTTGACCTTTCTTCAGAAAAATAATCCGTGTATGTATTTTTATGTATGACTATTGGTTTTTAATTATTATCGTTATATGTTGTTGGTTTGTTATATGTTGTTAGACTCTTAATTATCAAATTTTAGCATTTTCTTTCCTAAAAAGTTGTTTCTTTAACGATTATTGTTGTGAACATATGACATGGAACTCAAATTTGGATATATACATGTGTGTGGCTTTTATAGCATAAAAGTTTTATTATAGATGCATGTTTTATGGATGAAAACCCGAAACCCAACCCGAAACCAACCCGAACCAACCCATTGGGTTTTATAGTCATTTGGTTTGGTTTGGGTTAGTTTTTTCTTAAACCAACCCGACTTATACTATGTAAAAACCCAACACAAGTCGACCCAACCCAACCCAAGCTCAGCCCTACTCAACTCCTTACTACACTAGGCATCCAACACCGCCGCTCGTGTCCACACACCCATGAACAAGTCGGTGCTATTGAACGCCGGCATCGCCAAATTGTCGAAATTGGCCTCTCCTTACTTTCCTAGGCCAATCTTCCTCTTCCATACTGGGAGGATGCCTTCATCACTGCCACTTACCTCATAAATCGCCTTCCCACCAAAACTCTCAACTACAAAACTCCTTACGAAATGGTTTACCACCGTTCTCCCGACTACTCTTCCTCCGTGTTTTTGGCTGTGCATGCTGGCCCTATTTGCGTCCTTATAACCACCACAAAACCGACTATCGATCCGTCACCTGTGTTTTCTTGGGTTACTCTCCCTCCCATTATGGCTACAAATGTCTTGATCTTGCCACGGGCCGCATCTATATTGCACGTCACGTGGTTTTCGATGAAACTCTCTTTCCTTACACTCCCTCTCCTACTACTACCACTACCCCCTCCACTACAGTTCCTTTACCCAACTTCGTCCCTTCTACGTCTACACCTATTCACCAACCTCAACCCCCTCCCACGCCTTCGCCCTCAACCACCCCGCTAAACAGCCCCTCACCCGAGGCCTCTTCCACCTCTCCACCCGAACCACCCTCCCCTGGCATAACCGCCGCCTTATCTCCACCTCCAACTCATCCGCATCGTATGATTACCCGCACCCAAACCAACACGCTAAAACCCAAACAAATACCTGACTACATTCGCTATCCCATCTCCCAAGCTCTACTCGCTACCACTTCCACTTCGGATCCTACATCCTACACTATTGCCTCTAAACACCAAATTTGGCGCCATGCGATGCAGGATGAGATTGATGCGTTATTGAAAAATCAAACGTGGGACCTTGTGCCTCGTCAGTCCCATATGAACATTGTTGGGAACAAATGGGTTTACTGCACAAAACAACTTGCGGACGGGCGTATGGAGCGCCATAGGGCGCGTTTAGTGGCCAAGGGATTTCATCAGGCCGAGGGCATTGATTACTATGAGACCTTCAGCCCAGTTGTGAAACCGGTAACAATTCACCTGCTTCTGTCTCTTGCTATTTCGCAGGGTTGGTCACTTCGACAGGTTGACATACAGAATGCGTTCTTACATGGCCACCTCTCCAAACCAGTTTACATGCAACAACCTCAGGGATTTGTTCATCCTGACTTTCCGGATTACGTTTGCCGCTTGAAGTGCAGCCTGTATGTTCTTCGACAGGCTCCCCGCGCTTGGTTTTCCGGTTTCATCGATGCTCTTACTCGCTTTGGCTTCACCGGCTCAAAGGCCGACCCTCCCTCTATTTTTCTCGTCGTCATGGGCTCAGATCTACATACTTATTTATGTCGATGATATTATTATTACTGGTTCTTCCCCTCCACTTATTGAGCAGGTTATTCAGTTTTTGGGTACGCAGTTTCCAGTAAAAGATCTTGGAACGTTGTCCTACTTCCTGGGTATAGAGGTCCTTCCCTCAGCTGATGGCATCTTCCTCACTCAACGTAAATATATCCTACAGCTTCTCCAGCGTGCCTCTATGGATAAGGCTAAGCCTTGTCATACACCCATGAGTGCATCTACTCGCCTCATTCGTGATGATGGTCCTCCATGCACCGATCCTGCACTCTACCGCTCCGTCGTTGGGGGTCTCCAATACCTCGGTTTCACTCGCCCCGACATAGCCTTTGCTGTTCATAAGGTTAGTAAATACATGCACGAACCTCCTGATGCTCATTGGACGGTAGTTAAACGCATCCTGCGATATCTTAAACACACTATCTCCGAGGGTTTGTTCTTCTAACGACTATCTCCGATTACTATCCAGGCTTATTCTGATTCTGACTGGGCGGCCGACTCCGATAACCGTCGCTCAGTTGGGGCTTACTGTGTCTTCTTGGGATCCAACCTCATCATCTGGCGCACCAAACAACACTTGACTGTATCCAAAAGTAGTACTGAGGCTGAGTACAAAACACTGTCGAATACTGCTGCTGAGATCCAATGGTTATGCAGCTTATTGCGGGAAATGGAAGTCCCCTTGCCCTCTCCGCCGACCCTCTGGTGCGACAATATTGGCGCAACCTACCTCGCTCACAATCCGGTATTTCATGCTCGTACTAAGCATATTGAGATCGACTTCCACCATGTTCGTGAGCTAGTTGCGGCTCGTCTCCTCACCATTTCCTTTATCAGCTCTAAGGAGCAACTTGCGGACATCCTTACGAAGCCGCTGGGGCATCCACTCTTTCACACTATGAAGACCAATCTCCGTGTTCAGCCACTTCCCACAGGATTGTGGGGGCGTGTCGAGAATATTATAACCGAAGACAAATAGTGTAGAATATTTTATTTATTTGTATTATTTACTTTATCTACTGTGCCTATAAATACCCATTGTAATACACTTTTACATTTGAATGACAATACAATTACTTTTCTAAAACCTAATAAACAAAAACAAATCATCAACACACAAAAAAACATACAACATCATTAAAGTTTATCAATAAAAAAATACAAAGAACAAACCGTATAAATATATATTTCTTCAGAACAAAGCCTATAAATATTACAACATCCACTTCTTATTAATATACTCGTACGAAAAGCACACAAAATCCAAAAAAGAGTCAAGAATTTAGTAAAACAAACTTTACGGTACAAACTCACACAAACAACACCACAATAAAGAAGACAAAATAAAACGCACTCTCACTATTGCACAAACAACACAACAACATAACATATCATTCAACTATTGAAAAGTTCTAGTAGAAATATTAATCATAATCAAAAGACCGTGTATTTACCTGAAGAGCAAATATTCAAAATACTTCAAAAAGATAGGTATTAATCTTCTCGAAAGCACTCTGCATAGTCAGTCTTGGGCATCATTCTACTCGTTTTCTTATTTTACTGATCTTGCTCTTCAATCGACGATCTACTGCTCCCCCCTCGGATAGGTCATTGGGAGAGATTGAATATCGAGAATTAAAGATGGCCATGGACGAATGCCCCTTGCAAGATTTATGACAATTAAAAATATCGTCACCAGTGGCACAGCCTGAAAATATGTGAAACATCGAGAATTAAATATGGGCATGTAATATTGATATAAACACGTGACTAATCGTTAATCACCTTTTTCTGTAAATAGACCAATTGATAATTAGTTCTGAAAGCATAGCTCCAAGAAGATCGAAAAGTGCATCGTAAGCACCAACCGAGATGGTATGTTCAAGAAACGTCTTTATGTCTTGGCATTGACTAAGCTTGTACTGTTGATTTGAATAAAAGAATGTCTTTATGTCCTGGCCATTTGTTCATAACCACCATAACTGTATCCCCTTTTACATTGAAAAAGCAGCAAAAATAGTAAACATTGAAACATTACTCTCATTGAAGTATCATACTACTCTAATAATCATTGTCATGATAAAAAAAGCATATGTCTATTGCAAATTTTTTCATCCAAACTAACTAATAGCACCTAATTTTCCAAATGGGTATGCAAACCACAATGGAATGTGCATATATACCCAATGTTCTTAAAAAAATCAAGATAACTTACATGCAGTAAAGACCGGTAAAAGAATTTGAAGGATTCTTTTTATCCGGAACTGAAAGGCAAAGGATGTATACTTGCTTCATTGGACAGAGACCAAATCAGATTCGGTCTAGAAACTCTACATTCCATATGGAAAGCCAAAGTAATCTTTTTAGAATAGCCATCGGATACCTTTGGAGAAGCACATGAACACCATTGATATGGATATTTAGTAAATGCATTAAAAGTAGAAGTAAAACAGAGCCTATTAGTTAAAATGTACTAAGAAAACATATACAAACAACTACAGTAGAATAAATACATTAAAATGAGATTTAATGATTTTACCCAAAAGAAAAATACAGGCTTACCAGACACTACAAATGGGAGGTGGAGACAATCACATCACCGAAGCAACCCACCGTGAATATGATGAGAACAACAACAAACACATCCCGAAGGCAAAACCCAAATTCATAGTAAACAAATAGCCAGCACATCAGCTCTTACGTTATAAGAAATGTTCGAAATCAGATTTAATATGGTTGTTTGAGCAATGACTATATCCCAATGAGCACTGTGCTGATTTCATGTATATGGGAGGTAAAAAGAATATTAAGAACCATGTATAGATAGCTATGTTTAACAAAACAGTGACATATAGTGGTTTTCTATCATTAAAAAGTGACTCGAAAGAGGCATAGTATAGACTCATATTAACATAATATATGTATGAAAACTGGAAATCACAACATACATTATGTGATCTGATAGCATATTACGGCTGTTCTTTATCATTTCATCATATCCAATGAAGCCATTCCGTATGGAAGCAAATTCCCAAAGCCAATAATAAAGACAACCTGCAGCTAGTAAGCCCAAATTATTGATTCCATAAGAGCTTTAGTTTTTGGTACACCACAAAAGACATTCATTAGCTAGAGAAGAAGAACAAGAAGAAAACAGAAAGCATGTGTAGTTGTAATCGATTGAATAAACAAACCCCCCTACTTAATAGATTTCACACCAACAGAAAAATCCATCAGAACCACTGGATCAAAGGGGTCAATCGTAGCTGTAAACGTCATCGAAACCTATAACAGTGTAACCACAATCATCAACTACCTTAAATGGTCCAAACTTGTTTTGGAAAATATTTCAAACACATATTATCGTGAGAAATATCTATAAAAATAAGGAAAAAATTATCTCTAACCATAAGGGCAGTCGGAAAGCAAGATCTGCTCGTACCCACTTCACTTTTCACGTGAAAACACCAAAGATGTTACCTTTCAAATAGGTATGAGCAGATGTTACCTTGCCGCAAAATCATTCATCTTTATACCTGAAAACCTCACCGTAATCATTCATCTTTATACTGTGAAGAATCCCTTGACGCCTCTCAATGAAAAAAGAACCAGATTATATAAAATATAAAACAAAAAAAAAACATAAAATATGATCAAAGCATAAGCATTGAAAATTACATGTAAGGAAATTTAAAGGCATTAAAAGAACTGGGTGTGTATAGCACCCCAGAAAAACACCATTTTTTTTCCGCAATGCAGACGAAGAAAGAAGGGATGAAGCAAAAATGCCTAAGGTACGGTAAGAATAATCTCTTGTACAGTGAAAGACTCCAACCACATATCTTACTTTTTCTACCTCAAACGGCGAAAGAAGATACAAAGTAGAGCACATACAATAAACACACACTTCCCATTGTCACTTATTCTCAAAAGACTCAATATAATCCTACTTGGCCACATTGTCTTGCTTCTCATCACCATGTAAACTACAATAACAAAAACCATAACATGCATTTTTAATATTAAAATATTTCATACCAATTTCATTAACTCATATCACAGTCGGTGAAATTTTTAACTTGGCCTCATTGTGCATCCCTCATCAACTCAATAATAACAAAGACCATTTTTTTTAT
Source organism: Gentiana macrophylla (assembly GCA_026214975.1). Taxonomy (NCBI): domain Eukaryota; kingdom Viridiplantae; phylum Streptophyta; class Magnoliopsida; order Gentianales; family Gentianaceae; genus Gentiana; species Gentiana macrophylla. Next base: position 9,404,547 of record CM047812.1, on the reverse strand, counting down.
CCAATTCTTTCTGGGAAAAAAACCCATTAGCCAAAAAAAAAATTTAAAAAAAAAAACTCTAACCCAAAGTGAGGAATCAAAGGAATGAGATGAAGAAACAGAGAAGAAGAAAGATGCGGAGGAGGGAGGGGGGAGGAGATGAGGAAGGAAGAGATAAGAGAAGGTTTTATGACTTCATTAGTTTGATTTTTATATTAAAGCATTGTGAAGATGAGAGCGAGCAGAGCCACAATCACATTTCACATTCACTCCTTCACACTTTACGAGGTTATAAAATGAGTTATTGTAATTTTTTTTATATTTTTCCCCAATGTCTTTTTTTCATAAAGTGTACATTATGGTAGCAAATAAAGAACTATTGTACATGCTCTAAAGGTGAAATGACGGGTCCAGCGTCCGGTAACTCGTCGTTGTTCTCCTTGAAGTATTGTCAGACTCTCTCCAACAATACTACTCTAAACATCACTTTAACTACCTCGTTTTTCGTTCAAGTTACACTTTTTCAACAATCCAAAACAACATTCATTCCTATAAGCACCCTTTATGTAACACTTTATATTCGTATTTTCTTATTTTTCTAATAATGTTTATGTTGAAAGTAGTATGTGATTCTAAAGAATATGTTGACGATGTTATAAAAAATATGTCTTTTTCATGTAATGTTACATTATGTAATTTTTTTATTTTTTTTACCCGCCTACAGATTTAGACGATATCAATATTGTCTTAAAAAAAAACATTGTTAACCTTTTACTATAAATTGGAACATTTTAATTGTTATCCTATAAATAAAGTTTTTTTTCCTGAAGAAATAAACATATATAAAGCTTTTAATATCTCATGAATGATATCCAAAGAGAAAATTGACCCACTTGGCCGATAGAGTTCAACTTAATATGCCCTTGAGATTTGAAGGGAAAGGTAACAGATTTTGAAGATAGAGGTTTTTCAAGTTAGACCACTGCAGGAGTAAGTTACTTTATATTTATCTAAAGTATGGTTTAAAGTGTTCTCCCAAGCCTCCATTGTGGAGAGCCTCACCCTAGGATTTTCTCGAGATAAGAAATCTTAATGGCTCGTTTGTTACGCAAGAATGAAATAGAATGGAATAAAATGACATGAATGGAATGAAATAATTTATTCCATTCATGCGTTTGTTATGCATGATAATAGAATATCGCCATTTATTAGAATATATTACTTTATTATTTTGTATTTTACGTTTATACCCTTGTGGTCTCTCTATATAAACTCATTGTACACAACATTATTTCTTAATGACAATTATTTTGTTATTCATCTAAACCTAACATGGTATCAGAGAGATTTTGATCCCAAAATTCGGCTTCCTCTTGCTACCGCCTTCTTCCAGCGGCTATGGCCTCTTCTGCCGCCGTCTCCTCTCAGTCCGCCGCCTCTGCAGCCACCGGCGCTGCCCCTGTTCTTGCTGCGGCTGCAGCCCCTCAGGCTACAACCACCGTTATCTCACTTAATCCTGCTGTCAATGCTCCTACAAAACTTGATGGCAAAAATTTCACGGCTTGGAAGCTTCAATTGACCACTTTACTCACCGGTCACGGTCTCATCGGTTACGTCACAGGTGCCACACCCTCGCCGCCGCCAACCATCACATCTGCGGCTGGTGAGCTGACAGTCAATGCGGCTCATCTGCATTGGCTCCAACAAGATGCCCTAATTCACAATTTAATTTTGGGTTCGGTTGATAAAGAGTTTATGGCTACGATTCAACACACGACAAATTCGAAACAAGCTTGGGACACTCTCCTCGACACGTTTGGGAAACAGAGTAAGGGTCGTGTTCGACATCTCAAACTGCGTTTAAATTCAATCACTAAAGGTACAATGTCCATTTCCCAATACTTCACTGCCGTAAAAAATGTTGCTGATGATCTCGCGTCTCTTGATGCCAAGGTACCTGATGATGACTTGGTTGAATTAATTTTAAAAAATCTTGGTAGTGATTATCAGGGCCTTGTCAGTGCAATTCAGGCTCGTGATGATACCATCTCTATGCCATTGTTACATGAAAAATTACTTATGCATGAAGCGTCACTTTTACACAGTCCGTCTGTTGCACCCCCTGCGTATACTGCTTTCCCTGCTTACCCTTCCCCCCGTCCCATGCATGTTTCGCCCAATACAGCCTATTCCCCCTACCAGCAGCTACCTCGGCCTCCCCCTCCTATCCTGCCGTCGGTCCCCAGTCCCTACCCGAGACCCCAGCCGCATGTCCCTTCTCCCAATCCCTCCTCCAAACCTGCGTCTGCTCGTCCCTCTAAACCATATCAAGGCTTCTGCCAACTCTGTGGTGTTCAGGGTCATGTTGCTACTCGTTGCACCACTTACCCTCTCTACAATAATCTCCCACGTCCCCCCAGAAACCCAGGCACCCCTCGGCCTCCTCAGCCGCCCCATGCCCATGTTGCCCAAACTGCTCCTACCAGCTCTACTCTGCAGTACTCTGATCCTTCTGCTACTTGGATGCTTGATAGTGGTGCCTCTCATCATATGACGCAGGAACTTAATCTACTCTCTCTTCACTCCCCCTACCAAGGTATGGATCGTATTATCATTGGTGATGGTAGTTCTTTGGCTATCACTCACATTGGTTCTACATCTCTTTCCTCCTTCAAATTAAATCATGTGCTTTGTGTACCTTCCCTTTCTCGCAATTTATTATCTGTCCAGAAATTTTTCCAAGATAACTTTGTCTCTATTGAATTCTTATCTGATTCGTTTTTGGTGAAGGATTTGAAGACTGGCAAATGCCTCCACCAAGGACAGGTCAGTGATGGAGCCTATGTGTGGTCCTCCAGAGCTCTCTTCGCCTTTTCTGCTTCCAAGGCCTCTCACTGCCACTTGGCATCTCCACTGCGGCCATCCTGCTTTTCTATTATTCAAAATCTTGCAAACAATAATTTTTAGAATTATCTCTTGTTTCACATTCTTCTTGTGATTCTGCTTATGTAATAAGAGCCATAGGCTCCCTTTTTCGGATTCCACTTTGTCTACTTCTTGTCCATTGGAAGTGATTTATTCTGACGTTTGGTCATCTCCTGTTTATTCTGTTGATAATTTTAAATATTATGTTCTCTTTGTTGACCATTTTACTCGTTACATGTGGATATACCCACTTGCATGTAAATCTGACGTATATAATACCTTCATTAAATTCAAGCACTATGTCGAAAAACTGTTAGATTTCCCCATCAAAACCCTCTATTCTGATAATGGCACTGAGTACATCAAGTTACGCCCTTTTCTCTCTGAGCATGGCATCTCTCATTTCACTTCTCCCACCTACACCCCGCAGCACAACGGCATCTCTGAACGCCGGCACTTGCATATAGCCGAAACCGCCCTAACTCTTCTTGCCCATGCCAAAATGCCCGTCACCTATTGGTCCTATGCTGTTAGTACCGCGGTTTACCTTATCAATCGCATGCCCACAAAAAATTTTAATATGCTTTCCCCGCATCTCAAGCTTTTTTCTCAGCCTCCCAATTATTCTAAGCTCCGCGTTTTCGGTTGTCTTTGTTATCCTTGGCTTAAACCATACAATCCCCACAAGCTCGCGCCTACATCCAAGCCATGTATATTTCTTGGTTACGCCCTCACACAAAGCGCTTATCTTTGCTATGACGTCTCTGAGTCCCGTATGCATATTTCCCGTGATGTTCGATTTGTGGAGGACATTTTTCCCTTTGCTAGTATCTCCTCTGACTCCTCCTTACCCCCGTTAACCGCACTCCTTCCCTCTCTGTCTTATGAAACCGTGGCTGTCCCTATCTCTCCACCACCCCCCACGGCCCCTGCACCACCTGTAGGCATTTATGAGCCATCTGCAAGCCCCTCCTCCTCCTCTTCTTCCTCCCCCACTGCCGTCCCCTCTCCTTCCCCTTCGTCACCCTCCCCGCCGCCTCCACCTCCCCCTCCCCCCCCCGCCACAACATCCCATGACCACTCGCTCTCAAAATAGAATCTACAAACCTCGAAAACTCTTTAACCTTCAAGCTCAACTGCACAACCGCTACCTAGATACGGAGCCCTCAACCCTTAGCGAGAGGCATTGCGGTGTCCGCAGTGGTGTGTTGCCATGTCTGATGAGTATAGTGCACTTCTTCGCAATGACACGTGGTCGTTAGTTCCCCCTGCTGATGGTTTAAATATAGTTGGTTGTAAGTGGGTCTTCCGAATTAAACGGAATCCGGATGGCTCGATTGATAAATACAAGGCTCGGCTGGTTGCCAAAGGGTTTACACAACGTCCTGGTTTGGATTACTTCGAAACTTTTAGTCCTGTTGTTAAACCTGTTACAATCCGTCTTGTTCTTAGTATTGCAGTTTCCTTTGGTTGGTCTCTTCGCCAACTCGATGTCAATAATGCCTTCTTACAGGGGACACTAAATGAAGATGTGTATATGTCTCAACCACCTGGGTTTGAGGATGCAACGAAACCCACTTTTGTGTGCAAACTTCGCAAGGCGATTTATGGTCTTAAGCAGGCACCTCGGGCTTGGTACCATGAGCTTAAGTCTTTTGTTCTTACCATGGGTTTTGTTAACTCTGCAGCTGATCCTTCTTTATTTGTTTATCGCACATCTACCAGCATTACTTTCCTCTTGGTATACGTCGATGACATCATTGTTACAGGTAGCTCCGGTGAGCAGGTTCAGAGTGTTATTGATCAGTTAGGCTCTCGGTTCTCTATCAAGGACCTTGGGCCCCTTTCGTATTTTTTGGGAGTTGAGGTCACTCATTCGACCCTTGGTTTATTACTTACGCAGACCAGGTACACACGTGAGTCGCTTTCGAGTTCATATGGAGGATTCTAAAGCGCTTTCACGCCTATGCCGGTGACGCCTTTTTCGGTGATCCTATTGTTTCTCCTCCTTATGCCGATCCGACTCGATATCGTCAGTTTTGGGTGCCTTACAATACTTATGCTTTACGAGTTGATATTCGATTTCTTTGTTAATAAGCTTTCCCAGTTTATGCATGCACCGACGGAGTATCATTGGATGCTTGTCAAACGTCTCTTGCGCTACTTGTCTGGCACTCCTACTATGGGTTTACAGTTATATCGGGAGTCTCCTTTGGCGTTACATGCTTTTTCAGATTCTGACTGGGCAGGAAACAGGGATGCTGGATATCACAACCCTGCCTCTTCTGTGTATGTGCCAGGTTACACCTCTACCTCTGCGTATGTTGTCTTCTTGGGCAAAAATGCCATTTCATGGAGCTCCAAGAGGCAACACTCAGTCTCTCGTTCTTCCACCGAAGCTGAGTACAGGTGTGTTGCGGATACGGCTGCCGAAGTTTCTGGTGACTTATCTTCTTGTCGATCTTGGTTTCTGATTACTTCCACGCCCGTAATTTTACGTGACAACTTGGGAGCGCTTAGTCTCGATGCCAACCAGTTTTCACTCCCGCATAAGCACGTGGCCATTGATTATCACTTCATTCGTGAGCATGTGGAGCGTGGTATTGTTCGTGTTGCTCGTGTTGCTGCTGAAGACCAGCTGGCAGATGTTCTCACCAAGCCTTTGCCACGGTTATCCTTTTCTACACTTGTTTCCAAGCTTGGGCTTCGCTCCACTCCGTCCGCTTGAGGGAGCGTATTAGAATATATTACTTTATTATTTTGTATTTTACGTTTATACCCTTGTGGTCTCTCTATATAAACTCATTGTACACAACATTATTTCTTAATGACAATTATTTTGTTATTCATCTAAACCTAACACCATTCAATTCCAACGTTTGTCATCGGTATAATAGAATGAAAATTTACAATTCCTTTGTTTGGAAAAATAGAAAGTTTGATGGAAATAAATTTAAATTTCAATGTTTTTTTATAAGTAAATTTCCAATTCTGTATGTGGCAGGAATATGATGGAATGAAATGATTTTTCCAGTGTTTGTGTATAATTATAAAGTAACGGAATAGAATGAAATTTTATTCCAACGAAATGAAAACAGTCCATTTTCATTACCTTAGAAAATGTACGGAATGAGATGGAATGAAATGAAAATTGACAAAACACGTGGGTGGTGTGTCTGGGGGAGGTGGGGAGGGTGGGTGGTGGGATGGGTGGGTAGAGTGGGGTGGGGTGGGGTGGGGTGGGGTAGGGGTGAATATTTTTTTTTAAAATAAAAAAACCTTGCAAATTTTATTAATAATTTCAACACATTGCCACTACCAAAATATGTATGGAATGGAATGAAAATTAATAAAACACGTGGGTGGTGGGTATGTGCGAGGTGGGTGAGGGTGGGGGGGCGGTAGGTAGGTGGGTGAAATTTTTTTTTCCTCACCATATGCCACTATATTCAAAATGTCAATATCCACAAAAGATAAAGATCGTAAATTAGTCATTAGCCAACATAGTAGATCAAATGTCATAATTATGTAGACATCAACCAGTAGAAACATTTTTACATTCCATTCAAATTATATTCTACCGGAATTATCGTACATAATCATAGCACATTATACATCAGTGCATTACATGTTTACATTCCATTGACAACATACCACATTATTGTAGCACAATATACATCATCATATGCCGACAAAACTATTTTCACTTGCTACGCTAGTTAGGACTAGCCTATCCAAAAAATGCAACATAGTGCAATACCAAGCAAAATAACTACTACCATCACAAAAACCTACCGCCATGGTCCAAAACAATAACAAGAGCCATAGTCCACAACGATCAAACATTATGATCATTGAGATTAGGATCACGAACACGGCCATTAAGTAGTGAAGTCACAAATCTCACTTTCTTTTCATCATCCCATTCACTGAACATATTTAGCATATCAACATCCTTACCAATTTTATCCAAAAGGAACATCTCCTGCTCAAGTGACATCATGGGATCAATTTTCATAATATCACGCGTTAGTTGCCTTTGCATCTCCATTTTCTAGTCGGCCTGTAAAGTTGTAGATAAAACCATTCCCGTTTCAGTTATTTTCTCACCAATTTCTTTCATGGCTGATGCAATCTCATTAGTAAGACTGCTTCTCTTTCTTTTTCTAGTTTGCCCGGCAGCCGGGACGGAAGGTGACCCACCAATACCAACTTCCTCATTTTCATCCTCTTGTACCATGTCCGCAAAGCACATTGCCTCATTCCCAGTGGCTCGATCACGACCAAAAACAACATGCAAGTCATTGTAATGGGGGAACGCTTTGTTGCGTAGACGAGTAAACATTTTTGATTTTGTCTGTAAAACACAAAAAAAATTAATGAAAGAAAAAAAAAGGCTCAAAAGAGTAGAAGAAAAACATAGGTGAAACAAGATGTCATAAAAGTGACTTCATAACATCTCATATTCAAGTTCAGACAAAGGCACATAAAAGTGACTCATAGCATATATGTAACGGAGGACAACAGAGCTCGATAAAACCAATTGTAAGCACATGTAATCACTTCTACATATAAACAATTACATACGTGATGTTACCTGTAATACGCTATCCCAGACTGAAGAAGGTGCTTCAATACATCCTGTATGAGAATTATATCCAAAGCCCGATAAGCCGTTTGATGTCAGCATCTCAGCATACATTCCATAATCTTGCTTTAGCAGCTTCAGGCGTGATGCTATGTGAGGGGTTCCCTTGATTGAGGTATGCCCCCTCAAAATCATCTTTTCTTCTAATATGGTCAAATACCCAGGCTTAAAACCATTATCACCCCTGTGGGTGCCAGAATCAACAAGTTCCAACAAAGACTCGACCAGTGCTTTGTCTTCTTCAGCGGTCCAATGTTTTTTGTTCTTTCCACGGCCCGATTGGCTAGACCCTTCATGACCCATTTGGCTAGACAGTTCTTCAGTTGCAGACTCTTCCATCTCCGCACTATAGAAACAGAACAAAAATACATACATAATATCAGCTATAGAAAAATTTGGATTAAGCTATTTTTATTAACTTCTCTTAAAACTTACACACCTAGAAGTTCCATTTTAGCATTAAAGAAAACAGGTATGAGCAATAGCAACCAAGCTGTGCAGAATTGAGATACCAACCAATCAATCGACATTATGTGCATTTGGTGCAAAATCAACTTATGTGTGAAAATGCAGGCAGCATAATCCCGAACTATGTTATAACCCCGAACTATGTTATATGAGCAATGTACAACCTCAAACTATCAATTGTTAAAATTGTTGCACAATATTGGGGCACAATCTGATTTCATTGACTATAATACAATTACAATAAAAATGAAAACATAACTGAATCGAATTACAATTGCAAAATGAAAACGGATTCAGAAGATAAAGTGAATCGAGCCCTGTGTTGAACACAGTTTTCTTAAGACTAATTTGTCCCCTCACCTTCGAGTGCTTGGAGTTTCAACGGAACGTTAGTCTCCCAGGATAGAACGGTTAGCAGCGACAAGATGCACCACGCTTTCAGCTGCTTAAGAACTTTGTTGCTTGAACTCTCTAGTTTCATAAGAAAGGGTAGAAGAAACAGATTTTCAGGTTATCAGAATTGTATGTTTTTTGCTGATGAAGAAAAGCTGCTGTATCAATAGGCTCTAGTAGAGGAGAGTAGCAAAAACTGATGGAATATGGAATGAACAGCCTCAGCTCGAATTGATTGTCATTAGTATTGACTATATAAATATTGACTCTTTTCCCTTCTTCCAACCAATGTAGGAGAAATAGCTTCTTCCCATTTTTCCTTTCCATAACACTTTCTATTCACACACTTAAGCCCAATAGACCTAATATGACATATCATTTAAAATATTTTATTTTAACCATCAATTTTCCAACACAAATTACCACCCAAAACTATTAATTTGCTCCATTTCCACCCTTTATCCAGTTTTAACAATATTTAATTTTTTTACCAAGGGCAAATTTGCCATTTCACAATCATCTTCCTCACCACCACCCCCCCCCTTCCCTTAAACCCATTTTCTTCCTCCACCACGCTTACCTTCCTGCTCTTTATCCAATTGATGCAAACTGAAGAACTGTGGTAATTTGTGTTGTATTCAATAATCAAAATATTACAATTGGTACAGTTTATATACTAGTACACTGGGTATGGGTAAGACAGTAAATACACATTGCATAAATACAATTGGTAGGTTATAACTAAAACTACGTCGTATCAATAATATCTTCAACACGCCCCCGCAATCCCGTGGGTAACGAGTACACGCGGAGATTGGTCTTTAAGGTTGCAAAACGAGGGTTGCCCAGTGGTTTGGTGAGGAGATCCGCAAGTTGATCTTTCGAAGTGAGGAAGGCAACGGTGAGCTTCTTGGCGGCAATGAGTTCACGAACATGGTGGAAGTCAATTTCAATATGCTTAGTACGAGCGTGGAACACGGGGTTATAGGCAAGGTAGGTGGCCCCGATGTTATCACACCATAAGGTCGGAGTCGGCGTAGTGATAAGCAAGTCGTTGAGAAGGTTGCAAAGCCACTGTATCTCGGCAGCAGTATTGGAGAGGGTTTTGTACTCTGCCTCGGTGCTACTCTTGGAGACCGTGAGATGTTGTTTGGTGCGCCAGCTGATGAGATGGTTACCAAGGAAAACGCAATAAGCACCAACAGAGCGGCGATTATCCGGGTCAGCCGCCCAATCCGAGTTAGAGTATGCCCGCAAATGGAGAGTATTACGACGAGAGAAGAACAAACCCTCAGAGATTGTGAACTTGAGGTAGCGAAGCAGACGTTTGACCGCGAGCCAATGAGCATCAGTAGGGGCATGCATAAACTTACTGGCCTTATGCACAGCAAAGGCAATATCTGGGCGAGTGAAACTCAAGTATTGAAGGCCCCCTACCACCGTACGGTACAAGGCAGGGTCCGAAAATCTGGGACCCGGATCGTGGTGAAGTCGAGCAGAGGCAGCCACGGGTGTAGAGCACGGTTTCGATTTATCCATATTGGCCTTTTGGAGCAGTTGGAAAATATACTTGCGCTGCGTGAGGAATAAGCCATCCGGCGTGTGAAGCGCCTCAACACCAAGGAAGTAAGACAGGGTGCCAAGATCCTTAACTGGAAAGTGTGTGCCAAGAAACCGAATTACCTCGTCAACCTGAGCGGGCCTGTTGCCCGTAATGATGATGTCGTCGACATAAATGAGAATGTAGAGGCGAACAGTACCACAAGAGTAAACATACAAAGAGGTATCAGCTTTGGAGCCCACAAAGCCGAATCTGGTGAGTACCTCAGTGAAGCGAGAGAACCACGCACGAGGTGCTTGCTTAAGACCGTATAAGCTCCGCTTTAAGCGGCAAACATAATCAGGATGATCCGGATGAGCAAAGCCGGGGGGCTGAGCCATGTACACTGTCTCAGTAAGATTGCCGTGAAGAAACGCATTTTGAATATCCACTTGTCGGAGCGGCCACCCCTGTGAGACAGCAATAGATAACAAAACACGAATGGTAACAGGCTTAACCACAGGACTAAATGTTTCGGTGTAGTCTATACCCTCAGCCTGATGAAACCCTTTAGCCACAAGACGGGCTTTGTAACGATCAAGATGCCCATCCGCATGGTGTTTGGTACGAAACACCCACTTATTACCGACCACATTCATATCCGTGCGATAGGGCACTAGGTCCCATGTGTTGGTACGAAGTAGAGCAGTTATTTCATCTTGCATGGCGTCACGCCATACTTTGTGTTTAGAAGCCTCGGTGTATGAGGTAGGGTCGGGGGTGGAAGTGTGGGTGATAAGGGCTTTGGGTAAGGGATATCGGATGAAGTCGGGGTTTTGTTTCGGTTTGAGTGTGTTGGTGCGGGTTCGAGTGGTCATGGTGTGACGGGGGAGGGGAGGTGGTGGGGTTGGATGCGGTTGGGTCGAGGGAGAGGATTGTATAGCATGAGGGGGAGAAGGTGGGGAAGTGGCTTCGGGTGGGGGGATTGCCGTAGGGGGGGGTGGGTGGGGGGTGTGGTGTTGGTGGTGCGAGGTGCGAGGTGCCGTGGGGTGGGAGGGTAGGGAGAGAGGAAGAGGGACGGTGACAGAGGTGGGTTGGGGAGGCGTAGGGGTTGGTGTATAGGGGAAGACGGCCTCATCAAAGATCACATGGCGAGCAATATAGATGCGTCCGGTGGAGAGGTCAAGACATTTGTAACCGTGGTGAGATGGAGAGTATCCGAGGAAGATACAGGTCTTAGATCGAAAGTCAGTTTTGTGACGGTTGTAGGGACGAAGGTTTGGCCAACAAGCACAGCCAAAGACCCGAAGGAAGGTATAGTCGGGTTGGCGGTGATGAACAAGTTCAAAGGGGGATTTGTGATCTAAGACGCGAGAAGGAAGGCGGTTGATAATATAGGTGGCGGTGGTGAAGGCATCTTCCCAGTAGGGCAAAGGAAGATTGGAGTGGGCGAGGAGGGAAAGACCGACTTCAACGATTTGACGATGCCTACGTTCGATGGCACCAACTTGTTCATGGGTGTGAGGGCAGGAGCGACGATGTTGGATGCCGAGGGAAGTTAGGGTACGTTGGAAGTGACGATATTCGCCACCCCAATCTGTTTGTATGGCTTTAAGCTTGGTGTTAAAGTGGCGTTCTATAAGCGCAAGAAATTGTGGAAAGATTGTTTCAACGTCAGACTTGAATTTTAAAGGATAAAACCAAATAAATTTAGTAAAATCATCGAGAAAGCTCACATAATAGCGGTTACCATAAATTGAGGACTCAGTGGGGCCCCAAACATCCGAATAAATTAAATCCAAAGGCGAACTAGAAGTAAAACTGGAAATGTGTAACGTTTGACGTTGACTCTTAGACAATTGGCACGGTGCACAAACCGCATCCGGTGCCTTATTTGGAATAGAAAAAGGTAAACTACGTAAAGCATGACGCAAAACCGGGTGAGAGCAATGGCCGAGTCGTTGATGCCAGAGGTTGGTGGAGCGAGTGGTGGTGAGGTGAGCTTGAATAGAGCCAGGGGCGGAAAAGTGATAGAGACCATCACGAACCGAGCCGTTAAGATGAACTTTGCCCGAATAGTCCTTCACAAGAAAGAAATTGTCATGAAACTCGAAAAATACAGAGTTATCGGAACAAAAACGATGGACCGATAATAGATTTTTGGTGAGTGAAGGGGAAACAAGGACTTGGGATAATTGGTACGTGTGTGTGGGAGTACAGAGTTTAGAAGAACCATAATGAGAGATGGACAAACCTGAACCGTCGCCAACGTGAACTTTTTCGGGACCGTCATAAGGCTCAGAATTAATGTTTAGGTTGCGCATGTCATTGGTAAGATGATGAGTGGCACCAGTGTCGGGAATCCATTCAGAGGTGGGGTTATAGTGGGGGTGAGTAGCATAAGCTTGAGGGGGACGGGGAGTGCGGTTGGGTGGGGGTGGGATTGCAGCCGGGTCAGCTGATTGCTCATACCTGTACGAACACGAATGGGCAGTATGCCCTATTTTTGCACAAATTTGACAAGTAGGAGTAGAATCGTTACCAGTAGTGTTGTTACGCGAATTACCACGGCCACCACGACCACGCCCCCCACGGCCTCGGTAATTGGGGGAATGACCACGATAATTTTGCGAGTTGCCAGACTGTTGTCCTTGGGCTGAGCCTTGGCCGCCGCGAGCAAAGTGGGCCGATGGCTGTGAGGGAGGAGGAGTAGGAGAGAGTGAGATCGGCCGTTGGTGCTGGATGCGAGCTTCGGTAGTAAGAAGCAGGGAATAGAGGTCCTCCGGTGAGACACAGTCACGGATAGAGAGCATAGTCACGAGCGAGTCATATTCGTGCCCGAGGCCGGCAAGCAAATAAGCCAAAAAATCATCATCGGAGAGTGGGTGGCCGGCAAGATGCAATTCATCAGCAATGTTTTTCATTTTGTAATAGTAAGCGGTGGCGGAGAGCTCATTTTTCCGGGTGGAAGCAAGGTCGGTTCGGAGTTGGACCAATTTTGCGCGGCTCTGAGAGGCAAATGAGGACTGTAAAGCAGCCCAAATCGAAGCAGAGGTTGTGGCTGTGTAAACCTGCAGTAGTACGTCATCAGTAAGCGACGAGGTAATGACGGATAATATCATGTTATCCGTTTTTGTCCAGAGGGCCATGTGAGCCGCATAGTCAGGGTTAGCAGCGGTGCTGCCATCAGCGGCAGGGATGGTCGGCGATGGTGGTGGGAGGGTGCCATCAACGTAGCCAAAGACACCCTGACCACGGAGATACGGAACGATCTGAGCCCGCCATAAATTGTAATTTTGGCGGGTCAATTTGGTAACGTGGATCGTCGAAGAAGGAGTGAACGTCGGATATGGAGGCTGTGGCGTGGCGGCGGCAGCAGCTATGATAGCGGCGGCGATTCGCGATAGCGATGATGATGGTGGATCGGTTTCACCTGTTTCAGACATGACGCTGTGATAGTGGCGACGGGAAGAAGAGCAGCGCTGGTGTGTGGGCGATCGATCGAAGAAGACGACCTGGGGTGGTTGCCGGCGTTGAGGTAGGCGAATCGTATGGTCATACCTTGGTTTTTTTTTTTTAGCTAACCTAGCTCTGATACCATGTGGTAATTTGTGTTGTATTCAATAATCAAAATATTACAATTGGTACAGTTTATATACTAGTACACTGGGTATGGGTAAGACAGTAAATACACATTGCATAAATACAATTGGTAGGTTATAACTAAAACTACGTCGTATCAATAATATCTTCAACAAGAACCATTACATATATAGGAATTAGCAATAGCACTATTTTTATCTTGTGTTCTTTGTTGTTCAAATATTTTTGTTTACTTGCGGCAAATAGTGGTATGCTTTTTTTTTTTTTTTTTTTTTTTTTCTTTTTCATAGTGATTTCTCAGGTGCTGCTATTTTGTACCATTGATGATCCATTTCTAATTTAAATCCATTACCTTTTGGAACTAAGGAAATAAGTATCTAATAATTCTAATGGATTGATTTGAATAGAAATGGGGGTGGTAGAAAGGTACCATGAAAGAAGGAGGACAATGGCGGTGGGGAGGAAATATGGGTAGGGAAAAGATGAGGAAGATGATTGTGAAATGACAAATTTGTCCTTGGTTGAAAAATTAAAATATTGTTAAAACTAAACATAGGGTGTAAATGGAGCAAAATTAATAGTTTTGGATGGTAAATTGAACAATTGATAGTTCGAGGTTGTACATTGCTCATGTAACATAGTTCAGGGTTGTAAATCGATCAAATAATAGTTTAAGGTTGTAAATTTTGAATAAGAAATATTTGAGGTTATATATTGCAATTTCCCTAATATGTAAAATATTAATAATAATAAACCAATAGCAAAACAAAACATTTCATTTATTTGCTGCAAGACATCAGGAGCTGCCACCTAAGCAAAGGTGATTCCTTCTTATTAAAAAAAATGGTAAACCCTACCATTAAGGGTCCCCTCACCCCCGATCCCACAGGAAAGTGAGGAGAGGTTAATCAGGTAACCTAGTAGCTCCAACATGGGCTGCCTTTTAAACCTCTGCACTGAAGGGTGTTATCAATCGGAAATCAACCCCATTACGGGAATCGAACCGCTGACCTCCAGCTTAGGTTAGAGGCTGCACTACGCACACATGCCTTCACCACTAGGTCATATCCAGGGGATGTGATTCCTTCTTATTAGTATTATACTAGGAAGACCGACACTCGTGCTCCGCACGATTGGTGCCCCGGCTTGTTGTTCAACAATTCAATGGCTGCTACGTCTCTTTCAATGCTTTATCCAATTTTGAGTCTTTAGATGAGTTTGAATCAAGAGGCATTATCTTAACAGCTCCCCGCAAGCGAACAGTGAGTGTCCGAACTGGAAGCTTGGAACAGAGAAATCAAAACCGGGCTGTGGAAAGATACCAGAATCTAGCTTTGGATAACCCTTTCGTAAAGACATCTGCAATTTGGTCCAGCCGAGAACTAGCTGATCCTTTCACTGCCATAAGTGAAATTCAGGATTGACAATTGTTGTAGGATTACCTATATTATCAATTGTAAATTTTGATGGACACGGTTGAGAACCATCCACGAAACTCATCAAATCATGGCTGTTAAGAACTGGAACCATGTTAAAATAAAATAAAATAATAATAATAATAATATAATAATAATAATCATCAAGCATGATCTTAAAAGAAAGCAAATAGAGGAGGAGCGGACTTGAAGGGGCTGTTTATCTGATTTTTTTAAAATTTTTTTTATTCAAAAGAGCAGGAAATAGAAAATAGTGGAGAAAAGAAAATTAGAAAAGAAAAATGAAATATTGCAAGAACTGATGGGGAGAAGGAGAGGAATTTGCAGAGCAGGATTTCTTTATTTCTGCCATTGACGACAGCAAAGGAAGGAGGCATTTTATGGGAAGAGGGAAAAGTCAAAAGAGAAAGGACGTAGGTTTGGAAGAAAAAAAAAAGAAAAGAGAAAATAATAATGCAAGAACGGAGGGTACAGTGTACAGTGTTACCAGTGTACAGTGTTATATAAGAGTTTTACAGATAAAGATTTAATTATTTAAAATAAAAATACAAAATGCAAACGAAAGCTGGTAAATGAAAGATAATTGAAACTTTGACTTTTAAATTGGAAAATGGCTGCTACGTCTCTTTCAATGCTTTATCCAATTTTGAGTC
Organism: Gentiana macrophylla; assembly: GCA_026214975.1. NCBI lineage: Eukaryota > Viridiplantae > Streptophyta > Magnoliopsida > Gentianales > Gentianaceae > Gentiana > Gentiana macrophylla. The sequence continues at coordinate 9,388,902 of CM047812.1, read as the reverse complement.
TTTAGATGAGTTTGAATCAAGAGGCATTATCTTAACACCAGGTTGCCAATTACGGCCTTCCCGAAATGCAATCTTACTTTTTTTTTTCCAATAAGCAAAATGCCATCAACCTGAAAAGAGAACAACTCGGATTAATCCTATGAGCACAGTAGCCAATCAATACAACATTCATATGGATCAGACAGTCAGACATGTCTAACATACTCTAGGAAGCTCAAGAAAAATATCTTTGGACAAAACATGTCTACAAATTATTATAAAAAGATAACCATATTTCATGGAAATTCGTTTGTGTACTTGGCTACACAACCCTGATATTGTGCGTATGATGTATGTTCTGGGCAGTTACAATACAGTATGGCTGCATCCAAGACTATAAGCACATTAACACCAATTACATCCTCAATCGAAAATGTACTGCAAAAAAAAAAATCATTTCAAGGAGACACCAATTACACAAAAATAGTACCTAATGAGCGCACAAACCTTTGCATTTCCCCCAAGAATTTCTTGAACAATGCCTATAGAAACAAGATCACAAATACATTTAGTCATCAATAGATAAACATTTACACGCACATTGTCACTTAGGCACAACTAAGATTTCGTGTAAACCTTGGCTAATATAATCCCAGTCAGTGTCATCCTAAAGAGCACCAACAATTACATCACATTAGAACACACGAATTTTGCTAGCACCAAACATCAGGATCACAACTTTACAACAATAAAAGATCAACAACAATGGATAAGAAAGTAGAAAGGGCAGCTGCCAAAAATCTTCTTTATACCAAAAGATCCTTACAATAGTTGCTCTATGAATAAGGAAAAATAGACACCAATTGCAATAAATAAATTAAAGCTCAATACCTCAACCGACTTCTGAAGATCTAGAGTTGTACGATCGTTCTATGATTGCAAGGAAAGAAGATGGAGAGAAAAAACGGAACGGAAGATATTTTCTTCCACTTACAAAGCAATAGCAGATTAATAACCAAAAACCAAATCACATGAACCAATTCACTAACCTTCAAAAACGTGCAAGCAAGATGATCGGCCTTAGATCTCAATTCCTGAAAACTGCATAAACCAACATATTTCAAATGCGTAGCTGTTTACCATGACCAAAAAAAATTATTAGTTGTTCTATTAAAGGGAAAAATAGACACAAATTGCAATAAACAAATTAAAGCTTAATACCTCAACCGACTTCTGAAGATATCGAGCTCTATGATTGTTCTATGACTGCAAGGAAATTAAATGAAGAGAAAACGGCATGGCGATGAAGAATGATTTGTTGGCTGCCGCTGCTGGTTACGTTTGTTCACTAAAAATAGGGAGTTATTATTCGCACCACGCCAAACCTACCGCTGCACCACTTTATAGTTTGCACCACACCTTAAATGAAAAATCTACCTTTACACCACAATGATTTTAAAACTTATTTCACTCTTTATTTACACCACAATTTCTACCTTTACACCACACTTTATAACTATTTCCACACCAATTTATTTTTATTACGAATTAGTCCCCCTATTTTCACCCACCTTATAACCCACACCTCTACTTACAAACCCCAAATTTTCCCACCATAAACACCTTCTTCATTAAACCCATTTCAAAACAAAACCCTTATTTCCATAATTTATCATCATCTTCTTCATAAACCTTCATCTTCATCCTCATCATTTTTTTTTCATCATATATTCATCTCCATTAAAAACCCAAATCTTCACCTTCAAACCCACCTTCAAACCCAAATCTTCATTTTCATAACAAACCCACCTTCAAAGTTTTTTCTTCTTTTCATCTTTAAATCATCTTCATCTTCTACTCTTCTTCATCTTCATCTTCATCTTCATCTTCATCTTCTTCATATTTTCCCTTTTTTTTTATCTCATAACCATATCTATACCAAAAAAATCAATAGCACCACAAAAAAAAAGCTTCTTTGGACGATCTATAACCATTTTCAATGGATGAAGGCAATGAATCAAAATCACACATTGGAGAAATTAGGAATTCAAACACCATGGATGAAAAAATACTTTTCAACTCAATAACTTACTTCATGTTATTTTCCTTAGATTAACATGTCAAAATGCAATAATGTACATGAAATTAGGATATTAAACTCTCATGTTGTGTTTGGTGAATGAATTTTGACAAAGTTTAAGCCTTTTGTATCATTAGATCTCGCCCAGGTCGATGCAACCTTACCAGGGTCGAGTCTCAGAGATGCAACCTTGGTAAAGTCGCATCTCCTATGCAAGATGCAACCTTCCCAAGGTCGAAATTTGGCCATTTTCTGCGTTTTGAGATGCAACCTTGACAAAGTTGCATCTCTAAAAAACCATCTAAACATCATGAAAGTTTGTGTAATTGATTGTCTAACACCTATAACACGTAAAATACAATTGTTGAGGTTTATATTGATGTATAAGAGAGGTATTTGATCATGCAAAATAAACAAAAATATATAAGTAACAAGAATGAGATACGATACCAAATTCCATCAAACAAACATTAAAATACGATAGTTTTCGTCAAGCCATGTTTCATACATATTAGTCTAAACACACGATAGTAGTTTCAAATTAAAATCAAACATTGAAATACGATAGTTGTCTCCAAGCCATGTCTCGAAATAGAAAGGAAACATACGATATTTGTCTCAAAATATGCAAAACGATACGATAATCATAGTTATACTCGTCAGCAAGATCTAAGAGGTAATCGTATTCACATTCTTCTTCATCTTTGTCTTCTTCACTGTTTTCTTCATCATTCATGTCATCGCTCCTCCCTTCACCACTTGCTTCTTCGTTTCTTTCGTCGCTCCCTTGACTTATCTCTTCATCTATCTCTTCGTCAACGCCTTCACTTTCATTATCTTCGTCTTCACTACCCTCCTCTCCACCAATATCTTTTTCTTCATGTTCTTTTCTTTTCCAATTTCTTTCTTCTTCGTCGCTATCTTCATTACCGATTTTATCCCTCAATTCAAGTAATAACGATTTTCTTTCCACGCGTTTATCCCCTTTTTCTTCCACCCGTGTGCTTGTTTTTCCTCTTCTATAAGAGGCAGTCATTGCTTGACGTTTTCTTGAACACTCCTCATCTGTGATATTTTTGCTTTGGCCCTTTGTCCTAGCCATCTACACATAGAAAATTAAACACAAGTTCATGATCATTTTCCATTCAAACAAACACACGATACAATCATTAATCTATACAAGAATAATCACTACGCGTGTGTTATGATGAAAGATGATTGTCCACTACCTCCTATGATCAATCCGTGGAAGGAAGAAGCCCCTAAAGTGTCGGAAGAAGTGAGCATTGCATGGCTACAACTGTTTGGAGAAAGGGTTGACAAGGGAGAGAGATTGTTATATCCTAATGGTCGCTCCGCAAGTCACGTTGACATCAAAGATTGATGGATATCGGATCTAGGCATTATTTTATTTTCATTTTGCCAATTTCACTTTTGCTCCACCATCCTTTTGAACTATGTTGTTGGTGGAAGTTCATTTTGTAAACAAAACTCACTTTTGTATTTTCTCTTGGATGCGTTATTTTCATCTTTAAATACGGCTCGTCATCGTTTTGAAACTTAGTTTATAAACGGAATCGCGTTTGAAACGAGTTAAGTAAATGTTTGAGCTTTATAAAAAGGAAAACAGGGAGAATCGACCCCCTTGAGGTCGAAACAAGTAGAAACGACCCCCTTGAGGTCGAAACCAGGGAGAATCGACCCTATTGAGGTCGAAACAACTCTGTTCGGAGAATCGACTTCACGTAAAGTCGTATCTCCTAGGATCGAAATCTAGGGGGTCGAATGTCAACACCCATTTTTTTTTTTCAACACACGTGTAAAGCTCAATTCTTTGTTTACAATCGACATCATCAAAGTAGTTTCTTGCTTCTATCATCTTTATACATTCATAACATAACTCACAAACTATATGCATCAACAAAATTACTACTTGTGCATAATCCATTCTCTTAAGCATTTTATCAAACACATGGTAGGCATATAAAATAACTTGAAAAAACCTAACAATGGCTATCAAAATATGTTAAATGAAAGATGATAAACACTATATAAACGTATACATACCTTGTTTAACACCTTTGAAGCAATGAAAATTGATCTTATAGTTGTTGATTGGTGAAGATGAAAGTATGAAATTAAAATGGGTTGTTGTTGATTGGTGATGATGGAAGATGAAAATGAGTTGTTGTTCTTGTTGATAAGTTTACTTTGATATCAATGAATTTTGTGGGAAATGAAAGAAGGAAGTTGGGAAGAAGATGAATGGGTTTTTTTTAAGAAATGAAGAAGAGGAAATTGGAGAAGAAGATGGAAGAGGGGGGTGGGTTTTGTGTGAGAAATGTAAAAAAATAAATTGGGGAAGAAGATGAAATGGTGGGTTTTTTTTAGAAATGGAAAAGAAGATGATGGAGAAGAAGATGGGAAGAATTGAGGAAATGAGTAGTTTTTGTTTGAGAATTGAGGGGGAATGGGGGGGGGGGACGATTTTTGATAAGATTTGGGGGGGTGTTTTGTATTTTTTAAAAGTTTAGGATATATATATAATTATTTAAATCTGGAAATAGTAAAAATATATTGGCAAAATGATGTTTTTTTTTTCAAGTTTTGAAAAGTGACTGTGGTGCGTGTGGCGAAAAAATTCTGGGCACTCATACCGTTTTGCTTGGACGGATATGCATCTAGCTGCCGGACAAAGTTATAAAATGATAATAGGGGTAAGGGTCCAAAAGGACACAAAATAAACTTAATTAGACAAATATGACACTAAAGAATCTTATTTGGTTATAAGAACACAAATTAGATACATAGACTCAAATACCCTTAATGAAGAAAAATTAAAAAAAAAAAAAAAAAAAAAAACTGCAGCATTGCAATGGTCGTTTGCGCTGATTTGGGAAGAAATAAAAGGAAAAATATGGAGCCGAAACTGTTGTTGTTGTTGTTTTTTTTTTTTTTTTTTTTTTTTTTTTTCCTGTTGTTGTTTTGTATTGTTTTTTTTTCATTTTTTTTTAGGATGCTATAAAAAAAGTTTTTTTTTGGTCCGGTGACCATTGCATTGACCACACCAATGCAACGACCACCTCGATGCAGAGACACCGCAAAGACACCGCGATCAAGTGACACCGTATTGCAGAGACACCGCGATGCAGAGACATCGCGATATTATGATATTTGACGATGCAAAGACACCGCGATACAGAGACATCGTGATGAAGTGACACCGCGATGCAGAGACACCGCATTGACCACCGCGATGCAGAGACACTGTGATGCACTGACCACCGTGATGAAATGACACCACATTGCAGAGACACCACGATGAAGTGACACCAAGATAAAGAGACATGGCGATGAAGAGACACGGCGATGCAGAGACACTTCGATGAAGTGACACCGCGATGCAGTGACCACCCCCGATGCAGTGACCACCCCCAATGCAGAGACACCACGATGTAGAGAAACCTCGATGAAGTGACACTGCGATCCATTGACCACCCCAGGTCCATTACCTACCCAGATGCATTGACCGCCGCGATGCAGTGACACCACGATACATTGACCACCCCAGATCCATTGACCACCACGATGCAGTGGCCACCCCCGATACAGAGACACCGCGATGCAGTGACCACCCCCGATGCAGAGACACCGCGAAGCAGTGACCACCCAGATGCAGAGACACCGCGATCCAGTGACCACCCCGATGCAGAGACACCACGATGCAGTGACCACCCCAGATATAGAGACGCCTGTAGAGACGCCGCGATGCAGAGACACCTCAAATCCAATGACCATCGCAATGCATTGACCACCCTCAATCTATTGACCACCGCGATGCAGAGACACCATGATCAAGTGACACCGTGATGAAGAGACGCCGTGATGCAGAAACACTTCGATGAAGTGACACCGCGATGTAGAGATGCCGCGATGCAGAGACACTTCGATGAAGTGACACCGCGATGCAGAGACACTTCGATGAAGTGACACTGCAATGCAGTTACCACCCCCGATGCATTGACCACCGCGATGCATTGACCACCTCGATGTAAAGACACCGCGATGAAGTGACACCTCAATGCATAGACACCACGATGGATTGACCACCGCAATGAAATGACACCGTATTGTAGAGACACCGCGATGAAATGACACCGAGATGAAGAGACACGGCGATGTAGTGACACCGTGATGTAGTGACCACTCCAGATACAGACACACATCGTTGAAGTGACACCGTGATGCATTGACCACCATCAATCTATTGACCACCGTGATGCAGTGGCCACCCCGATGCAGAGACACCGCGATGCAGTGACCACCCCCAATGCAGAGACACCACGATGCAGAGACACGGCAATGAAGTGACACCGCATTGCAGAGACACCGTATTACAGAGACATCTGAAGTGACGCCATGATGCAGTGACCACCTTAGATGCAGTGACCACCCCAGATGCAGAGACACCGTGATGCAAAGACATCGTGATGAAAAGACACCACAATGCAGTGACCACCCCAGATGTAGAGACACCGCGATGCAGTGACCACCCCCGATGCAGAGACACCGCGATGCAGAGACATCGCAATGAAGTGACACCGCGATGCAGAGACACATTCGACGATGTAGAGACACCGCGATGAAGTGATACCGCATTGCAAAAACACCGCGATGCAGAGACACCGCGATGAAGTGACACCGCGATGCAAAGACACCGCGATGAAGTGACACCGCAATGCAGAGACACCGCTATGAAGTGACACTGCGATGCAGTGACCACCCCCCAATGCAGAGACACCCCCGATGCAGAGACACCGTAATACAGAGACAACGTGATGAAGAGACACCGCGATATAGAGACACCACGGTGTCTCTTTAGCGTTCAAAAAAAATCACGTCCAGAGGAAAAAAAATTTGAAAACCGGGTGCTAGGGAAAACCCGATGTGGGGAAAACAGGATGCTAAGGAAAGAGCGTGGGCCTCCGTATATTGGAATTAGCAAAAAAATAAAAATAAACAAAAAGTTCAAAACTAAAAATAAAGCCGAGGAGATGCAACTCCTAATCATAGACAATTGAAAAGAAAACTAGCAAAATAGATTGCAACCATGTTTATGCCATTCATGCTACTTCTGCAACTTGATGGATCCTTAGCCTGTATACAACAACAAATCCAACAACCCTATGACTTCAATTTTTGGGAAGACCATAGATGATGAGCTTGTGCTCTTCCTCCACATGAGGAGCACCCAAAACCAGAAATGTTTCCATAATAACCAATGGAAAAGCTAGGAATAATAGTAACCATAGAAAGCACCTGATTGCACTCTTCAATAAATGAAGAGTGCACCCAAAAGAAAAGGCCACATAATATCAAAAGCACTGTTGTTCTCTCCCCAAGACCAGCAAAGAATTTCCTTGAAATGGCCAAATTAGAACCATGAGACATAGAAATGCACCCTTGTAGAAGCTATGCCATATATCCCCAGCCACAATTTAAAACAACTAACACTGCTTTTAAAGAACTAAGGCAACCACTACAGCATACAACCATCAAAGCCACCATGATCTACTTAGGAGGCACCACAACCACCTCTCAAAAAAACTGATCTGCAAATGAAAGGGAAACCATAGCACCAGACAACAAAATTGAACAATTAAAAGAGGATTGTGGCTTACTTGTTTCAGACTTATAGTGTTCCTGCTTCTTAATATATGTATGTAGTATTAATGATAAATTAAAGAACAAAACTAGCCATCAACATTAATCAAAAGCCAAGGATTTCATGAAATATTTACTTTGCGAAAATTTATTATTCAATATCAATACTTTAAATTAATCCTCCAAATATATATCATCTCAAGGAAGAAAAAGACTACTGCATCTGACCAACAAAATTCTTGGAAGCAGCTTGAACTTCTAATAGCAGCTTCGTAAAAGCGACAGTTTGAACGAAGCCTCTTGGAAGAAAACTATACATTACATGATAGAAATTCCGGGCAATCATACGAACAAGGCTCGTTGTAAAGCTTCAGGTATTTAAAAGGTTACAGCTTCAAAGAAAAGGACTTGGGGTTGCAAGTGTCCTCTAATGCACATGTCAAGAACATCATCCCAACTCCCAATTACCTAAACATCATTTATTGATTCTAATTATGTTAGCAAATTAAGAAATTATTGAAACAGAGTGTATACAAACAGAGAGACAGACAGAGGCATGTACCTTCACAGTTTTGTCATCATACATCATCCACCGCTCGTGATCATGGCTGTAGGCAAAACAGTGATAATGCTGTCCAATGTCCATAACAGCAAACCTGAAGCAGAATGAAGAAGCGAACTTTGAAGGACGATGAAGACGCAGATCTCGATTCGAACTATGAAGGATGAAAAAGATGCAAAACGAGGTCGGAGAATTGGAGGTGAACGCCGATAAAGGTCTGAAGAAATACAATCAGAGAAATAGAGAAATCAATTGCTAATAGTTCGATTGATTATATTTTGAACTAGATATTTGAGATCGGTAGCAGATTAGGATGGGGATAAGATTGGCAGCAGTCCTCCAAGCCTAGCGGCAAGAATCCGCCATTGAAGCTCCAAGGAAATTGACGAAGAAGAGTACAAAAGGGTAATTTAGGTAAGTTAAACAAAATGTGTCCTTATAAACAAATAAGATTTAAGTGTGTCCTAAATGCCTATTAAGTGTTCAAAATAGTCCTTATAAACAAATATCCAATGATAATAATCATTAATTCATCGAATGCTAAAAGAAATTAGAAAATTGTAAGCAATGTATCAAAGAACTTAGTTTGCTCTGGAATCCAGCATCAAATGCAAAAGAACATGAGAAATATCAGAACTATTGAAAAATAAAAAACAGTTTTAAAGTTTCTTTAGAAAAAAAAAAACAGTTTTAATAATCACAACATCAACGCATTTTATAATCACAACAAATAATATGGGGACCTGTGCTTTCCCAGTTAGTTGCAATGCATAATCTAACAAAAACAACAAAATCAAGTGATATATGTTCCAATAGCCAACCACGCTACAATAAGCAACGAGCAACCTAAATTCAACTTCACAGTAAAGTGAGTTAATGAACGGGAAGACCGCAAACCAAGGCTTACCACCAATTAGGAGAGAATAAGAAGTTACTGGAAAAATGAGATGGCAACAGCTCTGTCACAATCACCTGCAAAACATAAATAAAATGCAACAACGAAACTTAAATGTAATCAACACCTAATTATTTGTTCTTGGTTGTCTCTATTTTTTCTATTCAGACTATTATTATTACCTGCATTCAGCAAAATTCAAATAAAAAAACAGAGGAAGTACATCATAATTAGAATAAGCAGGATACAAAAAGAAGACGTCAAGAAAAGAGTACATTTTAATACTAAAAAGATTATTAAAAGAATTAATCAAAAATTCATGAAAGTTAACACCGTTAAATGTCCAAAAACAACACATTATACATGTTGGAATCCAACCTACAACGAATTCTCTTCTTCTAGTAGGAATATCTAAGGAAATAATTCACAAACCACAATCATATCTTTTGATTTTGAAGAGACTTCGAAGGAATTTCATAACACCAGCTTGAAATCAAAAACTTCAATGAAGAAGTTAGGAGAAGAAGGGTTCACCAAATGCATCCAGAATACATGAAATCACAGAAGGCTGCCAACAACCTACAAAAAAAATTCCTTAGAAAACAGAAAAATTACAAGGTGAATAATACAAATTTAGTAGACGAAATACACATACTACATACCCCTTCAACCATAACTTCATCAAGCGTTTAGAAAGCCCAAAAATCCAAGATTATCTTCGGGTGCGAACTCACCTAAAAGCACAGAAGATGATAGCTTTCAACAGGAAAATGTTGAACAAATATTAGAAATGTTGAATATTCAAAGCTCAGATTTGTGATAGCAAAAAACAGACGATATTCCATGGCTGCGAATCAAGAAGCAAAACCCTAAAGGGTTTCACCATTCAAGGTCGCCTTGCCAAGATACCGACTAAATGCTTAGAGAACAAAATTTATGTTATCCTCACAGCCTTAAAAATGGTGGGGCATATTACAGAGCATGGAAACAAAGATGCAGCGAAAGAAAAATGCTTTAGACATAGGCATTGTTGTGGGGCAAAAGTAGTAAGGAAATTGAAAAGGATGAAAAAGATGCCGGCTGCTGCTAATTAGGTCTCATCTAGGGTATTTGTTTGGAAACTAAGCTGCTTCATAATGGGCTTTTCTAATGGGCCGGAATTTGTATCTTTAGGAATATGCAAACGGTGATGAAAAAATACGCTGAGACTTGCGGGGGGGAAAAGGGAGGAACGAACACGTCACCCGTTGGGTTGCTTTCTTATTACTAGTAGGTAGACTAGTAGGTAGATTAGATTAGAAAGATATATAAAACCAATCAAAACTGTGCAACCAAAAAAACAATCAACCAAGACAAAATTTTATCCGTGGGATAGAGGATTTGCTTCACTTAAAGCAATCTTAAAGATCTAATAGGAGCTAAAATTGAGGGGGACTCTCAGACCCTCTGTTGAAAAGCAAATGAAAATGGTAAGTACACTGTCTCGTCCGGATATGCAGCTCAAAATAGCCAGTCTATTTCTTCCACGGGTGATGCAATATGGAAGCATATCTGGGAATTAAAAGGCCCCACTAGAGGCAACTATTTGCTATGGACAGTGGCCCATGAAGCTTTACCTGTTGCTGATTTATTATACTCACGGCATGTGCTGGAGGAGGATCCTCTATGCACTCAATGCGGAGAAAGCGACGAGACAATTCTACGTGCCCCTAGAGATTGCGTGTGGGCCAGGGAAGTTTGGAATATTTGTGTTCCAGCTGAGGGTCGCTCTCAGTTCTTTGCAATGCCAACCACAAGGTAATGGATAACATGGAACCTCGGAAGACAGCAACGGCAACACCATGGATCTGAAAATTGGAAGTACCTCTGGAAGGAGACCCTCTATGGGATTTGGATGTGGAGAAACAAGATCATATTTGGGTTGTCGGAGGAGGAGAGACCACCTCCATACGTACTAGTGGCTAACACGGTAGAAAGAGCAAGAAATCTTAGACTAGCCTGGCATATAGATTGAAGTGTGTAAATATTTTCTGAATAGTTTTTTCTTTTCTGATTTGTTTCTTGTAAGCTACTGCCATAGCCCTTAGAAGGCGAGATTAATAAAAGAGATCACTTTGAAGGAAAAAAAAAACCATATTTCTTATAAAAAAAATGAGTAGGTTTTGGAATCGTTCCGTCTATGAAACCTAGCTTATTCTTCATAATCAACCCCATGTGCATCGCTCTACTCCAGGAGTGATAGTTCTTCCCATCCAGTGGTGGATCTGCAAGGATTAGAGCTAGACTTTCGCTTGAATGAAGATAATATGGACTCGACACCTCTGAGTTGCATTTCGTCCGTCATTGTCGATCTCAATCGCAGGTAACGGAATCTAGTTCAAACAAAAACAGAAAGAAAAAGGAAGAGACGATTGTAGCTTCAAATCCTCTCTGATACCATGAAGAAGATGGGATCACACCATCTTCTCATTCGAACTAGGGTTTTCTATTAACAGGTTTGCAAAGAAAGTAAATAGAAAGTTTTTTTGTTATTCAATTATGACCAAGTGAACTCAGAAGAACACACACACACACATATATATATATATATATATATATATATATATATATATATATATATATATATATATATATATATATATATGGCAAGCCCAACTATACAATCAACCCAACACATGAAACTAAACTAACAAGCCCAAAACTAACAGCCCAACAAAAGTATATGTATCTGTAACAAAGATATATGTATATGGTATATGTATATGTATATGTATATGGTATATGTATATGTATATATATACTAACAGATGTCGATATAGTCGTGAGGTTGGTTGGTTGGTTAAACTCATTCCCGAATATTCGATTAGAGGGTTGAAATTATGTTTTGGGATCATGATTTGGCTAAGTTTCTCTCCCTCTTTATCTTTCGTTTAAATATGGGCTTTTAACAGTTTTAGGACCACATGTTTTACCATTGTGTCAAAATTGACCCTTATCTTTTAAAATGACAATTTTAGGACCTCATGTTTATGTTTTTTTTTTTCAAGTTTAGGACAATTTTCGAAATTTCCGTCTAAGTTAACGGTAAAACATGTTAAGTTGGACGGAATATTTGAATTTGTCCTAAAACTGAAAAAAAAAAAAAAAAACAAACATAAGGTCCTAAAATTGTTATGTTAAAAGATAAGAGTCAATTTTTACAAAATGTTAAACATGAGGTCCTAAAAAGTGTCAAAATTCCCTTAAAATGTGACATTTTTAGGACCTCATGTTTTAATTTTTTGTCAAAATTGACCCTTATCTTTTAAAATAACAATTTTAGGTACTTATGTTTGTGGTTTTTTTTTTTTTTTCAGTTTTATGACAATTTTAAATATTCCGTCAAATTTAACGTTAACTTAGACGGAAATCTCGAAATTGTCCTAAAACTGAATTTAAAAAAAAAAAGAACACAAACATGAGGTCCTAAAATTGTCATTTTAAAAGATAAGGGTCAATTTTGACACAATGGTAAAACATGAGGACTTAAAAGTGTCAAAAGCCCTTTAAATATCGTCCTTAGCATAATTGAAAACATGAACAAACATGATTAGCCTAAACTAAGTACGATAACGACTTTGGTACTCGATCGATTCCTCAAGGGCATACGACCTTGCTTTCCACTTTGGTGCATCCGACCCGGCAGTGGCGGATCCAGAAATATTTTTCAGGGGAGTCCGTAATTTTTTTTCTAAGTATAATGATTTTTTCTCGGTGTCCAAAATATTTTTCTATAGGTAAAATACAGAGTTTTTTTTCAGAAATATTTTTCAGGGGGTCCGTAATTTTTTTTCTAAGTAGAATAATTTTTTTACGGTGTCCAAAATATTTTTCTATAGGTAAAATGTGTTATACCCAAAGTATTAAAATGCGAAAGTAAAAAATAAAGAACAGAAAAGATGAAGAACAATTTTATTATATTCTGGACTGACACAAACAGAAAGGAAAAACAGAAAGAAAAACAACAAGGATATGTAACCGGGACGAGCTAATCTCGATCCTTAAGACAATTATGCTCCGGCAGTACCCACGGTTTAGCACTTGTCTCCCAAGATAACCCAATTACCTGTTCAGAATTGAGGTTCTTCAGCTTCTGAACTCAACGAACTCTTGGTGCTTCAGAATCTCTTCAACAAAAAACAAACTACCTTACTATATGAGATGGAAAAAGTATTATTTGGAAAAACTTGTGTTGTGACATTTCCACCAAAGAGGGTTTATGTAGGTGGAAAAAGTAACTCTCACTCCTAAGGTCACTAACCCTCAATAATGGCCACTAGTAGCACTTATGACCACTAAGTGACCACTAACCCACTAAGTCATTAATGGACAATTTCTCCAACAATCCCCCACAAAATGGACATTAATGCAAATGCAGACTCTCAAGAGATTCTCGACGTAAAATATTGTATCGGGAGAGGTAGCTTCGGCTTTGAACTGCGCTTAGTGAAATCTTGTCGGATCTACTCGGCTAATCGATGAACTATGTCTTGAACCGTTCAAATTTTAATATAAAACCAAACAATAGTACTCACACAATATTTCCCTTAACACGTATTGGTTCTCATGGTTGTGCTCATTTGGGCAATGAAACACCCTGGTTTCAGAAAGTGCGTTAGAGATTTCAAGCCACTGAATTCTCACAGAAGCGGCCCCACTTCACACTTACATAGGTGACCTCCTATCAAGAGTATTATGCCATACCCTACTCGAATTTAATCAAGCTATAGGAATCATTAAAAGTTTTCACTTATCCTTACACATCTTACAGATAACACTTTTATTCATAGAATGGGTAAGTGTTCAATGAACCTTAATGACTTAGTTGTCCCTTTGAACCATGATCTTGGGATCTCCAGTCAACATGGTGGGGTTACGATTACAAATTTTCTGTCGTAATTGGCTTCAGTCCCATTCCGTATGTCAATTTTGACATTTGATCTCTAGGTAAACCTTTTGTTAGCGGATCCGCAAGATTGTCCTTCGATTTAACAAAATCGACGGAAATCAATCCGTTAGAGATCAGTTGTTTAATGGTATTATGTCTACGATGAATATGTCTTGACTTACCATTGTACATACTATTTTGTGCCCGGCTTATATCCGACTGACTATCGCTATGTATGCTTATAGGAGAAATAGGCTTAGTCCAGCATGGAATATCCTCGAGGAAATTACGAAGCCATTCTGCTTCTTCTCCTGCCTTGTCCAATGCAATGAACTCAGCTTCCATAGTGGAACGAGCAATGCAAGTTTGCTTTGTGGATTTCCATGACACAACAGCACCACCAATAGTGAATACATATCCACTTGTGGACTTTGATTCTTTCGAGTCAGATATCCAATTTGCATCACAGTATCCTTCTAATATTGCTGGATATCTCGTGTACCGTAATCCAAGATTCATTGTGAATTTTAAGTACCTTAGTACTCTATTCAATGCTTTCCAATGATCCTCACTTGGATTACTTGTAAATCTGCTCGGTTTATTTACAGCACATGCTAAGTCTGGTCTAGTACAATTGGTTATATATGTACATCAGACAACCTATGATTTGTGAATATTTTAACTGAGACACAGGTTCTCCTTTATTTTTGACTAAGTGCATAGTCAAGTCAATAGGAGTTTTTATCGGACTTTCATTAAATACGTTAAATCTTTTAGAAACAGACTCAACATAATGAGATCGTGACAATGCAAGTCCATCCGACATTCTAGAGATTTTAATCCCCAAAATTACATCTCAACTCCCATATCCTTCATATCGAAGTTTCTTGTTAACATCTTCTTAGTATTTATGATTATATCATGAGTACTACCCAAGATTAACATGTCATCAACATATAGACATACTATCACAAAGGAATTAGAAGTGTTATTGACATAAACACATTTATCGCACTCGTTAATTTTAAACCCATTTGATAACATCGTTTGATCAAATTTTTGGTGCCATTGTTTTGGCGCTTGCTTAAGCCCATACAATGACTTAACGAGTCGACATACTTTGTGTTCTTGACCTGGAACCACATAACCCTCGGGTTGTTCCATATAGATTTCTTCTTCCAATTCACCATTTAAGAAAGCAGTCTTTACATCCATTTGATGTATTTCTAGATTATTTACCGCAGCAATTGCGATAAGAACTCGTATCGACGTGATCCGAGTAACCGGTGAATATGTATCGAAGAAGTCAAGACCTTCTTTTTGACGATAACCTTTAGCTACCAGTCTGGCCTTATATTTATCGATCGATCCATCAGCCTTGAATTTTTTCTTAAAATCCACTTACAACGAGAGAGGTTTATGTCCTGTGGGATATTTACTAATTCCCAAGTATGATTTTGCATAATGGAATCGATTTCACTATTGATCGCTTCTTTCCGTAACAGGCGCTTGGATTTGACATAGCCTGAGCATATGTACTTGGTTCGTTTTCTACCATATAGGTGAAAAAATCAGGACGAAAGACATTGAAGTCCTTGCCCGCTTACTCCTACGAGGTTCTCGACCTCGCTTTGAGTAGTTTCACTTATTGGTTCATGTGGCCGCTTATTTAAGCTTGTGTTTTCTTGACTTCTTTCTTTACATGGAAATACATCCTCAATAAATACAGAATTTCTTGATTCCATGATTGTATTCACGTTAACATCCGGATTGTCAGATTTATGCACTAGAAATCTATGTGCACTAATGTTATTTGCATAACCGATAAATATACAATCTATCGTTTTAGGCCCAATTTTTATTTGTTTAGGTTTAGGCACTTCTACCTTTGCTAAACACCCCCACACTTTCAAGTATTTGTAGCTAGGCTTGTAGCCTTTCCATAACTCGTAGGGTGTTTTATCCATTTTTTTAGACAAAACTCTATTAAGAATGACATTGGCGGAAAGTATCGCTTCCCCCCACAAGTTCTGAGGTAAACCCGAACTTATAAACATAGCATTCATCATCTCCTTAAGAGTACGATTTTTGCGTTCAGCAATACCGTTTGATTGAGGTGCATAAGGTGCAGTCGTTTGATGGATAATACCAGAGTCTGAACATAATTCATTAAACGGTGCATCATATTCACCACCTCTATCACTACGAACCTTCCTGATTCGTTTGCTAAGTTGATTCTCGACTTCATTCTTATAGTTTTTAAAAGCCTCAAGTGTCTCATCTTGGCTACTTAGCAAATAGACATAATAGTATCTTGTACAATCATCGATAAAAGTTACAATGTATTTTTTACCGCCTCTCGTTTGTACAAATTTTAAATCACACAAGTCTGTATGAATTAAATCTAACGGTTCGGTGTTTCTTTCCACGGAAGGAAAATGTGCCTTAGTCATTTTAGCTTCGACACATATATGACATTTTTCATTATTATTAAATTTTAAATTAGGTAATAAATCTAAGTTCATCATCCGTCGAATTGATTTATTATTTACGTGTCATAATCTATTGTTCCATAAGCAAGAAGTCTCAATCAAGTAAGCAGAAGAGGATGCAATTTTATTAGCCTCATCGGGCACAACAGTCTTTGGCATAATTGCCATTACATTAAGCTTAAACATACCCTCGGTGGAATAACCCCTACCGAGAAACACACCATTCTTGGTCAAAATGACCTTATCGTAACCAAAATTCAAATTGAAACCACCCTTGTTCAATTTGTCACGAAAAATGAGATTCCTACGAATCTCGGGAACATCAAACACATCATTCGTAGTCGCCTTCTTTCCTGAAGTCATCTTCAGAATCACTGTCCCTGATCCAGTAATTGGAGAAGTTGATGAATTCCACATCCACGAGTTTGTCCCTCGTGCGCCCTTGTAAGTTGAAAACACACACCGGTCAAGACAAACATGTCTTATGGCTCCAAAGTGTCCACAAACCATTGCCTTGGATTCCCATAAAGTTACATTCGACACCACAAATGCAGAACATTTCCTCATCACCATCGGGCTCAACCAGATGTGCCCTTGGCTGAATTGGCTTTTTGAACGGCACTCAAGAAGACGGTGCCCAAAATTTCCACAATTATTACTG
This sequence comes from Gentiana macrophylla, assembly GCA_026214975.1. NCBI lineage: Eukaryota > Viridiplantae > Streptophyta > Magnoliopsida > Gentianales > Gentianaceae > Gentiana > Gentiana macrophylla. The sequence continues at coordinate 9,371,642 of CM047812.1, read as the reverse complement.
ATTGCCATTGAACTTGTACACGATCTGTGGTTTCTTGTAAGATTCAGCATTTTTCTTGGAAGATTGACCAGATTTCTTCCTTTTACGATTCTTTACCTCAAAGAACATGAGCTTTGGCCTTGTCCGACCGCACAATGATTTTCTTTGGAGAGCCCTTATTGTCCTCCTCTCTATACGGAGTCGGACAATCGATCCTCCATTGACATTTCCTTTCGCTTGTGTTTGAGATAACTCTTATACTCCTCCAAGATTCGTGAAGTTTCTCAATCACACAAAGCTACTTGAAAATTCTCACTTATCATCATATCTTCTTCTAAAATTTCGGATATAATGATTTGTAATTCCTCAACTTGTTTAATAACAGCTTTGGAATCGACCATCTTATAGTCCGTAAATTTACCCACTATAAATTTCTTAGCGCCGTGCATCTTGATTTATATTTTTCTCTAATGCAAGCCACAAAGTGTTTTTGCACTTTCATTCATAGAATAAACACCGTCTGAGACTATTATCTACGCAATTCAAAATGTAATTTTTGCATAGAAAATCACTATGCTTCCAACTCTCTACACCAAAGAACACGCTGTGCTCGGTGGTGTTCGTGGAGGCACAACTGGTTTCTCTTCTTGATGAGCATCCTTGCTAGTCCATGTGTAGTGAGATAGAACAACATCTTCTGCCGCTAACGCTTGAAATTTAGGCCATTGAACTTTTCTGGTTTCTCCATGAGAAGTATGAGAAGTACCAAAGAATGGTAACAACGAAGTTGTGTCACAAAGAGACACATTAGCATCCAAAAGTGGATTCGGACTTGTGGTTGATGTGGTTCCAATAGTAGTTGTCACAGACGCATCAGTGACTCCAGTCATTTCTGTTCAGAATTGAAACAGAAGATCAACAACACAACTGAGTCGTTTTTGCCAAAAAGCGAGACAAAAAAAGCAGAAAATCGTTTTTACCAGAAAACGATAAAAAAGGAAGATGGATCGGTTTTTACCAAAAACCAATACAAAAAAAAAACGGACCGGTTTTACCAGAAACCAATACCAAAAAGGAAGATGGACCGGTTTTTACAAAAAAAACCAATACCAAAAAAAGAAAGGACCGGTTTTACCAGAAACCGATACCAAAAAGGAGAATGGACCGGTTTTTACAAAAAAAACCAATACCAAAAAAAGAAAGGACCGGTTTTACCAGAAACCGATACCAAAAAGGAGACACCGACCAACTGAGTATCACAGATGATAGTCAGAACGAACAGAACAAATAAAAAGTTCTGCAAGCAAACTGAAATTTATTTTTCATTTCGCAAAGATATACTTTTTAGAGCAAAGAGGCTCTGAAAAAAATTGTCTTAAGATTGTTATACCCAAAGTATTACAATGCGAAAGTAAAAAATAAAGAACAGAAAAGATGAAGAACAATTTTATTATATTCTGGACTGACACAAACAGAAAGGAAAAACATAAAGAAAAACAACAAGGATATGTAACCGGGACGAGCTAATCTCTGTCCTTAAGACAATTATGCTCCGGCAATACCCACGGTTTAGCACTTGTCTCCCAGGATAACCCAATTACCTGTTCAGAATTGAGGTACTTCAGCTTCTGAACTCAACGAACTCTTGGTGCTTCAGAATCTTTTCAACAAAAAAAAACTACCTTACTATATGAGATGGAAAAAGTATTATTTGGAAAAGCTTGTGTTGTGACATTTCCACCAAAGAGGGTTTATATAGGTGGAAAAAGTAACTCCCACTCCTAAGGTCACTAACCCTCAATAATGGCCACTACTAGCACTTATGACCACTAAATGACCACTAACCCACTAAGTCATTAATGGACAATTTCTCCAACAAAATGTAGATGTTTTTTTTTTTGTTCAGGGGGGTCCATGGACCTCCTTATATTCAACATGGATCCGCCTCTACGACCCGGTACACTGCCGGTTAAGATTAGACGTCACTATTTCGGTCATCATGGTGCAAATAATAGCCCCTTATAAATTCAGCACAGAGCTGTAGAGTATATTTACAAATCAACAAAAACATAACTATCCTAGTAAATACAAAAGTCCAGCTACACACAAATTAAACCTCTTGCTTATGTAGCTACTTTCGAAATGAAAACCATAACCGGAGGCGGAGGGCAGCTCCATTTCTATATATATAATATAGGGATAATTACACTTTTAGTTCTTCATATTTCTATATTTTTTCAAAAAGCCTCAATATATATATCTTTTATTGTTACGATAAACACACATATGTATTCGTTTTTGTTTCGATATACATCCTTGCATTTCAATGTAAAGAAAAATGTAATAATATCTATACTATAATATAAAGAAGAGTTGTTTTAACCCAATTACCCGATTGACCCGCTCCAAACCCGTTTTATTTTCAACAAAAAAAAAAACAAATATATTTTAAAAAAAAACAACCACTCAAATATCGAATCACAAAAAAAAAAAACCATATTACTCTAACAAATCAAATATCAGATCACAGCTTTAAAAAAAAATCAGATCAAATATCGGATCACACCTTAAAAAAAAATCAAATCACTACAACAAACCCTCTCCTCTTTCAAACTGAAGATCCTGTGCGTAAAAAATCAGATCACAACAGCAAATCAAATATATCACGGCTTAAAAAAATAAGTCAGATCAATATCGGATCACACCTTCAAAAAATAAATCAGATCACTACAACAAACCCTCTCTGCTTCCACCTTGAAGATCCTGTTCATTTTTCAAATTTTACTGATGATCCTGTGCGTTTTTCAAATTTTTTGCAGGTATTGTTCATATATTTTGCTACGTAGAATTCCCAACAATCTCAAGTTTGATTTTGGTTTTTCGTTTTATCAAGTTCGCATATCTCAACATTGGTTTTGATTTTTGTTCGATTTGGCTAGGGCTATTGTGTAGTTTCATCATGAGTAAACTGTTCAAATGCCCGCTGGTGAATCAGCACTCACAATCGGAGGCACCGTGTACATCATCGTATGCTTGCGTTATGTACTTATGTTGTATTCTTTGTAGAAGGTGCTTTGAATTGTTTCTTTTCCTTTCCATTTCAATTCATTTTGCCATTCACGACAACAATCGATGTTTGAGTTTTAGCACATTTTGTTATTCATAAAGATACGTTTCAGCCATTGATTTCGATAAAGGTATTAAATATTTGTTTTGTTAGACATTGTTGTTGTTGTTTTTTAGAGGCTTTAGTTCCTTTAGTTGCATATGTTTGTACTATGAATTATTGTTATTTTCCCACTCAATTACTTTGATGCATCGTGGGTTTCTTTCATTATTCTTTCATGTAATATCTTCTATTTTAAATCAACACGGTTATCGGGCGATAGAGGTAACAACATTGTTTTATTTTTATTTTATCGTTAAAAGGTACTATTTTTATTTGATTTTGTGAGACATTGTTTTTTCCTTGATCCATTTGTTGATGTTGTTGCTTTATTATCGATCAAAACTTAATTGTTGCCTTTTTGTCCTAGCCACTTTGCACTACAAACCGGTTTTTTTTTAATTGCTGGTTGTTTAATAGCTAATAGGGCCGACTTTTGTTTTCCGATATGTTCGATCTCTTCAATTGAGTTTTTTTTTTTTTTTTTTTTTATAATCATTTTTTATATTAATTCTTTTTTCTTGGCATTTTGTGATATATCCTTTGATTTTATGCAGCTCTTGAAATGTTTGAGGATAGGCCCCCTCCGACATTGCCGCTCTGCTCTTATACATCAGAAAGATGGCATGAGATTATGATGATACATGCACGCGGTATATTAGTTTCTAAAATAGGTTACATTCTCTCCTAAGGTTCTAATATTGATACCATGTGCAAGCAGGCCGAGGTCGTTCATCTTTGCCGACGCTTACCACCTCCGCTTTGCCGTTGATAAACCGTCACAAAGACTATACGTGCATAACTATACTTGAGGTATATCGATAGTATTAGGATCTGCATTTATACATCGTTTTAAAATCCCTGACTGATTTTTCTTTTCTCAGATAAGAGACGGTAACAAATTTCTTTTCCTTTATTGTATTCTGATGCAGAAATGTATGATAATCTAAGACCACAACCCGGGTGCAACTCGGTATGCCTAGACCACTGACTTTTACGGCTGCGCCGCAACCAAATCCATTTGGGAATCCGTTCTATGTGATATAGTTAAAATGTTTGGATCAAGCTCTCTGAATTGTTTGAGAATGGACTTTTGTTTGGTGTAATCATGGTACGGATGTTATGAATTTATGTTTGCTTTTTTATGGTGCGGGATGTTTTGGAAATTCAGATTTATTCAAGGCGAGATTCTTTGGGTTGAAGACTATTTGTTATGGTTGGATAACAACTAATGTGTGGCCCTAGAGACATAGATTATCTGAGGCTTACCCACTTTTCCCAAATCAATTGCTAGGAGCGTTATAAGTCATATCTGAACACTTTGAGTTACTTATGCCATTAAATATGTGCTATATTTAAACGGTCACAAATTTCACCGTTTTCAGCCACTCAATTTGTTTCAATTATGCAATGTTTTAGACACGTGCTGACGGGATATGTAATAACAAGTGCAGACCATGCGGTTATGGATGAAGAGACAATGATGGTATGGTGAGTTTTTTCATTGTGCGATGAATATTCCTCATTATGCAAGAAATCAAGCAGTTGGTGCAAACATTTGAGACTTTTGCACTGATTGTTGTGAGTGTAATTTAGTAAATTGTGAGAAAAATGTGTATCCGAGTTGTGAGTGTAAAGTTCTATACCGTTAAGAATGCGAGAAATATTTTTTGCTCATTCAGTTTTATATCCCTATTTGTACACAACCCTCCCTCTTCATGTGCCCAACTGACACGATGTTAAATTGTGTATGTTTCAATGCAGGCAAAACATTTAGCCGAAGAAAAGTGAAGCACCAATTAGTGTATACGTTTTGAGAAAAACCTGTCAAGTGTTGAAGTGTTTTTTTAAGTTCTGTAGTGAAAATATCAAAGTGAAATAATTGAACTCTATAATTTTGATTCAAGTTTGAACCATTGTATCAATCATTAATCACGGAACATGTTGGGGTTTATTAATTAATCAAGGTGAAGTTTGGGATTTGCTTTCGAGTTGTTTTGATCCCAAAACCGCTTTTCCAACTTTTTCTACATTATAGATCATTCTTGCTATGGTTTCGTAGCTATGTCAAATTGTTGTACTATTTTTCTTTATACGAGACCTGTAATGAGTTCTGCATGCTTAGTGTATAATACACTGTTAGGTTTATTTTTTCACTTACTAATAGCATCAGACTACTTCATGTCTGGAGAAGAAATGATTATATGTTCATTATGAATGTTGGTGTTGTAGAAATGTTTCAACTAAGGGCATCTCCAAAGGGGTTTTTCCCCCTTTTTTTACACCAAAACACCAAAATGGTGTAAAATCACTTCATTATTCTCCAACCGTTTATACCAAATCTTACAAAAAAAAAAAATATTCCAAGAATATTCTATATTAATACATTGAATTAATAAAATAAAAAAGAAAAAGAAAAAGGCTGCAGTGACTAAAGTGGCAAATGGTGTCGGATCAACCCGACAGCAAATATGGTGATAGAAGAAAGGGATTTGGTAAAATGGGGAGAAAATTGTACATTGGAGTAACACCATTGCACTCAAATGGTGCAATAGTCCTCAGTCATTCCTCCTTGGAGATGCTTTGATAGCTTGATGATATTTTGAATTGGTTATAGTATCAAGTTGGCTGCGTTATTTTTCAATTAAGTATTCAAGTTTATAAGTTGTCTCTTAATTTTATATCACCCGTGCATTATGCACGGGTTGATGGCTAGTAAAAAATATATATTATAGCTGGCTTTTATAATATAAAACTGAACACGTCAAATTAGATCTACCAAATTTATATTCACTCAAACAAAAATAAATTATATTCACTCCCGCTCAATATATAATAAGTCAATGTAATGATACAAAAAGATTTCTTCAAACTTTTTCCATTGTTACCTTTGATTTTGGAGATTGCAGTTTTGATAGAAACGATTTACTATCTTCAGAACAAGTCTATAAGACAATGCAAGATTCCAATAGAAATTTTATGTAAATTAACAAAGAAATTTTTGTCCAGAAAAGTAAATCCCGAGCCTGCCCGGATTGACAGGACGGACATGGAGACACGTCCATGTGGTAAACCAAGAATCATCTCAGTCCTCTTTCTTATACAAAAACATCAATGCCCTTGGGGCACATCCCCAAGAACATACTTGGCTCGTATATGTAGAGTACTCATCCCTTTGACGAGCAATGGCTGGACGGACAGCAGTGACACGTCCATGGGGTAAACCAAGAGCCATCTCAGTCCTCTTTCCAAGGCTCTTATTAAATTTGGAGTAATTATACATGCACAATGATTGTGTGAGACGAAACGGCTAGCTATCTGCAGTGTTGATCGCATTAGATTTACATCATGATCAATTTTGACTCATTATAATCAACAATGCAGATTACGGTTGTGTCACTCGTTATGACACAACCGATGTGGTTGTATCATTACTCTTAAATTCCTAAAATTGGATTAGTCGCCACATGATAACAATCTCACTCTTTACCAGAGGCAGATACACTATATCCATAATGGAGTCCACGGACCATGTTGAACAGAAGAAAAATACTCTCTCCGTCCCATTTTAATAGTCATGTTTGACTTTTCACACGATTAAGAAAAGTGTAATTAATTTTTTGAATCTCATTAAATGATCAAATATTTTTTACCTTTATGTCCTTTAAGTAATACTTTGTCATAAATGTAAATGTATTGGATTATTTAATAACATTCAAAGTATTAATTACACTTTTCGTAATCGTGTGAAAAGTCAAACATGACTATTAAAATGTGACGGAGAGAGTAGTAAATATTACACCGTTGTTTTTTTTGCACCCGTTGAAAAAATAAATTACCTAGAAATAACATTTATGCATCCACTGAATCTTTTTCTGCATCCACTGAATCTTTTACGGCCATGGTTTCTCCCAACAGCACAATGTACATTAGGTTCCAAGACATGGTATATTGTTGTTTCTTCAAAATTATATGGTATATTGCTGTTTCTTCATTTGACCCACTCAAATACTATATACTACTAAGACAGGTAAAAATTGACTCGGTATAACCAATAGAAAAAAAAAGAAGAAAAAAAATCCACGAACAACAATCAGAAGAATGTTTGAAAATAGCAAATACTTTTTTTTGAGGGTGAAAATAGCAAATACTTAGATCTGTAAAATAAAAATAAAAAAATCGGATTGTGACAGTTGTAAGGTATAATGTACAAAATCATAAAAATACAAATTCTGTATTTTTGTTAGGCGTTTTGGTTAATTTCTCGGGCAGCATTGATATTACATGCGTTACATTGAGTCTAGTGCAGTTTTTAATAAAATTAATGAACATCTTTTGACACAGAAAATTATTGTAACTCAATTCGAGTTAGATAATGATGATTATTCTGATTCAATTCGAGTCATAATTTTAAATGTTTTCCATACCCAATATAGGTCAAAAAGACTTTTTAACTAAAATTGAGTCAAGAAAACCTTTAACATTATGTCCGAAAGTCGGTCAGAATCAACGAGTTTGTAAATTATTCAAACCTTCATTCAAAAAAAAAAAAAAAACATTTTATTCAGACCCACTTTGAGTCAGAAAACGTTGATTATTTTGATTTATTTCGAGTCAGAATTTTGAATGTTTTTCATACTCAATGATATAAGGAAATATAATAGCATATTTACTAACACCAATTGATTTTAGTACAACGGTAAGCGATTGATCCTAATATGGTATCGGAGCAGGAGATCCCGAGTTCAAACCCTGCTTCCAAGACAAATAAAAAAAAAAGAAAAAAAAAACCAAAGTGTTGGGCCCCACTATCTTCTTATAGCCATGAAACCAAAGCTGTTAGTTAGTATTTATCTTCTTATAGTACCACAATTCCCAAACAAAAAAACAAGTCAGTGTTGCCTCTCCTTCCTATGTGCCACACTTGAGAAAGCTGATATATAGAAATATGCTGAATCAACGAGTGTGAAAAAACATAAATTTGAAGGGTTTTAGAAAGACTTCTGATAAAATATTGAAGGGTAAAAATGGAAAATAAAATTATGTGTATTAAATTTTTTATTTATGTGAAAAGTCATTCCCTAAAATTAACCTTTGCCGTTCGAGTTCGATTTTTATTTATATTTATTTATTTATTTTTGTTTACAGATCCAAGTATTTGTTTGTATCGACACGATACAGTGCCGGCTGTACGGTCTTCGTCTGTATAGTAAGTAAAATTCTTTGAGAACTATTATATATATTGACTTTGTAAAATATAGTTCATAATCATAGGATAAAAGATCAAAGGATGGCCAAACTAGCTAATTACTTCATCTTTCTTTCTTTTCTAGTTTTCTTCATATTATTTCCATATCTGGCTGGTGATTGATTTTTTATTTATTTATATTATTATTATTATCAATATTTCTAATCATTTGTGACGATACAGGGTTTCACTCCCTCCACGTGTCATCTATCGGTTGGTCATCACACTGTAAATAACGCCAGTACATTCATGTCGATGCCCAGGCTAGAGGCAAGAGCCATCTCATAAACGCCAGGCTACGACGATCGACTATCGACTACCGAGCAGTGTGAGGCGACAAGTCCATGAGGACAGAGTCCACACCAGCTAGCAGTGTGGGATAACGAGTCTAGAGTCGATCACCACAGGTCGAAAGTATCGACTCGAGGACAGGGTCCACACCAGCTGTCCAAGCCCATTAATAGCGATAGCTTGGGCAAGGGGTCAAGGCCCATTTAAGGGTAAATGTGACAATAACATAAGCCGACTTAACCTTAGGGTTTAGGCAAGTGTTGTCATTATAAATACCCCATTCCGGGAACTACGTAAGGCTTGATTCCTGGAATAAAACACGATACGTAGGCAATTCAAGAGAGCATCTTGAACTCAGCCGCATACATAAAAATCCACCCCCTCATTCCTCTTTTTGGCATTAGGGTTCTTGTGTGTTCATCACTAGATTAAATTAGGGCTCAAATCATTAAGGTGACATAATACGTCATCGTCATTGGCGCTAGAAGGAGGGTCTTCTATTGATCGAATAACTCAAGAACACGATGCCTCCCAAGAAAACTGCATCCAAAACCACATCCAAAGCGGCTTGATCAAGGCTCCCGATTTGACGAGCCAACCGACTTTCGATATGCAAGGAGAAGAGGATCCACCTTGGATCTTGTTCAAAGACGATCCTCAAGGCAAAAACAAGGGAAAAAGATCAAGCTTTGAACCTCGTCCAGAAACCCACCAACCGTAAAAAGCAAGCTCTTGCTCCGAATATCGGACGCTTGCGGATCGGTTAGGCGGGCGGACTTGGAGGTAATGTCCAGATAATCGCCGAGGCGCTTCTGGCCAGAGAGCGAGCGCCGCCGCGAAAAAGCTATGGCGGAAGGCGGCCAGAAAGAAGCTGTGGACAAACCTAAACAGACTCCTGAGGAAGAAATAAGCGCATCATCTAGCTCGGTGGAAAGGAAGAGACGCGAGATCCACCAAAAACACCAGAGAGGGGACGATGACAGCGCCAGGGAGGAGTTGAATGCAATTTTGGGAAAGAATCAGGTGTCGTTGTGGCTCGAGTCTCCCTTCACGTAGGAGATTGAGAGCTTTCCTAAACCCAAGGGGTTTAAGATACCGAAAATAGAACCTTATGATGGCACCACCGACTCGGAGGACCACCTCCACAGGTATCTGTCGCAAATGAGGTTGGATGGAGCACCTGATGCAATGCGCTGTCGGGCATTCGAGACGCTACTCGTAGGTCGAGCAAGAGAATGGTTCACGAAGTTGCGACCAGGGTCGTTCTCCAGTTTTGCCATGCTCGCTCGAAAGTTCCGAGATGCGTTTATAGTCAACAAGAAGTTTCATCTGAGTGCCACGCACCTCATGAACGTGAGGCAGCAAAGAGATGAGACAGTGATGGAATATTTGAAGAGGTTTAATCTCGAGGCCATGCAGGTCAAGGACGCAGATGACCGACTTCTGATCACGTCATTCGTAGGGGGGCTGCGTAATACTAAGTTATACATGAAGTTGAGCAGAGACGTCCTCCATACCATGGACGAATGTGTCAATGTAGTGCATAGATTCTGTCAAGGGGAAGAGGCAGTGCGGCGGCACACCCAATCCGACTGGATGGAATCCAAGAAAGACACCCGAGGTCCGAACAGGAATCAGTCCAAGAGGCAGGATGTCGAGAGTAAGCCATTTGTTTGGGACCGTATCGACACATCCACCTCAGACCGTGGGGGCAAGAAGGGACCCTCACGTGATAAGGACTTTATCCCGCTCAATCGACCTCGATCCGAGGTGTTGTCGATTATGCTCTCAAAAAATTTGGCGAAGAAACCGCCACCGTTGAAGAAACCTCGAGAAAAGAGGAATGCCAAAGAAATCATCGTGATTTTCACGAAGACATAGGTCATACAACAGAGGATCAGACGACCAAGAGAGATATCGACGCCTGCATTCGGAAGGAAAGCTAGGCGACGGTTGTTGGCGATGATCTCGATATGATGGGCCCAGAGGGCGTGGAGAATTCAAGAGGAAAAACTCCGATCAAGACAGAACCGAGGTCGAGATGCCCAGAGACGGCGGATCGGTCACCATCAAGGGACCCAATTATATGATCACAAAATTTTAAATTTACAGAAATTTAACGAAGAAAATCCCAAACACCCCCACACTTAAATCACATTATGTCCTCAGATATGTGCGAATAAAGAAAAGAAAACTTAGGCTAGTTTGCAACAGTGGTTGTCGGATGAAAGTTAGCGAGAAGGTCGGGCCGGAGCATGAATATACCGCGACAACTCGAATAGACAACCTTTGGACATAAAAGCTTGCGAACCTGCTCAAAAGTATCTCAGAACACTTTCGACATACCATATAATCTCGGGGGTACACGGGGTATATGAGCAACACATAACACAAAACACTCACAATGAACGCGTAGGAGGACTAACCATCAACACAAAATCAACTAAAGTATTATTTCTAAAACAATAAAACAAAACAACCTAAGAAAGGAAACGAACAAAGAAAACTAGGTTGCCTCCCAGAGCGCTCTTTTAATGTCAATAGCTTGACACAGATTCCAAAAGATCAACCCGGATCGGGCCACTTTGGTTTGACTACCGCCACCTCGATGTCGAGAATCGTAGTATTGGGGCGGAAATGATTTTCACCACAACAACAAGTCAAGTGCGCAATAAGATCATTAAACTTTTCTCTCAAAAGCGACAACTGACTCTCTTCTTCTTGTTCTTGCGGACGATAGGCATGAGACACGGTGGTATGATCGGAAGTTTCAAAGCAGAAAGGTACCTCACGGGTGGAGATAGGAACGTCATCGTCATTTGACTCAAAGAAATAAGATGGAATCTCCTCACAAATCGTGACATCTGTACTCTCATCTCCTCTTTGGAAATAAAAGAATCTCAGGCTTTTCCTTTGGTTGCCCAAAATATTTCTTAAGTCGATGACCATTCACCTTAAAAGCTTGATTACCATACCCGTTCAAAGTAATTACTCCAACTAGGATTAACCTCGAGAATCTCAAAGGGACCGGACCATCTGAGACTTGAGCTTACCCGGAAGCAGGTGAAGTCTAGTATTATAAGTAAAGCCATTTCACCAACTTTGAATTCTCGGTCCTTGATCTTAGCGTCATGGAGTATCTTCGTTCTTTCCTTCTTGAGCTTAGCATTCTCGTATGCCGCGGAGTCCGAATTAAATCGAGCTCGTTCAATTGTAACAACCTTTTCTCCCCACGAGTTGGCTATCAAAATTTAAGAATTTAATTGCCCGAAAGCCTGTGCTCAAGTTCGACGGGTAAATGACAAGCTTTGCCATAGACCATTTGGAAGGGTGGCGTGCCCATCGGGTTTTAAATGCGGTGCGATAAGCCCACAACGCGTCATCCCACTTAAGACTCCAATTAGATCGATTATTGTTCACGGTCTTCTAAAATTCTTTTCAGGCTCCGGTTGTTTACCTCGACTTGGCCACTAGTTTGAGGATGATATGGTGTACCAATCTTATGTTTGACACCATACTTCTCAAGTATCTTGTCAAGCGGCGCATTGCAAAAGTGAGTGCCTTCATCACTAATGATGAGTGCTCTCGGACAGACCAAATCTAGTAAAGATATTCTTTTGCAAGAATTTCCTCACGACTTTATGATCATTAGTTTGAGTAGCTATGGCCTCGACCCCACTTTGAAACATAATCCACACAGACGAGGATATACTTATTACCACATGAGGATGGAAAGGGTCCCATAAAATCTATGCCCCATACATCGAAAACTTCGGCATTCAAGAATGGGCTTAAGTGGCATTTCCATCCGACTATGGCCCATCCCGCCTCTGGCACCTATCACAACCTTTACAAAGGCTTACGCATCTTTAAACAGTCGGCGGTAGAATCCAAATTTGAAGAATCTTTGCAACCTGTCTTTGGTGTTCCATAGTGACCTCGGTAGACTCGGCTGTGGCATTGTTCCTGAGATCCATCTTGTGCTCGAAGTCGAAAAGAACTTTTCTTCTCGATACGTCATATCCTCTAAATGACCACTTTCTTAAATAGTTGGCGTAGTCGGCATACCACGGCCTAACCGTTTCAAGCTTCATCAATTGCTCGATCCGGAAAATCAATGCCTATATCATTGTGATTCTCTCGCACCCTCATTTACTAAAGCGAGATAAATGATCAGCCACAATATTCTCACTACCTTTCTTATCTTTAATCACAAGGTCAAACTCTTGTAGAATTAAAATCCATCTAAGTAACCTTGGTTTGGCATCCGCTTTATCCATAAGGTAGCGTAAGGCTGCATGATCTGTCCATACAATCACTTGAGAACCTAGAAGATAACTTCTAAACTTGTCAATGGCAAAAACAACGACTAAGAATTCCTTCTCGGTTGTGGTATAATTGCATTGAGCCGGGTTCAAGGTACGACTCGCATAATAAATGGGCCTGAACCTTTATCAACTCTTTGACCTAAAGCTGCGCTTCACGGCATAGTTAGAGGCATCACACATCAATTCGAAGGCTTGGTCGGTCAGGTGCTACTAAAATAGGAGGCAGCGATAAGCTTATCTTCAGACAATTGAAAGCTTCTTTGCACTTCTCAGATCGAACAAGAAATCTACATCATCTTTCAAAAGATTTGATAAAGGCTTGGCGATGGTAGAAAAGTCTCGAATAAACCGCTGTAGAAGCCAACGTGTCTAGAAAACCTCGTACCTCCTTCACTTGTCTTAGAGTACGCTATCCTTTCGATGGCTTCACCTTAGCCTTATCAACTTGAATACCATTGGACACCTTATGTCCCAAAACAATCCCTTCTTCAACTAGAAAATGGCATTTCTCCCAGGTTAAGCCGATTTTTCTCAACACAACGTTGGAGTACCATATCTAGATTCTTTAAAATTTTATCAAAGCTATCGCCATAGACTGAGAAGTCGTCCATGAAGACTTCCATGCATTTCTCAACAAGCCCATCAAAAATGGCCAACATACACCGTTGAAAAGTCGCGGGTGCATTGCATAGACCGAATGGCATTCTACGAAAAGCAAAGTACCAGGATGGACACGTGGCGTGGTCTTCTCTTGGTCATTAGGATCAATGGCTATCCGAAGTAGCCGAATAGCCATCAAGGAAACAATAATACTTATGACCACTCAGTCGTTCAATAAGTTGGTCAATGAAGGGTAAGGGAAAGTGATCTTTTGCAGTGACTTCATTAAGTCTACGATAGTCGATACAGACTCTGTAGCCTGTCACGAGACGTAGGGCAACTTCCTCCCCTTTTCATTCTTTTCTCTTGTAATACCGCCGCTTCTTTGGCACAACTTGAGTAGGGTGACCCACTTCCGCTATCGGCGATTGCGTAGATGATTCCCATGTCAAGCCACTTTATAACCTCCTTCTTGACAACCTCTTGCATATCGCGGATTCAGCCTTCACGGAGGTTGTCTTACCTTTTAGCTCCTTCCTCCGTTCGGATTTTATGCATGCATATGTCGGGCCGATCCTCGGATATCACCCACTTGCCAACCGAGCGAGGATGTTTTTTCTTAAGCACTTCTATCACCGTGTGCTTCTTGCTCTTAGTGAGTTTCGAGGAAATGATCAAAGGCAATTTATCTCCATCTTTAAGAAAGATATACTTAAGGTGTTTCGAGCGGTTTGAGCTCTAAATCGGGAGTGGTTGCTCAATACTAGACTTTAACGGGCCACCTTTCTCTTTATGAGCTTGGAGTGGTTGACTAAAGAATAACTCATCTTCCCGAGGCTCAACCCTGAAAGGTATTGGATCAAATCATCCATCGGAATCCTCCGGTCAACACTTGCTTCCTTTTTCTTGTGATCGATCATTTTCTTAACTCTTCATCTTTAAGCTCTTCACGACTCTTCCCACATCTACTTCCCAATGAGTAGCTTCTCTCCAAAACTCTACCTCGTCCCAACTACCCATCGAGCTTCTTCTTCACCAGGGATGAAGTCTTCACGACTCGGTTCTTTGAAATCATCGTTTGTTCTTTGGGCCTCTCCATGCTTCTAACTCAATAACAGCCCAAAAGATGAAGCGAGTGAAGATGACTCGTCAATGCCTACGGTGGAAATGAATTAGAAGATGGTCCGCAGTCACCGGATCCTCAATGTCCATGACTTCAAAACACCTATCTCTGTAAGCTCCATTGCATCGTCATAATAGGCATCTCCTCCGTCCTCATATATGGCCCGACTAAGCGATATTTCATCAATTACGGCTCTTTCAGGATGTGTCCCTCGTGTGAAGGTGACAGATGTGTCACCGACTCTAAGAGTAATTTGTCCTTTGCGGAAGTCGATGAGAGCGTTAGAAGTGTCTAAAAAAGGTTCGGCCTGAATTAGAGGCATCTCCTTGTCGGTGGATAGTCTAGAATAACCCGATCGGTAGGGAAGACTAAATGTTCAATTTGAAGGAGAACATTAGCTACACAACCGGGCCGCAACCGACTAGATTTGTCTACCATCCGAAGAGAAATGGGGCGTTCTCGCATTCTTTTGTCTAGCCGAGCTTTTGCATACGTTTAATGGCATCACATTAATAGAGGCCCACGAGTCATAATACATTTTCGAACAAATGGCCTCAATCTCACGAGAGATTGAAGGTGCCGGTCACCATATCAACACTTGGCAATTTTCTGCGTGAAACCATCGCGCAATCTTCTCGAAATACTTCTTGACCATCCCCTGAAGCTTTCTCTTGCTCCTACAAATTCTTTAAGATACTTAGTACATTTAGGCATTTGAGACAATACCTCAGCTAAGGGCATACTCACTTTAGTGTCCCACAAGTATCCTCCTCACCCCATCATATCGCTTGTCTTTGGCGAGGCTCTCTCCTTGCTCTTCGTGGATAAGGAAGGGCTTTATCATTCTTAAGTGGCCTGATTCCTTATCGCCTCATCCTCCTTATCCTTCCATCTCACAAACTTCTCTTCTTTTTTCTTAGTCGAGTCTGCGCCTGACTTTCCTTTCTTTCTTTCCTCATCGTGAATTATTTTCGCCCTCGAAGAATTGTCACTACGCTCTCATCGTTGCTTTCTTCGGCATGTGATTTCGATTTCCCTCCCGAACTCATGGCGTCGGGAGGGGCTACTCGTTTCCGACATCTTGCCGGGTCCAGCCTTCTTACCACTTCGAGTTACTTCGTTCAACTCTCTTCTTGCCCATACTCCCACCTGAGGTGTAATGGCGGTGCAAACATTCACATCGACTTTCGGTTTCTCTCGGTATAACTCGGAAGTTTACCGTGAGGTCTGCTTGCTTCTTTGATCCGCCATCCCGACCAACTTGTCTCTCAATTGCTTTAACACTAGTAGAGCGAGTCTTCACCATGTCCACCACTCATCGAATTTGTGTTGAGGACACATGAGGTGGTATGATTATTGTTCTGAGTTTGATTCCAGCCACGCCGGAGGCCTTTGGGAGTTACGAGGCTGGTCTTTGATAGTTCGAGTTGAAAGAATTCGAATTTGAAGGGCCAGGTGGTAGCTTGGCTTGATTGAAGTTTTGTCTTTGAAATCTGAATAGTTAAGTTACGGTTGAAGTTTCGGAAGGGTTGGTTTTGATTATCCATTAAGTTTACCTCCTCGTCATCTCAGTCCACCGCTGTGTTCCAAGATAATTCACTCTCGTAAAATGATGTCAAGATTGGCCACCGCTGCCTTATCGATTCCATCCGAGCAACCAACAGTACGTGTATCGTGGATTGCTTGCGAGTACCTTCTTTCTTAACAATATTGGTCTTCTTAGAGTCGACCACATGTTGTTCTTGGCAATTGTCTCGGCTACTCAGTGTGATCTCATCACCCCCCACAGAAGGATCCATGAGTGTGGAGTCAAGATAGTCTCTATTAGGTTGAGAGACTCCTCTGTAGAAAATAGTTCCAACAACTCATGTATGCATGTCGTATCCGTGATTGGGGCATTTCTCATCAACAGTTTAATCTCTCCCAAGCCTTGCCAACAACGACCTGTAAACTATGTCAATACGATCTTTGGTCCAGATGAAAGTGATAAGGATCGCACCAAATGAAGAGCCACCAAGTAGTAGCTCGAGAGAGCGCAAGCGGCTTCGATTCACGGCAATCGGATATGGTCCTCGAGATGATATCCCCAAGTCGAGGAGTCATAGCGAAGGGGTTAGTTATTGAGGCGTTATTAGCCGAGCCCGTGTATCGAGTCCAGATCGATAACGGGAGTGCAAATGAACATCATACATCACTCGGCGTTTCAAGCGATGAAGTTGAAAGAGAAGGATCTAGCCCCATATAGCGTCTCCCTGCTCGGATTCACAGGCAAGCAAGCGATCCATCCCATGGGCTCGATAAAGTTACTCACGATACTTGGAGAGGCGAGAAAGGAAGGACACTTGAATTAAGCTATGTGGTAGTCAAGGCTCCCTCTGCGTACAATGTTATCCTAGGACGACCTGCGCTCTTTGACCTGCGTGCTATCATATCGACTTTCCATAATAGTATGAAGTTTCCCACGAGGAACGGTTCCCACGAAGTAAAAGGAGATGTTGAAGTCGCTCGGAGTTGTAACTCTGTAGTCATGAATGGGAAGATGGCGGTTCAACAAGTCTTAGTCGAGGAACTGATTCCAGAGGAAGAAGAGGAGAAGAGTTGGGTCTCCAGTGACGTAGTCGAAAACGTCCGACTCTGGGAAGGAGAGGACGATCAGTGTGTGCAGATCGGAATTTGGATCCCCGAGAAAGAAAAACAGCTACTGGTTGAACTTTTAGTCGAGTTCAGAGACATCTTTGCATGGAAAGCCACCGACATGCCGGGACTGTCTACCGACATCGCAGTTCACAAACTCGAAATTGACCAGGCTAAAAAGCCAGTCAAACAGAAGAAGAGAAATTTTGCTTCAGATCGACTTGAGGCCATCGAGGCGGAAGTCAGCAAGCTACTAGCAGCCAAGATAGTGAAAGAGGTATTCTATCCTGAATGGCTAGCTAACCCAGTATTAGTCAAGAAGCCTGATGGGAGTTGGCGCATGTGTGTAGACTTTACAGATTTGAACAAAGCATGCCCAAAAGACTCGTATCCACTGCCCAAAATCGACAGGTTAGTAGATTCAACCATTGATTTTGAAGTTTTTGGTTTCTTAGATGCATATAAAGGATACCATCAAATTTTGATGGATCCTCGAGATGCGGAAAAAACAGCGTTTATTACAGAATTCGGCACCTTCTGCTATGTGACCATGCCATTCGGATTAAAGAATGCTGGGGCAACATACCAGAGGGCAGTCAACAAGATATTTGCAAGACAAATTAGTAGATGTATGGAAGTTTATGTAGACGACTTGCTTATCAAGAGTCGATCTATAAGACAATACCTGGTCGATGCTCGAGAGGTTTTTGAGGTATTGAGAGAAACACAGATGAGGCTAAACCCGAAGAAGTGTACTTTTGGAGTCAGGACGGGTAAGTTCTTGGGCTACATGATTTCGAAGGACGGGATTCGAGCAAACCCGGATAAAATTGATACATTGAAGAACATGCCCGCTCCACGAAATATCAAGGAAGTACAAAGGCTCACGGGTCGAATGGCAGCTCTCAACAGATTTCTATCGAGATCCGCACAGCGTGCGCTACCCTTTTTCAAGATACTCCGAAAGGCCAGTCCTTTTCATTGGGATGATGAATGTCAGACAGCCTTTGAAGAGTTGAAAGCTTATTTATCAGAGTTACCTACCCTCACTTCTCCTCGAGAAGGGGAAAAGTTGTTGATTTATTTGGCAGTGTGCAAGGAAGCAGTGAGTGCGGTTCTAGTGCGAGAAGGGGTACATGGCCAGGTGCCAATATACTTTGTTAGTAAAGCACTACATGGCCCCGAGATCCGGTACTCACCAGCTGAGAAGTTAGCATTGTGCCTGGTTCACGCCTCGAGGAAGTTGAGGCCATATTTTCAAGCTCATCCTATTGTGGTAGTCACTGACCAACCACTAAAGCAGATTTTGGTGAAACCCGACACCTCAGGACGACTGGCGAAATGGGTGATAGAGATGGCCCAAAGATTTATATCGAGTTCCTCCTCGAACCGCGATAAAAGCACAGTGCCTTGGCGATTTTTTTAGTCGAAGGATCTCCGTCCAACTCGATCGGGAAAAGCAAAGCCCAGAGGAAAATGGACTCTTCAAGTCGATGGAGCATCGAGTAAGGAGGGGCGGGCGCAGGCTCCTTCGGTAAGCCCGAAAGGCGAGGAATTCTATACGCCCTTCGATTCGACTTCAAAGCAACGAACAACGAGGCCGAGTATGAGGCTATGATCACCGGCTTAAAGCTCGCTTTGAAGTCGGGTGTCGAAGATTTGTCGGTTTGATGACTCGCAGCTTAGTGGTCAATCATGTGAAAGGGAGTATGAGGCTAAGGAAGAAACCATGAAGAATTACTTAGCAGTTGTCCAAAGCCTCATACCAAAATTCAAAACGGTTCAATTCGAAAGGTTCCCGAAGTCGAACAAGAGAGCCGATCGCGCTCCAAGTTGGCCTCAAACTTCATGTCAAGTAAGAAGGTTCTAGTCGAGTTCTTGACCGATAGGAGTTACATCGAGACAGAGGCCCAGCCGATTACTCAGCAGGCCACGTGGATGGACTCGATCGCTCTTTACCTCAAAGACGGAATACTACCATCTGATAAGGCACAATCTAGAAAAGTTCGACTACAATCCACTCGATATGCGTTCTTCGACGACATCCTCTATCGGAAATCTTTTGTAAGTCCATGGTTAAGATGTGTATCTGAAACCGAAGGTGAATATCTCTTGGAAGAAATTCATAGAGGGGCATGTGGAAACCACTGCGGGGCTAGAATGTTAGCTCGAAAATGCAAGTTAGCTGGGTATTTTTGGCCGTCAATGCAACGAGATGCGAAAATCTTGTCCAAAAATGCAACACTTGTCAGATTCATGATAATATCTCCCATCAACAAGCGCAAGACATGAATGTCATCTCGTCGAGATGGCCATTTGATCGCTGGGAGTCGATATCGTTGGACCCTACCTCGAGCTCGGGAAATCTTAAATATGTGGTCGTGGTCAGTAGATTACTTCACGAAGTGGGTCGAAGCTAAGGCTATACCGGACATGAAAGCTGCAACTATCAAAAAGTTCTTGTGGGTCGACATTTTGTGCGGTATCGGGATCCCAAGGCCCCGATCTCGGATAACGGTACCAGTTCAAAGATCGTAAAGTTAGAGAATGGTGCAAAGATGACTACCATATCGACCAAATGATTCACCTCGGTAGCTCATCCACAGAAAACGGTCAAGTCGAGCAAACTAATCGACAGATCAAGCCGGGTCTAAAAAAGAGACTAGAGGCAGAAGGTTGAGATTCGGCAGTTCAACTTCCGAGCATCCTATGGTCATATAGGATAGCTCCTAATTCATCAACTGGGGAAACTCCTTTTTCTTTGGTATATGGGTGTGAAGCGGTGATTCCCGCCGAGATCGGAGTTCCCTCTCCTAGAGTTCTGGCCTACAATGTGGAGACAAATGATCCCGAACTCCGACAAGAAAGGGACAATGTCGAAGAGCGAAGGAGATAGCCTCACTGTAATGGCAAGGTATAAACAGAAGATCTCTCGAGATTACAACTCGAGGGTCGACATCGATACTTCAAAGTCGGTGATTTGGTTCTAAGGAAGAATGAAGCAAGTCGACGAGGCGGCCGGAAAATTAACCTCGATTGGGAAGGACCTTATCGATCCTCAAGGTCCACCCCAAAGGGTCTTATCAACTTGGTCGGGCAGATGGAACTACTGTTCCTCGACATTGGCACGCCAACAATCTGAGGAAGTATTATGTTTGAGATAAGCTTTACTTTGATGAACTTATTTACTTTTCACTTATGAATCTTGTAATAAGTCAACTAGACAATTTTATGAGTATTCTAATAAATTTGTATCTTTTCGAGATGCTTTCTGTGTTTGTTAGGATTTATAGCCAAAACAATACGAGTCCAATGTGACAGAAAAGTTAAAGGCAAAACAATCGAAAACGAGTAGGGAAATCCGCAGGTCGGACATCTCGATAAAGCCAAAGCAAAGTTAGCCTAATAGGCGACGAGTGCAAAGGCATAGAGACGGTTAGCAGGGTCGGGGCAAAGGTCCAAGCTAAGAGCCGAACGAGCCCAAGAGGCAGACAAGGCTAAAGCAAAGGACGGTTCGCATAGTCGGGCCACCTATCCCAGTCGAAAGCCGAATAAGCCCGAGAGGCGAAAAAGGCCTGGACGAAGGACGGTTCGCATAGTCGGGCCACCTGTCCCAGTCGATGTTCGAAAGAGCCTAAATGGCAAAAAAGACTAAAACCAGGGGCAGTTCACAATAAAATGCTCAGCCTAAGGTCAAATGAGCCTAAGGGGCAAAAGACTAAGGCAAGCAAATCGATCTCAAGTGCAATAAGAACCAAGGGTTCATAATACACTTGGGGGGCAACACAGTATCAACAACAGGTACAGCAAATAAAACGAATAGCGAGTAGCGAACAGAGCCAAGAGCTCGGCAAAGCGAGACTATGAAACATCAAGACAAGCAAAGTAAAGTCAAGTCAAGAAAGATGTCAAAATCAACTCAAAATTCAAAACAAAGTTGTTACAAAACGAGGCCAGGTCGAAAAAGACCAGCCAGAGTTATAAAAGTTATTACAAACCAGAAGTTCGAATATCAGAAGAAGAATTAAAAAGACAACGATCAGGGGTCGGCTTCCGAGTCGCCTCGAGTGGTGGCGGGGTCGGATCAGCGGCGGTCGGATTGGCGTAGGGCGCATTTATGAGGAAGGAGCATACTTTATAGCCAAGGACTCTCCTCATTAAACTCCTCAAGCACTCGATCATACAAATTTTCTCCGAGTCGATTGTAAAACATAGGCGCCTCGAGGGCGAAAGTCGAATCTCGAGACGACAACCTTTCACCTCGATCAACGGCCGTGAGTGTAGCCGCCATCATCGAGGCGCGCATGATCACCTCCAAGTCGTCTTCAAGGTTTGTTGACTTGCGATACTCCATGATCGCGTCGACCTTAGCCTCTTCGACCTGCGCGCGCGCTTGATCCAATTCAGCCTGTAGCGCATCTCGATCACGACGGGCCTTCCTAGCTTCATCATCCGCAGCCTTATGTCCTCTCTGTAGCATCTCATAGTCTTGAGCCAGCTTGAGCAGCTCCCTACCCTGATCATGCCTTTCCTCCTGCAATCGCCCCAGCTCTTTCTCAGTAGTGGCCAGTTTTGTTTCAGCAGCCACCAACTTATCTTGCAGCTTCTCAAGCTCGGCGACCGACTCAAGCTTCAGCGCGTTGTATTGCTTTTCCACAGCAGAAGGGCAGCGTTTTTGGCAACATTGTCTTGAAGCAGCCTGCCATTCTCCTTCTTGATTTCGTCCACCGATTCCCCTGTCTTGGCCAGCCGTCGGGCAGCCTCCCGACCAATAAGGGTATTCTGCAAAACGTAAAGAGTGTATCAGAAAAGGGACAAGGCATAGGATTCGACACAAGTTAATAGGAAAAGAAGGATCGACTTACAAGACGATTTAATTTTCGCGGCCACGAAGGGCGACAGTTTACATCGTCCCACGCCAACGTAATCATCAAGAACCCAAATGCACTAAATCACGACTCGGTGGAGGTCTCGCCGACCTCTTCCTCTTCGACTCTCGAAGGCTTCCTCACCACCTCGGCAACAGATGGTCTTTTCTTTGTTTGCACCACCGGCTCTTCAACATTAACCTCGATATTCGAGGTCAGATCGATAGGCTCCTCCTCGTCTTCGTCTCGAAGAGAGCCGAATCGGACAGTTAACTCGCCGGTGGTCGAGGGTACTTCAGTCGATCCAG
This sequence comes from Gentiana macrophylla, assembly GCA_026214975.1. Taxonomy (NCBI): domain Eukaryota; kingdom Viridiplantae; phylum Streptophyta; class Magnoliopsida; order Gentianales; family Gentianaceae; genus Gentiana; species Gentiana macrophylla. The sequence goes on along the minus strand of CM047812.1, from coordinate 9,349,097 downwards.
CTGCGGCAGACGACTCGATTGCAGCAGGGTTTGTCCTAGGTGGATGGACGGCCCCCTCTCGAGAAGAGGAAGGCACACTAATCTCAGCCACTGGCAAGTCGGTAGTGGCCTGACCCTCGAGAGGTGGAGGCGACCCACGACCGTCCGACTCAGAATGTCTTTGGGGTTGGTGACCCTGGAGAATTTGCCCACTGCAATACAGAAAAAAGACAAGTTAGTTCTGACCAACAAACAACAAGTTATCGACTCAAAGAACAACTAGTGTGTAAAAGCAAATAAACATCCTACGATTCTCGTGATCAGGAACGTTCAGGCCTACGTATGGCATGGGCCCAGCTTCCTCCAAGTGAGCCAGGTGATACAGGAGACTCAGGTCTCAAGTACACACCTCGAAGTTGTGTCCACTCAAGAGACGAGCCTCGTGAGGAGCCGGTTCCTTCCCAAGCTTGTCTTGTTTCCCCTCTCTCGACCTTCATTGACCAATGTAGGGGTTATCTAGGCCATGACGAACAAAGAAAAATCGAGGTTTCCACTCCCCATGAGAAGAAGGCCCCCTCGTAATAAACTCATGGCGATTTGCTCTCCTCTGGAAGGAATACCATAACTTGTCGGGTGTGGCAGCAATCTTGTAGTAGTGTCGGAACACGGGCACCGAAAAGCATACCAGGGCCACTCGACATGCTATGATGAACCCCATCAGAGTTCTGACGCCATTCGGGGCGAGTTGGGAGACGCTTATCTCATAATGGTGAAGGATGGCCAGAACGGCTGGACAGAGTGGAAACCTTAGTCCACTCGCCAGTTGATTTTCATAAACAGTGCAAAACCCCTCTGGGGGCTCATCCGCGAATCGATGCAGGCCTGACGGGAGTCGAGATTCGAACGGAGGATGAACGATGTTATACTTCCCGCAGATTTCAACAATGTCCTCTGGAGAAAGTGTACTAAGACACCCTTTTGCACCCTTTCCGTCCATCCTAGTTACTAGTTTTTTAGGCTGGTTAGGGACAGGAGGAGGGGAAGCTACAGGCTCACCGGAGTCTCCCCGGAGAAGAGGATCGGAGATGACAGGTGCCGGAGATTGGCTATGAACGGGTGTGTCACTACCCCTATCTGATTCAGTTGCGCTACTACTAGACATGAACAAAATCACAGAAAAGATGAACAACACAGGAAAAAGAAGCTTACTTTTGCGTTTGAAGATTATGAGAATGGAGTAGAAAGTAGCAAGCAGGTTTGCAGCAGCGTCTATCCTCTCTCCTTTTATATGTAAGCAGAAGATTTGCAAATGATTTGAGGAGACGTGGGAATGGGGGGTTATAACCCCTGGAAATCGCGACAATCAAGGCAGTGACGCGTCCTTTGCGGGATTCGAAGCGTTTCGTATGCTAGATATCGCTCCACGTGGCTATAAGACAGTTAGGGTTATGAAAAGGCGGGCTTTCTCCCGCCCAAACAAAACTCAACTCGAAGACGACTCATGTGACAGACTCGACCTCGGACAACGGGAGTCGCCTCTCTTAAGTCTGGAGGGCTTATGACGATACAGGGTTTCACTCCCTCCACGTGTCATCTATCGGTTGGTCATCACACTGTAAATAACGCCAGTACATTCATGTCGATGCCCAGGCTAGAGGCAAGAGCCATCTCATAAGCGCCAGGCTACGACGATCGACTACCGAGCAGTGTGAGGCGACAAGTCCATGAGGACAGAGTCCACACCAGCTAGCAGTGTGGGATAACGAGTCTAGAGTCGATCACCACAGGTCGGAAGTATCGACTCGAGGACAGGGTCCACACCAGCTGTCCAAGCCCATTAATAGCGATAGCTTGGGCAAGGGGTCAAGGCCCATTTAAGGGTAAATGTGACAATAACATAAGCCGACTTAACCTTAGGGTTTAGGCAAGTGTTGTCATTATAAATACCCCATTCCGGGAACTACGTAAGGCTTGATTCCTGGAATAAAACAGGATACGTAGGCAATTCAAGAGAGCATCTTGAACTCAGCCGCATACATAAAAATCCACCCCCTCATTCCTCTTTTTGGCATTAAGGTTCTTGTGTGTTCATCACTAGATTAAATTAGGGCTCAAATCATTAAGGTGACATAATACGTCATCGTCAATTTGCAAACATTATTTTCCCGAAAATGCTAGTGGCTTCCCACATCGGGTTTGGCACGCATAGACTTTAAGGAAGCAAGATTATGCTTCGTCTATGTAATCTGGTATAAGGGAGGGTCAGGATACGGATTTATACGATTTTTTTTTCTTTCTATATTTCTTAACACTAAATTAGTAATGGTGTGATTTTTTTGAATGAAAGATTGCCTCAATGCTAGAAGGGAGGATATTCCATCCCCAGGAGATGTCTGCTATAATGATTGCGTTATTGGAGGAAACCAATGCAATGTCGAATTTTGCTTCTGCGATAAAGATGATGAGGACGACCCTAATGAATTGCCTTACTGCATGGAGTGGGAGGTCGATAATTAATTAGACTCGTTTGATCGAATTCGATATAAAGGTAATGAAATTAATTTTTGCTAACCAAACACACGTAAATTTAGTGTCAATTTTTTTCTTTTTTCTTGAGTTTATATATTAGCTTTGTGTTATTATCGTTACGAGCTATATCACGGATATTTTCCCGGACCTTGCTGGTGAAATGCTGTAAGATTTAGCTTCCTCCATTTCTGAAGAAAATTTGATGGACTGCACTTGTAATTTAGGAATAAGTTGCATTCATTTGTATTACTTTTGTTGGTATATATTTAACTAAGACGGTGCCATGATCGCACATATTAAGGATATGAGTAAATCATTAATTAGGGTTTTGTGTGTACGTTACAGGTAACAATCAAATAATATTGAATGTCTGGAATAATTTCTGGGAGCTAGTTTTGGAGAGTATTTCTCCGCTCGTCGCGGATGCCAGAAGGGGCTTTGTGTTAAAAGGTGGAGTCAAGAATTGAAACTAGGGTGGTGTAGTATTTGGATGCCTTGGCCCTTGGTGTGCTTTATTTGAATAATTTGAACCGAATAACATATGTTTTTCTTATCCAACACTAAAAAAATGGGGATAAATCCGTCTTTCGTTGTGTTAATTTTTGTTGTTCGGTATCAACAATGTTTTTCTTTGAAGTGTATTGTAGTTCTCACAATAATCAATAATATAAATATATGTGTGATGTAGTCATTTGTTGTGGCATTTTGTTATATAACTAGCATTGTTCTTCACAAGCTATATATGTTAAAGAAAAAAAAAGTATTAAAAAAGGATTTATTATTAAAAAAGACAAATTGAAAATAGAAATATGTAAAGAGAACACTTAAATATTTTTTTAATAAAAATGACAATTCTATTCCATTGCAATTCAAATTCGCTCCTGATCAATTACAAAAATAAGTATATCTTTTGATCTGATTGTCAAAAGATGATAATTCTATAGCCTATACAAGAGGCTGAACATAACTGGAGTACTAAAACTCCATTTACAGGGATAAGGTTTTCGAACCAACCTCTATGATCAGAATCCTATACAGCCCACCAAGAGCCATAGGTTATCAATCACCCTAGCAGACTGTAAAGTCCACAAAACCACAATGGGTCAACGGTTAAAACCATACTCCCACTGTGTTTTGGGTGGATTGACATTCGATCTAGTAGTATTTATCCGTGTAATTCACCACCAACGGAGTTGGACGTTGGTCTGATTAAATCAGATAGTAACTACCTTTGGGTAACCGTACTCCAAGGTTTAAGGTCATTATTTATAGATTCTATCGAAGCCTTGTGACATGAATCGTCACATTCGATCTCAAGAATCTTATAACCAACCTTCACTCGTCTCATTAAGGCATTTCACGAATCGTCAAAATCGAACGTATCAAAAAATCTCCATCCTACCTTCAAGCATTAAATGCTAAATGCCTACATTTACGGAAGTGGTGTGAACCGAAGTCACTCCTTATCCATAAATTCACTAGCATCTTCTGTAGACTTCTCGGTTTACATAATAATTGTTAACCGTTATTTTGCAACCAATTATCTTAATCGAGTTTAGCGTTGTATTGTAGTACATCAATAACTATATAGGGCAAGTCTATGGTTTCTTTCTCAAAGGAGAAACATTCCACTAGGAGGCGGTGAGCATCGATCCCAAGACTATGCTATAGCTTATTTCTCGAGCATGGAATACTCTATTCTCTGCTAAAATCGTAGACTCCTCCTCGTATTCTTTTGATAAACTAAATCGCGTTTCGAGTAGTTATCAGACAAAATGTCACCACTCAAAAACTCCCACTAGCTTGTATCTCTCACTAGACCCCGAAGGTCATGATGAACAATCTATGTTACCCCTTCAAATCTATTACCCTCTCCCGATTGAAAGGAAACTTAGTCATTGTTCTTTTGAGATAGTGTTCCTAGACTGGGAGATAGGAATCACCCATAGCCAGTCGTCAGGTCTTATCTCTAGGATATATGCACTAATTAATAGATATTGAAGGGTCGTTTATCTTAATACGGAAACCATTCGCCTATAACAGTTTAAGACGTGTTACATATACCTTTTCAGCATTTCTTAGTGGTTCTTACTTTATCAAACAAAAGTCCGAGTCTCGGATTCGTACTACAAATGTCATTTTCACTTTCTATGAGGTAACAATATATCAAGTTGAAAGTGAATCCATTTGTTTCAACGAATCTGTAAACAGAAAAATAAATTTTTCTATGATGTTCAAGGATAGAATCCGAAATTCATTTCCTTATATCACTCCCACTATTCTAGCTGAAATTATTGCCCATTGTTACTCTATTAATCGTTAATGCAAAGTTCTCTTGTTCTTCCAAAGAACTTAGCTGCCGAGTCGAGTTACTCGGTTAAGAAAGTCGCTAAGGATTCATTGGTTAGTGATCCGAAATCACTTTCCTTATCCTATACTTTATTTATTTAATGTTTCGGTTTAGCCTCAAAACTTCAGTTAAGATGATTAACACTTATAGACATTCTTTCCCATTCTTAACTTTCCTTAAAAGGAAATAGTTTTGAACTAGCAGTTCGTATGAGTAGACACTACTCGCGAACTGTGGGATGTCTAATGAAAGCGTTACCCAGTGGGACTAATTTTCTAATAAATTAGAAAAACATACGACAAAAGCTCCCACTAGTTTATCGGTTCCAAATACCATCTAACTAGCGACACTTTAATTCATGATTCTCTAATTTTTCTATTAGAAAATTTCTCGTGTAGACACTACACAATTAAAATTCACTAGAAGAATTTTATCGTCCCAATCATCTTTCAAACTAACTATGGTTGTCTCTCGTTCAACACGAATGACAGCAGTGACATACTTATTTACGTCACTTAAGTCTTGAAGGCTCAAGAGAAATATCTCTTCCGAAAAATTAATCGCATGTAAGATCAATAAGTACAACGTTCTAGTTACTTGCCACTTTTTAACGAAGTCATTACTAGTCAATTTTACACTAGCAGATCTAGCACCCTAGAGATATATAAATAGATGTAAATAAAATTGACAGAAAAATAAATCCAAATCACACACTACTAATAAATTTTAGAACATAAACTAAGTACTTATAGTCTATCCTACTGTTCCAAGGATTTAATCTAATGCCTCAAAGTCCGCCTTAGGGTAGGTCAAAGAGGTTTCGATTAATATTGAAGATCGATTGAGAATCGAACATCTCATTTGTGATCGTCAATCACCTTTCCTTTTTCAGCCAAGGTACTACCAAAAACCCTTTATGAGTGTGACCTCATCGTCTCCAGATTTTTAGGTAGACCCCGAGTGTGTGTGCGCCTTAGGGTCGGTCGGTGACCCGGCGAGTACCCAAAATCCTATCCTTTCGGAGACCAAGCCTTGAATTTTGATAGCGGTGAAGGCCTTCCTTAGGGGGCCGAAATCAAAACCGGCACGAGGCATCACCATTCTCTCACGTTGCTTGTGTCAACAGTAGAGGCCGCGGGGTCGGCTGTCGCCTCTCCCGCTCCCACTCAATATTTTGAAAAAAGTGGTGGGTTTACTGATCACGTTTTTGGACTTGATGTTACATTAAGGAACAATAAATCATAGGCCCGAATGTTGTCGGTTACGTGGGCTAGCCCACCCGACCTATTTGTTGGAACATATGTGGCCGTCGGACGGGTCAAGACTAGGGGAGCTCCGTTGAGCCGTAGTGGCACTTCGGATGGCTCAGCCTTGCTAGACCCCCGTGCAAACGCCACACGTGGAGGGTGAAGTCGATCGAGCCGTAGCTACTATTGACCACCCAACCGTGGTTAAACCACTTTCGAACCATGTTTGCCCGTGATCATCCAATCCTTAAACATCAAACTTTCACGTAGACACTACGGAACAAAAACGTAATCTCGTCTAGGTAAGGTGGAATTCACTGAGAATCCAACACCTTAACCACGAGGTTTCGGGATTTTACTCCTTATGCTTTCGCAGAGGGATTCACCGAGAATCCATCACCCGACCTCGACGATTGAAAAAAACCCGTGTTCCTCGCTTTTACCCTAATTAGTTTCTAATTAATATCAAACAATTAATTAAAACTAATTACGTGTTTTATACATGCCTAACTAATTCCTCGAATTAATTTCTACATGTATGCATATGGAGTGGAATTCATGATATGGTGCATGTCATGGCAATTTTCCGGTTCTACACATACAATCTAAACATGTATTCTAGTGCGGAAAATAAACACCGAGATGGACCGTTGGCACCCCCGTATCTAATCTATTAGAAAATAAATAACCAAAACCCTAACTAGGGTTTACTTCTTTCTAACATAATCTGCAGCTGTTCAAAATCATCGACGATCGGCAAACCAAACGAACTCGGATCGCGACGAAACTTTCCAGATCTGTTCCTCACTCCTTGGGCTTCAATATGGACTGTTGGATCGGAGTTTTGACTTGTCAATATTCTCCAGTGAGCCGCCCAACTTGCTGCTGGATCTGACTTTTACAGCAGCGCCTCAAAGACTTCCCGAGGCCTATCGGGAATCGAGATGAATCCCGATCGACCTGAAATTTTTATGCCATGTCAAAAACTCCGTATTCATCGATCTGACCGGTTGGATTTGCGTTTCAACGGTCTGAACTCTCCCAGAAATTCGAGGAAGTCACAGGTAGGGTTTCTGTGAATCCTGCATTTTTCTGTTACAACAGCTTCTTTGCAGCAACGAATGGATATGGAGACGGACTCCGATCGATCCCAAATTTTGTGGAATCCTGGTCAGTTTGATGTGCTTTGTTGACCTGCATTATGTCTAACTAACAAGTTAAAATAAAATGTAAGTGCCGTGAAAGAAACTGGAAGAAAAAGCAATGCAGGCCAAGGAAATTTGCAGAAAAAATGGTATGAACCTTTTTATTAATTCATAAAAAATTGTACTGATTACAACCGTGCCCTAGTCTTTATATAAGAAAAAATAAGCTATGTTCTAGATAATTAACCCTAACTATTTAATTGGGGATAATTGCTTTTGAATTAATTTGGGGATAATTGCTTTTGAATTAATTTTGAACTGATCGATTTGAACTGATCCTGATCCAGTCGACTTTTAACTTCAAACACATAAGGTAGGACTCCATCTTGACTTAAACTCACAGCTTTCAGCTCACAATACCAACCATTCACGCCTCTGCTTGATTTACTGAATTAATTCACGCCTTATCACTCCAAAAACCAACCTTATCACTCCTATCTTTAGTAGCTGTCTGAATTTTGTGTTTGTGTGTCTGAATTTGTATCTTGAGCATCTTCAATTTGAGCTTGGTGGTTAATATCCGCCCTCAAACTATGGCTGGGGAGAAGGCATAGTTTGCGAAGGAAGGCTTGAAGAGCATACCGGGTAACCGGTTTTGTGAACAAGTCAGCTACTTGAAGATGAGCAGGAACATGTTTGGTGGTAAGCTTGCCTTGGGCCACTCGTTCTCGTACAAAATGGAAGTCCAACTCAATATGTTTGGAGCGAGAATGAAAGACTGGATTGACAGTGATATATAGGGCACTGAGATTGTCACAGTAGATTGTAGGAGGAGTTGTAGACTTGATGCGTAAATCCGCACAAATGAACTGTAACCATGTAAGTTCAGCAGCAGTGTGAGCCATGGCACGATATTCAGCCTCTGTGCTGGATCTGGACACTTTTGGTTGTTTCTTGGCACACCAGGAGATTAAGTTGGGGCCTAGGAATGTACAGTATCCAGTAGTGGAGCGTCTGGTGGATGGACACCCAGCCCAGTCTGCATCTGAGAATATTGAGAGGGTGAGTGTAGGGGCAGCCTGGAATTGAAGTCCTAATTGCAGTGTAGCCTTGACATATCTGAGCATCCTATGAACCATTTTGAGATGAGCCTGAGTGGGTGCTTGAAGAAATTGAGATGCATAGTTGACACTGTATGAGATGTCAGGTCTTGTAAATGTGAGATATTGAAGTGCCCCAATGAGTTGCCTGTAGTAAGTAGGATCTGCCAGGAGTGGGGAGTCTGGATCTGGATTAGGCTTGAGTTCCAATGGTGTAGCTACCGGTTTACAATCAACCATCTGTACTCTTTCCAAGATAGTTAGAGCATAGTGAGTCTGGGACAAATGCAAAGTAGGCCCTGCATAGAAAATTTCTACACCAAGAAAGTGGTGAAGTGTTCCAAGATCCTTCATAGCATATTCAGAATGTAATATGGCAATAAATGAAGTAATTAAGTGAGAGTCAGAACCTGTGAGCAGCATATCATCCACATAGAGCAATAGATATAGGGAGCCACAGTCAGAGTGATAAACAAACAAGGATGGATCAGCAAGGCTGCAATAGAACCCATATGTGAGTAGGTAGGCACTAAACCTATCAAACCAGGCCCTAGGAGCTTGTTTAAGCCCATAAAGGGCTTTTTGAGCCTGCACACATGGTTAGGAAACTGTGGATCAGCCATTCCAGGTGGTTGTGCCATGTAAATTTCTTCATGGACAAATCCATGAAGAAATGCATTTTTAACATCAAGCTGTCTTATGTCCCACTGTTTACTAAGAGCAGTGGCAAGGACCAATCTGATGGTGCCAGGTTTAATCACTGGTGAGAAGGTTTCAAGGTAGTCTATGCCATCCACTTGGCTGTAACCTTTAGCTACTAATCTTGATTTGAGTCTGTCTAGAGTTCCATAAGGCCTTAATTTGGCCTTAAACACCCATTTTGACCCAATGATGTGCATCTGGGGTTTGTAAGGGACTAGGTCCCATGTGTCATTTTTATGGAGAGCTTGGAGTTCTTCTTGCATGGCAGTTCTCCATCCAGGGTGTTTAAGAGCTTCTTTGACCGTTTTTGGCTCTCTGGGGATGTCTGGGAAGTTGGACACAAGGAGGGCATATTTGGGATTGGGTTTGAAGATTCCATGCTGTCCTCTGGTTACAATTTGAGGGCTTGCTGGGGGACTAGGTGAAGATGATTCTGGTGAATCTGGGATGGTAGTGGTGGTAGGGGAACTAGGGGGAGTGGAATTTGGTGAGTCTGGGATGGTAGTGGTGGTAGGGGAGTGGGAGTGTGCTTCATGGTGGAATGGAGTGGTAGGTGAGGCAGGTATGTCATCTTCCATAGGTGTGGAGTCTGAGGTTTGGTTAGTGTCAGTGGCACTAGTATCATCCAGTGCAAATGTAGGGTCTGGACCATTTGTATCATGCAAGGGAGCTGCTGGTGTGGCCAAGGGATTAGGAAGAGGTAGGTCTGGGGTTGTGCTGGGTGGAGGAGTGTTGGGAATAGCTGGATGTATGTGAGAGTGTGTGTCTTGGGGGGTGTTTAGCCAGTCTGTGAAGGTGCTGATACTAAGTTAGGGTTCATGGACAGGTAGGATTTGGACTTTGGGCTTATAGGGGAAATTGGTTTCATCAAAGGCCACATGCCTGGATATGATGACCTTCTTGGTGGAAGGGTGATAACACCTATATCCCTTATGTTGCATGCTGTACCCTATAAATATGCAGGGGACTGTTTTTGGATCAAACTTATTATGTTTGGAATCCCAAGTGTAGGGATAGCATCTAGTGCCAAAGACCCTAAGGTGTGAGTACACAGGTTCTCTGTTATATAATCTGAAGTATGGTGATTCATTGTGCAATGAGTTTGAAGGAACCCTATTCATTATGTAGACAGCTGTAGCAAAAGCCTCTGTCCATAAGTATAGAGGGACATGGCTGTGAAAAAGCATAGTTAACCCCAATTCCCTAATAGTTCTATGCCTCCTTTCAACCACTCCAGATTGTTGTAGGGTATGTGGACATGACATCCGATGAATGACTCCTGTGTTTTGTGAATTCTGTGCCACAATCAGAGTGAAATTTTTTTACCTCCTGATCAAACTGTCTTTTAATTAATGTTTCAAAATGCAAGTAGGTAGTATAAAAGTCAGATTTATGCACTAGAGGTATAAGCCAGGTAAATTTAGTGAAATCATCCACAATGCTTGCATAATATGAAAAAGAACCAATAGATTTAACAGGGGCAGGGCCCCAAAGATCACAGTGCACCAATTCAAAAGGTCTAGTAGTAATATGTTCTGAATCAAAAAAAGGAAATTTACTTAATTTTCCTAACTGACAGCTTTCACATATGTGATCTGTCTTTATTTGCCCTAAGATTTCAATAACACCTTTGGCTTTTAGTTGTTGAACTGTCCCCATTTGTGTGTGACCCAACCTTTGATGCCATAGAGTGCTTGATCCTGTCCTGAACCTATTAGAGAAGTATAGTTCAGGTTGATTCTATAGAATATACAGATCACCCTTTCTTTTCCCTGTTGTCAATATCTCCCCTGTGTCCTGTGACTTAACAAACACATTGTTATTAGTAAATTCACAGATAACAGAATGGTCAGAAGTGAGTTGACTGACAGACATCAAGTTCTTTGTAAGTTCTGGGACTAGTAGGACATTCTTTAATGATAGTGTGTTATTATTTTGTTTTAAGTTTGTGTGTCCTACTCCAGTTATTGGCAGGGTGTCACCATTTCTTATAATTACTCCTTCTGATCCTGTGAGAGTGTGTGTTTGGTGTAAAATGCTTGACTTACCTGTCATGTGATTTGAAGCTCCAGTGTCCACAGTCCAATCTGTGTCTGCAATGGATGTGTCCAGGGTAAGAGCAGCAAGGGCTTGGGGCAGGTCTTGATTCTGTCTATCTTTCTTTGGTACCCACCAACATATTTTAGCAACATGACCCATAACACCACAGTACTGGCACTTTTCATTTCTGTAGCTTTCTCTCTCATCTGGTGTCATTCTTCTCTCTCCTGGTGGAGGTGGTTTCCTCTGATTTGATCCAGTGCTTGGATTCCCCTGTGACTGTTGTGCTTGAAAGCCTCTTCCAGATGACACAAATCTGCTGTCTTGCTGTGGTTGTCTTTGCATTTGTGGAGTCCTGCCTTGGTTTTGGCTGTAGTATGCCATCTGAGATGATTGCTGCACTTGATTGCCTTGGTTTTGAGTGAAGTATGCCATTTGGGGTGGATGCTGTACTTGGTTCATAGTGTTTGAGAACCAAGTTCTCCTCTGATCTAGACTTTGCAGATGTGAAACCAACTCTGTGTAGGTTGGTCTTGGTGGTTTGAGCATAGTAGTTGTGAATGTTTCATAGTTAGGACCCAAGCTAGTGAGTAGTGAGTACACCTTTTCAGAGTCTTGTACTGGTTTTCCTATAGCAGCTAGGCTGTCACACAGTCCTTTAAATTCTCTGATATGTTCTGTGATAGTCTTGGTTTCATCCTTCTTCAAGTATGTGAGTTGTTGCTTGAGGGTGAACTCCCTTTCTTGTGAGTCTTGCGCATATGCATCCTTTAGTGCTTTCCAAACATCTTGTGCAGTGTCTAGGCCTAGTTATTCTTCAGAAAGTGAGCCAATGAGCCAACCCCTCAAAAGTCTGTCAGACTTCTTCCACTTCTGATATTCCTGATTTGGGGTTGAAATTTCTGTACCTTCTGCAGTTGTACTCTTGAGATTTTGATCTGGTGCTGGGGTCTCATTGGTCAGATGACCAACAAGGTCTTGACTTTCTGCCAGTGCCAACGCTTGCTCTCTCCATAGAGGATAATTTCTCTGTGTGAGTTTTAAAGTGACAAAACTGCTGACATTTAAGGATAGTGTTGTCATCTTGTATTGTTTGCTGTAAATGAGTGCAGATCAGAGATGGATCTGTTTGATTTGTTTGCTTGTTGTTGCAAAATGTTTGTGGAGTTTTGTATTTGGACAGGTTCTGTGTCCTGTTTGTTTTGACAGATTCTATGACCTGTTTGTTTGTGTTTTTGATCTGTGTGTGTTTTTTGTTTGTGACAGATACAATGATCTGTTTGTTTGTGTTGTGAATCGAACTTACAAAGTTTTTGGCTCTGCTACCATGAAAGAAACTGGAAGAAAAAGCAATGCAGGCCAAGGAAATTTGCAGAAAAAATGGTATGAACCTTTTTATTAATTCATCAAAAATTGTACTGATTACAACCGTGCCCTAGTCTTTATATAAGAAAATATAAGCTATGTTCTAGATAATTAACCCTAACTATTTAATTGGGGATAATTGCTTTTGAATTAATTTGGGGATAATTGCTTTTGAATTAATTTTGAACTGATCGATTTGAACCGATCCTGATCCAGTCGACTTTTAACTTCAAACGCACTCCATCTTGACTTAAACTCACAGCTTGCAGCTCACAATACCAACCATTCACGCCTCTGCTTGATTTACTAAATTAATTCACGCCTTATCACTCCAAAAACCAACCTTATCACTCCTATCTTTAGTAGCTGTCTGAATTTTGTGTTTGTGTGTCTGAATTTGTATCTTGAGCATCTTCAATTTGAGCTTGGTGGTTAATATGCCGGGTCATCCTTGGCAAAATGAAGATCGGTATGACATATTCCACAATATAACACCTTCAATCTCACATCTTCTTCACCGGTCGGCCTACCCACATTTAAATATTAATCAAGATTACTGGGACGATAACAAAAACGATTTTTAACAATCTAAGAAGTGTACGATTTCTTAAATATAAAGATAACAACAGATATGGATTAATGGGTGTAACCTTCTGGTAAATTCAATGGGAGAGAAAACACCGGAGGTGTCTCTAGCAGCCCAACCACAAGTCTTAACCCAACCGTTTGATATTTTCTCCTCGCCCATCTTAATACTTTTTTTTTTGTTGGTGTGTGCATGTTCACCTATCTTTCTAATGGCTTTATATACTCCGTATTCATCGATCTGACCGGTTGGATTTGCGTTTAAACGGTCTGAACTCTCCCAGAAATTCGAGGAAGTCACAGGTAGGGTTTCTGTGAATCCTACATTTTTCTGTTACAGTAGCTTCTGTTACATTTTCTGTTCATCATCTTCCAATCTTGATTCTGACCGGAGGGATCGTCGTTTCAACGGCTCGATCAATAGGAAAAACGAAATAACTAAACAGCTACTAAACAGATCTATTTTCTGGAAATTAAAAATTGCAATAAAAATAAATTACATAATTTCCTTTACTCATATGAACGAATTTTCATCGTTTATATGAGTTTACAATAGATCTAACGGGTAAACAGTGCCAACCCCCAATCCATCTCTTCAACCACAACAACCAATCATTATCAATGCATAAAACAATAAATAAAATTTACCTACATGCAATTCCACTCCTTTAAATCGTTTAATTATGATCATGACTATATAAATCGTGGAACCTGTCTCTGATACCACATGAATGATGCAGGTTCTTAGATCTAAACGAGTTAGATCTACGCGCAACGGATGGATCACGACTTATATATCACAATACATAGTTAAAAGACTTAAACTACTACAAGGGGGTTAAGTTTATGTTACCAATATCGGGAAGAGAAGCCTTGATCTTCCGATGTGTTCTCCAAACGGCGGTTGGTGGACACCCTTCTTGATAAACGAACCTTCTTGATATGCAACACCAAGAAAAACTCCAAGTTTTTCTTCCTCTAAAACCCTAGACAAGAAAAACAATTTTTTCTCTCTTTTACAAGTGTGCAGGTCGAAATTTTTCATTGCCAATTACACTTGGAATAACTCTCCTTTTATAGGAGAGTAAATCCTTGGTTTCCAAGTTTTAATTAATTAAATAAAATAAAAAGATATTTTCCTTAATGAATAATTGTGACATATTATTGACCAATAGGAAACCAAATAACATGTCATCCAACCAATCACATAACAAGAATATCTTTTATTTTCCATAACACAAGAAAATTAATTCTTGTGCTAATTAGAGACATAAATGGCGCCACCTTGTAGGGTTTTTAGCCCACATAAAATGTCTTTTATGTGTATTATATTATTTAGCCCAACTAAATAATATCCATGCATATAAATTAATTAGCCCAGCCAATTAATTATCACTGAGGCCCAAATAACAAGATTATTAGTCCGAATTACAGAAGCCACATCGGGGACCATAGACCTATAACCAGTAGCTCCAATAATTAATTATTCATCGAACAGAATATGTACATTGATTATTAATTTCGGGATTACGCCACCATAAACCCGAAACTGGACTCTACCGATTATAGATGTATACTTATACTCAACCCATAGAGTGAATAAGCGTCCATTGATATAATCACTACATACGGATTAACCCTCCATAGACTGTCCATTCTGAGTGGGAAGTCTCCTTGAACCCGACTCAGAATATCTTATCCTTATTTACCATTAACCCCCTGATGATCAATTAGTATGCATATCTGACTAGTAGCTAATTAGTCAAATGCGAACTCCCGGGATCGATCACTTTCTTAGGGCTAACAAATAAGGGCACTGTCTCTCTACTTCCCGCAGGAAGGAATGGATTCCATGTCTGTGAAAATCAGAACTACTCACTCATCAAGAGATAGTGCCAATGAGAAGTGGCTTGGAACACATAGCTAAGTGAACCGTAACTAACACATCAAACACTACCCCGAGACAAGCAGCACCCTGTGATCACCTCAGGATTAAGGTTGATCCATATATGATCATCTAATGATTTAATAAGATTCCTCGATTACGGAATTATATCGAGAAATTCAGATTAAACCGGTCCAGTCCTATATGAATGCCATCATATATAAATGCCCCACGTAGGTACCCTCTACCGATAGTCCGGATAAGACTATCACACCCTAAGGTGTTCTGGGCGCATTATTGGTGTTTTAATCAAGAGACCCTAAACTCTGTTAAATTCACCACGGACTAACAGGTTTAAGCATATCTCCACTAACTCAATCCTCACGTGTAATCCATACACTGAGTTAAGTGGTTACATACATATATACTTAGGGTTTGCAGCAGTGTATTACTTACAAGCACAAAGCAAGTAATAAGGTGAGATAAATTCTGTCATCCATTATTAAAAACAATTACACAAATTGTCTTTCGGGCACTACACCTAACAAGCTTTTACTACACTTATGTAATTGTTAATGTGTATTAACTAGCCACCTAAGTGTTTTCAGAATAAAACTCACCTTATCAACTCTACTCTCTCACTTAGACAGCTAGACTTCACATCCTATCAATTACACAGACATTGATGAACTCTAGTTCATCAAAGCACAAGCCCTTCCATGCCCTTCCGACGGTCCCGAACTTCAACTCCCTTTAAGAGTACGTCCGGTGCCGGAACAAAACGCATCAGAAACTCAATCGGGGATTGTTCATATTTATTTAATGTTATTTGATCACGTCATAATTTAACATCTTATTAAAAGGTTTAAACATCATTTAATTAAAAACCGGGGCAATGCATGCGCATCCTTATGGAATGCGTGCACATTCCCTGCTTAAAACATGCTGATAACTCTCCGTTCAAACAATGCGTGCACAATGTTATCAATACGAACGCATTCCCTGACCAGAACCTAAGCTGAAAGACACTGTCCAACCAATGCGTGCGCATTGTTCATGCTGGGGCATCCTGCACAACTCTGAACCAAAAATGCGTGCGCATTCCCTTGAATGCTTACGCATTGATCTTGCTGTAACTAACCTAGGCCATCATATACCAGGAATGCGTGCGCATTGCTAGCCAATGCGTACGCATTCTACGCCGAAAAACCTTAATAACCTGATTTTCATCTCTCTACGATCTCTACTTGATTCCAAACATATTGTACATGATTCTTAACAGAAAAACAATAGAAAAACACAACTTTCTCAGATCTTAACATCCCTTAATCCATAATCAACATCTAAATAGAACCTTGATATGAAAACGCTTCAAGAAAAAAACATTACCTAACTACTCTAAACCATAATTAGATTGTAGGAAGAGCTTTTTACCTTTAGCAAGCTAATTCCAAATCCAAAACTCAGAAAAACTGCAGTAACTTGCTCCTTTTTCTGCAGAAACCTATGTGATCAAACCATAATAATTAAATTAGATACTGTTGGTCCCTTGAAAAGGCTTTGGTTAAGTTTAAAGGGGGGGGGGGGGTGAATAAACTTAACACTTAAAACTTTGGAGTTAACAAATTCAGAACTTCCAAAGCTCTGCGATACTTGATGAGTCTCTGCCGAGACCTCGTGAGAGCTCCTCTTGATGACAGATGAGTCTACCGACGCTTTAGTCTGTTGAATTTGTGCAGCGGAATTAAATCAAAATTAAGCCTTATTACTTGTTGTTAAAAATGATACTAAGTATTAGATACTCAGTAGTGCAAGTGTGTGATTTCAGTTGCTAGATTCAGTAGGCTGATGAGTGAAATAAACTAAATGCAGAAAGTAAATGCTGAAAGTAAGTAAGCAGATTTTTATAGTGGTTCCAGGTGATGTAATCTCAGACGCCCACTCTTCTCCTGTGATGTTGGAGGAAATTCACTAGAGATCTTTGAAGTTTCTGTTACAAAGATTCCTAAGTTGTTTGTCCTTCACCAATGACTATGGCTTCACAAACTGAAAACTAGGAACAGGTAGGATTGCTGCTCCTTAGTCTTCCACTGGTCCTTGAAGGGTAGGATTGCCTCTTCACCAGCTCCACCACAAACAACAGTCTTTCACACCCAACAGATGCTTCACTGTCTTCAGCAGGTTCTTTATGAAATAAAGAATGAATCAAATAAATGATTCAAATGCAGCAGCTTGATTAGGATGATGTAATCAGCAGCTTGTAGTCTTCAAGTGTGTAATCTTGATGTAGCTTGAATACTGAATGCACTTGAAGAAATTCACTAGATCAAGAGTTTATGCTCAAAGAAGTTCAAGCAGGTGTTTTTCAAATTTCGGTGTTATCACTTAAAGTTTATCTCAAATTTCATCATATTGTTTCAGGGTTGAAAGTCCTCTATTTATAGGCAGGAATGCATGTGACTTGTATTTGAAATTCAAATGTAACCGTTCCTTTGTTTTTGTCCCATCTGATTTGCATTCTGTCACTATTCATAGGACTGACACTGTCAGAATTCCTTTTTGACAGTCCAGTCTGTCCACCCTTTGACTTGTGTCCATTGGATAAAGTCCTGAATCATCCCAACTTTCTTTTAATCCTAACCACTGATTTGTTTGATCAAATCAGAGGTAGTTGGCTGTCCTTATCCAAGTTATCTTCCAAAATAATCTTGAATTAACCGAGGTATACATCAGCAGGTTCATCAGTCTGCTGATCATCATATTGCTGTGTATAAAATGCAATGCAGCTGATTTCTTTTGTCTAACTTTTATTTGTGAAGTTAGATTACACCTTTTTAAGTATATCCAAGTTCCAAACATCATCCAACTTATGGAACTTAGACCTTCTACACAAGGTATATGCAATCAGTTTAGGTCATCACAGACTTGCCTAAATTCTGATTCCATATCCTTGACTTTAAATACTAAGTTTGATCCCTTAGCCTTCATTTATGAGTTTGAACCTCACCTTGGCCTTCAAAGAGTTCAACATTAGTCTATCGACCTATCTACCGTCTTGACTGAGACCAAATCATTGATATCAATCAAAGACCTTTCTGATGCTTGTTTGATCAAACCTACTTATGAATCAAACTCTAATAAACCTATACATTTGATCTAGACATCTTTTTGCCTTTGCACTATAACAAATTAGTATGGCACTCATCATCAAAACTAAGAAATAAGTCCAACAATTTCCCCCTTTTTGGTGATGATGCCACTACCCTCACCTAATCAGCAAAGCAAAAAGATAAAGACAAAAATAGAACAAGTATTCAGTCAATTCTCATTATAATAATTTGTTCAAGTCTATTACAAGCTAGATACAACAAAGATAAAGTAATGTAAGTGTGCTGATCTATTGTCTCTTCTCTCTTTCTTGTCTAGCCTTCTCAGCTTGCTCTTGATAGGCTCTGATCTGTTCTATCATATCCCTCATCCATTCATTTTCAATCAGTGTAAAATCAATGTAGGGATTAACTTGCTTCCACCAGTTCCAAGCTTCAGGCAGGATAAGATTAATCTGATTCACCCTGAATCCAAACTTCATGTATAGCTCCTTAAATTCATCAAGTGAATCCTTTGCTTTTGTGATAGGCAAGCTCCTATCACCTCTGCCACCTCTTCCACTTCTTCCACCTCTGTTGCTTGCCCTTAAGGCTTTAACCCTTGCTTCCCAAAACTTCAATCCCAAGAAAGAGTCCAGACCTTCATGAAACCCTTTGTTATGATAAGGTTTCCTCCTGTTGTAATACTCTTTCTTGTATTGTCTAAGAAGATCATCAGTAAGTTGAACTCTGCCAGGTGCAGGTTGCATGAAAGCATTGGTTTCATCAGTCCATCTCTTCTGTACAAAGAGTCTTGCAGCCTCCTTTTCTGCAGCTGATTGACCCTCTTCCCCCTTAGTGACATCATCAACAAAACGGGATATAAGGCCATGAATACCCTCCTGTGATACTATCACTCTATGCAATTGACCTTCCATAGTTCCAGCCTAGTATCAATAGCAAGATCCTGGATTGCAATGTCTCCTCCAAATCTGCTGATCCTTTCAAGAAGTTTGGGATCGAGCACAAAGAGTTGTTGTGCAAAGAAGAGCTCGATGAGGTTCAGTGTTGCGGCAAGGGTTATCAAGTTTCGATGGATAGAAATAAGTTGATCTTTCGTAAATTTATCTTTGCAAGATTTCCAACCTTGATGCCCTCACATCTAATATCGATCATTCATAGCAGCTTTGAGTAGATGTGAAGTTTGAAGCAACTCGTGGCGCTTGATTGTCTGCTGCTTTCATTTACCATCTTCATCGCTTCTTCAAATCTCTCCTCCTCGTCTCATCCGCTTGTGTCCTTAATCATTGCATATCATGCCTTACAGTCCTCAACTCATTTAACACTTCAACTGGCACCTCACTGGTCATTCTACTATCAGTAGGTCCATCAGCAGGCTCCTCAACTCTATATTGTGCCTGTTGTCTGCTGATGACCATTGCCCTACTCATATCTCTTCCAGCAGGGGGAGGTCCTTCCTCAACCATAGCACCAAGAATATCTTCCATGACTGGATCTTGTGCAGGTTCTTCAGCAGCTTCTTCTTCTCCAAAGATTTGAAACTCTTCATCATCAGAGTCATAGTCCAAAGAAATTGCTCTTCTTGATCAACAACAAAGCAGCCTCATCGACTATCCTTCCCTACAGTGGCCTTGGCTCCAGTAGGCTCCACTACAGCAGCCTCATCAACAACAAGGGTTTCCTCCAAACCCAAATCAGGTTCCAACCTTTGTCCAGTCTTTGTTTGAGACTCAAAGACTGCACTCTCCTGTTCCAACCTTTGTCCAGGTGCTGTTTGTACCCCAGCAACCTGTACCTCATCTTCAACTTCCTGTGGATTGAATATAGCCTCATTATCCACTTGGAATCCTTCTGCATGACCAATCTTGTGCAGGATGATGGCAGTTTTAGTAAGAGTGCCCTCAAAGTTAAATCCACCCTGATATTCAATAGATTCATCTGAGCTGGCACTAGGTTCACTGTGATCAATAACCTTTTCTCCATCAAAATCCTCACTCTGTTCAGCTTCATGTTGTGCAGTGGGCTCTACAACAAGGAATGTAGCAGATTCATCAACCAGCCTACAAGCACTCAAAGTAATTCCCTCATTGATCAATGCTTCCAGATCATCCATGGTGAGATCCTGTAGATCCTCATCCATCTCTCCAGTCTGCTGGCCCTCAGCAGACTTACCAAAGATCGATGGACTGCTTTACTGTGTGGTTCATTTGTCGGTCAGCACCCCACTTGACTCTCCTGGTCCAAAGGGGAAAATCTCCTCTAGAATCGATGATGAGGAAGAATCATCATCTACATCTCTTGGATCTCTAAACTTGATACCTTCCTCCTTCATTGCTCATCAAATAAATCCATCGCCTTGATTGCGACAAGGTTGTATCAATCGATCCAAAGAAGTTTTCCACTCCCAACTTGTCAAAAGCCCATTCTTCAAGATCTCATCATTGGTTCAAGAAATGCTTTTGTCTCTTGTAGAAACCAAACTTCCACTGAAAGTAGTCAGCAATTTGCTGAAGTTTGGGATCTACATACTCCTCTGATTTCTTTCTTTGTTTCACATGCCTCTCAAATGGCATGAAGGATCTCCTGGGAGCAGCTCCAGTACCTTGTTGACCTCCAAAGGTTCCAACAAGTAGGTTCATGGTTTCTTCAACAGATGTCTGAAAGTCAGTAGGTTGCTGAGATTGGATATTAGTGCCTACTACTTCCATCTGTACCACACTTGATTCCCCCGACTTACATGCTCATCAAATAGGTTAGCAAAGCAGACCGCTTCTTCCCCCGAGTTCTTGCCACACTTGCGTGGTCTTCAACCAAGTCTTCAATTACCTCTTCAACTACCACAAAGAGTTCAGTTCGGTGGTTTGTCAGTGGTTCTTCAATGGATACTACAAAGAGCTCGAGTGGTCGAGAGATCTGTCAGATATCCTCTACAAAGTTGCTCAACAACAACCTCGTCCAAAGATCGATGACTTCACAACCTCTTCAGGTGAGGAGTCAGTAATTACTACATGTGGAATAATAGTTAAGGGCTCAGCCTCAACAGCCTCTTCTTCCTCTTCTACTGATGCTTCTTCTTGAGCTCTTTGAGCTTCCAAGTTTTTCAACTCTTTCCCTTTGCCATATTTCTTCTTTTTGGCAATCTCCTTCTTTCTTTTGGAGAGAGGTTCATCATCATCTTTCTCAACCACAGTAGACTTCCTCTTTCTACTGGCTTCTTTCTGTTGTTCCCTCAGAATTTCAACAACAGTTCTTGTTGCAAAGAATGCAGCAGGTCAAGAACCTCCACTGGACCTCAAAGACTCAAAGATGCATGCTTGTCGCTTTGTTTTCTTTACAGGCTTTAATACATCAGTTATTTTCTTTGTAGCTCCACTCTTTCTTTTCTTAGCAGCTTTCTTTGGTGCAGCAGGTTTGATAGAAATCTTCTTAGTTTGCTGAACCTGCTCACCACCAGCATCACCATCATCCCCATTATTATCATCACCAAGAAATTCTCCAAAGAACCTCTTCATCATCATCTAGACCAGGAATAGCATAATTAATTTCCTTCTTGTATCTAGATTGATTAATATTCTCAGGTTCAAGATCAGGAACTTCCAAATGATTCAGCAGGGTCTGAATCATCAATCCTAAGGGTAAGGCCTTTGATTTCCTTTTCCCTAATTTCTCCTCCTTGGCTACTTTCTTCATGTAATGAATGAAATAACCAGCCCAATCAAACTTCATACTCCTGCAGATGATTATCATCAGCTCTATCTTGGGTCCTGATAGAGTATCCATACTGCCAACTAGTCCAAGTATGTTCTTTGCAATGAGCTTGGTCAGCAGGCTGTACTCATTTCCAATATGTCTGCAGTTGATGCCTGGTACGGATTTGATGTCTGCATCTGTCTTAATCTGATCTACAAATGCCAATTTGTCCAATCCCATTGCTTCAGGATTGACTGAACCATCCACCACTTCTTCAAATCCAAACACTTGCCTCAGTAGACTAGAGGAGATTACAAGCTCCTCAGCATTCAAAGTTGTCTTGAATGCTTCAGTTCCTTCTTCTACAACCATATTCTTCCAGAAATCAATAACATTAGTGTATGAGATTGTTTCTAATCTGATATTGAGTTTGTTCTCCAAACCTGCAAACCTCTTTATTCTTCGACCTATATTAATGGCCAACTCTGTTTGGTTTGCATCAACAACATAGCCTCTAACACTTTGGCTTGATTCGATTTGAACTTCAGTCCTTTCCGCCATTGAAATAAGAAAAAGGTGAAGAAGAATTGCTCTCAAATCTGTGTTCACACAATGTAGTATTTGCAGAGATAAAGCAGAAATTGCAAGTAGAGAATCCTGCTGTGTAACAGTCTGATTATATAGACAGTGGGTAGTTGAGACTGTCATTGCACGTACATTGAGGTAACCACGATTAACTTGAATGACTTCTGTCTTGACACGTGGCCCATTACTCCTCCATAACGTTTGTAACCGTTGGATGGTTTAACTATGGTAATAAAGGATAAAATAAATATCCCGCCAAACTGCTTTTTGACTTTAATAACTTTGACTGAGTAACGTTCCATCCAGCAGGGTAATCCTCAGCAGGGTGGGCTCATCAGTCTGCTGATAAATAGGCTTCAGCAGCCTGCTGACAAAGGTACTCTGCTGATCCTTGTTTTCTTCTTGTTTTGTTCAATTGATAATACAAGATGAAGTTTAATACCAATGACTGATCTGTCAAATGAGCTCACCCAACATGACAAAGACCAATCCCCTTGGCAACCTCATTTGCTCAATTGTCCAATCATGAGTACATGGAATTGTTGATACCAATGATTAATCTGCTAAGTGAGCTCACCCAACATAGCAAAGACTAACCCCCTTGGTGAATTCCATGACATTCTTTGGATATCACCAACCTTTATAATACCAAGCTCACCCCTTAATTTGGCAAATCTTTCACTCATCAAGTGGTTTAGTGAAAATATCAAACAAGTTGATCTTCAAGAGGGATGTATAGAACCACCACATCTTTCTTTTCAACATGATCTCTTATAAAATGATGTCTCACATCAATGTGCTTGGTTCTAGAGTGCAAGACAGGATTTTCTGTGATTGCAATTGCACTTGTGTTGTCACACATGATTGGAATTTCCTTTTCTTCAATTCCATAATCCCTTAATTGTTGTCTTAGCCATAGTACTTGTGCACAAAGAACTTCCAAAGAAGAATGTATTCACTTTCAGCAGAAGGTTGATATAGAATTGCTTTCTTTGCTAAACCAGAAACCAGTCTATTTCCAATTAACTCGATGTGTTTCCTGAGGTGCTTTTTCTATCAATCTTGCATCCAAAGATAATCGTAACTGAGTAGGATATCACTTTGAAGCTTCCTTCCTTAGAATACCATATCCCTACTCCCAAAGTCTCTTTAATGTACTTGAGAACTCTCTTGACCGCACTCTAAGTGACTTTCCTTAGGTTTGGATTGAAATCTTGCACAAACACCTACAAAGAAAGGATATATCAGTCTGGCTGGCAATGAGGTAGGCACAACAGATCGCCTATCATCCTTCAGATAAGGTCCGATCAACATCTTTGCCTTCTTTATCTTCATCCAACCTAATATTTGTACTCATAGGAGTTGAACTTTTAGTGCTGTTTTCCATACCAAACTTCTTCAGCAACTCCTTGGTATATTTGGTTTGATGAATGAAGATTCCATCTTTCATCTGTTTAACTTGCAATCCCAAAAAGTAGTTCATTTCTCCCATCATACTCATTTGGAATTTACTCTTCATTAGATTTACAAACTTTTCACAAAGTAGATCATTTTCAGAACCAAAAATTATGTCATCCACATAAATTTGTACCAGCAGGGTGCTATCCCCTTCACTGATTCTGAAAAGTGTCTTGTCAATGGTGCCTTTTGTAAAACCATTGTCCACCAAGAATTGAGATAGGGTCTCATACCATGCTCTTGGTGCTTGTTTCAGTCCATAAAGTGCTTTGTTGAGTCTATACACTTTATCTTCTTGATCTTTAACTTCAAATCCAGGAGGTTGCTAAACATACACTTCCTCCTCTAGAATGCCATTCAAAAATGCACTTTTGACATCCATTTGATATACTTTGAAGTTCTTATATGCAGCATGTGCCAAGAATAATCTGATAGCTTCCAATCTTGCAACAGGTGCATAAGTTTCATCAAAATCTATTCCTTCACCTTGAGAGTATCCTTTTGCAACTAGTCTGGCCTTATTCCTCACAATGGTACCAGATTCATCAAGTTTATTTCTGTATACCCACTTAGTACCAATGATATTTGCATGATTTGGCCTATCAACTAGTGTCCAAACTTGATTTCTTTCAAATTCATTCAATTCCTCTTGCATAGCAATTATCCAGTCTGGATCTGAAATTGCTTCTTCAACAACTTTAGGCTCCATTTGAGATAGAAAACAAGTGAACATAGCTTTCAGTTGTCTTCTAGTCCTCACACCTTGTCGCAGATTTGCCAATAACTTGTTCAAAGTAGGTGATTCCTTAACCATTGTGGATTTTGGTTATTTTGATTAACAGAACCTCATCATCTTCGTAGGGTCTCAGAGTAGCTTCTTCTGCGGAGGGTCGGCCAGATCCTTGAACCGCTTCAGCTTGTTGCATCGAGAACATCATCACAGGTGTTCAGCAGGGGTAGTATCAGAAACTTTTAAGTCATTGAATCTTTCCAAAACTTCAACACAATCTGGATCAGTGACTTGTTGATTCTCAGCAGGTTCACAATCTTCATCTTCCATACCAGTAAACTTAGGTTCATCAAACACAACATGAATTGTTTCTTCATGCTTCAGTGACCTTTTGTTCAGCACTCTGAATGCTCTGCTGACTGAAGAGTATCCCAAGAAAATTCCTTCATCTGATTTTGGTTGGAATGTTTTCAAATGTACTTTATGATTTAGAATAAAACATTTGCTTCCAAATGGATGGAAATAGGATATGTTAGGTTTCCTTCCATTCCAAACCTCATAAGGTGTCTTCAGCAGCTTCTTATTTACTGATGTTCTGTTTTGTGTATAGCATGTCAGATTTATCGCTTGACCCAATATCTTTCAGGTAGCAATGCTTCACATATCATTGTCCTTCCTGCTTCTTTTAAAGTTCTGTTTCTTCTTTCAGCAACCCCATTTTGCTGTGGTGTACCAGCAGCAGCAAGTTGATGTAGTACACCATTCTGTTCACAGTATTCTCTTATAACTTTGTTGAGAAATTCAGTACCCTGATCTGATCTTATCTTTATCACTGTTAAACTTTTCTCATTTTGTAATCTCTTCAAAAGATTAGGCATGCTTTGAAGTGTTTCACTTTTCTTGTTCATAAATATCACCCAAGTGTATCTTGAATAATCATCCACAACCACCAGAGTGTACTTCTTTCCTGTTACACTTGTTGGAGTTATTGGTCCAAAAAGATCCATGTGCATCAACTCCAACACTCTATTAGTTGATTGTTTGGTCTTTGACTTGAAACTTGACTTTATCTGTTTACCTTGCTGACAAGCATCACAAATAGCATCTTTCTTGAATGTGATCTCAGGTAAACCAACCACCAGCTTCTTCTTTACCAACTGATTAATATCATCAATGTTCAAATGATTCAACTTCTTGTGCCATAACCAATTGAGTTCTGATTTGGTATGCACAATCAGGCAGGTTTCTGGAACTGCAGTAGACCAATCCACAACATACATATTCTCGTTGTCTTCTACCAAAGAAGTACAACTTGATCACCTCTTTCACTCATGACAAGACAGCTTGTTTTTGTCAAAAGTGACCTTGTATCCCTTATCACGCAAATTGTCCAAAGGCTCAAAAGTTGTAGTCCAGTCCTTCCACATATGCAACATTCTTGATTGTAAGTCCATTCCTCACAAGTGTGCCATATCCTCTTGTATATCCAGTGTATTCTTGTTGCCAAAATTCACCCTTGGACCATCTTTTGCCACAAAGTTTGACAAACAAAGGCTTATTCTTTGTCATATGTCCGAACATCCACCGTCAAAATACCTGACACCCTACAAAACAAAGTTAATGCATTTTAGGTACCCAAACTGTTTGGGTCCATAGTGGTCGATGGCAAGCATGACCCTTGGTATGTTTCCATAAGGTCTTCTCTGAATGTGTCATACTTTGGTTCATACTTTGTTCATACATGTATTCCACACATCCATAAGTTCTAACAATAGGTTGTGTAGAATCACATATGTTTTCCGCCTTTTGGTTTATAATGTTTGTTTGAAGTGATTCTTGGTGTTAGAAGCATTAGCATAACCATAAGTTTGTCGTCTGTTAGAACAACCTTCAGTAGTATGGAGTCTCACGAGGTCTTGTGTAAGTCCTCTCACGATCCCATTGTCTAGGTAATACCCTAGCAAAGATGGTTATACTTACTGCTTCTAGCATTAGATGCGCAGAATATTCCAATCATCATCAATAGGGAAATAGTCTACCTTTCCCGAGATAAGTATCCCTTGAAT
The DNA here is from genome assembly GCA_026214975.1 of Gentiana macrophylla. Lineage (NCBI taxonomy): Eukaryota > Viridiplantae > Streptophyta > Magnoliopsida > Gentianales > Gentianaceae > Gentiana > Gentiana macrophylla. The sequence continues at coordinate 9,322,534 of CM047812.1, read as the reverse complement.
GATTAACATTTTTGGGTTTAGGATTCTTATCCTTGGAATATTTCTGCTTTCTTACCTTCGTGGTCCAAATAGACTTGGTAGCAGTGTCCGCTATCGCAGACTTAGAAGGCACATCACCCTATTTTTAGATTTACTCTTTTTATTAGAGTCGTTGACTTCTTTGACTTCGATTTTGCTTCCTTGAAGCATTCTCGGTGAGGTTTTATCGCCTCAAAGAATCTTCTCGGGAGTTGGATCTAGTGCAGTACAAACTTAGGACCACCTTCGGTGCTAGGTTCAATGACCTTACTGGATCCACTCTTGTTAGATTGTTGAGTTCCAAATCCAAGCCCGCCTATCTCCATAAGGCTTTCCCGATTTGTATGCGATGAGTGGAACAAGATGGTTCAAATGATTCGTGAGGTCAGCTTGGATGTTCAAAGCAGACTTATCTTGATTCTCATCCAACATCTTTTCTTTACCTTTGAGAACCCTTAATTCAGCTTTCAATCTTCCAACTTCCAATTCAAGAGCTTCTTTTTCACCTTTACAATCTCATAACCAGTTTGTATTACCCTCTCGATTGATTAAGGATGGCATCCAAAGTCTCATTGTTGTCAGAATTTCTAGGATTTGAACCACAAGTGGACTCACAATCACTTCCAGCAGGAGTATTGATAGATACATCTGATGTTGTATACCTCCTCGCCATCCATATTGGCCATCAAAGCATAATCTTCCATATCGAAGAACTTGATCTTTGTATCATCCGATTCATTTCCTTTTGAGATTCCACATCATACCCTGATTCATCTTCAGCAACCATAGCCTTCTTGCCATGTCTTCTTTGTTGACTCTTGGTCTTTAGTAGGTCTGGACAATCAGGTCTAAAATGTCCAGGCTTCTTGTAGTTGAAACAAAGATAATCAGGTTCCTTGCCTTGTTTTAACTCAGGACAGTCAGGTTTGAAGTGTCCTGGTTTCTTGCAATGAAAGCACAGATAGTCATTATCTTTCTTTGGTTCTTCTTTCCTTCTTCAAAGAGGCCTCTTTGTGAAATTTCTTGAAGTGGCCTTTCCAGTCTTCATCATTCGATTTTCTTGCTCAAGAGGGCAATCTGCTTCTTGCATCTCATCCAAAGAGATCATCCTGTCCTCCCGATGTTTCGCTTGATGTGAAGCACCAATGCAATGGTCTTTGGCTCTTTTTTTCGCTCTGGCATAAGCTTTTGCTAAATTCATAAGCCTTTAGATCTCTGAAAACAATTTGAAGGTGTCTTCTTCATGCAACTTTCTCATTTCTTCAATTGCAATACCTTCATTTTCCAAACATCTTTTGCAGTAGAGAGCTTCCAAGATTTTGGTGTTTATTTCCTCTTTTGAATAACTTACACTCGAGCGAGAGTAAGTTCATCCAGATTGCATTGAATCTAGACTCCATTTGCTCAATGGTTTCATTTGGCAAAGATTTTGAACTTTGGAACCTCTTTCCGCCACACCGATTTTGTTCTTCTTTATTGCATGAGTGCCTTCACAGATCAAGTGAATCTTGTCCCAAAGTTCCTTTGCGCTTTGCAATCTTTAACCTTCATGTACATATTGCTATCCAAGGTTCTCAAAATGATGTCTATAGCAATATTGTTGAGGTTTGCTCTTTTTTTTGTCTTCTCGATTCCATTCTCTTTTTTGTTTTAGAATGTACTCGGTTGTATCACCCATCAGAATCGCCTTTGTAATCTCCAAAGGGTCTATCTCATTAGTACATCCATCATCTCATCATGAGTAGCAAAGCAAGGTAAGCCTCGCATTCGACGCTTATACTCATCAAATCTATCTAAAGAGCATATCAAAGATAGTTCTAGCATATTGAGTGTTATCCATGATGCAAGTCTTTGAAAATCAAGAATTTGAAAGAAAGTTTCAAAGAATTTTCGTAAGCACAACAAGTAGGATTACTTCGAATGTAAGCACCGCTCGATACCAATTGTTGGTCCCTTGAAAAGGCTTTGGTTAAGTTTAGAGGGGGGTTGAATAAACTTAACACTTAAAACTTTGGAGTTAACAAATTCTGCAACTTCAAAGACTCTTTGATACTTCATGAGTCTGCTTTGAGACCTCGTGAGCCTCCTGATAGACAGAGTCTCATCGACAGCTTTAGTCTCTCACGAATTTGTCCAAATGGAATTAAATCAAAATTAAGCCTTATTACTTGTTAAAAATGATACTAAGTATTAGATACTCAGTAGTGCAAGTGTGTGATTTCAGTTGCTAGATTCAGTAGGCTGATGAGTGAAATAAACTAAATGCAGAAAGTAAATGCTGAAAGTAAGTAGGCAGATTTTTATAGTGGTTTCAGGTGATGTAATCCTGTACGTCCACTCTTCTCCTGTGATGTTGGAGGAAATTCACTAGAGATCTTTGAAGTTTCTGTTACAAAGATTCCTAAGTTGTTTGTCCTTCACCAATGACTATGGCTTCACAAATCGCCCTGGAACAGTAGGATTGCTGCTCCTTAGTCTTCCACTGGTCCTTGAAGGGGTAGGATTGCCTCTTCACCACTCCCACCACAAACAACATTCTTTCACACCCAACAGATGCTTCACTGTTTTCAAGGGTTCTTTATGAAATAAAGAATGAATCAAATAAATGATTCAAATGCAGCAGCTTGATTAGGATGATGTAATCAGCAGCTTGTAGTCTTCAAGTGTGTAATCTTGATGTAGTTTGAATACTGAATGCACTTGAAGAAATTCACTAGATCAGCAGGTTTATGCTCAGCAAGTTCAGCAGGGTGTTTTTCAGCTCAGTGTTATCACTTAAAGTTTATCTCAAATTTCATCATATTGTTTCAGGGTTGAAAGTCCTCTATTTATAGGCAGGAATGCATGTGACTTGTATTTGAAATTCAAATGTAACCGTTCCTTTGTTTTTGTCCCATCCGATTTGCATTCTCATCACTATTCATAGGATCGACAACGCTCGAAATTCCTTTTGATGATCCAATCATCCACCCTTTGACTTGTGTCCATTGGATAAAGTCCTAATCATCCTAACTTTCTTTTAATCCTAACCACCGATTTGTTTGATCAAATCGAGGTAGTTAATTGTCCTTATCCAAGTTATCTTCCAAAATAATCTTGAATTAATCGAGGTATACATCAAGAGAGGTTCATCGATCCCATCAAGTACCAATCGATCTGCGATCATCATATTGTTTGTGTATAAAATGCAATGCAAATTGATTTCTTTTGTCTAACTTTTATTTGTGAAGTTAGATTACACCTTTTTAAGTATATCCAAGTTCCAAACATCATCCAACTTATGGAACTTAGACCTTTCTACAAGGTATATGCAATCGCTTTAGGTCATCACAGACTTGCCTAAATTCTCGATTCCATATCCTTGACTTTAAATACTAAGTTTGATCCCTTAGCCTTCATTTACATGAGTTTGAACCTCAAATTTTCGGTCTTCAAAGAGGTTCAAGATTAGTCTAATCGACCTATCTACCCTCTCGACTGACCATCTGCGATATCAATCAAAGACCCTTTACAAATGCTTGTTTGATCAAACCTACTTATGAATCAAACTCTAATAAACCTATACATTTGATCTAGACATCTTTTTGCCTTTGCACTATAACAGCTAGTATGGCACTCATCATCAAAACTAAGAAATAAGTCCATAAATTTGGAAACTCGCTGATCATATCATCCTTGACTTCCCAAGTAGCTTCATCCGGTGAATGATTGCTCCATTGCACCAAAACCAAAGGGATCATTCTTCTCTTAATCATCTTTTCTTTATGGTCCAAAATTCTGATTGGTTTCTCATCATAAGCTAGATTATCTTGAAGAAATTCCGGATCAACTGTGGTTTCAACGTCCGTCTTGGTCAAACACTTCTTCAACATCGAAACATGGAACACGTTATGGACTCTTGACATTGATTCCGGTAGCTTAAGCTTATAAGCCAAAGGTCCAAATCTTTCCAGAATCTCAAAAGGTCCAACATATCTAGGGCTTAGCTTCCCCTTTTGTCCAAAGCGTTTCACTCCCTTCATCGGTGAAGCTCGTAGATAAACTCTCTCACCGACTTCAAACTCTAAAGGCCTTCTTCTAACATCTACCCAACTCTTCTGTCTATCTTGAGCTGCCTTCAGATTCTTCTTAACCAACTGAACTCTTTCCTTAGCTTGTTCAACTAACTCCGGCCCGGTGATTTGTCTTTCCCCGACTTCATACCAAAACAGCGGCGTTCTACATCTTCTTTCGTACAAAGCTTCAAACGGTGACATGCCTATGCTTGCGTGATAACTGTTGTTGTAGGCAAACTCCGCTACAGGTAGGTAATCATCCCATGATCCACCTACTTCCAAAACACAAGATCTCAACATGTCTTCAAGTGTTTGGATGGTCCTCTCTGACTGTCCATCTGTCTGAGGATGAAAGGCCGTACTCAAATCCAACCACATACCAAAAGCTTGCTGCAAACATTTCCAAAACCGACTAATGAATCGACTATCTCGATCCGAGACTATAGAGATAGGTACTCCGTGTAACTTCACTATATTATCCAAGTATAATGTGGTCATCTTCTTCAAGGGCATATCAACCTTAAATGGTAAGAAATGAGCGGATTTGGTCAATCTATCCATAATCACCCAAATCACATCATGTCCGCCCTTTGTCTTAGGTAAACCGGTGATGAAATCCATCGTGATCTTATCCCATTTCCATTCAGGGATATCCAACGGCTTAAGCATTCCTCCTGGTCTTCTATGCTCTGCTTTAACCTTCTGTCAAGTATCACACTCTGCTACGAACTTAGCTATTTCCAGTTTCATCGAGGGCCACCAAAACTTTTACTTCAAGTCTCTGTACATTTTAGTAGCTCCTGGATGAACCGCAAAAAGCAATCCTATGTGCCTATTCCATAACTCTTTGTCTCAAATCACTACCATTGAGCCCATTCTTATCTAACACATAAACTACTGTAGGCTTTTCTCTTGCAACACACTTCAAATCAACCAAAACTGTATCTTCATCTTGCTTCTCCCGAATATCATCCATCAACTCCGATCTTGCTAACAACGGTGCCACAAACTACCGGTCTTCAATTTGATCAAAACTTCGGATTCTCAGCCCATCTAACCTCTCTACCATATCTTCAACGCTTGGAACTGCAAACACCGGTTTTCTGCTCAAAGCATCAACCACTACATTGGCTTTACCCGGATGGTACTGAATATCCAAATCGTAATCCTTTACGAACTCTAACTATATCTTCTGCCTCATAATCAGATTCTCCTGAGTGAAGAAATACTTTAAACTTTTGTGGTCGGTGAAAATCCTAGCCTTAACTCCATACAAGTAGTGCCTCCAGGTTTTTAAGGCAAACACTACTGCTGTCAACTCTAAGTCATGTGTTGGGTAATTCTTTTCATGCACCTTCAATTATCTCGATGCATAGGCAATTACTTTTCCTCCTTGCATCAACACACAACCTAAACCCTATCCCGAAGCATCCGTATAAACGTCATAACTATCAAAAATCTCCAGAACTGCCAAAATTGGGGCTGAAGTCAGCTTTTTCTTCAACGCCTGAAAATCATCTTCACACTCACTTGTCCACTCGAAATTCACATTCTTTTGAGTGAGCAGGGTAAGTGGTGTAGCTATCTTTGAGAAGTCTTGTACAACCTTCCTATAATAGCCAGCCAAACCGAGAAAATTTCTAATCTCAGAAACTGTAGTCGGTCTGGACCACTTCTCAACTCCTACAATCTTTGCCGGATCAACCTTTATGCCGTCTCCAGAAATGACATGACCCAAGAAACTAACTTGATCCAACCAAAAGTCGCACTTGGAAAACTTAACATACAATTGGTTCTTCCTTAAAGTATCCAACACTATCCTTAAGCGTTCTTCATGTTCCTTCTCATCCTTTGAGTATGTTAGGATGTCATCTATGAATACTATCACAACTTGTCCAAGCATGGCATGAAAACACGCTGCATTAAATCCATAAATGCAGATGGAGCATTAGTGAGTCCAAAAGGCATGACTAAGAACTCATAATGTCCATACCTCATACTGAAAGCCGTCTTCAGTATATCTGCTACCTTGATCTTTAACTGATGATAACCCGACCTGAGATCAATCTTTGAGAACACTCCCTTGCCTTGCAACTGGTTTAACAAATCATCAATTCTTGGCAAAGGGTACTTATTCTTGATGGTAAGATTGTTCAGGGCTTTGTAGTCTCTGCACATCCTCATGCTACCATATTTCTTCTTAACAAACAGAACTGGGGCTCCCCAAGGCGAAGCACTAGGCTGAATTATGTTTCTTTCAAGCATATCCTTAAGTTGAATGTTCACGGATTTATCTAATGCAAAATAAACAAGTAATAAAATTTATAAATCCGGCTTACCTCAAGTGCAAGGATCGTAGTAAAGAGGTTGATACCGGGTCGATCTTACGGGGAACTAACGATTGGTAATCCTAGTTTTTGTTTAACTAACTATGTCACGAAAACTAACCTAAACAGCAAATAAAACTAAACGAGACTGAAAGTAAAGATAACACGAATGTAAAACTGGACAGAAGAATGAATCTAAAGCCAGGGAAGCTACGGGTTGCGAAAAATTTAAACTACAACTAAACCTAAGATGCAATAAGAAGATTTGATTTAAACTAAACAACTCAAGTTTTAGAGGATTAAATTCAAATTATAACGAGCAAATGAGCGATTGATCCACCTATCCTAACAAGTATCAACTCCTATCTCGATTATATTGCGTTTTCTGACCAAGTTGTGATTTCACCTTGTCTAAAACATGAACCATAATTTCTTAGATAGTTCACCTATTAATCTATATCTTTCGATTTAAAGATTAACGACTTTACTAATTAAAGGTGTAAACTTTAACGTTTGTAACCTAGAAATCTAACCTATTAACTCTCATTATATAGATTAAACATCTATTCCTTATCACGATGATCTAATGTTTATGTGACTTTCATCAACATAAAACAATCAAACATGCACATCTTTCGATCTAATTGCAATGAACAATATAAAACATGATAAAGGAAACAACTTTAGATAAAAACTCACAATATAACCGAAGAAACGGAATCAAAACGTGTTGGATAGGCTTCACAATGCTCGTTTGATGAAGGCTTAGCCTCTCAACATCCTCTTGCAACTTGAAATTGTAGAAGAAAAGTACATAAAAACTACTAATTTTAATCTAGAATTTGAATCATAAAACTGAATAAAAAAGTGTAAAACGCACCTAAAAGCCGCCCCTAGGTTTAGGGTTTTGAGTAATGAGTATATGGTATGATTCATGTGGAAAAACAGCAAGTATTTATAGGAAACAAAGTCGGTTTGGGCAAATTCGGCGTACGGACGCCCGTCCAGAGTGTTGGACGTCCGTCCACTCTGCTTGAAATCTTCGAATCGGGCCGAGTCATGATCAGACGCCCGTCCTATGTTAAATTGGACGCTCGTCCACTGAAAATCTGAACATCCTGAATCAACTTCCCTCTCCTGGACCCTCGTCCACTTCTTCAGACGCTCGTCCACTCGACGCGCTTGATCCGAGATCGACTTAATCTTGATTTTTCCATACTTATCTCTTTTTGATCAATCCCAATCATCATTATCTCTTCTATCATCAATGTAATTCGACTCTTATCTCTTTTTGACCATCATTTGAGCATCAAACACGTACCTATAACACATCAAAACATCGCAAAACGTAATATCATCCAAATAATCATAAAATCAAAATTAAAACACCAAAATTAACCTATTTTGCGAATAACTCATTAAAAACCTCATTTACTCAATAATTCCATTAAACACTCGTTTCTTATGCAAATTATACAAATATGAGGGAAATTATCATAAAATATATCAATATAAATCGTATAAATTCACCCTTAACAACTCCCCCACACTTAGCTTTTGCTCGTCCCGAGCAAAACAAAACGAAAATTAGGGCTCGAAACGAAAACAGACATCTCAGACAATATAGCATAGATCTAATAAATCAGAAGTTCACCACTGTGTGTGCATAGCCATAGAAAACTTCCACTAAACCCAAACTTGAGAAACTCAAAGCAAAACTAGCTAATACCCCCTCGTAGACTAGCAATAAATGATACTCATAAGATGTACCCTACAAACGTAAAATATCCCGAAAAGAATGATCGCATATATCTAGGGCCTTTCTGAAATACTCAGAGGATAATCCCTACAGCATATCTCTCAGTTTATACTGGGGATAAGATAGACGATAACTAAGTCTTATATCCATTTCATAACAATTCATTAGTTGATTTAACTATTTCACTTTTAACACACATCCGAATGAGCTATTGCCCTCATAGCAGAATAGGATATTCGAGATATACCCTACCTTACTCCAATCATAAGGCAGCTTCTTCTAACTGTCGTGAGCTTTTAGTCATCATGGTGGTGTTGGACATTCGAGATACGCCCTACCGCACTCAAATCATTGACTAGCTTTCGACACACCCAATTACTTCATTATTAACTTAACTTTTTCATTTGACAATAAGTTACGTTTTACTTATCACATTCAAACCTCAGATATTCACAGTATAACATACTTCGGATCTAAATACAAACTATCATAAATCTCAAGATATATACGTAGCACTAAGCACATGACTTATGAGAAAATCGTAAATCACTCACAAAAAGGGTATAACTTTATAAATTAGCTCATCGTTCACTATGGCTCGTGAAAAATAGATCTCAGGTGAAACAACTAACTTATCAAACATATGATATATAGCTTGGATGACTATAAAAATAACGAACATTGAATCGAATTGCCTACTCGAGACAAAACAAAAAACAAAATGTCGAATTTTTTTTGAAAATTCTAGCTCATTTTGCATAGACTCGTAATGAATTAAGCAAATGTATAGATACATATCAAATCATTCCCCTCCCCCACACTTAAAGATCAACATGTCCTCATGTTGTGCAGAATTAAAGAAAAGATAAAGGACTTAGCTGATTTCAATGGATACTCGAATCGTTGGTCAGGCCGGAGCCTACGTAGTGACAATTAGAACTCGTAACCATACGATGTAAAAGCGAGCTCGACAATACCGCTAAAAATATACCTGCACTACTTGACAAACACGGAAAAATCTCGGGGCAAACGGAGAATTATACCAAAATGAAAGGATACAGCAAAATTGAGTAATATCAAAAGATGAAACAGTCAACACATCCAAAAGTTTAAACAGAGTATAGTCAAATGAAAGTATGGATGCCTTATGGCTTACATGATCCATCGGGAAGAATAAACAGTAGCTAAATGAAAAGTACAATGAATCACGTAAGGAAAAGTAGCAAGATTATACAACCATCGTATCTAGGACAAAGCAAAAGCTAAAATCGGAAAAATAAGATCAGGTCTGGCCCGGCGCTGCAGAATCATCAGCCGGAGGTGCTCCACCCGTAGGAGAGTTAGGATGCTCCTCATCAGAGGACGACTCAGACTCGTTCAGAACATCCGCAATGGCTAGCTCAATCTCGTCGGAATAGACATAATCTATGATGCTCGGGTCGAAGACTCTGTCGTCCCTCGGCTTCCGGCCCTCACTGATGCACCGTAAAATAGTCAAGATGTTATTTTGAGAAGTCCGAATATCCTACATCCAGTTCCGTACACTGTTGTCCATACTCAACCTCATCCGGACTGAGGGAGATAAAGTAGGAAGGGAGGATGCTCGAGGCGGTGCTGAAGAAGAACCAGGCTCACGTGGTGCCTCCGCCTCAGATTGTCCCGAAGACTTAACCTTTTCTCTCTGTATAGGTCTCGGGTTCTTCGGTCTGTGATCCGGTCCATACTCAGGCACTCCGGCATCAACACACAAACTATGAATCAAGTGGGGGACAATCAAGCTACGCGTGTAAACCTTCTGATTGATAGCTATCTCATCGTATTAAGCTTGTCCAACATTCACATTCAATCCAAAGGTCAAAGCGTACAACATCCCTAAATCACCGATATGAAAATGCGTCAGATTGTTCTTTGGCAACAACCGACTCTGTATGAACCTACACTGGACTTTCTAATCCTCCGTCCAGGTGGTGGTGACCAACTCCTTCCGGTTTCCACCCGGTCTCAACGTCCATGCTACATCCGGGCAAACCTTTAACCTTAACTCCTCCAATGGATCTTGCCCCGCACTCTGCCTATGAACGATTTCCTCCTTATAGTCCCGACCCTCAAAAGATGCCAAGTTATACTTCTTATTTATCACATCTAGCGTAAAAGGAACTTTCACCCCCCGAACCACGACTACTCTCGTTTCCAAATCAGTCTCCGAGCAATTTGCATAAAATTCCCGAACTAGGGAGTCGGTGACTGGGGTACCCGGGATAGTCATCAAGGCATCCCATTTCCGGTCCTTTAGAAACTTTACGAACCCCGGATCTACCTTAGTCTCCATCATAGCCCTCTCGATCAGCATATTCCTAGAGAAATAATGTTTGGTAAAGGCGTCATGGGCTATAGGATTCACAGATCTACGAGGCATAGGCATAGGGGCTACGGTCTTCGCTCTCTTCCTAGGTTGTTTAGCCCTAGGCTCAGCCGGCTCCTCCTCCCGAGTAGCATCCACAGCTTCCTCAACCCTAGACGACTCTCCACCTCGGTGAACCCTAGGCATCCTCATCAATGGTATATCATCATCAGTTTCAGATCCCGAGGTAGGCTCATCCCTCAATGTTGCCCTAGCTTGTGTGGCCCTAGGAGGTTTCTCTCGAATGCTAACACCTCGATTTGGATCGATTAAGGTGGGATCAAACTCCTTACGCTTCTTACTAGGATCCTGAGCCACACCCTTACCATGCCTCTTAACCACTGCTTTACGAACCATTGTTGAAGCTTAGTCTAAACCAAATCAACATCCCAAACCAAAGCAAACAAACCACCCGTTTATCATCCAAACGGGATTTCAAATCAACAAACCAACACCAACACAATCACAAACCACCTATGCATCAACCACCATCATCACCACAGCAACAACACAGCAAGAAACAAGAACCAAAACAAGGAAAAAAAACAAATAAGGTGCAACTCACATAAAAGAGTCGAGCCGAAGATCGAACTCCAAAAAAACGTGAACTAATCCTTGAAAAGTTACTAGAAACTTACCAATGATGATGAAATGATGAGGATGATGCTGGAAAGGATCCCTAACAATGCAAATTCGAGCCCAAAATCGAATTTTTTTGGAAAAAAGTCAGACCAATATAGGGCTCTGATTCGTCAAAATGGTTGTTGATTGAGGAATAAGGTTTAGGAAAGTGAAAAGAGGGGATCAAAAGCGGTCTATAGCAACTGAAATCGCTCAATTTGGTGTAATATTGAGGGATTGAGATTAAGAGGAGGGCAAAAGTCGAGTTTTCAATTTTGAATTTCTGAAAAAATGAAGGTTCAGGGACTGAGGGGGTATTTATAGGCAAGTCCGGGCCGCTCGTCCACCTGCGTGGACGGGCGTTCGATGAGAACTGATATGAATCGGACGGGCGTCCAGTGTATCAGACGCTCGTCCAAACTTTCAAATTAGATACGGGATTGGAGGGAACATTGCAGACGGGCGTCCAAGAAATGCATATGGTAGACGGGCGTCCAGATTTCTGGACGGGCGTCCAAAGCAGATATTATGCAAAAATTATAAAATTTCATACAATTCAAATTCAAATTTGCATTTTCTCATTAAACTTAAATAAAACCCGAAAAAATACAAATGAAAAACGAAGAATTACAAAAAATCACTAGAAAATAAGCAAAAACAATAGAAAATAGTGGGTTGCCTCCCACCGAGCGCTTTTGTTTTACGTCGTTTGCTCGACGAAACAACCTAACAACGCTAGTCATCGTAAATTTCCGCCCAATCCACCACCCGGATAAGACGGCGGAGCATGTCAATCGCCGGAGGAAAATCATACTCGTCCTGCAAAGCCCAGTCCTCACCAGCTACATCGACACCCCGAAAATGCTCAGCTTGCAGCACTAACGCTAAATCTGTCAGCATCGGATCATTCAGGATTGTGTATGGACGTCCTAGAGCTGCCTGTAACTCCTCTGTACTAAAGTCTCCACCTCCCGAAACTCGGGGAACAATAAGAACATAGGTGACAGTCCTGATGCGGGTACTAATATCAAAGTCTACGTGCAAAACGATAGTCCCTCCCGGTCCGTCATCTACAGTGATAAGTGGGATCCTCCTAAGGAAAGGTAACTCCTCTGGTAGAACTCCGAAATCCATAGCTAAAACACTGCTAAACTGACAGATACAAACAAAAGCTTAATAAGGCTAGAAACTTAAACAACTAAAGCAATAAAAAGTATAAAACAAAAGTAACTAGTATTAAAAGGGATATCTAGGATGCCCCCTAGTGGCGCTATTGGTTAATGTCGTTAGCTCGACACATTTTAAGGTCAGCCTGGATCAGGCCATTTGGCTTTTCTGCCAGCCACTACCTCGTCTAGACTTGGGTCAGTAGTTCGGCTGCAGAAACAGCACTTAACACATGGGGTGAAATCTTTGATAGCTTTCCAAATACGTTTAAACTGCCCCATGGTCGACTTCTTCTTCTTTTGAGTATTCTGATGACGTTTCAGCTTACGCTCCCTCTCAAACTCTTCCATATTCCAACTACCGGCCAGAACTTCTTCAGATCGACCACTACCGTCATCCTCTGAAAACAGGTCGGGTGAAAACTCGTCAAATTCTTCGACCTCTTTAGTACCACACCCGAGGATATCGAGGAAACGAACAATCAAAGGCTTTTCCTTGGGTTCACCAATGTAGTGCTTACACCTTTGACCATTTACTCGAAACGGTTGATCACCATAACCTCGTAGTTCTAAAACGCCTCTAGGAATAATTTGGAGAATCTCAAAGGGACCGGACCATCGTGTCCTTAACTTTCCAGGAAACAGATGTAACCTGGAATTATACAAAAGAACTTGTTCCCGACTTGAAATTCTCTCTTAATCTTGGCGCCATGGAGGAGTTTCATCTTATCTTTGCCGATCCCGGCGCTTTCGTGAGCCTGGAGTCCGACTCGTCCAACTCATGCAACTGTTGCAGTCGATGCTTACCACAAGATTGGGAATCAAAGTTCAGAAACTTTGTAGCCCAATAAGATCTATGCTCTAACTCGACTGGCAAATGACATGGTTTACCATAAACCATTTGATATGGAGATGTACCCATAGGCGTCTTATAGGCGGTCCTGTATGCCCATAGTACATCATCCAATTTCAAACTCCAGTCTTTTCTATGACTGTTGACCGTTTTTTCCAGGATTTTCTTAATGCTTTGGTTGCTTCTTTCAACCTGACCACTCATCATAGGATGATATGGTGTGCCAGTCTTATGACGAACACCATACTTTTCAAGCACTTTCTCTAAGGGTCGGTTGCAAAAATGTGTCCCTTCATCACTAATCAAGGCGCAAGGACACCCGAATCTCACAAAGATCTTTTTCTTTAGAAACTTCATGACCGTTTTATGATCATTGTGAGTCGTGGCTTGAGCCTCCACCCATTTCGATACGTAATCAACGCAGACTAAGATGTACTTATTTCCACAAGATGATGGGAATGGTCCCATAAAATCGATGCCCCATACATCAAAGACTTAGCATTCTAGGATGGGTGTCAATGGCATGTCGAAACGCCTTGTTAAAGTTCCGGTTCTTTGACACCGATCACAAGCTTTACAGAAGGCTTCTGTATCTTTAAAGATCGTGGGCCAATAGAAACTGGATTGGAAGATCTTAGCAACGGTTTTCCAAGGACCAAAGTGACCTCCAGTGGGTCCACTGTGGCACTGCTCAATAATATCACGCTGCTCAGATTCTGGAACACATCTTCTAAGCAGACCATCTTTACAGATCTTAAACAGATAAGGTTCATCCCAAACGAAAGATTTCAAATCAGAGAAGAACTTTTTCTTCTCCTGATAAGAGAATTTTGGATCAATATATCGGGAATGAAGGTAATTGACAATGGAAGAATACCATGGAACATCTGGAGCGCAGCCATCGATAAGCATAATGTTTTCTAGAGGAAAGTAAAGATCTATATCATGTGGATCATCCTTTTCCTCACTTAACATTCTCGAAACATGATCCGCCACGACGTTTTCACTGCCCTTTTTGTCTTTAATTTGAACGTCAAACTCTTGTAGGGTCGAGATCCAACGCAGAGAGCGCGCGGTTTGGCCTCTTTGTTCGTCATCGATATCGCAGCAAAGCGGCGTGATCACCCACACAATCACTTGAGCTCCCAACAAGTAACTCTTAAACTTGTCCATAGCAAAGACTACGCCAATAATTCATTTTCGATCGTTGTATAGTTAACTTGAGAAGGATTCAATGTGTGATCAAGCGTAATAGATTGGCTGGAATTTCCTTTGATTCTTTGTCCTAAAACAAAGACCAATCGCATAGTTTGATGCGTCGCACATAAGCTCAAAAGGTAGATTCCAGTCAGGCGATATAAGAATTGGAGCAGAGATTAAACGGTTCTTAAGCTCCTCAAACGCCTGCTTGCAACTCTCATCAAAGTCAAACTCAACGTCATCCTTAAGTAAAGTAGACAGGGGCTTGGCTATCTTGGAGAAGTCTTGAATGAATCTTCTGTAGAAGCCGACATGTCCAAGAAAGCCTCTCACTTCACGCACATTCTTCGGATAACTCATCTTCTCGATAGCTTCTACTTTGGCTCTGTCTACCTCAATACCTTTGGCGGAGATCTTGTGGCCAAGAACTATTCCCTCATCTACCATGAAATGGCATTTTTCCCAATTTAGTACTAAGTTCTTTTCCACACATCTGGATAACACATGATCTAGATTGTCAAGACAGTCGTCGAAGGACTGACCAAAGACCGAAAAATCGTCTATAAAGATTTCCATACACTTTTCTACTAGCCCATCAAAGATAGCCAGCATACATCTTTGAAATGTTGCTGGGGCATTGCAGAGACCAAATGGCATTCGCCTGTAAGAGAATGTACCATAAGGGCAGGTGAAAGTGGTCTTTTCTTGGTCAGCTGGATCAATGGGTATCTGAAAGTATCCTGAATATCCATCCATGAAGCAGTAGAATGCGTGCCCTGCCAGACGCTCAAACATCTGGTCAATGAATGGAAGGGGAAAGTGATCTTTCATGGTTACTTCATTGAGCTTTCTGTAATCGATGCAGACTCTATAACCAGTGACAAGTCTCAACGCTATTTCTTCTCCCTTCTCATTCTTCTCAATCGTAAATCCACCTTTCTTGGGAACTACCTGAGTCGGGGAAACCCACTCACTATCAGCGATGGCATAAATGATTCCCATGTCCAGAAGTTTGATGATTTCTTTCTTAACCACCACTTGCATATGAGGGTTGAGCCTCATCTGGGGCTGTCTAACACATTTCGCACCCTCATTAGTCTTGATCTTATACATACAGATGTCAGGAGATATCCCTCTGATATCTCCTACTTGCCATCCAAAGGCTTTCTCGTTCTTTTTCAAGACGTTGATTAATTTCATTTCCTCTAAACGAGACAACTTGGCAGATATAATCAAAGGAAGCTTGTCGCCTTCTCGTAGGAACACATACTTCAGATGTTTAGGCAACGGCTTCAACACCAAATCTGCATGGGGGTCTTCTAAACTTGATTTGAGATCTCCATTTTCAACTCAACATCGCTGAGTTTACTTAGCGGTCCCACTGCCAAAGCTTCTCCTTTCAAAAACTCATCCTTAAATTCAGCTTCTAACTGCTCTAGACTTACCACACCATGATTATTCAAATTATCAACCAATCGCTCAAATTCAGTTGCGACAGCCATGACTTGCTTTTCCATGTGGTCATTGAAGTCATCAGACATATCCTCAATGGAAAAACCGGTTGGAGGACCAGAGGGTACTTGAATGGATCTCGAGACATTATAGCTTACTTCTTGATCACCAACTCAGATCGTCACTCGCCCACCATCGCAGCTCAATGAGGGCTCTAGTCAGACAAAAAAGGGTCTTCCAAGTATCGTGGGGACATTTTCATCCTTTTCAATGTCTAGGACGTACTACCAACGGGAAAGGTAAATCTATCAATTTGAACTAGTACGCCTTTTAAGATTCCCGTTGCTTTCTTAGAAGATCTATCAATAATTGCAAATTCATGGTAGTGGGTTCTAGAAGATCAATTAAACCCAAATTGCTTGCACACGCACAATGGCATGAGGCTTATAGATGCACCCAGTCACACAAAGAGTTAGGGAAGACCAGCCTCCCATTAACACTTTAAAGCACGAACTTTCCAGGTCACACCTCTCTGGTTGGTAAGTCTTCATAATTGATCATTGAAAAATCCTCACCAATCAGCCTCTCCATGTCTGACAACTTCCTTTTTGAAGAAACAACATCCTTGACAATGGAAGATTGACCTGAGTATTTTTCAAGAGATTCAGCACCTTTTCATACTTCTTATCTTCACTCAAAGGGATGTTGCTCTTTCTTGGTGGAAATGGAAGCTTTTTCATATCACTCTCAGAAAAGACTTTCTTCGAAGATGCACTGACAGCTTTGTCTTCCAGATCCTTCCACCGAACAGCTTTTTCAATCTTTTTATTAGTCAGGGTATCAGCCTCCTGACTTCCACTTGATTCTTCACTCCTCAGGGGATCAGCCACTTGAGGACTTTCAGCTTTTTCACCTCTCAGGGGATCAGCCACCTGAGTTTTCTCTTTCGGCCAAGGGGAGTGTAGGTGCTCAGCTTCCCCTCCTGCCTTATCACTGGGAGGAGGGGCTAGTTGTTTCCCTGGTGAGGGGGACCACTTAGTTGAGTACCACTTCTTAAATTCATCGCACTGGCCTCTTCTCTACCGTATGGGATTGAAGGTACGAGGTCAGTGCATTGGCCATTGTTCAAATTGGTTTGAGCAACTTGACCACCCTTTGGATTCTTTTCTGTGAAACTGGGCAGTTGCCCTGGGGGTCTTGAAGCTAACTGCTCAGCCAGTTGCCCAATTTGTCTCTCAAGGTTCTTATTTGTACTCATCAGGAGTTGGATACTTTTATTTTGCTCCTCCAATTTAGCTTCAAGATTGTTAGGTTGGGAGGGGCCTTGAGAGTTTTGGAAATTTTGAGATTAGAAATGGTCGGGCCGACTTTGGACAAATAGAGATTAGAATTTGCAGGCCAATTTTGATTGAACCTTTGATTAGAATTGGAAAAATTATTATTTTGGTTCTGAGGAAAACCAGGGTTTCGATTTTGATTCTGATTGAAATTAGAATTCGGATTGAAACTTGAAGATTGATTGAACCCTTGGTTTTGAAGATTATTCTGGCCAGAAAATTGATTAAACCTTTGATTGTTCTGGCCATAAAATGCATTTACTTCAGCATTTTGTCCGTTCATAGGACAGAATCTAGACGTGTGCCGTGATTATACTGTCCATAATCATGAACAGCATTCACTTGATAAGGTGCAGGGGGATTGAATTGACACTGGCCAATCATGTGGCGACCAAAACAACTCTCTGTCAATACGTAACCCGAGGGTTCTGTGGAAAGGAAGAAGTTTGATTCATCTGATTCGAAACTTGAGAAGTTGCCAGCTGCTTCTGCAGCATGGCGATCAAGCTTTGCATGTTTACTTCCTCAACCTTAGGAGGAGGAGGTGCTTGAATGGCTTGATAAGAGGGGGCGTAGTTATATTTGGCAATGTCCTCGAACAGTGCCCACCCCTCATTAGGCGTTTTCTTCAAAAACGCCCCACCAGATGAACTATTGACCATGCCTTTTGTAAGCTCGGTCAATCCACTAAAGAAAGTGTTGACTTGCCTTTCCAGTGGCAAGCCATGGTGGGGACACTTTCTAAGCAGAGACTTGAATCTTTTCCAACACTCGAAAAAGGATTCATTCTCTTTCTGGTAGAAAGTGAATAATATCTCATTTAAACATTGGGCCGTTTTTGAAGGTGGGAAGTATTGACTCAAGAACTCTTTTTCGAGTTCAGCCCAAGTATTTATAGATTCGGCAGGGAGAGAGCTATACCACTCCTTAGCTTCTCCCTTCAATGAAAATGGGAAGAGTTTCAGTTTAATGGCGTCCTCACTTACTTCTTGGATGCGTGTGGTGCCGCATATCTCCAAGAATGTATGCAAGTGAGTGTGTGGATTTTCTGACTGAAACCCGTGGAAAATGGATGCATGCTGCATCATCTGAATAAGTCCAGGCTTTAGCTCGAAGGTTTGTGCAGTTATGGCTGGGATAACAATAGCCGGGTTGACTTTGACTTCGCCATGCATGGCGTAGTCTGCCAACGTTCGTCTATCTTCAGCAGCCATAATTATGAAGTTTTCGAATTCTTCGGCTAAACGATCCTCTAAGTCTTGATCGGCTTCTTCAGAAGGGGCCGCAGAACGGATTTTCCGCCTGTTTGGCCGGACTATGGTCCGCTCTAAGTCAGGGGTATATAGTAATGGTCCCTTTTGACTTCGAGTTTGCATAAACCGAACCAAAATCAGGTGGTTGAGGCCTAAAACGAAGAAATTAAAAGCCTAAACTAAAAATTTAAGCCTAATAAAAGACAAGAAAAGAAAAGAAGAAAAAGAACAAAATTATTGAAGAAGAAAGGGACCAGACGGACGTCCAAAAGTTTGGACAGCCGTCCGGATGGAATTTAGACTGGACGGGCGTTTGGTGGTCCAAACGCTGCCTCAGGCGTAAGACTTGGGCGGCGTCACGAAACCTATGGACGCTTCGTCTAAGTGAGCAAAACGGTTCAGATTGAAAGTTTTCCAAATGACGGGCGTCCTACTTTCCAGACGCTCGTTTGGAAGCGGGAAAACAAGAACAGAGCAGAAAAATATAGCAGAAAAGAAGGGGAAAGAAGAAAAAAACAGAAACAGGAAGAGGAAACAGATAGAAAGGAAAAACTAATCACGAGGGAACTACAAGGGGAAGACCTTAAACCCTAAACTAAAACCCTAATTACCTAATTAAAAATCTACCTAGCATATGAACAAAAACGATTAAACACACAATAAAAACAAACACTAGGCAACCGTTTGGTTCCCCGGCAACGGTGCCAAAAACTTGTTCACGGATTTATCTAATGCAAAATAAACAAGTAATAAAATTTATAAATCCGGCTTACCTCAAGTGCAAGGATCATAGTAAAGAGGTTGATACCGGGCCGATCTTACGGGGAACTAACGATTGGTAATCCAAGTTTTTGTTTAACTAACTATGTCATGAAAACTAACCTAACCAGCAAATAAAACTAAACGAGACTGAAAGTAAAGATAACACGAATGTAAAACTGGACAGAAGAATGAATCTAAAGCCAGGGAAGCTACGGGTTGTGAACAATTTAAACTACAACTAAACCTAAGATGCAATAAGAAGATTTGATTTAAACTAAACAACTCAAGTTTTAGAGGATTAAATTCAAATTATAACGAGCAAACGAGCGATTGATCCACCTATCCTAACAAGTATCAACTCCTATCTCGATTATATTGCATTTTCTAACCAAGTTGTAATTTCACCTTGTCTAAAACATGAACCCTAATTTCTTAGATAGTTCACCTACTAATCTATATCTTTCGATTTAAAGATTAACGACTTTACTAATTAAAGGTGTAAACTTTAACGTTTGTAACCTAGAAATCTAACCTATTAACTCTCATTATATAGATTAAACATCTATTCCTTATCACGATGATCTAATGTTTATGTGACTTTCATCAACATAAAACAATCAAACATGCACATCTTTCGATCTAATTGCAATGAACAATATAAAACATGATAAAGAAAACAACTTTAGATAAAAACTCACAATATAACCGAAGAAACGGAATCAAAACGTGCTGGATAGGCTTCACAATGCTCGTTTGATGAAGGCTTAGCCTCTAAACATCCTCTTGCAACTTGAAATTGTAGAAGAAAAGTACATAAAAACTACTAATTTTAATCTAGAATTTGAATCATGAAAACTGGAATAAAAAGTGTAAAAACGCACCCTAAATCCGCCCCTAGGTTTAGGGTTTTGAGTAATGAGTATATGGTATGATTCATGTGGAAAAACAGCAAGTATTTATAGGAAACAAAGTCGGTTTGGGCAAAGTCGGCGTACGGACGCCCGTCCAGAGTGTTGGACGCCTGTCCACTCTGCTTGAAATCTTCGAATCGGGCCGAGTCATGATCAGACGCCCGTCCTATGTTAAATTGGACGCTCGTCCACTGAAAATCTGAACATCCTGAATCAACTTCCCTCTCCTGGACGCTCGTCCACTTCTTCAGACGCTCGTCCACTCTGGACGCCAGTCCAGGATCGACTTAATCTTGATTTTTCCATACTTATCTCTTTTTGATCAATCCCAATCATCATTATCTCTTCTATCATCAATGTAATTCGACTCTTATCTCTTTTTGACCATCATTTGAGCATCAAACACGTACCTATAACACATCAAAACATCGCAAAACGTAATATCATCCAAATAATCATAAAATCAAAATTAAAACACCAAAATTAACCTATTTTGCGAATAACTCATTAAAAACCTCATTTACTCAATAATTCCATTAAACACTCGTTTCTTATGCAAATTATACAAATATGAGGGAAATTATCATAAAATATATCAATATAAATCGTATAAATTCACCCTTAACATTGAGATTTCAACTCCTTCAATTCAGCCGGTGCCATTCTATAGGGTGCCTTAGCAACTGGTGCCGCTCTTGGTATCAACTTGATCTCAAACTCGATCTCTCTATCCGGCTTGTTTCCCGGTAACTCTTCTGGAAATACTTCAGGGTATTCCTTTACTACAGGGGTTTCCTCTAACTTAGGCTTCACTTGTTCCACATCCACTGCGTTCAACAAGTAGCCTTCACAACCTTTCTGACAAGCTCTTATTGCTTTAACTGCTGAAATTATAGGGTGACGCTTCTTACTTGGCTTGTAAACATTACCTTGATAAGTCTTATCTGATTTCCCGGGTATCTTAAAGGTCACTCTCTTTTCTCTACAATCCAAGTGAACATAATTCATGGATAGCCAATCTATTCCAAGAATTACATCGAAATTTGAAAAGTCTAAAACCGTAAAGTCACTTTTGCAACGATACGTTCCTACTCATACATCCACTTGAGGCATCAACTTGGCTACCTTAGTCACTTTTCTTAAAGGTGTTGTTATTTCCAAAGTGTTTATTAAAGTTTCCATTGGTAAGTTAAGCTTCTTAGCTAACCTACTTCACACAAAAGTGTTAGACGCTCCAGTATCGAACAATGCCGTAACCGCTAAGTTGTCTAATATTATTGTACCTAGGATGTGAATTCATTTATGGAACCTTTCACCCAGATCATCATGCCCAAAAACTCGGATCTAGAATTACTTTATGTTATTTGGGCTCTTAGGTGAGTCTAAACTTAATTGAGTACAGTCTCTTTGACAGTAAAATACACATATTATTCATGTTTGTATGGCGAGATGGCATTGGAGAACTGATAAGAAAATTAAATAGAATTGTTTTCATGGTTCAAAAGCTCCCCCGGTAATTTTACTTCTCTTTTGTGCGCCATAAACCTTTTGGTTGTATTTTCTTTATATGCATTTGTATATTTTGTGGTTGGATAATTATATATCTTTACATTGCTTCCCTGTTCATTTATAAGTATTATGTGATGAGAAGTTATAGCATCATTTTTTGGTTGATTGGTTGTGTGTTTGGTGAAATACGGTGTATAATAGCATTGGTAATGCTTGTGTTGTGTATAACTGTGACGTTCCTGTCCTGGATACCTAGTTTTTATCCGGAAAAAAACGCCCGGCACGCATATAATTAAAATTTAGTCTAATTATACACGTAAGCCTTACGTAAGCAGACATCAGAGAACAAGCGGAAGACAAAACGACAGACTCGAGTACTTTTTTTTAGGGCAACTCGAGTACTTAAAATCACTAATAAACAATCGGAGGTAACACAGGCTGCAACTATTACATCATCGAGACTATTTTTAACCATTAAATACAATATGTCCATTACAACTTGATAACCATAAACTCAATTCATCAGTTTCTATCAATACAAGGATGAGAGAAAATATACCCAAATTGAAATACTGAAAGTAAATAAAAGAAGACGTCATCTGCAGCATCTTCGGGTCACTCCTCAGTGGCCTCGAAAACAACCTACAAAAACACCACCTTCTTGTGCTGGGGACAAGAGAGAAGAGGGGGTAAGTACCCCTTCTACTTAGTAAGGGGTAGAAGAAACGGTTACAATTAAAGGCAATACATACATATTTATAACATGAAAATCTTCTACAACCACTACCACATAGGTTGTAACAGTAGAGCTCACTTACCCTCTACTAGCTCCGTAGTACATCATTGCACAAGTAAGGTTTGTTACATCAATATCAAAGGACACTACGCATGGTGAACAACTGCACCGCAACACGGGAAGCACCTCAAGGGCACATGCTTAGGTCCTTGTGTGGAAGTCAAACGCGTCCCTTGGCATCAGACCAAGTAAAGGAGTGTAATAGTCTCATGCTAAGCAGAATAGACGTGCCTCAACAATGATATTGATGTTTTAGCTTTTAGACACATGCATATGTCATTTACGGATTTAAGTCTAACCACATGATTCATTCACATAAAAGGCTTCCTAAGGACTTCTAGTCCTAGACATCTAGTTATACTACCTAGCAAGTTGTAAAAGAATGTCAATGTCCCACAAGGCCTAAACAACGCCTTCCGGTGCTCCCACCTTCTCCCCGCAGAGGGTCTCAGTTGTGGTGCTAAGCCAAAGGTACCAGAAGTCGTAGTTAGACATTGTCAATTAACATTTAATGTTCCAAAAGAACATACAACCCACATCGTACTGTGTATTACACACAAATGCACAAATTAATATGATACACTTTTACCGCAATATACATACCACACTTTTACTATAACCATTAAACAATATAGTACTCTGCTTTAAAATCTCACTGCATACTTATCCATCTCATTAAATATATAAACCGAGTAGAATAATATATTTTTCTATACACTATTTTACAATATTTTTTTATACCAAAGGAATAGATATCCTTCACTGCAATACTGTCCCTAAATACATTTTTAGCACAACTTGGGTCGGCTCCAATAAACGTATATACATATAGTTATATATTTGCCAAGGAAAAGTTCATTCATTTGCTTTACTGTAACATTATATATATATATATATATATATATATATATATATATATATATATATATATATATATATATGAGATTGAGGGAAAAGTCCACTTTTTAATACAAAATGAATAAACATGACACACTACTTTTTTTAGTTGCAATAAGGACAAATAAATTTCGTGTGGCACAAATACCCTTACTCATAAATGCGCGCAGCAACTGTAACGCCCCCAGACCTTAGGCCTTGTAGCGCTAAATGAGTCATAAATGGTCCGGTCAACTGCTTAGACCGTTGTCCTCGTTTGGTCTAAAAGGGCTAACCCGATATGACAAGACATTTATGTCTCACACTTATATGGGGGTGAGCAGGATTTTACTTACCGATGTGGGATTTTACATTCTCCCCCCCTTATAAGGGACTGGCGTCCTCGCCAGGACGGCAAAGATTTGTCCCAGGGGACTTGTCCCAGTTCGTCCCTACCATAGGATTCTAGAGGTGGCCCCCACCGCCTCTTACGGTGTGGCACTTAGTTCCGTAAGGCTGTTGGCTCTGAATACCATTTTGAAACGCCCCCAGACCCTAGGCCTGGTAGCGCTAAATGAGTCATAAATGGTCCGGTCAACTGCTTAGACCGCCGTCCTCGTTTGGTTTTAAAGGGCTAACCCGATATGACAAGACATTTATGTCTCACACTTATATGAGGGTGAGCAGGATTTTACTTACCAATGTGGGATTTTACGGCAACAAACACACATATGGCTGATGCTGCTTTGTTGTTGTTTTTTTTTCTTTCAAACATCCATAACTTTTGATATATAACTTTGATCATCGAAATTTTTTCACCAAAATTCATTTTTTTTTTTGCTCTTTAATTTGAGCCTAAATACGATACCCTTCCAACGTAAATTTTGAAAGCCGAAAAAATATTTCCATTAACCGGAGCGTTTTTCTTATAAATGGCCGTTACATTTGATTTAGAACACCGATCATCGAAATTGTTTCACCAAAGTTCATATTTTTTTATCTTCATTTTGAGACTTCATTTGATACCTTTTCGACGTAGTATTTGAAAGCCGAATTTAATCGTAGCATTTACACTAACACAAGATGTCGATGCAAATGACGATGTCGATGAAACAATATCGATGTCGATGTCGATGTCGTGGCTCATTTAAGGCTTAATTCAAGTGACTACTTCAAGGCACACATATCTAGCTCATATAAGCCTCATTTAAGGCTTGATTCAAGTGACTACTTCAAGGCACACATATCTAACTCATATAACGCATACAATATCACTAACAGTGTCATATAAGGCATACATTATCAGTATCAGTATCAGTATTAGTAAATAGTATCAGTATCAGTATCAGGCTCATTTAAGGCTTAATTCAAGTGACTACTTCAAGGCACACATATCTGGCTAATATAAGGCTCATTAAGGCTTAATTCAAGGGAGAAAATATCATATATGCTCATATAAGGCTCATATAAGGCATACAATAACACTAACAGTATCATATAAGGCATATAATATCAGTATTAGTATCAATAAACAGTATCAGTAAACAGTATCAGGCTCATTTAAGGCTTAATTCAAGTGACTACTTCAAGGCACACATATCTGGCTCATATAAGGCTCATTTAAGGCTTAATTCAAGGGACACAATATCATATCTGGCTCATATAAGGCACACAATATCAGTAATAGTATCATATAAGGCACACAGATTAGTAACACAATATCAGGCTCATATAAGCCTCATTTAAGGCTTATTTCAAGAGACTACTTCAATAAGTTGAAAGAATTTGTAAGTGATGAGAAATGAAGTATATTAGGAAAGATAAATGAAAAGTAGTAGTAGGAATTAGTGGAGAATTAAAATAAATAGAAACCATGAAGGAGAGAAGCCACAGAGCCTTTAGAAGAAAACTGGAAAATGAGATAAAGTCCATTGTCAATGCTACTGTATTAGAAAGCTTAATGATATGAACTAAGTGAACAAGACACTTAAGACATTACTCCATTTAGGTACATCATCCAAAGACCGACTCAAGAACAACCTTAAAATAGCTCAATATCTGGCTCAATGAAATAACAAAACAACTTTTTTGAAAGTCTGTCTCTTAGTTGAAATAAAAGTTCAAAGGAATTTTCAGAGTCCCAAACATAGGTGGAACCATGTTATCTAATGGAGATGTTAAGTATTGTGAGTTGAGATTACCTCTGTGGCTCTAAGTTGTATTCATTTTCTTCCCTGTATTATTAAATTAATCATACCATAACAACATTAGATCATGTTTACGACCACTCAAACTGTCATGTCTTAACTTAAAGCTCATTAAAAAACAATGATTTAATCAAATTGGCCATGTGATCTTCATCATTAAACAAAATTCATTTGCATCACATGCCTCCCTACCACTCCTAAAGCAAACCATCAGTTTCCAAAGCAACTACCTTTATACAATGATAATACTACTCATAACAGCAACAACCCCACTAATACACTATAATAAAACGTCTAAATAATAAATGGGAAATAAAGAATAACCAAGAAAGAAGGAAAAAAAGGATCCTCACCTGCAACCTCTAGTACAAGTATCGCCAAGAATCATAAACTACCAATTGACCCTTAAGCCTCAGCACAGTACTTACGATCTTGTAATTTTGGAAACCACTCATACAAGCCTCATGTCGAACACTAGAAATGTATAAGAATGGGAGTTCAATAAAAAAAATATACTAGAATAAGCTCGGGTTTCGGGAGCAAACCGTTACATATATCCACACAAGATCTTATGTTCTTTCCTTCATTCAAAAAGAGGGTTGCACAACTTGCACTAATCTGTCTGTCAAACTAAAAGCTCAAGAATGCCCAACAAATTGAAATTTTGATTCAAGCCGAATGAATAAAGTTTCAATCACCTATTTTCTTTATGAAAGCTTACAAAACGAATTTTCAATTGCTACACTTAAACATTCAGCCAACTAATGCACACACGAAATATTAAGTCTACTTCTATCATATAATGAAACAAACAGAAAAGATTCTAGTTTTTACAAGGAAAGGCGAAGGAGGATTTGCGCTGGGCATCGGAGCGCCAGGCGACACCAGAGGTGGAGAAGCACCATATCCTCCGCTCTCCGACGGTGACGCCTCATCCGGATGAAATTTGTCGACAATTTCAACTATGGAATCGTAATGAAGCAAGTGCGATATTATATTTAAGAAAAAATGAAAAAGATTTATGAGATCGGCACCGGGAATTGAGGAGCTATTCTGTATGAATTGATCGGACGACAATGGTGGAGGAAGCAAATGGAAGAGCAGGTTTTGACGTTGAGAATGAATGTTGGACTCTAAAACAAGGGCATATTTGTCCGGTGAAATTTATTTGTCCTTATCGCAACTAAAAAAATAAGAGTGGATTAAAACTTACAGATACACCGTTGATTGAGATCGGGAGTCGAAACGTCCTGGGGTCCCCTAGCTTCACTACGGTATCAGTCCGGGTAATTCTCCGTCTCTGAAAACATGGTGTCCAGATCCACCTCAGGATCATCATAATCATAATCAGAAGATATGTCAATCAACTCAATAGGAAACGTACCTGGGTGATAAGTTTCGTAGTCCTCCTCCACACGTTTCTTGTCTGCTTCATATTGCTCTTTGATTTTGATCCTGGATGCATAGAGATTGGTTTGATATTCAATATTATACGAGGCATTGTGCTTGACTTGTCTTGCCTTTATCAACTCTTACTGATTGAATATCCGAAGTGTCCCGAGATTCCTGCAAAAGAGACAAAAGAAAAACAAAGAAAACGGTTAGAAACTCCCGCCTCAGTTGGGATTGGACCCAACTGTTGTGGACCTACTAACTAAAACTAACAGGGATATACACAGAAACACAAAGGCTGTCAGACTTGATTTTCTGATCCTCGGTAAACCAGGGGCAACCCATGGTAAACCGGGCTTAGAATTTCTTATTCTGGCAGTAAAACGATGCAGGTTTATTTCAGGACGACTCAAGACTCAAAAAGAAAAATCAAAAGAAAACAACAACTTCTTAATTATCGTTAAAAACGTTTATGCTTATAATTGGCCATTGTCCCTGGCAACAGCGCCAAAAACTTGATGTTGCGCGTGTAAGTCACTCATACTAGCAAAAGTACTAGGTCAATCATAGTATAGCAAAGGCGAATCAAGGTCGATCCCACAGAGAAAATGCAACTCAAGTATAAACGAGTCTAACGTGATTAAGAAAACAAATATGGTCGTTGACCAACAATAAAGATAAAAGAAACATGGTATTCATTCCCCATCTTACCTATCTACTAACTTGATATAGTTAATCCTTATGTTTACTTCCCCACATAATTTCCTTAAAATTAATTGAACGTTTTAATTCAGTTTTAGCTACAGGTGCATCTCCTAACCCTATCTACTTCCATTGTAAGGACAGCTGACAATCTATACTCAGCTAACCTCCTTCATTGGTTGTATTAGTTCATACGAAATAAGATCTAGAGATGCCGGCACGAGACCGAAAACCTCCCTAAGCAGCTATCGACAATGACTAGCACATTCCTAGGGATCCATCAAGACAATGTCCTAACTAACACTTCACCTTGCAAGTCCATCGTGTTAATTTATGAATACAATAAGCAGATTTGCTAGATCTAACCTACTGTTAATTAAATCTGTCGATCAACGTAGCTGACGTTGAATCTCAAGATTAGGGCTAAATATTTCCCCGGTAACTCATTATAGACTGCCGGTTTACCGTGAGCGGTGGTTCCTATTCTTGAATCTACATTTCTTCATTCTGATTAATTCAAGTAAATTATGGGGTTGTTAAACATGCAGATTAACTAAAACACGTAAATACAAGTAGATCTACCATAATAAAGACATAAAGGAACGTTCAAAGCTTCATACCTTCAACTATGGAGATCTAGCTTGATCCACTCAAACTAGAGATGGTGATGAAGGGAGGAAACCAGAAAATAAATCACCAAAATCTTATAGGAACTTTATTTCATTAAATCATATAAAATTTATCAAAGTATGTGAAAAACTATTCGAATACTCATTACAATCAGCTCTGCGGCTTTATATAGATACATTAGCCGACTTATAACTCGAATAAACCCTAACTGACCTTGTAGATGCGGCAGACTTCAGTTTATTGTCCTCCAAGGCCTCGGTAAACCGGACCTAGCCCATGGTTAACCGGGCTTACTTTTCCTCTTTTTCTCTAGCAGATCCCTTCTTGGACTTCATTCACTTGGCCCAATGCTCTTCTCTCGGTCTCGATCCATCCTTAGCTGCTACAGACTTTGGTACATCATGAAAAGGGAATAAACTTGGCAAAATAGTACCAAATCTACGGAATAATAATATAGATGTAGAATCGTAAACCTAGAATCACGCACATAGCATATAACACATTTTCCATATGATAACGAGCCTATCTATCCCCTCTTGAGCACGATTTGGGGCAAAATAAAGGTATAATTAATGGTACTATTTAGGGCATTATCAACAGTCCAAGTGTCCCTACACTTCGATAGACAAGATCTATCCCTATCTTCGTAAGATAGAAGACATCTAATACGTGCTAGTCTAATCATACTATTAATGTCCCATTTAATAGCACATACGACTAGAGACATTTAAGTATCAAAGATTTTCAAGTGAGTCGAGATCTCATCAACCATAATCACAATTATGATTTCTCTTTCACAGTTTGACACTAGGGACGTTATCATAAATAAAATATAATAATTGGTCCGTTAAACGAACAAATATATAATAATAGAAAGCCATTTAATATATAAAGAAATAGTAGAAATGATCCGATCTGGTCGGATCCGGTCCAACCCGATTGGGTTTAGGTCACTATTTTAACACCATGTTCCCTGAATGATAAAAATAACAAAAATAAGAAATACAATCAAAGTATAGTATGAAATACCAAGAGAAAGACAAGACTTACAAACTCCGTGGACTTGAAGCCAACCACAGACAGCTCCTCGTTTCTCGTCTTACAGATCCGCTACTGATCGGAAGCGGAATCTCCTCTCTAATTAGACTGGTTCTGAGCTCCTTCATGAAGAACTCCGGACCTTGACCTTTTTTTCGGCCTACTCTCTTGAGGATTTGCAACAACCCTAGATCTGCCTTTCTTTTGAAGGTGCAGGCCTTCTCCTTTTCCTCCTTCTCGATCAGACACATCAGGAGCACCCAGGTCAACTTCCTCTGGAACATGGTGAGAGGAAGATGGAATTTCCGCAACAACATCTAGGTTGATGCCCGAAGGCTGGGCATGAGGAGGCTCCATACTTGCCGTCCTCTCAGTGTTGAGGCTCTGCTCAAATCGGCTGACCTCAACCACATCGTTCTCAACACCAGCCAACAGATCTGCAAAGTCAGCCACTGCAAGCAAGCAAAGACAGACAGTTTGTAAAAAATACAGAACGGTACAAAAGTAAAGCGTGAAGTAAACTGGGGAAAACCCTACAGATAACCCTCTCCTCGTCACTTAATGGTACGTAAAGGCTAGGCCCAATGTCTGCTAGCCGAGCAGCAACGACCAGCTCGGTGAAAAAATCATCGACCTTTACGGAGGAACCTGATTCTCGGATACCCTCCAGTAGCATCTCATTAACAGTTGGACGGACGTCCTTGGGGAGCTCCTCCGGATTCCAGAAACTCAGCTCCGGTTGACCTTCGTATCGGATGAAGAAGAAGAACCTTTTCTTCCACTGTTTGTGGGAGGATTTTCCTTTATGGATGATGAGAACATCACTCAGGTGGCTAGTTCGACGGGAGAAGTAGTACCGTCCAGAGTGATCCTTCACTCTCTTATGTTGGTAAAAATACCCAAATAACCGTACAGAGAATTTGATGCCGAGCAACCGGCACCAGATGGAGAATCCTATGATAGCCCTAACCCCATTGGGGGCTATGTGGGCAGTCCTTAGCCTGTAAAAATGAAGCACAGCTACGTAGGCCAGGCAAAGGGGAAGCCTAAGACCCACCTCGATGTGCTCCCTGTGAACGGTGCAGTATCCTTCCGGGGGTTGATGTGCAAAGTTGTGGTGGTCAGAAGGAAGCCTAGGGGCATACCTCTCTCTGTCTATCTCGTATATACCACAAGTTTCGTCCAAATCCTCCTGGGATAGGATAGATTTCACGCATTCACTACCTATGACAGCCATCTTGGTTCATGGGGTTACAGTAAGGACTCAAATCAAATCGTCTACTGATTCAATAGAAAGCGGACTCGAGCAGAGCAAGAATGCAAGTAAGAATAAAGAAGAGATTACTTGTAAAAAAAATCAGAGATTGGATAAGATGGAGGAGAAGAGCAATCAACAGCCGGATCTCAATCTTCTAGTTTAATAACAATGGTAGTGGGAAACGATTGATATGACGGGGGTTATAAGCCCCAAAAAGTCCTCGTAAGCCGTCTCAATTCAAGTTGGTGGATGTAAAACGCCTCGACTTACGGGTCAGTTAACACAGTGTTATAACAGCACCCTTGCCACCTGGAAAGATAAGTTGTTTAAAAGCCTACAAGTCTTGATGACTGAGCCGAGCTACAATATTGACAGATCTGAGCTGACCCCGAGAGATCAGCTAGATATGGGGGCTTATGACGGAGGTCGGACTAGCACCTCGCCACGTGTCATCCCCACAATAACATAGAGATATGTGCTGACAAAAAAGATAAGACATTACAGGCTAGGAGCCCCACTCTAAGATCTATGCCCGGACCTAAACCCCAGATGGGAGGTCAGTTCGGCTAGCTTCCCAGTCCACCACAGGTCGGTCAGGGCGCAACGGAACTTAGCCACTGCAGTTTGGGCCTTAATAGCCTAAGGGACTCGACGCAGTTCGGCCTGAGTATCTATCAAGTGTAATAGCCCACGTGCATGATATATTAGATATACACGGAAAGATTGTTCATCCATTTTAAAGGCTCTGATTCAATCATCTAAACCGCCGTGATTATCTCCTACAATTAAGGAGATTAAATCGTAATTATCTATTCCTTAGGGAACACGGAATTAAAGTCCAACAAGGACCCGGCCCATGTAGAACTAGGGCACAAGCCCCCTCTATACAAACAATCTCTAAGGAACTACTGAGACTTGATTCTTGATTCATACACATGATATGTAGGCAACTTGAGATATAACATCTCAAGTAGTGGCGGCTCCACCTTAGACCATATGGGTCAGGTGACCCCCAAACCAAAAAAAAAATTTATATGTATTTTTTACACTTTTAAAATTTTAATGTACTAATATCTATTCATTGACCCGCTACCATTTTCAAATATTGACTCTTGACCCATAACTATACATATTTTTTGACATAATGCACTAGAAATTTGTAATACAATGTGTTGTTGTTGATCTCGACCCGTGTCACACAATTCCTGCAGCCGTCGGCCCGGTCTCAGACCCAGTCTAAACATAACATAAACCACCCTGTTCACATCTTTTCTCGTTTATAGATCTTAAACAAATTGCCACTAAGATAATACGGTCCAGATTTGTTATCCGACGGGATCCAACTGTTTCCCCCAAAGCTGTATACGTTTTTATAATACATTAGGTTCCAACATATGGTACATTGCTGTTTCTTCAAAAAGATGTATTTTTTTTCCTTCAAAAAAATATTGTGAGTCCTTCCGCACATATAATAAAAAGAAAAGGGGACAAGGGGTTTTAAATTGCTGTTTCTTCATTTGACCAACTCAAATACTGCTAAGACAGTAAAAAATTTGACTCGGTTGAACCAATAGAAAAAAAAAATAAAAAAAATCAGTCAGAATATTTTTCGAAAACAGCAAATACTTGGATCTGTAAAATTTTCAGATTGTAGCACTTGGTAGGTATAATGTACAAAATCATATAAAATTACAATTTCTGTTAAATAATAATATATGCGTAGTGCTACTGCCAGAGCAGATTTCCAAAAACATCCTTCTGGTATAATTTATTGTTATTCCGGCTTTCCACATATCAAGAGTGGTACGGCACCCCAAATCAAAAATATTTTCTTTTTTTAAGGATTTTTTTTCTTTGGAGAACGTTATGTTTCTTCATTTCTATTATCACTTTTGTTTTTTTTTTGTCATATTATTTTTATAACTTTTTATAAACTATATGTCAAAAATAATAATTATAAACTGATAGGCCGGCCCCGTTATCCGGACTGCCGACCGCCGAGTACTGGCGAATAGGGGCCGGAGAAAGGTGTTGCGGCCAGGCCATTGCCGTCCCAAACATAATCACTCTGGAAATGAGTTTCGGCAACAGGCCCATGATGAGCTTAATTAAGGGTGAGGGATGCGCCAGAGGTCCTTCACCCCCGACACTTGGAGAGTACAAACCGACGACCCAATAAGCCTGTTAAGGATGAACAATATTGATGACTCGAGGATCCGCACCGCCAATGCTCGAGTGCAGCCCGACCTGCCACCGCAAATTTAGTCATACTTTGTTCTTAGTTGTAATTATGTTGAATGTCAGTCGGTTCTCACCATATAAATAGGGCTCCATGTATAATTCATAAAGGGGGATATATATAAAATACAAGGCAAAACTCTGCCCATTTTACTGGATCTCTCTTTATTTGCACTACTCCACCACTCACCACCGCACTCATCATACAAAGACCACCATGCATGCGCGCCCCACACCCGGGCCTGGTAGTAGCGGAAATAGTCATAAATGTCCGTCAATCGCTTGACCGCCGCCTCCTCGCTTGTCTAAAAGGGCTAACCCGAGTTGACAATACATTTATGTCTCACACTATATGGGGGTGAGCATTCTCTTACTTTACCGATGTGGGACTTTACATTCTCCCCTCCTTATAGGGGATCAAGTCGTCCTCGCCAGGCGGCGAGATCAAGCTTCGGATCGTCCCTACCAGAGGTAACTAGAGGCCATCATTACACCGCTTCTTATGCGGTGCGGTATAGTTCCGTCGATAGTCGGCTCTGAATACCGATACAGAACGCCCCTGCACCCGGGCCTGGTAATAGCGCTAAATGAGTCATAAATGTCCGGTCAACTGCTTAGACCGCCGTCCTCGCTTGGTCTAAAAGGGCTAACCCGAGTTGACAATACATTTATGTCTCACACTTATATGGGGGTGAGCATTCTCTTACTTTACCGATGTGGGACTTTACAGTGCACCACCACTCTCATACACAAATCACAGCTAGATATCCATCACAAATCATCCGTTGAACACTCTAGATAATTTCGACGTTATCATAAACTAGACTTTAATATTTTTGTATGTAATTTGGCTATATTTTACACGCACAAAAAAAGCAACAATTACGCACATGCACAATAAGAAAAAAACTCAAATGAAATTGTTTTACTTTGATGAGAATTATTATTTTTAAGAGTGAATGTTTTTCACATAGAAAAATAATTTAATATACACATTTTATTTTATTTTATCCTTCAAATTTTGGTGCTTATTTATTCTGACACGAATTTAGGGAGAACGTTGAATTTCTGCTCACCAAAATTGAGTCAGAATGTATTAAATAAGCTTTCTGATCGGTACTAAGTCTAAAAAACACTTAACTCCTTACTGAAATTATGTTTGAATAGTCAACCACATTCGGACTTATGTTGGATCAGAATAGTGTTAGATGAGAAAATGCTCCTTTTTAAATTCCTGCATAACGTACATTCATATTTCTTACGGATGTGAAAAATATGTGTACACATCTAATATTATCTCCATTAGATAAACATAACATATTATTTATTTGATCAAATTTGTTTTGCATGACACTATTAGGCCTTAGCAATTCTTATGTTAAAAAACAAATTGGTAGAAACGTCATTGTTATCGTTCTCGTTTTGGCAAAAAAAAAAATTCAATATTAAGATGTTTAATAAAATAATCACAGAAATATGTGATATCATGTTGTAATTTCATTTTGCGGTAATGTGATGCCCGAAATATTATATTGGTGTGAATAGAATCATAACATAATTAAATTAAATTGAATTTTGAAGACTATGTTTGGGGCTTACAAGATCAAGTTAAATTTTTTTTTTTTTTTTTGAGTGGAAGATCAAGTTAGTTAACAAATGCATTTTATATTTAAAAGACAAATATTCGTTATTTTGAATAAATTAGGACATTGATTTTGAGTTTGTCTAATGGCTTTGTATGTGATCGTAAATAAAAATATTACCAGATTAATTATAAATTATTAAAGTAGTTATAATTTGTAAACCATATTAAAGAAACAATATGCTTATTTAAAATTAAAAAAAAACAATATTTAATGAAAAAATAAAAAGGAGAAACTCACAAGTCAGAACATAGATAAAAACAATAAAAGAAATATGTGATGCGTATACTGAAGTGTGCCGTAATAGTCGCCGGGAAAAGAGACATTGAATTCCACTCAAAGGATAATTTGGAACTCTGCTCTGGCTAGAGCAAAACAGCTGTGGCAGTATTGTCAGCCATAATATATACTACCTCCGTCCCATAAAAAGTGTCCATAACGGAAAAATGAATTGTCCCATAAAAAGTGTCCATTTAAATTTTCAATACATCATTAAATACATTTTTTCCAATCATACCCATATTTTAACATTTAATTTTCCATAATCCTTTCATATTCCAAAACAAGCATTTATGATTAGTTAAGGGTATATTTGTCTATTCATTCTTATAATACAACACATTAATTATTTCTTTAATCTCCGTGTCCAACAAAAAGTGGACACTTTTTATGGGACGGAGGTAGTACATGTAAACCTCGATAAATAAATAAACTCGTCAAATGAAATTTTTTTTTCGGTCTCGATTTGAGCAAAAGGGCTAAAAATAATATAGAAAAATGTTAAAAAAAAAGACAAATTTCAAATGGAAATAGATATTTGGTCCAGTGGAATTGGAAAATGATGAAAAAAGACAAATTATTATTCTACTGGACGATAATGCCCTTCTTATGCCTTTTGTTTTTGCTTTTGTTTTAGTTAATTTGTTTAGTAGTGGATTTATTGGATATTAAAATGTTTTAGTGGATTTGTTTGATAGTGGAATTGAAGACGTTAAATTTGACGAGGGTAATTTCGTCATTTTAAGTGTCTTTGGTCATTTTTCACCATTTTTCATTCCACTTATCCATTTTGGCAATTTCTTCTAAATTTTTGTCCTTGATTAATTCCAGTTGTCCCAAAATAATACTACCTCTGTCCCATAAAAAGTGTCCACTTTTTGTTGGACACGGAGATTAAGGAAATAATTAATGTGTTGTATTTTAAGAATGAATAGACAAATATACCCTTAACTAATCATAAATGCTTGTTTTGGAATAAGAAAGGATTATGGAAAATTAAATATTAAAATAGGGGTATGATTGGAAAAAATGTATTTAATGATGTATTGGAAATTTAAATGGACATTTTTTATGGGACAATTCATTTTTCCGTTATGGACACTTTTTGTGGGACGGAGGTAGTATTCAATAAATGAATATATCGCTAAACAAATATTTTTTTTCAGTCTCTAGGGTGTTCATTTATCGAGGTTTAACTATATGTACATACAATATCATAAAAATACAAATTCTGTATTATTTCTGCTAGCGTTTTGGTTAATTTCTCAGGCAGGGTTGATATATATTGCGTGCCTTACGTTGAGCCTAGTGCATGTGTTTTGCTTTGGTGTACATCTGTGTGTAAAGAGGTGACCCCACACAAATACGGGGATTTTCTTAAAATATTAAAACAATACAGTTTGTTGTTAAAAATTGTTATTTTCTTGTTAAAATATAGTTTTACATTCCGGTTATTTCACTGGAACAAAATTTTAGATAAAAAATATTGTTTCAGTCCGGTTACCCACTGAATAATTTCCTAGATACTCCCTGATGTAGGGTCGAGTTTTCTGGGACCCAGTTTGATGATTTTAGTATGTTGTAATCGTTTCAGCATCCCACTGTTTTTAATAAAATTAACCTTTCCCGGTCAATATTATTAATATATATTTTTTTTTTTTTACAAATCCAAGTATTTGTATGTATCGACACGATACAATGCCGGCTGTTTTTGTCTATATAGTAGTAAAACCGTTTGAGGAGTATTATATATATTGACTTTGTTAGATACAGTTCATAATCAATGGATAAAAGATCATAAAAAGATGGCCAAGCTAGCTTATAATTACTTCATCTTGCTTTCTTCTCTACTTTTCTTCGTTCGATTTCCTTATCTAGCTGGTGAGTGAGTTTTGATTTTTCCTTTTTTTTGATATTTCGAATCATTTGAAGCATTATTTTCACGAAAATGCTAGAGTTTTTTGAGCATGATCATGATGTACAGCATATTGATTTATTGTTATACTATATATTAACTCTGCATTTGTAAATTGTTTGATTTTTTGTGATTTAAAGATTGCCACAATGCTGGTAAGGATATTCCATCACCAGGACATGTCTGCTATAATGATTGCGTTATTGGAGGAAACGATTGCAACGTCGATTTTTGCTTCTGTGATAAAGATGATGAGGAGGACCCTGATGAACTTCCCTACTGCATGGAGTGGGAGGTCGATAATTATTAGACTCGTTTGAATTCGAAATATAGGTAATTAATGAAATTATTTTTTTGTTAACGTTAATTCGGTATGTAAATTTTGTTCTGTTTTTTTTTTTTCTTACTTTATTAGCTGTTATTATCGTTACGGGCTATATCTCGGATTTCTTTTAGGGCCGGCCTTACGGGCTATATTAATGTTTTGCGTTTTCGTCACAGGTAATCTGGAATAATTTATGGGAGCTAAGCCGTGGAGTGTATTTCTCTGCTCGTTGGTGGCGCCTGAAGGGACTTTGTGGTAAAAGGCTGAGTCAGGAATTGAAACTAGAGTGGTTTAGTATTTGGATGATGGTTTGGTGTGCTGTATTTGAATAATTAATTTGAACCCTGTAATATATGTTTTTCTTATCTATCACAAAAAAATTCGGGTCACGTACATCCTTTTTTGGTTGTGTTAATTACTCGTTCGTTCGGTATCAACAATGATTTTATTTGAAGTGTATTGTGGATTTCACGATGATCAATAATATAAATGTGTGATGTGTTGGATCGTAATGCGCACACAAGTTCTGAGATGGGTGAAAGAACTTGTACAGTTTTTAATTTTTCTACCTCATTTAAAAATTAATTCAGAGTTACTGCACGAATCCTAACCACCGAAACCGCGGAAGAGAGCTTAAGTGTGATTGTTAGAAACAAATAGTTTTTACCTTAATTGATCAAGTTATTTTTGGTGTATTTCTAATATGCAGCCTAGTGTCCAATTTAAACACAAATAATATCCTAATAATAAATTCTAGGATAAAACAACAATTTTTTATCTTATCTTTTTTAATACAAAAAATTAATCTGAGTGACAAAATCTGTTTTTTTTTTTTTTTTTTTTTTTTTTTTTTTTTTTTTGCAAAAGATAAAATCTTTTCAAATAATGCAAGTAGCACAAATAACAGGATTGCAAATTACAAATTTTTATCTTTCTAAACTAGGCAACCTATGTATATCAAATAAGCATGTATACTACACAAATATAGTTTTCACCAATACAGAGCAATGTTACAGATTACAATAAATCCAGACTTGCTAAAAAAATTAAAGATACACAAATGGAATTAAATTGGACTTATTAAGAAAAATACACAATATTGAATCTTTGCCGATTCAAATGTTAAATTGTATTAATCCTAATACAACCAAAACGGTAACAATTTAAGGAGATTAAAACAACACTAGCCGCACTATTATACTCCCTCCGGTTTTTTTAATCTGTCGTAGAGAGAAAAATCACAAAGATTAAGAAAGTAATTGAAAAGATTAAGAAAATAATTGATATGTCCAAAATATAGTATTGAAAATGTATTTTTTTTAGTAGAGATGTTATACTTTATTGGTAAAGGAGTTTTTTGTTTTGGAAAAATATATTTTTAATTGAGAAGTAAATACTTTATTGGTACGGAGGAAAAAAATAATAAACGATTAATCGGAAATGTAAAATAACAGATAAATAAAAACAGTGCAAATTCTGAAATGTGGCAGATAAATAAAACGAAGAAGTACCAAATTAAAAGGGGTCTATCAATAAATCAACAATATCATAATCTAAAGTTTTTGTCCTCACTAGATTTTTCACCTTGATAAATCAAATCAAGGGAAATAGTTTAACTTTATTTCTGAACCACTTAATTTAATTTAAGATAGACACAAATTCAATTTGAATTAAAATTACAGTAAAACAAAAAGTTTACCAGTAATAAATTAAACACAGGGTTTAACCACTGAAAACTATAGATAATTAAGGAAACCTTATAGATCAATTTTGGAGTCAAATTTGAATCACTGCCGAGTTCCATAGATACCAGAATTGAAAACAACGCCTCAGACAGGACCAATAAGCCAGAAATGGATCAAATACTGAGATGCAACACCAGTGATGATACCACTAAAATTCAACCACTGATCAATAATTGAACCAGTGATGATTTCTCACACCAACATCTTTTCAAAAGAGAATAGAGAAAGAGTTTATGATTTAAGAATAATGTTGGATTACTAATTTCACGACGACCGGTTAGAACAACCTTTCCTGATTTGTCGCTTATCTTGCAACATTCTTCGTCAAATGCAATACGAAAGCCAACGGCACATAATTGTCAAATGCTCAAAAGATTATTAAGACTTTATCAATTAAAAAGGAGTTACGGTTACCAACAGATCATTCGCCAATTAGGATCTTTCCTTTTGAGCTGTCTCCGAAAGTAACTGTACCTCCCTTTGATTGAGCTTTATAGTCGTGAAAAATGGAGAGTTTTCCAGTCATATGTATGGAGCATCCACAGTCCAGACACCAGTTTGTGTTGCTTTTCAGAAGCTTTGACTTGAAACATACCTGCAATACAATTGTTTAATATGTACCATTTAGTTCTTGGGTCCTTCGGGGTTAGGGTAAGTTTTGAGAGAATCCTTCGGAACCCATAGTATCCTTATTTATGGTTTATGCCCAGACTTCCTAGTCCTGTTGGACCGGGTTGGATGATCATAGTGACCGTAGTAGGGATCTTGGTAGTATGCATTCTGTTGCATTAACTGATCTTGCCAAAACAACATATGGGCTAAGAAGCGGTTGATGCGTGGATGGTTATACGTGTAGTCGGGTGCTTGGTGAATGCGTGGATCATCATTTCCAGGTGTGCAGAAGCTAGGTGTAGCATAGTTTGTATGATATGATTGGTTCTTTTTGATGTTGCGCTGAACACCAGATTTGCGGTAACAGTGTTTATCTTGAGGATAAAAGGCTGAAATGTATGATTTCGACGGTGAGGGTACGGTTGCGTTTTAGAACAGTGGTGGCGATTTAAGTGTTTATGATGAACAAGTTAGTCGACAAATTGTCAGAGTTTCTGCTTGTATTATATTAATAGCTTGAAGCTTGAGAGATTAAGTCCCTTTTTTTGTTACAATGTGATCCCATATTTATAGGCTAAAAAGTAAGTCGGTCTACTGTTCATCGATAAGACATCTGAGAGTACAGAGCTAAGTTAACTCTGCATGTAATACAAGCGTCTAGCCACCGTACGCGTTTGGCGGTATGCTTTGTCTAAATTGGATTGATAAGGATAGCGGGCAGCGATCAGCACTCAGCGACCTTCAACAAATATGACGAGTAGCGGACTCATTTGTGTCTTGTCTTGAATTAAGCTTGATTATATGGGTGGAATTACATGAAGAAGGCGGATCCGACATAGAACTAGCGGACATGATCCGGCTTATTGTTGGCGGACAAGAGAAGGTTGTGGCAGCGGCCAGAAGAAGCTTAGCTTGGTGGCGACGGTGAGGTATGAGCCCATTATCTGTGTTGATGGGCCAAGATTGTAGGCCCAATATGGAGGAATAGGGCCCCATTCCAATCCGGGTATATCAATGGCCCCCTACTCTGTGCCTGGCGTGTCCGCCAAGGCGGAGAGTAGAACTTGAAGAAGGGATTTAGGTGAAGCTCCTTTGTAGTCGCTCGTGACAGAGGCTTGTCGATATTGCTTCATCGGACTTGAACTAGTGTTGGTGAAAACCACTAGCTATGTGCTGTGCATTTGTAGCGAACAGGCTTAATCGCCGATAAAGTTATATCGGGCTTGAACCAGTGTTGGTGAAAACCACTAGCTATATGCTGCGCATTTGTTGCGGACAGGCTTGATCGCCGACAACGCTCTGTCGGGCTTGATTGGTGCTAGTCGCTTGAAATAATGTTGGGAGACGGTAATATGCCAAGGTCGCGTATTCTGCGGTTAGGTTGGTGGTCATTAGGAGAGGTTTGAGCGGTTGGTATATGCAAACGGATGTATCGGTACACGAAACGTCACATCAGTTACGTGCTCTGACACGGCGGTTGGAACTGAACCATCCCTAGCTCTGATTGGTGGAGAAAAAATCGGTAACCGTTCCTGCCATCATGACGTTTGAATTTCGAATCCCAAGCGTCGTTCCCCCTCAAATTTCCCTCTATAAATAGGGGTAAATCCCTAAATACTTACACTTTTCCCTCTTCTTCTCTCTGATAAAAATCTCCGGTTGATAAAGCAAAGAAATTCCGGCGATTGCAAGCAGGTTCCGGCGAGTGCTCGTTTCAGTCAAAGCTCAACACTTTATCACCTTCCTTATCAATCAGGTGCGAAATTTTACTCTTTTATTGTTTTGTTGATTTGATTATGCTCTTTATTTATCCCATTCTTCTTATAAAATGGGTGGACACTGTGATTCTTGCCTTTGCAATTTTACCCCTTTCCTCTGATGAATGCCATGAGCCCAGCTTGTCCTTTTGCGATTTTGTGCCTCTTTTCCCAGAAAATACCCCTAATGCATGTATGTTTTGATTGCTAGTGTTTTGTCTCCGTATATGTTTTTTGGTTTTGAATTTGAATGGGTATTTTAGGGTTTGAATTTAGGGTTTTCTGGGCATTTGGGGGTTTTCTGGGCATTTGGGGGTTTTTATATTTGCTTAAGGAAGGTGGAAAGGGCGAGGTTTCGGGGTGTGAAAGTTTTCACCTCGACCCGATTTCCATATCCGGGTGACAAACTGATCCACCTTGCCCTTTTTCTTTCTTTTTCAGAATGTCGTCAAAATATACTCAGTCGGATGAAGAGGTCAGGGCCGCTGCGGGCTATGGGTCGGAGGAGGTTAGTATGGAGGACGCTTCCTCTAGCGACGCTGAAGAGGAGATTGAAGAAAATCCGAATCCAGCATCCATTAGTATAGAATACGACCCTGAAGTCTCCGTTATTGGTGAG
The DNA here is from genome assembly GCA_026214975.1 of Gentiana macrophylla. Taxonomy (NCBI): domain Eukaryota; kingdom Viridiplantae; phylum Streptophyta; class Magnoliopsida; order Gentianales; family Gentianaceae; genus Gentiana; species Gentiana macrophylla. The sequence goes on along the minus strand of CM047812.1, from coordinate 9,280,878 downwards.
GGCGCTGCTGGGGGCGAGGTCGAAGACGACGCCCAAATGTCGTTAAGCGATGCGCTACCAGGATGGAGAAAGCCCTACACACTGGAGCCGCAAAACGTAGCGGCAAGGTCAGGAAAGCCGTGGAAACTGCCGGGGTGACGGAGAAGCATAAAAATCTCAAAGGTTGTGGTGTCAAGAGAAAAGCCGTAACCATTGATGAGCCCGCCAAGAAGAAAAGGGCTCCTAGAAAAGGTCATTGCCGTTGAGAATGAACTCGCAGAGCAAAAGCGGCGGAGACATCGATCTTATATCTCGATGGAAGGAGTTCAAAGATCGAAAGATTATACCTTGGCGTTGGGGCGTCACGATATTTCAGCGGACTATCGTTTCGCGCAAGATGAAAGTGCGACGACAATGTGTCGTGGGTTTGTGGCCGAGAGCAACAAGACAATGCGGGCTACATTATGACCACTTCGCGGCCGGGCTCGGACCTCCCTTCGATCCATTCTTTGTTAACTTCATGGAGGAGTTGCGTGTGATGCCCTGCGATCTTAGCCTGGGGTTGCCAGCGTGGTTATGTCTTTTATCATAATCGATGAGGTTGAGCGGACGCGAACCGTCGATGCCGGTGCTCTTATACTTTTATAGTTTTTCCCGAAAGGTGGGGCGGTCGATCCAAATCGCGTAGTCGATCAAGCCATGGGAGGCCCGTTTATTATTCGATCTTCCGGACAAAGTAGCGGGATCGGGACAAGAGGTGTATGAAGGTTGAGTCCCGGGTAGGATGGCCGTTCGAGAAGCTACCAGTGAATTCGGTTAAAACCGAACACTTGGTAAAAATAAATACCCAATTTGATGATGATACCTTTATATCTGAGCTGAAAGATGATCTGGGTTATACCCGCAAAGGTGAACCCCAAGCCCGAGCATTTAACTGGAGGTTGTTGCTAGATGTTGGCCAGCCCTATCTCAGACAGGCCGGACTTTCTGGAGCCGGTATCGGCGATCCTCTGGTTGTAGTCGACTCGTTGCCGACTCATCCTGATTGGTATGGCGAGTGTCACCATGGCAGGTTCATGCCTTCTCAATGTGAAATCTGCGGCGGTTATCCTAATATGCGAGCACCGAGTAGGAGTTTTACTTGTATTATTTTTTATTCTTCTCAGAATTTGTTTCTTTTCATAATTTATGGTCGCTAATAAATTTTGTTCCCCGTAGATACCATGGATAAATTAGTTCTACGTAGCCAGCTGTCAAAGAAAAAGACTGTCGGCGAGGTGAAGAGGGATCACTGAGTGAAGGGATCAAAACATCCCTTCCCATGGTCGACTTGCAGACGACGGCGGCTGGAGCTTCTGGAGCTAAGGTCGTGAAATCATCCCAGCCGCCCGTAGTAGAGAAAGCCGCGGCAAGCAAAGCTATGAAGCGACCATTCTCGCCGAAGCCGCAAAGACGCAAGAAGAAGAGGGTCGCCGTTGAAGAGATTGAGCCCGCGGGAGATGATAACGGCGTCAGCGAGGAGGTCCCTCCTCCCAAAAAAAACCAGAATCGATAAAGGCAAAGATAAAGTTGTTGATCAAGGCAAACTGTGGGGTCGATGAGGTAGCATCTACGGGTACGAAGATAGTGGTGCCCTTTGTTTGGAGTTCCTATTGGGCCTGAGAGGTTGTCCCGCCGCTGGTTGGATAAAGTGTTCATGCGGCAACAACCTCTCGACCGCCCAAGGCGCACACAATTTCAAGGGGTATTCTTGATGTGCCCCACGAGACATTTCGGATGGGGTATCCCAATGATATCCAGATGGAGATAGGCGCGGGATAGCGGATAGAGTGGTGATGGCGGATCGGCCGACCCGGCCGTGCTTTCCTTGAAATATCGGCGCTTTGTGGGGCTTATACGGCGCCACGGTGAGCATGGTAAACCTCCTTTTCTTGCTTTTGTCTTTTATTCTTTTATTGCCATTTTTTGCAAGTCAATATTGATCCCGCTGTTTTCCTTAGGTTGGCACCGGCTTGGCGCAGCTTTATCATTGATTACAGGAATACCATTTAAAAAGTGTTGACGCGTTAAGAAGGAGTTGGCCAATAACAAGAAAGCTCGGCATTTGCAAATGAAGTGTCGGCCGGTCTTCACGGTAGACTAGGCGCGGGCCGAGGCAAAGAATGAGATGTTTGGCGCACCGTGGCGGGTTAAAAAGCTAACTCGACCTCGCGGAGCGCAGTAGTAAATGTTGATCGGGCCATGAAGGAGATGAAGCTTAAAGTTACCGAGGCTCAAGCTCATTGGGAGGCCGAGCAAGCGGTGTGTCTTGGATCTCATGCGGGCACAACTGAAGGATCTAGGCTCAAGTGTTGAAGGCCAGCTCAAGGCCGCTGCTGATGACGGCTTTATGATGGGATATGACCAAGGGTTTTATCACATCACGAGGTGCGTCCTGGCTCATGACGGTGGTACCCCCGACATTGATGTCTTAGAGGAATGGATTCTCACCCATCCCTTCTCAGATTATCTAAGAGAATTTGATGATCGCATACCCTTTTCTGATATTGAGCTTGAGCGCTATGTTCCAGTGTGATCTGATTGGGTGGCCCCATTTGTGATTGAAGCGAATCTGAGGGGCGTGTGCGTTTAGCTCTGAAGCGAGAGAGAGCCGCCGAAGAGGGTGAGCAAACTGGGGGAGAGCCAGAGCAAAGAGTTGAGCCGACGGTAGAGTCTACTGAGTCTGAGACAAATGCCGATCAGATGTTGCACCATTCTCTCCGCGAAGAGAATGTCCATAATGAAGAGATGCGGCCTGAGAATTCTTAAATTTGTGCTCCCTTTTTGTAAAACATTATTTTGATTTCGCATATGTACAACTCTTTTCCTTTCCGCATTTTTATCCGTACATTTGCTTTTTGTAATAATAATTCCCAAGTTTGTTTTCTGTCCGCTTGATGTATGTTTGTTTTTGCTCGAATTTATTGTCTAACTTGAGTCCGATTATACGGTTATCCGGCCCCCTTGTTTTAGATAAGATTTCAGGTCGAACTTGTGCGGACTCAGTTTTGAGATATGCCCCCCCTTGAATCTTATCTGAAATAATTTACTCGCTGGATGCTCGTGGCTGCTTTAAATTTTCCCAAATATTGCCCCCATTTTAACAAGTCTGAAGTCTGACCGAAGGTTTGTTGAAATTTTTTTTTATCCGCGCATACTTATAATAATTTGTATAAAAAGAGAATGTAAAATCGGGCTTTATTAATTTCGGCTCATCCCGCTAGATGAGTAAAGATTACAAGCAAAATAAGAAAGCCTAACCACTCACGTTGTAAACGAGAGGATAGCCATAACCCTAACCGATTTATTACATGTAGTACCTTTTGAGGTTGTCCGCATGCCAAGGTCTATTGAGTTCGTAGCCTTGATGATTTCTGAGAACATAAGTCCCTTTTTTGATCTCCCTCGCGACTTGATAAGGGCCTTCCCAATTTGCTGTTAGCTTCCCTTTATTGGGCTCCATACCCGTGGCCTTTCTGTTTCGAAGAACGAAATCCCCGACTTTAAATGAGTGGTCGCGGATTCGCTTGTCGTGTTGTTGTTTAGCGATTTGCTTGTAGTTCGCGAGTCGATGGTATGTCGCTAGTCTCTTTTCCTCCACTAGATCCAAGTCGATCTGTCTGTTCAAAAGATTATCCGCTGGGTCATACAAAGCGACCTTGATGTTAGGTAGAGCCATTTCAACTGGAGTCATGGCCTCTGATCCATAAGTAAGAGCAAAAGGAGTTTCTCCTGTGGGTGTTTTGATAGTGGTGCGTGTTTAGGGTAAATTTTACTATATTTTCGGGCTTAATCCCTAAACAATTTACCTTATTTTTAAGGGAAATAAATGAGAGAAGCGTGTTTTAACCGTTAAATTCCTATAATGGTTATTGAGGAATTATAATTTAATTATGAGGAAATTATGGGTTTAATTGTTAATTTTGTTACACATTTTTATTATTATTATTATTCGATGACTTGGTGTAACAACAATTTTGCGAGAAAATTAAAAGATATGCATGGGGATATCATTAATGGAGAAGATTTATCTCATTTAATCAAGTGATTTCAAAATAAGGAAGAAAATCGGAGTATTAATTGAGAGATAAATCAAAATGAATCGAATCGTGCGTAATGCGAATGCGGTGGGGAACAAGTCGACGGAAAAAACATTTAAAGCGCAGAGAAAAGTGGCTCGGTCGACCGAGCCATGTCGTCGATCGACCGAGTGATGTCATTCGGTCGGTCGTGATTTTCGCGTATTTATCTTCTAGATCCGTGCTAAGTCGGTTACAACCTCTATATAAACAAAGAAAGACACTCGGCGAGCGAGAGAGAGAGAAAAAAACACACAAATTTTACACACAGTAAAAGCACCACATCAAATAAAAATATGAGTTTCTTTCTTTCAATCTTGCTTGGGAGTTCAAGATGATTGAAGGCTAAGCATCTTGCGGTAGGACAACGGATGAAACCAATCAACAACCACACCAATTAGAGGATTTTTAGCTACATCTTTAGTGAGTTAATTTATGGTTTTTCATCAATTAGATATTGTTATATTGTTTATGTTTTATTTGAATCGAGAGATCGATGAAACTATCTTTTTGATTGAATTTATATGAGAGTATTGATTCAAGATTTGATCTTTTCAATTGATGCAATTAATTGTGATTCAAGAGATTGTTCATGATTAGTTGAGTAGAGTATTGGAAACAATCTCATGATCGTGTTATGCATGCTAGTTTAGTTTTGCTTGGGAAAGAAAACGAAACCCTAGGAATTGATTAAAGAGATTTAATCGAATTCGTGATTTGATCATTACTAAAAATTGTATCTTTAGCGCGCAATCTAGTTGGGGTTGGGTTGGTTGATTGGTGGATTCCCGTTGCCTTGCCGTTGTTTTAATTACTTGATAAATCGAATAGTTCGTATCAATTTGATTCCAATTTACTATTCATCGAAGTTACTGTTCATCGTCGTTTTTACTGTTCATATTTAGTTTAAGCCCTAGTTTAGTTAATAATTGTGACATAATCGATAGAATAATTGTCCATTGATCCGATAAACATTCCACTCCCTTAGGACGACCCGTAAACATCCTATACTACGATCCTTATACTTGGGGTGTTTCGGTTATAAATTGTAAAACTCGTTTTTACCGAACAAGTTTTGGCGCCGTTGCGGGTGATCGATAACGGTTGTCGGATTCTATTTAGGACAATTTTACGAGTCAAAGGGATCGCTTTTAGCACGCAGATAGTATTTTGGCGTAACTTTCGGCTCGAGTGTCCGTTTGGAGCGCAGACCCCAATTGAAAGCTCGTTCGGCGCCGACGACGTGGTGAACAGCCGTAGGCCGTTCAGTGCATTTTCGAGGTCAAAATCCACTGTTTTCCCCTCCATTTTGGCCCTAGAAGATTTTAACACGTTTTTTTTTCCCGTCTTAGTGTTTTTCTAGTTTTTAGGTTTTAAGTGGTGAGCAGCGTTCGATAACTTGGCGCCCGTCCACCTCAATTACATCTTACGAACGAGCGTCCACTAACACTGGGCCTTGATTCGATCTGTTCAATCATCACTTCTTTTCTTTCTTCTCTATCTTCTCTTCTCCTCTCTTTTCTTTTCTCCCTCTAAACCATCAAACCTTTTCTAAACCTGTTCTAATCAACCCTAGGGTTGATTTCTTCCTTTTCCTTTCTTCCGTTTATGCAAGCGAAGTAAGAAGAAGGACTTCGATCTTTGATCCTGAGCACGAACGATCTATCCTTAGAAGAAGGCTTCTCCCTGATTTGGACAAAATGGCGGATCAAGATCCACCAATTCCAAATCCTGACCCCCAAGCTCAGTTAAATTTACTCCTTCAACAAATGCAAGCTCTGCAGCAACAATAGAATCAGCAAGCTGGCATAAATCAACAACTTCAACAATTCCGCCAAAACCAAATTTAATCAGGTTGAACCAGGACCCTACACTCCATATCTTAATCAAGATTTTCTCGAGGGCATAGACTGTCGTCCTCCCGACATGGGAGGAGTGAACTTTGATCTAAAGAACGGAGTAGTTGCTCTAGTTCGAATAGCTCTTTCCATGGTGCGCTCGGGAAGATCCACACGACTTCTTGTCCACATTCGTACAAATCATGAAGCGTGCCATTATCCTGGTGTTGATTACGAGATCGTAAAGTTGAAGCTATTTCCTTTTGCTTTAAAAGGTGAAGCAAGCGAGATGGTTTAAGTCGTTAGCACATCATTCCCTCCATACATGGAATGATGTCAAAAGAGCCTTCGCTCTTAAGTGGGTTTCACCGGGCAAGATTATGGAGATGAAACGGGAAATAGCTACGTTTGAGCGGTTGGAGGATGAGGCTGTTGGCAAGGCTTGGGAGAGATTAAATCTGTTGATGAGAAATGCCCCAATCACGGATATGACGGACATGAGTTGTTGGAACTATTTTACAGAGAGGAGTCTCTCAACCTAATAGAGACTATCTTGACTCCACGACTCATGGATCCTTCTTAGGGGGGTGATGAGGCCAACTTCTGAGTAGCGAGACAATTGCCAAGAACAACATGTGGTCGACTCTAAGAAGACCAATATTGTTAAGAAAGAAGATACGCAAGCAATCCCGATACACAATTTGTTGGTTGCTCGGATGGAATCGATAAGCAAGCGGTGGCCAATCTTCGATCTGCACCTTACGAGGTGAATTATCTTGGAACACAAAAGGTGGGGGGCGAGATGACGGAGGAGGTAAACTTAATGGATAATCAAAACCAACCCTTCCGAAACTTCAACCGTAACCGGAACTATTCAGATTTCAAAGACAAAACTTCAATCAAGCCAAGCTACCACCTGCCCTTCAAATTCGAATTCTTTCAACTCGAACTATCAAAGACCAGTTCGAGAACTCCCAAAGGCCTCAAGGTGGCTGGAATCAAACTCGAAACAATAATCATACCACCTCATGTGTCCTCAACACAAATTCGATGAGTGGTGGACATGGTGAAGACTCGTCTACTAGTGTTAAAGCAATTGAGAGACAAGTTGGTCGGATGGCGGACCAACAAGCAAGCGAGACCTCACGGTAAACTTCCGAGTTATACCGAGAGAAATCCAAAGTCGATGTGAATGTTTGCCTTTGCCATTACACCTCGGTGGGAGTATGGGCAAGAAGAGGAGTTGAGCGAAGTAACTCGAGAAGTGGTAAGAAGGTTGGACCCGGCAAGATGTCGGAAGCGAGTAGCCCCTCCCGACGCCATGAGTTCGGGAGAGGGAAATCGAAAATCACATGCCGAAGAAAGCAACGATGAGGAGCGTAGTGACAATTCTTCGGAGGACGAAAATAATTCTGATGACGAGGAAAGAAAGGAAAGTCAAGGCGTACCTCGACTAAGAAAAAGGAAGAGAAGTTTGTGAGATGGAAGGATAAGGAGGATGAGGCGATAAGGAATCAGGCCACGAAGAATGATAAAGCCCTTCCTTATCCACCAAGAGCAAGGAGAGAGCCTCGCCAAAGACAAGCAAAGATATGATGGGGTGAGGAGGATACTTAGGGACACTAAAGTGAGTATGCCCTTAGTGAGGTATTATGCAGAAATGCCTAAATGTACTAAGTATCTTAAAGAATTCAGTGGGAGCAAGAGAAAGCTTGAGGGATGGTCAAGAAGTATTTGAGAAGATTGCGCGATGGTTTCACGAAAAATTCTTTGTTAGCGAGGTGACCACTGGCGGACCTTCAATCTCCTGTGAGATTGAGGGCCATTTGTTCGAAAATGTATTATGCGACTCGGGGGCCTCTATTAATGTGATGCCATTAAACGTATGCAAAAAGCTCGGGCTAGACAAAAGAATGCGAGAACGCCCCATTTCTCTTGGATGGTAGACAAATCTAGTCGGATTGCGGCCGGTTGTGTAGCTAATGTTCTCCTTCAAATTGAACATTTAGTCTTCCCTACCGATCGGGTTATTCTAGACTATCCACGACAAGGAGATGCCTCTAATTCTAGGCCGAACCTTTTTGGACACTTCTAACGCTCTCATCGACTTACGCAAAGGACAAATTACTCTTAGAGTCGGTGACACATCTGTCACCTTCACACGAGGACACATCCGAAAGAGCCGTAATTGATGAAATATCGTTTGTCGAAGCCATATATGAGGGACGGAGGAGATGCCTATTATGACGATGCAATGGAGCTTACAGAGATAGGTGTTTTTGAAGTCATGGACATTGAGGATCCGGTGATCTGCGGACCATCTTCTAATTCATTTCCAGCCGTAGGCATTGACGAGTCATCTTCACTCGCTCATCTTGGGCTGTTATTGAGTTAGAAGCATGGAGAGGCCCGACAACAAACGATGATTTCAAAGAACTGAGTCAGGAAGACTTCATCCCTGGTGAAGAAGAAGCTCTGATGGGTAGTTGGGACGAGGTAGAGTTTTGGAGAGAAGCTACTCATTGGGAAGTAGATGACTGGGAAGAGCTGGCAGAAGAGCTTAAAGATGAAGAGTTAAGAAAAATGATCGATCACAAGAAAAAGGAAGCAAGTGTTGACCGGAGGATTCCGATGGATGATTTGATCCAATACCTTTCTGGGGTTGAGCCTCGGGAAGATGAGTTATTCTTTAGTCAACCACTCCAAGCTCATAAAGAGAAAGGTGGCCCGTTAAAGTCTAGTATTGAGCAACCACCTACTGATTTAGAGCTCAAACCGCTTCCGAAACACCTTAAGTATATCTTTCTTAAAGATGGAGATAAATTGCCTTTGATCATTTCCTCGAAACTCGACCAAGAGCAAGAAGCACAGCTGATAGAAGTGCTTAAGAAAAACATCCTCGCGTTCGGTTGGCAAGTGGGTGATATCCGAGGATCGGCCAGACATATGCATGCATAAAATCCGAACGGAGGAAGGAGCTAAAAAGGTAAGACAACCTCAGCGAAGGCTGAATCCGCATATGCAAGAGGTTGTCAAGAAGGAGGTTATAAAGTGGCTTGACATGGGAATCATCTACGCAATCGCCGATAGCGAGTGGGTCAGCCCTACTCAAGTTGTGCCAAAGAAGGGCGGTATTACAGTAGAAAAGAATGAAAAAGGGGAGGAAGTTGCCCTACGTCTCGTGACAGACTCTGAGTGCAGAGTCTCAGACTACTATCGTAGACTTAATGAAGTCACTGCAAAAGATCACTTTCCCTTACCCTTCATTGACCAACTTATTGAACGACTGAGTGGTCATAAGTATTATTGTTTCCTTGATGGCTATTCCGGCTACTTCCAGATAGCCATTGATCCTAATGACCAAGAGAAGACCACGTTTACGTGTCCATCCAGTACTTTTGCTTTTAAGTAGAATGCCATTCGGTCTATGCAATGCACCCGCGACTTTTCAACGGTGTATGTTGGCCATTTTTGATGGGCTTGTTGAGAAATGCATGGAAGTCTTCATGGACGACTTCTCAGTCTATGGCGATAGCTTTGATAAAATTTTAAAGAATCTAGATATGGTACTCCAACGTTGTGTTGAGAAAAATCTGGTGCTTAACTGGGAGAAATGCCATTTTCTAGTTGAAGAAGGGGATTGTTTTGGGACATAAGGTGTCCAATGCTTTGGTATTCAAGTTGATAAGGCTAAGGTCGAAGCCATCGAAAGGATGACGTACCCCTAAGACAGTGAAGGAGGTACGAGGTTTTCTAGGACACGTTGGCTTCTACAGCGGTTTATTCGAGACTTTTCTACCATCGCCAAGCCTTTATCAAATCTTTTGAAAGATGATGTAGATTTCTTGTTCGATCACGAAGTGCAAAGAAGCTTTCAATTGTCCGAAAGATAAGCTTATCGAGTGCCCCTATTTTAGTAGCACCTTTGTTGGACCAAGCCTTTCGAATTGATGTGTGATGCCTCTAACTATGCCGTGAAGCGCAGGTTTTAGGTCAAAGAGTTGATAAAAGGTTCAGCCCATTTATTATGCGAGTCGTACCTTGAACCCGGCTCAATGCAATTATACCACAACCGAGAAGGAATTCTTAGTTGTTGTTTTTGCCATTGACAAGTTTAGAAGTTATCTTACTAGGTTCTCAAGTGATTGTATGGACGAGATCATGCGACTTTACGCTACCTTATGGATAAAGCGGATGCCAAACCAAGGTTACTTAGATGGATTTTAATTCTACAAGAGTTTGACCTTGTGATTAAAGATAAGAAAGGTAGTGAGAATATTGTGGCTGATCATTTATCTCGCTTAGTAAATGAGGGTGCAGAAAATCACAATGATATAGGCATTGATTTTCCGGCTGAGCAATTGATGAAGCTTGAAACGGTTAGGCCGTGGTATCCTGACTACGTCAACTATTTAGCGAGTGGTCATTTAGAGGATATGACGTATCAGGAGAAGAAAAGTTCTTTTACGATCTTAAATATCTCGTATGGGAAGATCCTTATTTGTTGATGCAGTCAGAAGATGGGTTGCTTAGAAGGTGTGTTCGGAACACGAGCAATGGGATATTCGGAACAATGCCACAGCTGGTCCTACCGGAGTCACTATGGAACACCAAAGGCGGTTGCAAAGATTCTTCAAAGCCGGATTCTCTTGGCCGACTCTGTTTAAAGATCGCAGAAGCCTTTTGTAAAGGTTGTGATAGGTGCCGGAAGGCCCGGGGCGAGTAGTCGGATGGAAATGCCACTTAAGCCCATTCTTGAATGCGAAGTTTTCGATGTATGGGGCATAGATTTTATGGGACCCTTTCCATCCTCATGTGGTAATAAGTATATCCTCGTCTGTGTGGATTATGTTTCAAAGTGGGTCGAGGCCATAGCTACTCAAACTAATGATCATAAAGTCGTGAGGAAATTCTTGCAAAAGAATATCTTTACTAGATTTGGCTGTCCGAGAGCACTCATTAGTGATGAAGGCACTCACTTTTGCAATGCGCCGCTTGACAAGATACTTGAGAAGTATGGTGTCAAACATAAGATTGGTACACCATATCATCCTCAAACTAGTGGCCAAGTCGAGGTAAGCAACCGAGCCTGAAAAGAATTTTAGAAGACCGTGAACAATAATCGATCTAATTGGAGTCTTAAGTTGGATGACGCATTGTGGGCTTATCGTACTGCATTCAAGACCCCGATGGGCACGTCACCCTTCCAAATGGTCTATGGCAAAGCTTGTCATTTACCTGTCGAACTTGAACACAGAGCTTTCTGGGCTATTAAATTCTTAAACTTCGATAGCCAACTCTGTGGGGAGAAACGATTATTACAATTGAGCGAGGCTCGGCGAATTCGGACTCGAGCATACGAGAATGCTAAGCTTAGCAAGGAAAGAACGAAGATACTCCATGACGCTAAGATCAAGGACCGAGAATTCAAAGTTGGTGAAATGGCTTTACTCTATAATACTAGACTTCACCTGTTTCCGGGTAAACTCAAGTCTAGATGGTGCAGTCCCTTTGAGATTCTCGATGTCAATCCGAGTGGAGTAATCACTTTGAGCGGGTATGGTAATCAAGCTTTTAAAGTGAATGGTCATCGCCTTAAGAAATATTTTGGGCAACCAAAGGAGAAGCTGAGACTCTTTATTTCCAAAGAAGGGATGAGAATCTGAGATGTCTGATTTGTGAAGAGATTCCATCTTATTTCTTTGAGTCGATGATGACATTCCTACCTCTACACAGTGAGGAACCTTCTCCTGAGACTCACGAGCATGTTAGCACACCTCCGCCTATCAAGCGCAAGAATAAGAAGAAGAGAGTCGATTGTAGTTTGGAGAGAAAAGTTTAATGACCTTATTGCGCACTTGACTTGTTGTTGTGGTGAAAATCATTTCCGCCCCAGTGCTCCTGATTCCGATACTGAGGTGGCGGCTGTTAAACCAAAGTGGCCCGATCCGGGTTGATCTTTTGAAATCTGTGTCAAGCTATTGACATTAAAAGAGCGCTCCTAGGAGGCAGCCTAGTCTTTTAAGTATTTCCTTTTAGTTAAGTTTTTAGGTTAGTAGGAATAAAACTTTGGTGAGTTGTGTGTTGGTTATCCTCGTCCTATTTGTGGTTGCTTTATGTGTATACATGTTTACTCATATACCCCTTGTACCCCGAGATTATCTGTTATGCCGAGTGTTGCAGATACTTTTGAGCAGGTTTTCGAGTTACTACTGTCCAGTGTTGTCTATTCAAGTTGCAGCGGTACATCCATGCTCCGGCCTGACCTCTGCCAACTTTCATCCGACAACCACCGTTGAAACCAGCTGAGTTTTCTTTTCTTTTATATTTGCACATTCTGAGGACATACTGTGATTTAAGTGTGGGGGGGGTGTTTGGGTATGTTTTTATGCTATATCCTTTGAAATATGAGTGAATGTTAAATTTCTGCGAAATTTAAAATTTTTTGTGAGTCTCGAGCATATAATTGGAACTAGATGCTTGCTAGTTGTAGTTTTCTAACGATGATAGTATGTGACTTAGTGAGATAATTATAGCATGTTTTACTTTTATGGAGATAGTTTCGTTTTTCACTCACGAAAGCCTTTGATTTTGAAGCATGACTTTTGAATTATATCCTTTCATTATTTTTAATGATTTATCTTAGGAAGGTCAGTATAGTTACACCTAAGTTAGACCGTGTACTGTGAATATCATAAAGTTTGAATGTGATAAGTGAGATGTAACTTATGACTTTGAAAAGTGAATAAATAAAGTGAGTGAGAAATTATTAATAGATACGTTTGTCGAAAGCTGGTCGATGATTTGAGTGCGGTAGGGTATACCTCGTATGTCCTATACCACTATGATGACCAAAAGCTCACGACAGTTAGAAGAAGCTACCTTATGATTTGAGTAGGTAGGGGATTATCATGAAATGTCCTATTCTACTATGATGGGTAAGAGCTTATTCTGATATGCGTCAAATTTGAAAATTTTGGAAATGATGAGTAAAAATAAAGTAGAGTCTTTGTTATCATGGATCTTATACCCAGTAGAACCGCATGATATGCTGTAGGGATTATCCTACTGAGTACGTGGGAAGGCTTTGAGTGGAGCTATTACTGTCTGTACCTAGGATGGTCATTGGAATCTTTGAGAGGATATTTCTTTGAAAGGCTTGTTAGATTGAGAATGGCTTGTCACACATACACCGAATCTATCTCTGTGATGGTATTGTTTGCTATAGTTGTTGTATCTTTTGTTACGTGAGTTAGAGATCTATGTGGATTATTTATAAAGTTGAGCTATAGTTTTGATTGTTTTGTCCGAGGACGAACAAAAAGCTAAGTGTGGGGGAGTTGTTTAGGGTAAATTTTACTATATTTTCGGCTTAATCCTAAACAATTTACCTTATTTTTAAGGGAAATAAATGAGAGAAGCGTGTTTTAACCGTTAAATTCCTATAATGGTTATTGAGGAATTATAATTTAATTATGAGGAAATTATGGGTTTAATTGTTAATTTTGTTACACATTTTATTATTATTATTATTCGATGACTTGGTGTAACAACAATTTTGCGAAAAATTAAAAGATATGCATGGGGATATCATTAATGGAGAAGATTTATCTCATTTAATCAAGTGATTTCAAAATAAGGAAGAAAATCGGAGTATTAATTGAGAGATAAATCAAAATGAATCGATCATCACGCGAATGCGATGGGGAACAAGTCGACGGAAAAAACATTTAAAGCGTGCAGAAAAGTGGCTCGGTCGACCGAGCCATGTCGTTCGATCGACCGAGTGATGTCATTCGGTCGGTCGTGAGATTTTCGCGTATTTATCTTCTAGATCCGTGCTAAGTCGGTTCTGACCTCTATATAAACAAAGAGACTCGGCGAGAAGGGAGAGAAAAAAATACACAGAATTTTACACACGAAAAAGCACCACATCAAATAAAAATATGAGTTTCTTTCTTTCAATCTTGCTTGGGAGTTCAAGATGATTGAAGGCTAAGCATCTTGCGGTAGGACAACGGATGAAACCAATCAACAACCACACCAATTAGAGGATTTTTAGCTACATCTTTAGTGAGTTAATTTATGGTTTTTCATCAATTAGATATTGTTATATTGTTTATGTTTTATTTGAATCGAGAGATCGATGAAACTATCTTTTTGATTGAATTTATATGAGAGTATTGATTCAAGATTTGATCTTTTCAATTGATGCAATTAATTGTGATTCAAGAGATTGTTCATGATTAGTTGAGTAGAGTATTGGAAACAATCTCATGATCGTGTTATGCATGCTAGTTTAGTTTTGCTTGGGAAAGAAAACGAAACCCTAGGAATTGATTAAAGAGATTTAATCGAATTAAGTGATTTGATCATTACTAAAAATTGTATCTTTAGCGCGCAATCTAGTTGGGGTTGGGTTGGTTGATTGGTGGATTCCGTTGCCTTGCCGTTGTTTTAATTACTTGATAAATCGAATAGTTCGTATCAATTTGATTCCAATTTACTATTCATCGAAGTTTCTTGTTCATCGCCGTTTTACTTGTTCATATTTAGTTTAAGCCCTAGTTTAGTTAATAATTGTGACATAATCGATAGAATAATTGTCCATTGATCCGATAAACATTCCACTCCCTTAGGGCGACCGTAAACATCCTATACTACGATCCTTATACTTGGGGTGTTTCGGTTATAAATTGTAAAACTCGTTTTTACCGAACAGTGCGGAGTGCCCAAAGTATATCGGGTAACTCATCAACCCACCCTCCTGCTTTTACTTTGTCGTCCACGCTCTTCTTCAACATTTTGATAATTTGTTTGTTGCCGCCTCGGCTTGGCGCGTTTCGCGAGATAAGCTACGATGACTCGCCGGTGTTTGACTTTGAATTCATCGCAAAGATTTGAGAAGTCCTTCCTAAATTGTGGGCCGTGGTCCGATACTCGCCAGCGGGGCGTAAAACGTGAAAAATTTGATCGTGTAAGAAATAACCCGCCGCTTTTGCGGTTATCCTGACCATAGGCTTTGCTTCAATTCACTTTGTAAAATAATCCACGGCTACTATGATAACTTTGCATCCGCCTCTTCCTGGTGGAAAAGGTCCGATGAGATCGAGTCCCCACATGTCGAAAGGCCAAGGTGCGACCACAATGCTTTGTTCGGACGAGATGGTATCCGGGGATGTCTGCGTGTTTTGACACTCCGGACATTCTCTTACTAGCTTTTACGAGTCTTTAAGAATTGTAGGCCAATAATACCTGCGATTTATAACCTTACATGCCAAGGAGCGGCTAGCGGGGTGTCCTCCACACACTCCTTGGTGAAGTTCGATAAGGATTGTCTTGCTCTCCTCTTCTCGAACACATCGTAAAAGAGGCCTAGTTGCGGACCTTCTGTAAAGTATTCCGTTGCTTATAATATACCTGGCCGCTCTTTTCTTAAGTGTACGAGCTTTGTCCGCTCCATCCGTAATATGCTGTTTTTATGTAAGCTTGAACTTCATCAATCCAACATGTAGTTGGTGCTGGTGTGTCAATTTCCATGATTTGTGTTTCCTCAATAGCGGGTACGGCTAGATACTCAATCATTATTGAAGGATCTGCGATTTCTTCTTTGAGTGATAGCTTGGAGAGATAGTCTGCTCGCTCATTGTCCTCTCTTCTAATTCTGATGAACTCGCAATAGTTAAAGTTGCTTTTTAGTCGTCGAACAATCTCACCATACTTCTCGAGAATACCACAGTGCGTGTCGTAATCCCCTGAGATTTGGTTGACGATGAGTTGGGAATCACAAAATACTTCAACATTTTCCACTTTTAACTCTTTGGCTAATTTGAGACCGGCAATTACTGCTTCATACTCGGCTTGATTATTCGTGGCCGGAAATTCGAATCTCAAAGCTTTTTCGATTTCTTCCGTTGTTCCGGGCTCCATCAAGATTACTCCGGCCCCACAACCATTTCGATTAGATGCCCCATCCACATACAAATGCCAACATTGATTGGGCTTATTCCTGGCCGCAGCGGGCTCCTGAGATAATGGCGAATCTGGTTGTGGTGAGCTGAAACTTGTCTCTACAATAAAATCCGGTAATGCTTGACCCTTGATAGCTTTTCTAGGTTGATATTGTATGTCTAATTCAGTAATTTCAATAGCCCATCTGAGAAGTCGACCCGAGAGATCCGGCTTGTGCAATATTTGACGCATTGGACTATCCGTTAACACAATTATTGTATGCGAAGTAAAGTAAGCCCTGAGTTTGCGGGCAGCTATAACAACCGAGTAGGCTAATTTTTCAATATTAAAATAGCGACTCTCCACCGGACTGAGAGCCTTGCTTACATAATAGACGGGATTTTGGAGGTTCCGGCCTCCTGACAAGAACGGCGCGACAACGACCCGATCTGAAGCCGCCAAGTACAAAAACAAAATGTCTCCCTCTACAGGGCTAACCAAAAGAGGTGGTTTCCCTAAATATTCCTTCAGAGCTTGGAACGCCTGCGAACACTCTGCGTTCTATGAGAAAGTTTTGTCGCCTCTGAGAATCTTGAAGAAAGGAAAACACTTCTCCGCTGACTTTGATATGAACCGACCCAACGCGATGATGCGGCCATTAAGCCTCTGAACCTCTTTGATAGTCGTAGGTTCTTGCATGTCGATTAAGGCCTGAATCTTTTCTGGATTAGCCTCGATGCCACGACGACTAACCATGAACCCAAGAAATTTGCCTGCCTGAACACCAAAAGTACATTTGGCTGGATTGAGTTTCATTGAGTGTTTTCGAACGTTGTCGAAAGTTTCTTGAGGGTCAACGGCGTGACCGCTTCCAGCGGACTTGACAACCATATCATCAATGTAAGCTTCCATATTTCTTCCTATCTGCGAGCTGAAGACCTTGTTAACCATTCGTTGATAAGTCGACCCCGCATTTTTCAGCCCGAATGGCATCATCTCATAATAATATAACCCTCCAGCGGCTCTGAAAGCCGTTTTCTCCTTGTCGGACTCAGCCATTCGTACTTGGTGATACCCAGAATATGCATCCAAGAAACTTAAAACTTCAAAACCAGAGATAGAGTCTACTAACCGATCAATTCGTGGAAGCTGATAAGGGTCTTTGGGGCAAGCTTTGTTGCAAGCTTTGTTGATATCCGTGAAGTCGACGCACATTCTCCACTTGCCATTGTGCTTTTTTACCATAACCACTTTTGCTAGCCAAGTCGGGTAGGCGAGCTCTTTTATTATTCCCGCTTGTAAGAGCTTTTCAACCTCGACTTTCACCGCCGCTTCCTTTTCAGCTGAAAACTTGGCCTGCTCGTTTTCAGCTGAAAACTGGCGTGCTCGTTGTTGTATTGGCTTGAAGGTAGAGTCGACGTTAAGGCGATGGAGGGCGACGTCTGCCTCGACCCCTCGCATGTCCGTGACTTCCCAAGCAAAAGCGCTCAAATTATCTTTGAGTAATTTTACCAATTTTTCTCTTTCACAAGAACTCAGCCGAGCTCCAATTTTAACTTTCTGATCAGGATATTCATCGTTGATGATCACCTCTATTAGCTCATCCTCTGCTGTAAAATCAGGTTCATCTCTGACTTGCAATGTTTCGCATTCCACTTGAACGCTTTGTTCGATAATGACCACGATCATGTCAATGTTTTCCATGTGCGGGGTTGCTCGATTCGTGCTCTCTTGTTTCTGTTCTCATCTCATGTATGTATCGTTAGGACAGGTGCCGAGCTCGCCGATCGACGTTCGATCCTGTCCCCCCAACATAAAACTTAGCCACGATGCGAAATGGAGTTACCATTTGAAATTGTTTCAGTATGGGTGTCCCAATTATTGTGTTATAATTGGACTGAAGATCAACTACTAAAAACATCACCTTTTCTGTGCGAAATGGCGCATAATCTCCCATCTGTACATCCAAGTCGATGGCCCCCTTGACTTGTATTTTGTGGTTTGTAAATCCCTCAAGGGTGCCATTGTGCGGCCTCAAATTGGAATCGCTGAAACCTAATTCTTTAAAGCAGTTGTAGTACAAAATGTCGCGGCAAGCTCCTGTATCCACCATTACCCTGTTGACGCAGGCCCGATTGATGACCACTGAAATGCATAAGCACATGTCCTCTGTGTTGATCGAAGTCACTAGCTCACTTCGAGTAAAGGCCAGAGGTTGCTCATTTCCTCGCAAAACTATAGGCTTCTCCACATGTTTGTTAATGGAGCCGATGCGATTCTTGATCTGATTGTTGCTGGGAGGAGGCTCAGTTATCATTCTGATGTTCCTGTCGAATTGGCGAGCTTGCTGATTCCTCCTGTCCGGTCCACCACCATCTAGTTTGAGGTGATCATGATGTCCGCGGGCGAGTAACTTCTCTATCGCTCGTTTAAACTGAATACACTCATCCGTTGTATGACCTTTATCTCTGTGATAGCCGCAATATTTGGATGCATCGCGACGTGTGTCAGGGACCATCGGGTATGGCTCAGGTATTTCATCTCTTATCTCATTCAACATCTGGGTATAAGAAATTCGGAGCGGCGTGAAGTGCTCCTCCTTAAATCTTTCGGGTTTTTTGATTTCCCGATCTGTGTTCCTGCGGGTATCTCTAGGCGGACTACGCTCAGCCCTCTGTTTGCCTTTATTGGACGAAGGTGCTCCTTCGTTTCCCGCTGTGGCAATGTACTTTCTTGTCGAACTCAACATTTCTTGTAAGTTCGCTGGTGGTGATAAAGCAAAGTAAGATTTCAAGTATCCCGGCTTCAGCCCTGTTTCGAAACTGCTCATGACCACATTGTCTGCTAGACCTCTTGTTAGCTCATATACTTTATAAAATCGTTCATAATAGCTGCGGGTACCTTCGTTGTCGCCTTGTCGGACCTCATGTAGGTCGATGTGTGTCTTTTTGGGTCCTCCTACTGATTTGAATTCAGCTATGAATTTGTTGATTAGATCATCCCATGACAAAATCGAACCAGGAGGAAGACTGCGGATCCATGACGCTGCTCTATCTTGCATCGATCCCACAAATTCTATACACCAAGCCTCCTCGCTAGATGTACACAAACTGATTCTGCTTTGAAAAGCGGATAGCCAATCCAAAGGATCCGTTGCTCCATGGTAGTTAATAAAATTGGGGTAATGAGTTCCCCTCTTGGAGCCACCTTCAGTATACTGAGATGAAGCACACTTGTTCCCCATGTTGGGACCACTTTAACTCCTTTCGTGCTCTTTTGTAGCTCCTCAATCTGTTTCTTCATTATTCCTATTTCCTCTTGATTCGGGGGAATAGGCGGGAACATGATATGTCCTCCCAGATCTTGCGAGTCCCCATGTCCTTCGGTGCGAGTACGGACCTGTCGAGGATTCCTAGGTCGCCCTGAGGCTGCACCGCGATCGTCGACCACGGGCCCCAGCCGACCAAGTGCTGATTTTCTATTTTCTCTTGGTTGGGAGGTTGCATGGCTGCTTCCTTCTAACTCGACGATTCTTTGAGGTTGAACTGTTTTTGGAGGAATGAAAGTTGGTTGCAGCTCTGTTTGTGCGGGTTGAGGAGGGTTGAATTTGCGGATAGGTTGGGGTGGTAGTCCTTCAGCAATTAGCAGTGTATTTCCTACCCGCATCTCCTCGACATACTCCATGTGTGCCTGCAGAGCTATCTTGTATGTATCTTGCTGTGGGGACGCTCCCCCTGCTGAAACAGCTTCTAGCTCGTTATTTAGGTTAGATGTCCCAGCGATCCATTTTCCTTTGTTTTTCCTAACCGCCTCCTCATGTATTTCGCGGGCTTTAGCTCTTTCCCGTATGTATGCTCGCATGTCGGTTGTGAGGGCAGGGTTGACATCTGCCCCATCTGACATAACCCTTCGGCTAGCCTCTCCACGCAGCGTGCTCGCTCCACGTGTCGGGCATTGATTGGTTGGTTTAGTCGGTGTTGCTGGGTTCAAGTTTTTCCCGCTAGCCATAACTTATGATTTTTGTGGGTATTTTTACGGTGCTTTGCGGCTAAATGAACAAGCTTTCCTTACTTGAAGATCTGAAACCGATAAAAAGGGCGTATAAACCGACCTGGATATTTTAAGGATGGACTCAAGTGTGAGTATGCGATGAAGTAGGTGATTTCTGGGCTGTTGAGATGAGGAGAGCAACAGTTTCTGGGCTGTATTATCCCAAAAGATCAAGAGCTTTAGTGACCGATAGACTGGTGATGATGATAATCCTCGCCTGAGACACCGTGAAATCGTCCTTGTGGTGGAGTGAGTGATCTCCAAAAGCTGAATGATAATGAAAAGTTTCCCGGTAACGGAGCCAACTGATGTTGCGCAGAACACCAGATTTGCGGTAACAGTGTTTATCTTGAGGATAAAAGGCTAAAATGTATGATTTCGACGGTGAGGGTACGGTTGCGTTTTAGAACAGTGGTGGCGATTTAAGTGTTTATGATGAACAAGTTAGTCGACAAATTGGCAGAGTTTCTGCTTGTATTATATTAATAGCTTGAAGCTTGAGAGATTAAGTCCCTTTTTTGTTACAATGTGATCCAATATTTATAGGCTAAAAAGTAAGTCGGTCTACTGTTCATCGATAAGACATCTGAGAGTACATAGCTAAGTTAACTCTGCATGTAATACAAGTGTCCTAGCC
The DNA here is from genome assembly GCA_026214975.1 of Gentiana macrophylla. Classification (NCBI taxonomy): domain Eukaryota; kingdom Viridiplantae; phylum Streptophyta; class Magnoliopsida; order Gentianales; family Gentianaceae; genus Gentiana; species Gentiana macrophylla. The sequence goes on along the minus strand of CM047812.1, from coordinate 9,260,305 downwards.
AGCTGTCACGTTTGGCCAGCTGTTTTGTCTAGCTGGATTGATAAGGATAGCGGGCAGCGATCAGCGACCTTCAACAAATATGACGAGTAGCGGACTCATTTGTGTCTTGTCTTGAATTAAGCTTGATTATATGGGTGGAAATCACATAAAGAAGGCGGATCCGACATAGAACTAGCGGACATGATCCGGCTTATTGTTGGCGGACAAGAGAAGGTTGTGGCAGCGGCCAGAAGAAGCTTGGTGGCAGCGACCAGTGAGGGTATGAGCCCATTATCTGTGTTGATGGGCCAAGATTGTAGGCCCAATATGGAGGAATAGGGCCCCATTCCAATCCGGGTATATCACTTTTGAGTATAACTCCTTGAATATTCCAGAATATTCCATCCTATGATGGTTAGGGTTTTCGTTCTAGAATATTCAATAATGCTATAGGTCCCTAGTCTTGCCTATATATATATACTGCATGTAAACCATCGGTTGGTGATCATTCACAAATTAGACATACACCAGAAGACCTAATAGTACTATATGCTGACACCATTGTGCATATGGATGGAGTTCTCTCTATGGTTTTGGATCCGAAAAATAGAGACGGGGTCGAATAACAATGGATGTAGGTAACGGTCTTGGTGATTTATTCCGCTATTTAGGTACTATAAATCTGGCGACGGACCCACCTGTTTTTATTTTTTGTATATCGCCCACCCTGTTTTTATTTTTTGTATATCAAGAGTCTTATATAATTCGGTCTAACACAGTTAGTTTTCTTAATTCAACCCACCCGATCATACAAATATAGCACATTAGCCTATCCGACCACCATTTTTGTTTGTTTGTTTGTTGAGAAAATGAGCTTTGGAAGATTCCAGAAAGCTTTAATTTACTCGAATGAGAGTCGATAATATCTGCTTTGGTTCTCTGGAGGGAAAGAAAATCAACCTTTTCACTAAAAACCAAGTCTCTGATGCCCTTTTTCTTTTTGGTTCTCACCTTACCATTCATTTCTAATGCACCTTTTGTTTGTTAATAAAGAAAAGAACTAGTGGACCGTCCGTGCTCTGCACGGTGAGGCCTGTAGGTTGTATTAATATCAAAAGAATAGGCACTCGAAGATAGTTGCCTTTTTTTTTCCTTCCAAGAATGGTTTTTCATTATCATGCTACAATCCTAAGATGATGTACATCTAACTAAAATGAACCACATAAACTGTTCACTGTAAAGCTATGCCCGAAAGTATAACTGCAAAATGATCATGTAAGACTCAAAATTGACAACATGGAGTTTCCTCAGTTAGAAATGGACTAACCTAACCACGCCATAAGATTGAAAGTCAAAGAGAGGCACAAATGTCAGTTAAACTACTGAACATGTAAGCAACTTATAAGAGCCTGATCATATTAACAAATCCAAAGACGCGAAAAAAAGGGGATCATTAGAAGGAAGTACACATAAACCTAACAGGAAACCAAAGATCCATTCAAAAATAGGGGGATCTAAATAAAGAAAGATAGCTACGTGATGGGAGTCAACTTTACGTGACTCCGCTACATTGTTTGGCCTCCGTTTACCACATTTTCAGCACATTTTTGGATAATTTAGACCACTTTCGGGGTAATATTGTGAGTTCCTCGCACGGGGGGTAATTCCGTCATTTTGATAGTTTACCACCCCTTTTTTTTTTGATGATATTGACCCCATTCCCGAGCACGTTTACCCTTTGGAATGTTTTGGTTGTTTTTGGTCATTGTGATGATGTAGGGTATTGATGTCTCGAGGACCCGAAAGGCAATGGTTTACAATGAGAAACATAACCGAGGCGAGAAAAGAGGTGGAAAAGGGAGAAAAAGTGAAGAATTGGTGGCACAGGGTCCAAACGCACGTTCCAACCCTCAAACCAGCGTTCCAGGTCTCCAAACTGGCGTTCCAACCCTCAAACCAGCGTTCCAGAGTTGCCAGAGTCATACAGAGTTCAGCTCCTTCAAACGCTGGTTTAGCAATTACCTAGAACGTGCGTTCCAGGGCCATCCAAACGCGCGTTACGTACCTTGAAACGTCGCGTTCGGACCTCTTAAACGCACGCGTTCCATGCACAGTAAACCAGCGTTTCGCAAGACAAAAGCCCTAAGCTGCCCAGAACTTCAAGCAGAACGCACGTTCCACTCATCTGGAACCAGCGTTCGAACCAAAATCTGCAGGATTTTCCCTCCACCTATAAATACCCCCCTTAGTCCATTTTGGGATTATTTATTCATCTTCTTAGCCAAACTCTACCCCCTTCATAGCTCGAATTTTGTAATAGCTTAGAATACTCCCTCTTAGTGTAAATCAACAACATCTTAGCTTAATCTTTCCATTTCTTAGCTTAGATTTTCATTTCTAACACTAAGAGACCACCTTTTAATTACTTCTATATTTTGTACTTTTTGGATCTCAACTCGAATTTCTGCAATCTTATGGTATATTTCTCTTCTCTTTTACTTGTTATGGCTCTTAATTACTGTTTTGTGCATGTTTTGATTAGTATAATGAGTAGCTAAACATCTTCATAGCCGAATCATGTGAAATTTGGTGAAATCACCCTTTGGGTGATGAAATTGGGAGTGGGTAGTGCTTTTTATTGTTGTATCTTGCGCATTTCATGTCTTAGAACTTGTTATAACGAATTTGGGCTAGATTGATCACCTAGGTCAAAAATCACACACATCACTCTTGAGAGTTGTTCAGAGAGAGGGGTGTGGGAAAAGGGTTCTAGGATCGTGATGTAGTCTCGTTTTAGTTGTTAAACCGAGCTCATCATGAGGTTACTCGTTTGTACGTTTAAAGCGGCTCGAGTGCAAAACATGACTTGTTAGGAGAGAGTTGTTCAGACCTTAACATGGCATAAGGTGTTAGAAGAGAGTTGTTCAGACGCTAGCACCGGGTTTAGGAGTTCGCACCCGTGAGATTGAATGTGAGAGTTCGTTTGTTGTTGCACACTCCCGGTTTTGTCTACCTTAGGGTTGAGATTAGTCATATGGATCATGGTTCGGCTATGTCTCTTTATTATCTTTCAAATCTAGTAGTCTAATCTTCTTCCATTCTTTTTATCTTTAGACTCGTTAGTATAGATCGCTTTAGTGTCGTTGTAGTTATAAACACTTTAAAAAAGATTGATCACCTAGACTAAGTACTACGTTTACTTTGGTACTTGCAAGCACAATTCCTTTGGGTTCGACCTCGGACTCCTATAGCTATTCTAGCAATCGACCCGGTCCACTGCCGGTTAGAGAGCTTGTTTAGTCACCGTTGTCTTGAGTATCTTATAAATTTGTTCGGTGAGAAAAAAACGCTCATCAAAATGGCGCCGTTGCCGGGGAATTGTGTGCTATTTGTGATATCTTGTAAGTGAACCGAAGGCTTGGGCCTAGGTTTTATTTTACTGTTTTCTTGTTGTTTGCTTTTTGTAGTGCATGACCCGGAGATCTCAAACACCACTCGAGCCATACATAGACGGGATAGAAGCTTACGCAAGGCGTAGAAATAGTCAACGAAGAAGAGGTCGTCAAGTGGAAGAGTCGATTCCGGTCTTTGAAGAGAGCAATTCGGGTGAGTTGGGAGAAGGATCCGACATGGCACAACAAGGTGGACAAGGTTTGGAAGGAAATTTGGGAAATGATAATGGTGTCCCAAATCAAAACCCGCCTCTCGTCAACAACAATGCACAAGGAGGTGGGAATGGACAAGGAAACAATGTTGTGAATGCAAATGGGCCGATACCTCAAAATGTTCAACATGAGGCTCAAGGGAATCAAATGGATCCCGCTCTTATGCAACAATTCAATGCATGGATGTTGAACCAGTTTCAACAAAACCAAAACCAAGCTCACAATCAAGGTGCAAACGCGATGCCAAATTGGTTTAACGGTCAACAAGAGCAAAACCAAGGCGGCTTGACTTGTAGAGATTTTGTGCTAGCTCCTACGGCAAACATGGGGCATAGTCCAATCCGAATGCCACCGGTAGCCGCCAACAACTTGAAATTGAATAGGAACATCATACATTTGTTGGGAGACAACGCTATATTCAAGGGAACCACTTTAGAAAATCCTCACTTATTCATTGATCACTTTCTCCAAATAGTGAACTCGACGAAGATCAATGGAGTGAGTGATGAGGCACTCAAACTTATGCTTTTCCCGTTCGCCTTGAAAGAGCAAGCTAAGAGGTGGTATGATTCGTTGCCTAATGACTCTTTACACACATGGGAGGAAGTGGTAAAGACTTTTCTACTCAAATATTACCCCCCGTCGAAGACCATGGATATGAAAGAAGCTATAATGTCGTTCAATGCATATGAAGGAGAAGAGCTTCATGAGTCATGGGATCGGTTTAAGGCTTTATTGAGAGAGTGCCCGGGCACGGTTGAGATCATATGAGGTAGTTCATGCTTTCTTCCGGGGTTTGGATCAAGTTCATCAAAGTACGTTGCATGCTTCATGCAATGGAGATATTATGAGTATGGTACCCGAAGTAGCTATGAACCAAATTGAGAAGATTTCCGAGACCTCGAGGCAATATATATCGTCAAGTAGAAAGGGACAAGAAGCAAGAAGCCGGTTTGGTTGAAGTGAAAGAAGTTGAAGCAAATGATCAATATCATGCTCAAGTACAAGCGATGGAACAACAGTTAGGGAGATTGAAAAAGGAGAATGAGAGCGCTAAGCTTTGCCAAATTTGTAGCGGACCACACTCGGCAAAGGATTGTAGGATGACAACCAAAGCACAAAACATGGCCTATCCTCAATCCTCGACTCAAGGGCAACCTAGCACTCTTTCTCAAGATAACATGAATGAGTTGGCTAAGCGGATGATGAGTATTTGCTCGATGGAGCAATGGAATACGGGGCCCCAATATCAAAATCAATCTCAAAGCCCCTATCAAGGCCAATATATGGGTGAGCAACAAGGTGGGCAACCGTATGAAGAATCCCAAGATGTGAACTATGTGGGACAAGGTCAAGGAGGAAACTATGTAAATCAAGGTGATGGTTCTTGGAGGCATAACAATAATCAAGGTTGGAATCGGAATCAAAGCCAAGGCCAAAACCAAGGTTATAGACAAAATCAAAATCAAAGTCAATCTTCACAAGGGCAAGTCTATCAACCTCCACACCAAAGGCAACAACAAGGAGGGTACAATCAACAAGGTTCCAACAATTATCAACACCCTCCTCCTTTGGCTCCTATACCTCAAAAGAGTTCAACCGATGTCATCTTGGAACAAATGAACAAAAACTTTGCGGAGATTAAGAAAGACATGGTTGAGATGAACTACAAACATGGTTCCGCCATAAAAATCTTGAGACTCAATTTGGTCAAGTGGTGGAACATGTTCGAGTTGAAGGCGGTTTACCGAGTAACACCGAAAAAAATCCGAGAAGTGTAAACGCCATCTTAACCCGAAGTGGCAAAGTGTTGAGAACTAATGGAGAAAAGAAAGTCTTGTGGGAGGACAAAGCTAGAAAAGCACCTATTGAGTCGGAAGCGGGAGCTATGGATGGTGATATAGATGGGATTGAAGATGATGAGGATCATGAGGAATATGTGAAGAAGAAAGAAGTTGAAAGGAAAGAAGCTCAAGCTCGGGGAGATTATGTGGTTATCGATGTGAAAGAAGAGGAGTCAACTAGAAGAGAAGGGAAAGAGCCAATGAAAGAGCCGTCTTCCCCACGCTCCAAAGGTAAGAAAGGTATGATCCCTCCTCCTTCTAAAGATTTTGATTTGAGTACTCTCCCATATCCCCCTAAGAATCATAGACAAAGTTGCTTGAATAAGGCACAAACTCGATTCATTGAAATTTTACGAAAAATTGATTTGAACATTCCTTTTCTTGAAGCACTTGCAAACATGCCCTCGTATTGTAAGTTTTTGAAAGAGTTACTAACTAAGAAGGGTAAGATGCAAGAAGTTGTGTGTTTAAATGAAGAGTGTTCCGCTATTTTTAATGGAGAGTTGGAGCCAACGGGGATGACCCTTCAAATGGCGGATAGGTCTATTAGGGAGCCTATGGGAGTGATAGAGGATGTCATAGTGAAAGTGGATAAGTTTGCCTTCCCGGTAGATTTTGTGGTGCTAGACATGGAGATGGACTCCAAAACACCTTTGTTGTTAGGACGTCCCTTTTTAAATACCGGGAGGACTTTGATAGATGTTGCGAGCGGTGAGATAATATTGAGAGTTGGAGATGAAAAAGTCGCGGTCAATGTCTATAAAGCCATGAAACATCCTAAGGAGAGCACCGAGGACTGTTTTTCTATTGATGCTATATATCCTTGCGTTTCGGAACATGTTGACATGCAGGAATATAAAGATAAATCCGATGAAGGCATGGAAAGAGTAAGTACGGAACATGATGAGGAAGAGGAATTGGAAGAGGAAGCAAAGAGCCGGAAAAGATAGCTTTAAGTGGGTGAAAGGTGGACCGAGAAGATTGATCTTGGGCTTGAAGGAGAGCTAGAAAAGCCATCAATTGAGGACCCACCGAAAGATTTGAAAATGAAGCCACTTCCACCTCATTTGAAGTATGTTTTTCTTGAAAATAATGATTTACTTCCTTTGATTATTTCTTCTACACTAACGGCTTTGCAGGAAGATGAGTTAGTGAAGATGCTTAAGAAGCACAAGCGTGCTTTCGGGTGGAAGATGTGCGACCTAAAGGGTATTAGTCCCACCATTTGCCAACACAAGATTATTCTGGAAGATGGAGCAAAGCCGGTAAGGCAACCCCAAAGAAGACTCAATCCACACCTCCAAGAGGTTGAGAAAGGGCGTGGTCACAATGTTGAAGCTAGGGATTATCTATGCCATCTCGGATAGCAAGTGGGTGAGTCCCACCCAAGTGGTGCCGAAGAAGGAGAGGTATGACCGTGGAGATCAATGACAAAGGTGAGGAGGTACCTAAGCGTTTGGTAAGTGGTCATAGAATTTGCATTGATTATCGTAAGCTAAATGACCAAACCCGTAAAGATCACTTCCCTCCCTTTATTGATCAAATTTTGGAAAGATTGAGTGGCCATGCCTTTTATTGTTTTCTTGATGGGTTTAGTGGGTATTACCAAATACATGTGGCTTTAGAGGACCAAGAAAAGACTACCTATACTTGCCCCTATGGTACCTTTGCTTTCCGTAGGATGCCTTTTGGGTTGTGTAATGCACCCGCGACATTCCAACGGTGCATGGTGGCCATATTTGCGGATATGATAGAAAAGTTTTTAGAAGTCTTTATGGATGATTTTAGCGTGTTTGGTGATTCCTTTGAACAATGTCTAGATAATCTTGAAAAGGTGTTGGGTAGATGTGAGGAGACAAACTTGGTGCTCAATTGGGAGAAGTGTCATTTGATGGTTACGGAAGGGATAGTCTTAGGGCATAAGATATCTAGTAAGGGTATAGAGGTAGACAAGGCTAAGGTTGAAGCGATAGCTAAGCTTCCTATGCCCACCAACCTAAAGACTCTTAGGGGTTTTCTAGGCCATGTGGGGTTTTATCGTAGGTTCATCAAGGATTTCTCGAAAATAGCCCGTCCTCTTACTCTTCTTCTTGGAAAAGACGTCCCGTTTGATTTTGACAAAGCTTGTGTTGAAGCCTTTTTGATGCTCAAGCAATTGCTTATAACCGCTCCCATCTTAGTTGCTCCGAAATGGGATCAAGAATTTGAGCTCATGTGTGATGCGAGTGACACCGCGGTTGGTGCGGTCCTCGGTCAAAAGATCGATAAAATCTTCAAGCCCATTGCTTATGCAAGTCACACCTTGAATCCGGCCCAACAGAATTACACCACCACTGAAAAAGAGCTTTTAGCGGTCGTCTTTGCGTTTGATAAGTTTCGGTCTCACCTCGTAGGTTCTCGGGTAGTTGTCCACACGGATCATGCCGCTTTGCGTTATCTCTTCGCCAAGCAAGGCGCCAAGCCCGCCTCCGAGAGGTGGATCTTGCTCTTGCAAGAGTTCGATCTAGAGATCCGTGATAGGAAGGGTTGTGAGAATGTCGTAGCCGACCACCTAAGTCGTATGGAGCTTAGTGAGGAGTTGATTAAGGCACAAAGGGAGATAAATGATTCTTTTCCTCACGAGCAACTCTATGCACTTGACACCCTTTTCCCGCTAAAAAGGAAACTTTCTAAAAGTCGGTAAGGAAGGTAGTCCTTGGTTCGCTCCTTTTGTCAACTACCACGAGTGCGGTTTTGTAGATCCCGACCTTGACTCGAACCAAAGGCGCAAATTCCTCGATGAAGTTGGTAAGTATGTGTGGGAAGATCCTTGCTTATATAGGTTGTGTTCGGATGGCATTTTGAGGAGGTGCATCCTGTAAAGTGAAATTTTGAGCGCTCTTTCGTTTTGTCACGACAAAGAGGCCGGAGGCCATTTCTCGGGCAAAGAACCGCTTTGAAAGTATTGCAAAGTGGACTGTATTAGCCCACTCTATTTGAGACGCACATGCTTATGTGAAATCTTGCGATGCTTGTCAAAGGTCCGTCGTATATCTAGAAGGAGTGAGATGCCTCGAAAACCGATCATAGTGTGTGAGATTTTTGACGTGTGGGGCATTGATTTCATGGGCCCTTATCCCTCTTCGTGTGGTAACAAGTATATCCTAGTCGCATGTGATTATGTATCCAAATGGGTCGAAGCCTTAGCTTCACCCACCAATGATAGGAATGTTGTTATCCGGTTTCTTAGAAAAAACATCTTTTGTCGGTTTGGGGTGCCTCGTGCTATAATCAGTGATAATGGAAGCCATTTTGCTAACAAGCCGTTTGATAAACTTTTGGAGAAGTATGGAGTGAAACACAAGCTAGGTACCGCTTACCATCCCCAAACGAGTGGTCAAGTTGAAGTCACGAATAGGGGTATTAAGCGTATCTTGGAAAGGACGGTAGACACGAACGTCAAGAGTTGGTCTTTAAAGTTAGATGATGCTTTGTGGGCCCATAGGACAGCCTTTAAGACACCCCTAGGCATGTCACCTTACATGATAGTCTATGGTAAATCTTGCCATCTTCCCGTAGAAATCGAACACAAGGCTTATTGGGCCATCAAAATGCTAAACCTCGATGACACCTTAATTGGTGAGAAGCGTGGCCCCAATTGAATGAACTAGATGAGTTCCGCCTTTGTGCTTATGACCTCTCCACGAAGTATAAAGAAAAGACTAAGTTACTCCATGATAAGTTGATCAAACCTCGTGTTTTCAATGAGGGTGACGAAGTCTTATTCTACAATACTCGTTTGCATCTTTTCAAGGGAAGTTGAAGTCTAGGTGGTCCGGTCCTTACATAGTGTCTAAAGTTTACCCGTCCGGAGTTATCGAAATCACTCACCCCAAGTTTGGTACTTGTGACCACAAACGGCTTGAGATTGAAAAAGTATGAGAGACTACCCTTTGATGAAGCCTTGGAAATAGTGACCTCGAAGACCCCGTGCCATGTGATGAATCGTGCAAGTCTTGTCATGGACTATAAACCTTGACTCGTATAATCTTTGACCCATCATCCGTTCTTTCTATCCTTTCCTCGCCCGTGCCAGCGGTATAACTTTGAAAAAGTTGGCACCGTATAATCCATCTTGTCGAGCCAACGACGTAAAACAAAGGCGCTTAGTGGGAGGCAACCCACCTTTTGTGGTTTAAGTTGGTTGAGTAAGAGTCTAGAGTGGTCTAGGGGTGGTTAGATGTGAGTGTGGAGTGATTTCCCTGTTTTCTGTTTTTCCCTGTTTTTACCCTCAAACGCACGCGTTCCAATGTCCAAACGTCGTTCCAAACCAAAACGTGCGTTCCAAGATTTTCCAAACCAGCGTTTGAGCCTCTTACCCCAGATATCAAATCCTCGGTTCAAACGCACGTTTCGTTCAAACGCCCGATTCCATCTATGCGAACGACGCGTCCCACTTCTCAACGTGCGTTTGAAACATGCGAACGCATACGTTCAAGCTCTTCAAACCAGCGTTTGACCGCTTTTCTATATATACCCCCTTCTTCCCAAACCGGCGTTCCACTTTCAAAATTCGAAACCTAACCGCCGTTCCATCGCCCTTCCCCCCTTTTTGCTTCGAAAATCTTCGTTTCTAGCCCGTTTTGAGCGATTTTTGTTGCAATCAACACCTCTTGATCCCCTCTTTTGTTTTCTACACTCAAATCCGAACAACAATCCACTAAATTACCAGTTCGATCGGTGCTTGGGTGAATTTTTCACCATAGTCGAATTTCGCATTTTCGTTTGTTTCGGGGCTCGTTAGTCACTCCACAACGCTCACGTAGGCTAATCTAAGCATAAGACAGGTACTATTTGGTTTACATTTCCGTTTTGAGTAGGGTTTGATTTTTGATTTTTTTTCAATTTTTTTCCCTACCCCGTTTGTGAATTGTCATTGATTATGTACCTTGTTTCTTGTTTGTTTGTTGTGTTCTTGGCCTTGTGATGTGTGGTGGTTGACGTTGTGGTTGTTGTGGGTTGTTTGTTTTGAAATCCCGTATTGGATGATAATCGGGTCGGTTTGCCTTGTGTTGGTTGTGGTGTCGTTGCTCTTGATATAGGAAGATGGCGGGAGGTAAACGGAAGGAGATAGGGGATAAAGGGAAGGGGAAAATGCCTGTTGTTGGTAAGAGCCAATCTAAGAAGCAAAAAACACCGGTTCGAACTAGAGGCGGTGGTATTAGAATCAGTGAGCCAGGGAGAGGTTTAAGCGCGAACCCTAGAGCTATTAGGGCTGGACAGCTTAGAGATGAGACGTCGGATGATGATTTCGAGCCCGATACTGAAGGTCGAAATTCTAGCAGTGATAGTGATGATAGCAGTGAGGAGACTGCGGAGTTTGACAGTGAGGCACCCCTGTCCCGTGTCACACCCAGGGTCGCTCGTCCCCCAGTTTCTCAACCCCCACACCCTCCACCTACCCAACCTATTCCTCAGACTTCCACCGAGCCGCAACCCCAAGTAGTTTTCGCCTCATCGACCCTCTTCCTTCGACATGCGTTTCTCCACGCCCCAAGCCTTGAGCAATTACGAGGAGTTCGTAGTCGATAAAAGATGTGCTTTGAAAGAGGCTAGATTTGAAGGTGGTACCGAATCGTTTGTGGATAATCTGAGGAGTAGGGGTTGGAATAACCTTATCTTGGAACCCGAGGGCAACTTTGAACTTGTCGATAGTCCGGGAATGGTATGCCAACTTTCTTGTGGTGACTTAGAGAGAGGGATTGTTTGGGTGCGTGGAGTGAATGTCCCATGGTCGGTCGCGCGGCGATTAATGGTTTTATAGGACACCGACTATCGTGGGCGATCATTATGAGGAGTGGTTTCGTGGACAAGAATAGTTGGGGTAGTCTTGAGGACCCTTGGAGCGGATGAGGATAGAAATCAACCCCGAGTTGCGTGGATGTCAAAGGGGGGTAACACGCGCATGATCACCGTTGACGACGACTTGGCCCGGCGACCGAAAGTCAAGGCTAAGTTCTCCCAGAATCGTCTACTACCTAAGGACAACATCACACATTTTCACATTAAGGATCTACAGTTGTTGTACGCCTTGCATTATAAGTTGAAAGTAGACGTGGGGAGGACGATTTTTGCGGAGTTTCGGGAGAACCAGAAAAACAAGCGTCGATTGATTATGTGCCCCTACTTGATTTACGGGTTGTGTCGTGATGCACGAGTTGGTGAGTATGCAGATGATCAGATTAGAAAGAGCAAAGTTTTGCCTATCATGCCTAAGTCGTTCAATGCTCGTTCTGCTTCTCGGCCTTCCAAACGGCTCATCCACACGGTCCTCCAACCTTTCACCCCTACCTCCACTACTTCCACCACCCCCGCTTATGCCACCACCTCCCCTCACCACTATCACCACCACCACCATTCCGCCACCTCCTAGTTCTGGACCTTCCACCTCCTCCACCACTTTACCTCCACCCACACCTACCATACCTTTCACCGGAGGGCCGTGGCTGAGCGAGAGACAGGGACTGTTGATAGCCCACAAGCAGATGGAGATTGATGGACGATCTGCGGATCATGATGAATGGGCTCTTTGAAGAACGAAGCGATAGCTCAAGCTCAAAGCGAGTCCATCTTCCGCACAGAGCCTTGGATACTACAGCCTTCCAGTACACACCGAGATAGAGGCCGATCTGCAGCGGATTACCGAGAGCCTGCTAGAGGATGAGTCCGATGAGGGGTCAGAGGTTCAGATAGAGGCTGAGACAGATGACTCGGTGGATGTGAGAGCAGAGAGCGGGCCTGAGGCGGCGCGATGCTGGTCGAGAGACAGTGGGGGCAGTCTGCTTGAGACTACACAACTGAGAGTGCGATTCTTTGTGGATCACACATCTTCCAAAGACACAGATCCTCCAGTTTGATGTACAGGGCCAGAGCAGCTAGCTTGTTTTTCATTGTTTCTGCTTTTCTTTTGAGAGTGCAGCTTATTTTGGCTAGTCTGTTTTTCATTTATTTGTGGGTACTTTTGACTGATTCACTTTGAGGCAGGTTGACTTTTGATTTCTGACTTTTGGCTTTTTTTACATTCTTCACTTTTGATACGCACATGTAATCATTGTTCACCCACGAGGCCTGTTTGACCGTGCATGTTTTTCTCCCCTTTGATTCGCATGCGTGGATGTTCTGAGTTTTATTGTTATATTGTATCCGTCCATTGCATATCCCATTCCCCCTCGGCATGCTTTGATATCGTTTCGAGGCATAAACTCGTTTTCTTACGCACCCGTTTGCCTATTGCTTGATCTTTAGCACGTGGACTTTTCCCGTGCCTGCGCTTTCTTTGTTTCTTTTGTTCTCGCTTTAGGTTTCGGGATGGACTTATACGAGGGTGTCACGAGTTTCGAGTATCGGTTGCGCCTTTCTGCCGGGTTTTGGTCAAACAGCTAAGTCTTTTACTCTTTTTATCTCTCACACACTGAGGACAGTGTTTCGTTTAAGTGTGGGGTGGGGAGACTTAGCCGTTTTCTTGGTATTGATTGTTAAATGTGCTATATATGTGGTATACTTGGCCTATGACCGGGCTCGAGTCGATTTTTGGGTAATTTTTAAAATTTTTCAAGGGTCTTAACACCGTGTTGTATGTGTTATTTTCACATTTGAGTGGTGATCACCTTAGTCGGGACCCCGAACATGTGCATTGCGGTTTGATATTATCTTGAGAATGAAGTCTTATTACTTTCACGAAAGCTACACTTTGTGCACAATTTGATTGCTACCACCTTTCATATCACTAGCCTTGAGACGAAATGTCATAGGTTCACCTAAGTAGGACATGGGATGACGGTTTTGGCGTTCTTTTGACCCTACCATAGCCAAATAAGCCTTAACCGGAACATTTACCCTTCGTAACCCCTCTCAGCCTTGATAGAATGGTCTGACCACCATTCGTTTTAGAGCCGTTTTGTTACTTAGTCAGAAACCTACCCTGAGCCTTAAATATGGTCACATATCCTTCATTTTAACCCTACGAGTGGACCTAGTCCTTAGTTGGGGCACACTTGCTAAAACAAGTGTGGGGTGGGGGAAATATGATGTTTTGATTGGGTTGTTGTTTCTTGTTTTGAGCTATAAGGTGTTGAGGAGCTCGTTTGGGCTTGGTGTTCAGTTTTTGGGCCAAGGAAAAGAACCTTCTTCTTCTCTTCTCAAAAAAAAAAAAAAAAAAAAAAATCAAACAAAGTTCAAAATACATTAGCTCTCGTTGAATAAAAGTTGATGTTTATAGAAATAAAGGGTTGGAGTCAAAAGTAATGAGCTCAAAAGTGATTTTTAAGATGTTGGAGTTGGGATAGTGAGATAGGTGCTAATGTATTCGATCTCACCTCATAACACTTGAAATATAGTTGAGTGTGGCAATGAGTTCGGGTATGTTAGTATCCTATGGTTCCCAAAGTGTTTAATTAAATCAAAAAGGAGTTTGGATGGTTTGTATGGTAGAGATAAAGTGGTACATGTGTTGATTAGGTTCACTCGTACTTCTTTTTCTCCAGTTCCCAAAATACCCCTTTCGATTAACCAAAATTACCCTGGCCTAACATTATAACCCTTCAAGTCCTGCTCGATCGTGTCCAAACTTAGTGACCTTGATTAGTGGAGAGGCTAGTGATTATGAGACGGTTGGTAGGCGTTTGGTTGGGATTCAAGCCCCGACAATCATTTTGAGCACTTGGTTTTAGCTTGGCACCACACACACTCCATTTTCTTGATAATGTTGCACCAATGTGTATATGTTCGTGTTTCTTACTTTGTGGTTACCTTGAGAATGTGAGTAGTAGCACCTACATCATAAAGTTGAATCCCTTGGTTTGTTTTAAAACGCCCATTTTACTCGAGGACGAGCAAAGGCTAAGTGTGGGGTGGTTGATGGGAGTCAACTTTACGTGACTCCGCTACATTGTTTGGCCTCCGTTTACCACATTTTCAGCACATTTTTGGATAATTTAGACCACTTTCGGGGTAATATTGTGAGTTCCTCGCACGGGGGGTAATTCCGTCATTTTGATAGTTTACCACCCTTTTTTTTGATGATATTGACCCCATTCCCGAGCACGTTTACCCTTTGGAATGTTTTGGTTGTTTTTGGTCATTGTGATGATGTAGGGTATTGATGTCTCGAGGACCCGAAAGGCAATGGTTTACAATGAGAAACATAACCGAGGCGAGAAAAGAGGTGGAAAAGGAGAAAAAGTGAAGAATTGGTGGCACAGGTCCAAACGCGCGTTCCAACCCTCAAACCAGCGTTCAGTCTCCAAACCGGCGTTCCAACCTCAAACCGGCGTTCCAGAGTTGCGAGTCATACAGAGTTCACTCCTTCAAACGCCGGTTTAGCAATTACCTAGAACGTCGCTCGGCCATCCAAACGCACGCGTTACGTACCTTGAAACGTCGTTCGGACCTCTTAAACGCACGTTCCATGCCTGTAAACCAGCGTTTCGCAAGACAAAAGCCCTAAGCTGCCCAGAACTTCAAGCAGAACGCACGTTCCACTCATCTGGAACCAGCGTTCGAACCAAAATCTGCAGGATTTTCCCTCCACCTATAAATACCCCCCTTAGTCCATTTTGGGATTATTTATTCATCTTCTTAGCCAAACTCTACCCCCTTCATAGCTCGAATTTTGTAATAGCTTAGAATACTCCCTCTTAGTGTAAATCAACAACATCTTAGCTTAATCTTTCCATTTCTTAGCTTAGATTTTCATTTCTAACACTAAGAGACCACCTTTTAATTACTTCTATATTTTGTACTTTTTGGATCTCAACTCGAATTTCTGCAATCTTATGGTATATTTCTCTTCTCTTTTACTTGTTATGGCTCTTAATTCTTCATTGTGTGCATGTTTTGATTAGTATAATGAGTAGCTAAACATCTTCATAGCCGAATCATGTGAAATTTGGTGAAATCACCCTTTGGGTGATGAAATTGGGAGTGGGTAGTGCTTTTTATTGTTGTATCTTGCGCATTTCATGTCTTAGAACTTGTTATAACGAATTTGGGCTAGATTGATCACCTAGGTCAAAAATCACACACATCACTCTTGAGAGTTGTTCGAGAGAGAGGGTGTGGGAAAAGGGTTCTAGGATCGTGATGTAGTCTCGTTTTAGTTGTTAAACCGAGCTCATCATGAGGTTACTCGCTTGTACGTTTAAAGCGGCTCGAGTGCAAAACATGACTTG
Source organism: Gentiana macrophylla (assembly GCA_026214975.1). Taxonomy (NCBI): domain Eukaryota; kingdom Viridiplantae; phylum Streptophyta; class Magnoliopsida; order Gentianales; family Gentianaceae; genus Gentiana; species Gentiana macrophylla. The sequence goes on along the minus strand of CM047812.1, from coordinate 9,244,609 downwards.
TTAGGAGAGAGTTGTTCGGACCTTAACATGGCATAAGGTGTTAGAAGAGAGTTGTTCGACGCTAGCACCGGGTTTAGGAGTTCGCACCCGTGAGATTGAATGTGAGAGTTCGTTTGTTGTTGCACACTCCCGGTTTTGTCTACCTTAGGGTTGAGATTAGTCATATGGATCATGGTTCGGCTATGTCTCTTTATTATCTTTCAAATCTAGTAGTCTAATCTTCTTCCATTCTTTTTATCTTTAGACTCGTTAGTATAGATCGCTTTAGTGTCGTTGTAGTTATAAACACTTTAAAAAAGATTGATCACCTAGACTAAGCACTACGTTTACTTTGGTACTTGCAAGCACAATTCCTTTGGGTTCGACCTCGGACTCCTGTAGCTATTCTAGCAATCGACCCGGTCCACTGCCGGTTAGAGAGCTTGTTTAGTCACCGTTGTCTTGAGTATCTTATAAATTTGTTCGGTGAGAAAAAAACGCTCATCACTACGCAGCTTAAAGTAGCTGATATAAAGTCTCACATAACATCTAGGACTTTTTCTCTTTTTTTTTTCCATCCCCAAAAGCACAAAACAGCATCGATCAATGGCATTTACCACCACCGCAGATGGATACAACTACAAAATGAAATCTGTGCACACGGTCTTTAAAGTCCTCAAATTTGAAGGAGAATGAATTCCCAAAACCTAGAGATGGATACGCAGATATCCCTAGTTCTGTACCATCTGATGTATTAACCATGTTTTAGTTAAACTTTTCCTCAGCTATTAATTTTATAATTAGGTAAAATATTTAACTATCACTCTTTAGTATCATACATGATTTAGTAATATCAAATTAATTGATTGTACAGCACAAAAAAGCATTCATACTCCAAAAGATAGGTAATAACACCATCATCCATTCACCCCCCCCCCCCCCTCTTATTCAAGTAAACATAATCAAGAGCTTATAAATCCAAGTTCTAGCAATAAAAAGTCTTGCAAGTTAATAGTATTTTTAACAGAGAAACGGAATAAATTACAACTGAAATGTTTTGCTAACCCAACATAAGATTTAATACCCCAGAGACCATAAAAAACCATAACTCAAACAATGTAAAGACCCATAGAAATACAGTCAACCAAAAACAGTAAGCTAGCAAATAAGCAAAAACAGAACAAAAGTCCAGATTCAGAAGCTTGTATTTCATAGACACAAGCATATCTCTATTTTAAACCACATAATAACCCTAGAATTCAACTACCAACTACAGAAGAACGAATTAAATAGAGAAACAACTGTAACAAGATAGGGAAAAAAAGGAGCGCAGAAAACCTGGCTTATACATCTTGCCGCCGAAGCCATTGGCAGCGCCACCTTCCCCTGTCCCTGTTTTACGAGCACCTCCGTACTCGATTGCCGCTGAAGTTTCGATTCCTATGCGAATGGGAATCTACAGAGAGTGGCCGCAATCTGAACAAGAAATAAAGAAGCAAATAACCCAAATATTTAGTAGGCCTACACGACCAACAACCATGATGGTTTTTGACTATGGCATTTGGCGTAATAACATGTTTACTATGAAATGTATTGAAGGACTATGTGAACAAGCCAATGTGTGACACAGGTAGGCCGAGCAAGTGAATAAGACAACTCTAAAGCGAAAGGGTGCGTAGATGTACGCCAACAACACAACGTACAGCGTGCGAAATAAAAGCACATACCAGAAAGGCAGACTAACAAACACCAGGGAATCGAAAAGTATGCAGAAACAGTCCCCGAGCACCCGATCGAACACTGCACAACCAACAAATAGGACAATGTAGCTGCCCGGGTAGGCTCATTTAATTTGAAAGGTTCAATCATCTTGAAGGCAGCAACTTTTGTAGTCTCTAATGCAGTGAGAAATAAAATCCTAGTAGGAATTGCCCCAGTAATTACGGTGCCAAAACCTCTGTAGAGACCAGTAACTCCATCTGTTTTTCAATATACTTTTGAAAACAGAAATCGCATCCCTTTCCATAACATCCTTAGAAGCAACTTGTAACCTTGTCTTGACAACCAAGATAGGATAAAGTCCAACTGTGATACCAGTAAAAATTCCAGCACCGACAACATAAAACTTTGTTTTGTCAAGCCTGCAAGAGAAATAGTGAAAAACTTCATAAGCAAACATCGACTTTTTCCATCAAAAGGCACAACAAGAAAAAAAGAATAATAGTGACACGAGGTGCAAAAATCCTTCAATAGTGTTTAGCATTAATACGCATTAACACGCAGATTCATAGATGACCAATGAAGTCCAGAAAATGGCCTTTGTAATCTGCCTCAAGTCTAACAACGAAATAATCATCCCCTTTGTCACACACTGACTGCCTATTAAACATCTGTACATAAGAGCCTCGTAAATTTGGGAAATCCAATTAAAAAACACGATCCTAATTGCATCACATTTCTGGGAAAATCTCTAAAATATCAAAGCATTAATGAAGCCTTCTTCCCATGTATAAATCGCATTTCCTTGTACAAATCAAGAGAAACTTGTTGATAAACATTCCTTCACTCTCAAATGAGAAGAACACTTGAGTCTTAAAAATTGCATACGGCATAAATGCACTCTCTACTTGAAAGAAAAACATTTACGCAAGCACCGCCTTAAAAATCATGGTCCCATACCATGAAGATAAAGTGGAATACTAAGGAATGATACTTCATAAGGTAATTAACATATACATCTAAAATTAACAATCATTCCTTTAGTTCTCAAAGAAAGAACACTTTGGTGAAAAACCTGTATATGATATAAAACATTCCTACGAGCACATGTTCAAAATTATAGTCCAATACAACAGCTTAAAGTTAAAAACAAGGAAGGAGACTTCATAAGGAAACTAACGTATACATAAAAAATTGATTCCAGGAATAAACTTATGTACCAAAATAAACACGAGAATCGAAAAAGCAAAAAATGTGAAACCATGTTAAGCTTCATAATCCAAAAAGTGGAAGCATCATTTGCAGATATTTGTAATCAATTAGCAAAAATAGATAAACAAATAAAATAGAACGGGTAATCAGCCAGATAAATCGACTTAGAGCTTAAAAGTCCAAAATGAAATCTTACTTGTCCCAATTGATCACGACTTGACTGTTCTCGAGATGTCCGAGCAGCATCCATTCAATCAATTAATCAATCAATCAATCGCACCAAAATAATAATCAATCCGGCCTCGCTTTTCTCAAAACCAAATTACTATAAAAACCATTCTTCCTAAAAACACGTTAAAGGCCAGGATACGGATATCAATCAATTCAATGGTCATTGGAAATAAACGAGTAACCGGTGATGGAAGTATCAGGAAATGAGTTGAAATTAGCCTATGAAGCCATTTTGAAATGGAGTGTCCTTGTTCTCGTTCTGAACCATCCATACCACTGCGAATTCAAATAAACCCAAATATCAATTCAACACGAAGTTACCAAGCGATTTAAAAGAACAATCGAGAATACATCCATATCAAAGAACAAAAACCAAAAGCAAATAAGCCTAGACTACAGACCCAAAAAACAATCCAAACAAGTCTGCTGCATGAAAATCACGTAGCAAATAAAATGAAAACCTTTTGAGTTGTAATATTGGTTCTCAATATCGAGGTTCTTTTTAAGTAGATGACTCGTCGGGTCGTTAGAGCGGGACTTCTTTGGGAAAAAGAACTTGAATAACTTAGTTTCAAATCCATTGATCCCTTCTTCAAAGAGTCGATAATCGAGATTTTCCTGCAAAAGTTAGTATAAATTTGATTTCAAACATCCTCAAAAGCAAAGACCTAATCATGACTAAGTTTATTGACCAACAACTACAGAGATAAGATTGTCATAACCTTCAAATCAAAAAAACAAAATTGTTAATGTACAAAAATAGAAGAAACATTTTACTGAAGAAGACACAAAACTATACAGAGAGCATATTGAGACTCAATGCATAAAACGCAGAGATTTAATTAAGTATTTAGTCAACATGTTTACATAAAAACATACCGAAAACACAAAAGCATATAAAAGTTCGGATCTTTAACACGAGAGAGCTTGATAAAAGCAGATGAACATCAACCATTACACACTATTAGGCATGCATAAATAAATAGACCATTAAAACACGATTTATGAAATTTAAGCATAAGATTAACAGAGAATCATATTTTAAGCATCAGTTAGAGTAAATTCGACCGATTAGCATGAACTACAAAATTGACGACAAAACTTCCCGATAAAGCGATTCACGGTGATATTTTCGAATGATGTTGATAGAACATCATTGGCAAGCACGTATCTTCTCAAAAGGAAGCTGGAAAGCCTACGGCAATGATTACCAGTAGCCACGCACCACAGCTCCATCTACTGATCTGGAATGTGGAGAAGACGACGCCGTATGATAGCATTACGACGTTGTTCACCAATCCCAGAAACAGTCAACGCCGGAAGCACAAAGGAGAAGAAGAAGGAGACGGAAAGTGGGAGGACATGAATTGGGGGGTTGAGTCTAAAGTTTAACAGAGATATATCATCTCTATGTCGGAAAACTGTGAGTGGCAATGTTGGCTCGATCTTACTGGGGAAGAAGACGGTGGTGGCAATGAGCTGAAACGACGTCGTTCCATTTTACCAAGCAAAAAATAAAAAATATAAAACTCACTACAGGACAAAATTGTCAACATGATTTGCGCAATTAATATACTGCAGAGTATATTGAAGATGAGAAGCAAACGTGGGGTGCGAGAAGAAAGGAAAGAAACAAAACCATTTCATTACCTCAATATAGTGGAAGAATTCTCTAGCCTCTGTTTGGTTTCAGGCTGGGTTGGATCCAACTCAATATTTTATTCACCCACTATCTTATTTACTATTATTTTATTGAATTTATTATTTTATTATAATTTCTCTCACTAATCATTTCACCATCAAGAAATAAAATAATATTAATCAAAACAATCACGAAACCCAAGTGTACGTACATAAAACAACGAAAATATACTATAATAAAAATGGCCGGTCCATCCATTAGGCAGGCAAGACTGTAGACCCACAATCAGGCAGGCCCCAATGACATGTTTTATTTTGAAAATTTGTATAGGCTAAATCCCAACGAACCCAATATAATTTGTTTAGGAAAAAAATGGTGTTACTGAATTAATTTGTATAATATGTGGTAGTTGAAAAAAAATAAAATAAAGGTCCAATGTCGAAATAGAACATACGTAATTCAACTGGAAAATAAAAACATATAAAATAGGTGTACAAGATGCGTTGTACGTAACACCCTAGTTTCGAAAAACGGACCGTTCGGCCATGCTCCAAGATTTAATCTCGAAACACAAAACCTTTCTAAACAATACATATCCAACACTAAATGCGGAAGCTTAAACATCACAACTCGGATCTAACATCAGCACTGCTTCATTTCTCAATAATCTGATCTATTACATCAATTATATTGTAATCACAAATACAATACTACAATATAATTCAATATTACATCCTCAAGTACTACCTCAAGATATAATCGCATTAAGATCATAACCACTGTTGACGGTGATTTTTACGATATATATGATATTATTTCGTAGCAATTTCCTTCGTGTTTTATTACTTTTTATAGAAAAGTGAGGGTTTAAATGGAATATTGCTAGAATGCGTATGGAAATCATTAAAGTGCAAAATCGAGTTAATTACGTGATTTTATTAGCGATTTTCTATCAATATGTATGATTTTACATTTTGCATGTTTTTTTCGTGTTGTAGGTACGCTTGCATGGCAGGGAATGAGCTTAAACGATGTTTAAAAGAAGGTTAAATGGAAGGAATAGGATGCAAGTCGAAGATGGAATGAAGATATGATGAGCTGAACGTGCGTTTGCTCCATCCGTTCAGTGAACTGGCGTCCAGAAGATTGAACTGGCGTCCAGAGGAGCTGTTTGATTCAGGGAATTGAGATTTTTAGTGGACGAGCGTCTGATAATACATAGGACGGACGTCTGATCAAGTTCGGCCCGACTCGAAGATTTCAAGCAACCAGGACGGGCGTCCAGCATAGTGAACGAGCGTCCAGTGGCCGACTTAGCAGAACCGACTTATTTTTCTATATATATGCGCATTGCTTAAACCCCAAGGAGAGACCACAATTACACACCAACCTGAGAAAACCCTAGATCTAGAAAAGTTGGGCTCGGTCGACCGAGCCCTGGTGCTCGGTCGACCGAGGGTTGTTTTAATTTTTTTTATTATTTATTTTGTTCCGTTCCTGGATTGTGCTGATGACTGGGGGCTGAGCAGTTTGTTCAAGTTCTGCGAATCCGTTTCAGCAAGTTCTTTGTTTTCAACCTTAGGTTTATTTTGTGATCTTAATTAAAGTCGTATCTTTTCTATGCTTATGTGTTATGCAATTTAAATCGAGAGATGTATTGCTGTTGATGTTTACTATGTGATGAGAGTCGGTGTAAACCTAGATCACCATAGGAAAGATTGGATCTTTAACCTATATATAACGAGAGTTGTTAGGTTAGAAATCTAGGTTGCTAGATTGAATAAATCTTACGCCTTTGTTATGAAAGCGTTAATCTTTAAGGATCGAGAGATGACGAGATTAATAGACGAATTATCTAAGAGATTAGGAATTCGAACCTACGATAGGTGAATCATGATTTGAGTTAAATCATCACAGGATAACCTTAGGGAGGAAATTGAGGGTTGCAGGAACGGTGGATCATTGCTTGTTCGTTGTTTAATCACCGTGATCATCGTCACAACTTTATAGTTGTTTATTGTTTTCTTTTCTAGTTTATAGTTTAGATTTAGGTTTCGCAACTATCTTTCCTGGCTTTGGATTGACAACCCTCTGTCCAGTTTATTTTTTTTTTCGTTTTCGTTTCTAGTTATTTCTCGTGACAATTTTAGAAGAATTAATGAACTAGATAAACAACCTCGATTCCCTGTGATTCGACTCCGGTTGTAACTACTATGCTACGATCCCTGCACTTGGGGTAAACCGGATTTATTTTATTACTTGTTTGTTTTCCGTTGATAAAATCCGAGACAAGTTTTTGGCGCCGTTGCCGGGGAATCGGTACGGTTGTCTAGTTTATTAATTTTTCTGATTTTCTGTTATAAGTTTGGATAAAAGGGATCGTTAGGGCACATGGTAGTATTTTGGCCATAACTTTCGGCTCCAGTGTCGGGTTGGCGCGCAGGACCCCAATTCGGAAAGCTCGTTCCGACGCCGACGACGTGGCAAACAGCCGGACGCCGTTTTCGAGGTCAAAATCTGTTGTTTTCCCTTCCATTTTGGGCTCAGAAGAGACCAACACGTTTTTCTCCCTTTTATTGTTTTCTGTTTTTTTGTTTTAAATTTTTCGTAGATAGGTTTCTGTTTAAGTTTTCCGTATCTTTTTCTGTTTCTTTATCTTAAAAAAAAGTTTTTTTTTTGTAGCTAGGGTTTCTGAGGTTTTGAATTTACTAACGTGGTAACTAGGGGAGAGTCAAACGAGGGGTCGAGTTTCTCTTTATTGTGCATCATGCTAGGGCCAGACGAGCGTTTGTCCTTTCCAAACGCCCGTCTGCTCTGTGTGGTTCCAAACGTGCGTGCATAAGGAGTGGACGCCCGTCCGACCAAACGCACCAGCCCTGTATATGTTTTGAGAGCACCAGACGAGCGTCTGTCTTGTCCGAACGCCCTTCCAGTGCATCAGGCTTTAGTGAATAGAATTTGATTTTGATACATGCTTCCGTTATTTGACATGGATGTTTTAATGTGAGCCTCTGTGGCCTTTATATATGCGTAGATGTTCTGTTCTTTCACCTTTATGGGTATTTCTCCATCTATTGCGGTCCATGTTGAGTGATTGTTTGTGTTTCGAGTCTGCTGATGTGGCATGGCTTCTTTATTTTACATCCCCCATGTATCTATTGCATACTTTTGGTATGTGGACCACGTCCCATGCAGGTTTTTCGTTGTTTTCTGTTTCTATGACTTTGGGTACATGGGATGCGCTTATGAGAGGATGTCACGAAATTTACTCACGAAGTTCAGTAAGGCCCTACTACTGGTGACGCTGGAGCACCCAGCTAGACGTGATTCTACTATGATTTATGTTGTTCCTTTCGTAGTCTATTTAGGGTGTTAGGGTTGTTTAGGGGTTGGCTTTTCTGATGTGATTCATCTGTGCTTTAGTTGAAGCTACTGTCGGTTTTCCGTTGCTATTATTTTCTGATGGATCTTAAGGCACGTCTACACTTGTCTGTCGAGCTTCTGTGGCTTTATTTAGAAGACGTTTATATATTTGACCTTCCTTCTGTAGTTGACATGTTTCATCGCTTAGTCCGAATTATAGATTAGGGCGACATCTATGGAAATTAGTTGGGCTAGCATTTTCTTTATTTTATTTTTGCCTTATTAGTATAGTTGCATATCACTTAGTTGCATTGTGTTATATTCTGTCTTTTATTTATTTAGTGCACCTAGCCCTGCTACTTTGTAGTGTCCTCTGTTTACACTTTCAGTTGGAGTTTAATATTTCTGTATGCACATGTTGGACCCTAAACGGATGTCAAGCCTCGGTGGCTTTATAATTGACGCTTAGATGTTCTGTGTTTTAACTGTGTGGTAATTTTTCCATCTGAGCAATTATATCCTGTGCTTCTATCTTGTCCATGATTATTTTTGCCATGTTATATCCCCCTATGTTCCCCGAGATGTTGCCATGCTTGTTCAAGTGTGCAGGATATTTTCGATAGCGATTGTGAGCTTTTAGATGATATCAGTTTTCCGGTGGATGGTCCACAGTCTACTGATTTCTTCAAGCATTTCTGGATCTGGATCATGACCACTTCCAGAATTGCCACCTTCAAACTACAATCAGCTAAGTACTTTATTTCTTTTTAAATTCTGCACAACCTGAGGACATGTTGTCGTTTAAGTGTGGGGGAGGGGAATGGTTATGTGTATCTATCATTTGCTTATATTATGATTCTATGCTGAAATGAGCTAAAATTTTCAAATTTTTGTTTTGTCCCGAGTGAGCAAATGCATATTTTTGTTTGGTTTTAATATTCATTGATGCTGTATACCGTATGCTTAGTAAGTTAGTTGTTTCACCCGACATACATTTCACGAGCCATACTGAATGATGAGCTAAATTATAAAGCTATACCCATTTGGATTAGTAATTTTTGATTATCTTATAAGTATCTTGTGCTTAGTGCTAATGTACATATCGTGGGAATTATAATAGTTTGTGTTTATAGCCAGAGTATGACATACTGTGAATATCTTAGGTTTGAATGTGATAAGCGAAACGTAACTACTGTGCTTTAGAAGTTGAATTTAAAAGAATTATTGGGTGTGTCGGAAGCTGGTCGATGATTTGAGTGCGGTAGGTCATATCCCGAATGTCCTATACCACTATGATGACCAAAAGCTCACGGCAGTCCGAAAAAGCTGCTTTATGATTTGAGTAAGGTAGGGTATATCTCGAATATCCTATTCTTCTATGACAGGGCAATAGCTCATTCTGATGTGTGTTTAAATGTGAAAGATTATTAAATCAACTTATATAAGGAATCTGGTATGAATTGAAATGAAAGACTTAGTTATCGTCTACCTTATCCCCAGTATAAACCGACAGATATGTTGTAGGGATTGTCCTCTGAGTATGTCAGAAAGGTCCTAAATGTATTCTATCATCCTTTTCGGGATATGTTACGTTTTGTAGGGTGCATGTTATAAGTATCATTTATTTCTAGTTTAAATGGGATATTGGCTAGTTGATTTGAATAAATTTCAAGTTGGGACTTAGTGGAAGTTTGGTATGGCTATGCGCACACACGTGGGTGAACTTCTAATTTATTGACTATACGTTGTATGTGCTGAAGTGTCTATATTTTTCCCGATCCTTTATCTTGTTTTGTTTTGCTCGGGGCGAGCAAAAGCTAAGTGTGGGGGAGTTGTTTAGGGTGATTTTCTATGGTTTATAATGTTATATTTTGTAATAATTTCCTCTATAATCTGATGATTTGCATAGAAAGTAGGTATTTATTGGACTTATTGAGCAAATGAGGTTTGAAGTGTTTTAAGTGCAAAATCGAGTTAATTACGTGATTTTATTAGCGATTTTTTCATCAATATATATGTTTCTACATTTTGCATGTTTCTATTATCTTGTAGGTACCCGAGCATGGCAGGGAATGAGCTTAAACGATGTTTAAAAGAAGGTTAAAATGGAAGGAAGAGGATGCAAGTCGAAGATGGAATGAAGATTTAGAAATGCGGGCGTGCGTTTGCTCCATCCGTCCAGGTGGATCAAGGCGTCGAGAAGATTGAATCAAGGCGTCCAGGAGGAAAAATGGATTCGAGAGAAGAGATTTTCACCGAGCGAGCGTCCAAAATTATATAGGACGGGCGTCTTGTTGAGCTCGGCCCGACTCGAAGATTTTACAAAGCTTGAACGTGCGTCCAGCCCTTGGGACGGGCGTCCATCGCCTCAAACGTGAGTCCAGATGAATAGAAAGGATAAATATGGGAATATATTTATTTCTGTTTTATTAGGGTTTAAGCTTTTCTAATAATTACCCTAAGTCGGCTAGAACCAGTATAACAGGAGCAGGCATTCGACAGAACAACACAAAACTTACCTGGAGAACACCTACAGCCGCAAAACCGAGAAGCCGACCACTCGGTCGACCGAGTGCTCCTACTCGGTCGACTGAGCCATATTTTTATTTTTTTTATTTTCTTTGTTCGATCCTGGGGATGAGCTGAGCAAGTCTTGAACAAGTATGAGAAACCGATCGTGCAGCACTTGATTTCAACTCTTAAGTTGGTTTTGTGAGTTTTAATTTAAAGTTTGTTTCTTTATTATGTTTAATTTGTTTTTATGCAATTAAATCGAGAGATGTTTGCATGTTTGATGTTTAACGTTTGATGAGAATCGTTGTTAGACTTAGATCACCATAGAAAAGATTAGATTTTTAACCTAAAAATAACGAGAGTTGCTAGGTTAAATTTCTAGGTTGCTAGATTGAGAAATCTTACACCTTTGTTATGGAAGCATAAATCTTTAAGATCGAGAGATGAAAGATTAATAGGCGAATTATCTACGAGAGTAGGAATTCATACCTTTGATAGGTGAACCACATCTTTATTAAATCTTCACTAAACGATCTAGAGTAGAAATTGAGGGTTGCGGGATAGGTAGATCAATGCTTGTTCTTCGTTAAAATTAATTGAAATTATCCTTGTGCCTTGTCTTCGTTGCTATTTTAGAATTTTATTTTTCTTTTTAGTTATAGAATAGATTTATTTAGTTAGTTTAGGTCCGCAACTATATTTCCTGGCTTTGGATTGACAACCCTCTGTCCAGTTTATTGTTTCTTCGTTTTCGTTTTTAGTTATTTTTCGTGACAACCTTTAGAAAAATTAAGAACTAGACCTAAACTGACCTAAACTAACTAAATAAATCTATTCTATAACTAAAAAGAAAAATAAAATTCTAAAATAGCAACGAAGACAAGGCACAAGGATAATTTCAATTAATTTTAACGAAGAACAAGCATTGATCCACGTATCCCGCAACCCTCAATTTCTACTCTAGATCGTTTAGTGAAGATTTAATAAAGATGTGGTTCACCTATCAAAGGTATGAATTCCTACTCTCGTAGATAATTCGCCTATTAATCTTTCATCTTTCGATCCTAAAGATGAACGCTTCCATAACAAAGGTGTAAGATTTCTCAATCTAACAACCTAGAAATTTAACCTAGCAATTCTCGTTATTTTTAGGTTAAAAATCTAATCTTTACTATGGTGATCTAAGTCTAACAACGATTCTCATCAAACGTTAAACATCAAACATGCAAACATCTCTCGATTTAATTGCATAAAAACAAATTAAACATAATAAAGAAACAAACTTTAAATTAAAACTCACAAAACCAACTTAAGAGTTGAAATCAAGTGCTGCACGATCGGTTTCTCATACTTGTTCAGGACTTGCTTAGCTCATCCCGAGGATCGAACAAACAAAATAAAAAAAATAAAAATATGGCTCGGTCGACCGAGCAGGAGCACTCGGTCGACCGAGTGGTCGGCTTCTCGGTTTTGCGGCTGTAGGTGTTCTCCAGGTAAGTTCTGTGTTGTTCTGTCAAATGCCTGCTCCTTTTATACACGTTCTAGCCGACTTAGGGTAATTATTAGAAAAGCTTAAACCCTAATAAAATAGAAATAAAGATATTCCCATATTTATCCTTTCTATTCATCTGGACTCACGTTTGAGGTGATGGACGCCCGTCCCAAGGGCTGGACGCACGTTCAAGCTTTGTAAAATATTCGAGTCGGGCCGAGCTCAACAAGACGCCCGTCCTATATAATTTTGGACGCTCGTTCAGTGAAAATATCTCTTCTCTGAATCCATTTTCTCCTCCTGGACGCCAGTTCAATCTTCTGGACGCCAGTCCACTGGACGGATGGAGCAAACGCACGTCCAGACTTCTAAATCTTCATTCCATCTTCGACTTGCATCCTCTTCCTTCCATTTTAACCTTCTTTTAAACATCGTTTAAGCTCATTCCCTGCCATGCTCGGGTACCTACAAGATAATAGAAACGTGCAAAATGTAGAAACATATATATTGATGAAAAAATCACTAATAAAATCACGTAATTAACTCGATTTTTCACTTAAACCACTTCAAAACTCATTTGCTCAATAAATCCAATAAATACCTACTTTCTATGCAAATCATCACATTATAGAGGAAATTATTACAAAATATAACATTATAAACCATAGAAAATCACCCTAAACAACCACTGTCACCGATTCTTAGCTAGACGTCCCAAATCACCAACATAAGTCTGACTTCATACTTTATCTGAAAAGCACAAGAATGTAAAGAGAGATCAATAATGCCCCGTAAGGAGAGTCGTATCAAGAGGAAACTATGGCAACCACCGGGCAGGCTATCCATAAGCTTAACGTTTTGATATAGGCGGTAATTTAACATTTTCTCAGATCAAGAGGTAACGAGATCAAACATCAGTGGAAACGTATTCTCATTTATATTATTTTAAATTAATATTGCGTTTGTTAATTCAATTTTATTAATATAGCCCGCTTTATTACAACCCGTTTTTAATAGTGATGGTAATTCAATATTGCTTTTTGCAGGTGGAACAAAACATGCTCAATTAGCTTTCGGTACAAGGAACATGTTAACTGATACTAAGATCAAGCGCTTACCGTTGTACTAAAACCATTTGGTGTTAGTAAAGGTGCTACTATATTTCCTTATATCACGCCCCCTCATGTATGGGCATATAAAAAAATGAGAGAGGCCCAACACTTGACTTGTTTTTTTTTTTTGGGGCCTATGAGAAGAGAGTTGGGCCTTTTTTTGTTTTTGTTTTTAATTGTGCTGGAAGCGGGACTTGAACTCAGGATCTCCTGCTCGAAGGAAAAGAATAGATCTACATTTAGAAAGACGGAGAAGCATACCCTTTAAGACGAGTGCAGACCCTCCGTGGATCCCTCCCTAGGCGGTGAGTCCGTTAGATCCGTGACCAGAACTCATAAGAAAAATATCTAAAGAAAAGAAACTTTTATTGAGTGAAACTATACTTCTGGGATCGAATCCTAGAATTATACAACATAAAAGCAAATAGTAAGTTCAAGCCCTGCTTCCAGCGCGATTATAAAATTAAAAAAAAACCAAGTGTTGGGCCCCACTGCCTTCTTATAGGCCCACACTTCCCAAACAAAAAAACAAGTCAAGTGTTGGGTCTCTCTTCCCTTTTATAGGCTCACACTTGATGGGGCGTGATATAAGGAAATATAGTAGCATATTTACTAACACCAATTGGTTTTAGTACAACGGTAAGCGCTTGATCCTAACAACTGATAACTATTGTAGTGAATTTCCTTGCGGACAAAAAAAGTGATTGTCCATTTCATTACTGCGGTTTCTTTGAACCCGTGACCTCCGGTTACTTTAAAGGAAAATGTGAAGATTTTCCATGCTTTGACTCAGAGGACTGTCCAGCCGAATGCCGTTGCAATGAATCGACCAACCTTTGTTATGAAGAGTAATTGTATGGGAAAAAGATCCCTTCTAATACACTTGATCATCAAATGTAAAAAAAAAACATAAAACGACGTCGTCTTATGCGAATTATACACCTAAAACAACGTCGTTTTGTGTGTAATGTTAAACTTGACAGTCCATTGCATTCGAGGGGATCAAGGTGTTAAAAAAAGCTAAATACAAAGTATATCATAGCGGAGGAATTGCTATTTTGTTTTGTGGGAAGGAGGTTGGGATTCAAACATTTGATTGATACCGAGAAATCCAATAACTGTCCCCATTTAATTAATCATACTCGATCTTTATTTATGGTTAGTTTTAATATATCATGATTTCTAGTAACTCTGTCGTTTCTAAAATAACCGTTCCCATTTAATTAATCATACTCAATCTTTATTTATGGTTAGTTTTAATATATCATGATTTCTAGTAACTCTGTCGTTTCTTTTATAACGTGTTGTGATACAATCAACATTTCTTACATGTATGTTAGTTAGTATGTATTTTTATCATTATTGTATTGTAACACGTCGTTTCAGGAACCGAGCAGATTAAAAGAAATTTGCACGAAAGAAATGGAACAACCGGTGCTTGGGAATCAGACCCTTAACACATGTCACATCCACACTACTATGTACCTTAATAGCTGGGAATTGTCTGCATATCACTAGTGTAGCTACGCACTGTTGTGTCGTAGCGGTAGGTCCAAACACTTGGAATATAGAACTTGATATTTATTGATACATAAAATATACAATAAATGGGACACTTGAAAAATACAAGAAGATACCAACTAGAAAGTGTTTGATGTGGGAGACTCACTTCACAACTTGTGTGTAGTGTTGTGTTGTTGGCCTAAGTTACGACTCCTATTTATAGGAAAGGTAAGAATATCCTAGAAAAAATAGTAGATCCTTCTAGAGAATATGCACACTAGATGTTTCTAGGCAAAGTGTGCATTAGATATTTATCTAAGTATTTTCTAGAATTCTAGACTATTTCTCTAAGGAAATAATTTCTAGATTTTTCTCATGTACTAGTTGTAGAATAATCTAGAAGTCATTGACTTCTGACACTCCCCCTCAATGACTTCTTTCTTTTGACGACGAGCTCATTTGCATCCCAAGAGCATTTCTGAATTCCTCGAGCTTGCGTCCGCTTAATCCTTTTGTGAATATATCTACTAATTGATCTTCATTCTTCACGTGAATCATCTGTATCTCATCTTGAAGAACCTTCTCTCGAATAAAGTGGTAGTGCACTTCAATGTGCTTGGTCCTTGCATGAAATACTGGATTCTCTGCTAGTTGAAGTGATGATATATTGTCGCAATGTAAATCCACTGCATAGTCAGCCGGCTGGTGTAAATCCTTCAATAACTGCACAAGCCAAGTGACTTCTTGAGTCGCTTCTGATGCTTCCGGTACTCGCCTCGGTAGTTGATAGAGATACAGTAGGTTGTCTTTTGCTACACCAAGATATTACTCCAGAACCAAGGCTGAACACTTAACCGGTAGTTGATCGGAGAGTGTCATGATCCCCAACATAATCAGCGTCACAGTATCCAACAAGTTTACATGGCACTCCTTTCTGGTAGAAAATACCGTAGTCATAAGTTCCTTTGACGTACCTCATAATTTTCTGAACTAACTGCCAATGTGGCTTTCTTGGACTTTGCATAAATCTACTTGCGACGCCAACTGCAAAGGAAATGTCTGGTCTTGTTAACGTCAAGTATATCAGACTTCTTACTAGTCGTCGATAACTTGTAGGATCATCCAACTCTTTGCCTTCTTCTGAGCTTAACTTGGCATTGACTTCAATTGGTGTTGGAGAAGGCTTGCAGTCTATCATTCCAGACTTCTTTAATAGATCCTTAACATACTTTTGTTGGCAGAGGAACAACCCATCTTTAGTGTACTCAACTTCAAGTCCAAGAAAGTGCTTAAGCTCTCCAAGTTCTTTCATTTGAAACCGGACTGATAAGTTCCTCTTGACTTGCTGAACTGATTGAGCTAAAATTTACCCCAACAAAAACAATTTATAAAGACTCGAAACCGTGGGCAAACTAACTCTCTAACCGGCAGTGTACCGGGTCGATTGCTAGAATAGCTACAGGATTACGAGGTCGAACCCAAGGGAAAAGTGTTTGTGAGTACCAAAGCGAACGTATTACTTAGTCTAGGTGAACAATCTTTTTAAAGTGTTTGTATACTACAGCGACACTAAAGTGATTCTTACTAACGAGTATCAAGATAGAAAAGAGAGAAAGAGAATTAAACTACTAGATTTTAAAGATAGATTAAGGGACATAGCCGAACCATGATCAAAATAGCCAGTTTCAACCCCAAGGATAGACAAAACCGGGAGTGTGCATTAAGGCAAACGGACTCTCACATTCAATTTCACGGGTGCGTACTCCTAATTCCGGTGCTAAGGTCTGAACAACTCTCTCCTAACTCCTTATGCCATGTTAACTACCCTTCCCTAAAGAAGATTCACTAACAAGACATGTTATGCACTAGAGCCGCTTAAACGTTAAAACGAGTAACCTCGCATTGGGCCCGGGCTTAACAACTAAGCCGGGTCTACGCCCCGATCCTAGAACCCCTTTTTCCACATCTCTCTATCTGAACAACTCTTTAGATTGATGTGTGTGACTTTGACCTAGGTAGCTAATCTAGCCCAAATATGTTAAAATAAGTTCTAAGACATGAAACAAGCAAGATTAAACAATAAAAAGCACTACCAACTCCCAGTTTCATCACCCAAAGGGAGATTTCACCAAATTTCACATGATTCGACTATGAAAAGGGATTAGCTACTCATTATACTAATCGAAACATACATAAAACAGTAAATGAAAGCCATAATAAGTAAAAGAGAGAAGAAATATACCATAGAAACAAGAATTTCGAATTTGAGATCCAAAAAGTACACTTTGAAGAACTAATTAAAAGATGGTGACTTAGAAGTTGGAATGAGAATTTGAGCTTGGAAATGGAATAATTAAGCTATGTTTATGCTAATCTATGCTAAGAGAAAGTGGAATAATCCATTACAAATTTCGAGCAAAGAGTGGGTATAGATTAGCTAAGAGAGGGGATAATAATATGATGAAATTCGATGGAAGTGGGTGTTTATATGGGCAAAAATCTGTAGAAAATGGCCCCAAACGCACGTTTGAGAGGTCCCCAAACGTGCGTTTCGCTTCATGTACTCGCTGTTCAAAAAAGCAGTTCAAACGCGCGTTTGAAACCTCCAAACGCGCGTTTGAGATTTGGCAGTTTTCTGACTGCAGTAAAACCATGATATTTTCGTGTGTAGAACTCCGATTTGAGTGATTCAAAATGCATTGGAAATATCTTTCAATTATCTACAACTTTCATGAAGAGTCCATGACCAGAAAATGCCTCCATCATAGGTCAAATTGCTGATGAACAGAACGTAGCGTGAAGATACCAACTATTTTTCTTCCTTTTCTTCATTTTTCTTCTTCCTTGGCTCATTCTTGCACCTTGATCATACTTCTCATCATAAATATTCGCCTTCCGGGTTCTCATGACACCTAGAACCTACAATCTCATGAACGAACAACACACACAAACGATTCCGGAGGGTAAAAGTGCTCGGGAATGGGTTAATATCACTAAAAAGAGGTAGTAAACCATCAATGCGACGGATTTACTCCCCGTGCTATAAACTCACGATATTACCCGAAAACGGTCTAAAAACACCGAGAATGTGCTAAAAGTGGGATAAACGGGGGTGGAAAATGCACCGGAATCACGTAAAGTTGACTCCCATCAACCACCCCACACTTAGCCTTTGCTCGCCCTCAAGTAAATTAGGCGTTTTAAAACCAACCAAGGGATTCAACTTTGTGATGTAGGTGCTACTACTCACACTCTTGAGGTAACCACAAAGTAAGAAACACGAACACACCGGTATAACATTATCAAGAAAATGGAGTGTGTGTGGTGCCAAGCTAAAGCCAAGTGCTCAAAGTGATTGTCGGGGCTTGAATCCCGACCAAAAGTCTACCAATCGTTTCATACCCACTAGCCTCTCCACTAATCAGGGTCACTAAGTTTGGACACAATCGGGTAGGACTTGAAAGGTTATAATGTTAGGCTAGGGTAATTCCGGTTAATCGAAAAGGATATTTTTGGGAACTGGAGAAAAGAAGTACGAGTGAACCTAATCAACAAGTGTATCACCTTATCTCTACCAAACAAACCACCCAAACTCCTTTTAGACTATTTTTAACACTTTGGGAACCACATAATGCTAACATCCTCGAGCTCATTGCCTAATTCAACTATGTTTCAAGCGTCATGAGGCGAGATCGAATACATTAGCACCTATCTCACTATCCCAACTCTAACATCATAAGTATAACTCTTGAGCTCATTACTTTGATTCCAACCTTTTATTTCTATAAACTCCAAACTTTTATTCATTGAGAACTTTCTAATTTATTTTGAACTTTGTTTTTTTCTTTCTTTTTTTTTTTTGGAAGAAAGGAGTACATATTTTCTTTTCTTCTTGGGCCAAACCCAAACACTAGGCCAAAAATGAGCTCCCCTTCTCCTTACAGCCCAAAACCGAGAAAACACCAACCCATCAACACATCATTTCCCCCACCCCACACTTGCTTTAGCAAGTGTGGCCTAACAAAAGACTGAGTCCACTCGTAGGGTATAAATGAAGGAAATGTGACCACAATTAAGGCTTAAGGGTAGGTTTCTGGCTAAATAACAAAACGGTTATAAGACGAATGGTGGTCAGACCATTCTATCAAGGCTGAGAGGAGCTACGAAGGTCAAATGTTTCGGGATAAGGCTTATTTGGCTATGGTTGGTCAAAGAGACGCCAGGACCGTCATCCCGTATCCTACTTAGGCAACCTTTCTATTTCGTCTCGAGGCTAGTGGTATAAGAAGTGGTAGTAATAAAATTGTGCACAAAGTGTAGCTTGCGTGAAAGTAATAAACTCCATAGTCAAGATAATATCAAACCACAGTGTACACGTTTGGGGTCCTACTACGGTGATTACCACTCGAATGTGAAAATAACAACAACAACACGTTGTTGAAAACCCTTGAAAATTTTAAAAATTACCCAAAAATCGACTCAAGCCCGGTCATAGACAAAGCATGTCACATATCAAGCACATTTAACAACGAAAACAAGAAAACGGCTAAGTCTCCCACCCCACACTTAAACGAAACACCGTCCTCAGTGTGTGAGAGATAAAAAGAGTAAAAGACTTGTTGTTTGACCAAAAACCCGGCAGAAAGGCGCACTAGTAGCCCACGTGACATCTTCTAGTAAGCTCCATCTCGAGTATCTAAAACCATAGAAACAAAAACCAAGGCAAACACATGCACGGAAAAAGTCCACGTGCCAAAAGATGGTGATAGATACAAGATATATAAAAATAGAAGCCATGCCACAAACAAAGTATCAAAGCATATCAACCATACTAGACGGGAATCGCACTGGATGTAAAGATAATCAAAAGAAACACAGAGCATCCACGCATAAAATAAGGCCGCAGAGGCTCACATAAAAACATCCCCGTCTACGTACAAGAGCCGGAACAAAAAGGAAATTCTCACCCCAACCTCTCTTTTAATACAAAAATCTCCCCTCTTGCACCCAAAGACCACTCCAAATACATTATTACTACCAAAAAGGTGGGTTGCCTCCCCTAAGCGCCTTTGTTTTGTGTCGTTGGCTCGACGGGATGACTTATACAGTGCCAATTTTTTCAAAGTTATACTATTGGCACAGGCGAGGAAAGGTAGAAGTACTTTGTTTAACGTCGTTAGCATCGACTTAATGGCACCAAACAGACTCATACCATAAAAGACTCAAAACAACGACCCGAACCACAAAGCATCACAAAGTACCCTAACACATAGCATATCAATTATAAGTATATTCATGAGAGACACCGTGAGGGGGTTTTAAAGGTATGGAGTTAACACATGGGGTACCTCTTCTAGCTCGTGAAGTTACCTCTTGCCAAACACTCAATATTTTCTTTTCTGGTTCCCGCTCCGGTTTCTCTTTAAGGTGCCCTTTGCTTGGGGTTCTTCTTTTCTTCACATTGCCTTTGAGTTCAATTCCTGGTTCTATGATGAGTGGCTTATGGTCCGGATGAGACAATGATGGTGAGACGGGCGATCCCGGTTTATCCTTGGTCTTGATCTTCACTCCATCAACGACCTTTTGTGCATCCATCGTGTCTTCTACAGTGAGCTCCTTTTCAACCTGTGGGTTAGTGGTAGCAACAACACAAGCAAAAGTAGTTTCGACAGAATGACAAGCAAGAGATTTAGACTTATAAACATTCAATGTCACGCTCTCCTTACCCACATGAAAAGTAATATCACCACTCTTCACATCTATGCCATCACTCGTAGTCAAGAAAGGACGGCCAAGAAAAACCGAAGTCTTAGAATCCATCGCCATGTCTAAGACGACAAAATCTACGGGAAAGGTAAATTTATCTATTTGCGCAAGAACATCCTCCGCTACCCCCATAGGTGTCCTAACCGACCTATCCGCCATTTGGAAGGTCATTCCCGTGGGTTCTAGCTCACCCAACCCTAAATTTTCATACAAGGCCCTAGGCATTAAGCTCACAGAAGCTCCTAGGTCACACAACACATTTTCAATCACAGTGTCACCAATAGTAATAGGGATGGTGAACACACCTCGATCTCTCATTTTCGGGGGTATCTTACTATCAAAAATCTCCGCACACTCTTCATTCAAACACACCAGACCTGCCATTTTACTCTTAGCCTTTTAAGACTTTACAATAAGCAGACATGTTTGCAAGTGCTTCAAGAAAGAGAATGGTCAAGTCAATTTTACGCAAAATTTCAATGAAACAGTTTTGAGCTTGGTTCAAACGACTTTGTCTATGACCTTTAGGTGGGTAGGGTAAAGTACTTAAATCAAAATCGGGAGAGGGAGGTGGGATTATTGTCACGGATTTTTGCAATGAAAATAAACAAGTAATAAAATTTATAAATCCGGTATACCCCAAGTGTAGGGATCGTAGTATAGAGGTTGATACCGGGTCGATCTTACGGGGAATCGGGGTTGTTTAATCTAGTTTTTATTATCTAACTAACTATGTCACAATTACTACTAAAAAGGTATGAAAATAAAACAGTGAAAACTAAAACGAAAAACACGAAACTGCAAATAAGAATAACTGGACAGAAGATCGTGATCTAAAGCCAGGGAAAATATAGTTGCGAACAAATTATCTAAACTAAATCTATTCTAAGTCTATTATGAAATAAAGGTTGTAAATTCACTAAGCAATTCAAATTCAAGTGGTTTAATCAATATTTTACGAACGAACAAGCAATTGATCCACCTATCCTACAACTATCAATTTCTATCTCGATTATCTCGTGATTTCTAACCAAGTTGTGATTCACCTAGCCAAGGTATGAACTCCTAATTTCTTAGACAAGTTCGCCTAATAATCTTCTATCTTTCGATCTAATGATTAACGATTTCTAACCAAAGGTGTGAAATTTATAAGTTTCTAACCTAGAGGTTCAACCTAATAACTCTCGTTAATTAGATTAAAGGTCTAATCTTTATTATGGCGATCTAGGGTTTAATAACGATTCTCATCAACATTAAACAATCACACATGCAAAGATCTTTCGATATAAGTGCATAAAAACGAGATAAGCATAATAAAGATACAACTTTGAATTAAAAACTCACAAGACAATCGAAGATGAAATCAATCGTTGGTTGGATGGCTTCACAATGCTTGTTCAAGGGAGGTCTAGCCTCTTAGCATCCTCTTGAAGATCGAATTGTTTGAGTAAAAATACATAAAAAGTGTTTGAATCTACTAGAAAATAAAAGCAGTAAAAACTGAGCCGCCCCTAGGGTTTAGGGTTTGAAAATCTGATGATATTGTGTAGAGAAAACGTAGCTATATATAGAATTCTAGGTCGGTTGCAGCTATGTCGGCCGGCTGGACGCCCGTTTGATGGGTCGAACGCCCGTCCAGGTAGCTTGAAAACTTCGAATCGGGCCGAGTCATGGTCAGACGCCCGTCCTTCTTTAAATCAGACGCTCGTCCACTAATTTTGGGAGAACTCTGAATCAAATATTCCAGCCCGGACGCTCGTCCACTTGCTTAGACGCCCGTCCACTAGACGGAGAATTGGACGCACGTTCAGTTACTTCAAATCTGATTTTCCCATCTCTATCTCTTTTTCTTCATACAACTCCGATCCTTAACATCTTTTAATCCTCTTTTAAACCAATTTCGTGTATCTACAAGATAATAAAACATGGCAAAGTGTAATATCATCCAAATCAATATAAAATCAACAATAAAATCCACTAACTTTGCGATTAAACCGTTTCAAACCTCACTTGCTCAATAAACCAATTAAACACTCAATTTCTATGCAAATTATACGAATATGGAGAGAATTGTTACAAAATATAACGATATAAATCATATAAAACCACCCTTAACAATTATACCTTTCACGCGGGTAGGTGAGGTCTCACTTTTGCCCTTCTTCTCCATTGCTTTACTCGGTTCCTCTTCTTCAATGTCAACTGCCACAAACTCCTTCTCCTTGTCTGTCACTTTCTCTTTCTTTGCATTTGCCAACTCTTCCTTTACGGCCTTCAATTCTCTTCTCATTGCTTCCAACTCTGTCTCAATATTTCCTTTTTCCAAGTCTTCCTCCTCAACCGGCCTGTAGAAATCATCATCTTCATCAATACCCCTTTCTCTCTTTGACAGATTTTGAGTCCTTTCTCCTCGAGCATTGTCAACACCCACCTCTTTACCACTTCTCAAAAATAGGGCCTTCATATTTTGGGGATTATTTTCCATGTCGCTCGGTAAGCCTCCTTTCAAGTTCACCATGGCATTATCGGTGATTTGCCCCATGTGTGTTTCGAGATTCCGAATGGCGGACCCGTGTTTGAAGTTCATCTCAACCATGTCCTTTTTTATCTCCGCAAAGTTTTTGTTCATTTGCTCCAATATGACATCGGTTGCACTCTTTTGAGGAATGGGAGCAAGTGGTGTAGGAGTTGCTTGGTAAGTACCCCCTTGTTGTTGATGTTGAGATTGTTGAGGATAGTATTGGGCTTGTTGGTTAGGCGCTTGATAAAATGAACTTTGATTTTTCCTATAAGCTTGGTTCTGGCCTTGGTCAAAATACGGTTCCACTTACGCCTTGATGGTTTTGATCCCAACCTTGATTATTATTTCTCCAAGAACCATCACTTTGTTGATCATAATTACCAACTTGACTTTGCCCCACATAATTCACCTCATAACATTGAGAATTATCCACAACCGTTGCTCGTTTGTTGGCCTTGTTCGGCGCTTTGAAATTGATTCGTAACGGTTGTAGCCCAAGTGCCCTTTTTCGCCTGCCCTTGGCATACATGTTCATCATTTTCTTGGCTAGATCGGTTGGACTATCTTGTGACGAAAAACTAGCTTGTCCTTGCATTGAGGATCGTGGATATGACATATTTTGAGATTTGTGTGTCATCCCACAATCCTTAGCCGAATGTTGGCCTCCACATATTTGGCAAAGCCTTGCCTTTTCATTTTCTCTTTCAAGGTTCTCCAACCTTTGCTCCATCGTTTGCATCTTAGCTTGACATTGCTCATTTGTTTCCACTTCCTTCACTTCAACCAATCCCGGCTTTTTACTCCTTGGCCCTTTTCTACTTGAAGACACGTATTGCTTTGAGGTTTCAGAAATTTTCTCTATTTGGTTCATTGCTACTTCGGGCACCATCCTCATAATATCCCCATTACACGAAGCATGCAAGGTCCCTTGGTGCACCGGCTCCAACCCTCAGAAAAATGCATGAACTACCTCAAAAGGTCTCAAGCCGTGCCCTGGGCACTCTTTCAATAACGCTTTAAATCTATCCCAAGACTCATACAATTCTTCTCCTTCATAAGCATTAAAAAGATAATAGCCTCTTCATGTCCAATGTCTTTGATGGTGGGTAATACTTGAATAGAAATGTCATAACCACGTCCTCCCAAGTGTGCAAAGAATCATGAGCCAATGAGTCATTCCATGTCTTGGCTTGTTCCTTCAAGGCGAAGGGAAATAGCATAAGTTTAAGCGCTTCTTCACCGACTTCATTCATCTTGGTAATGTGCACAATTTGTAGGAAATGATCAATGAACATATGAGGATTTTCAGTGGGGGTCCCTCTAAATATAGCATTATCTCCCAATAAATTAATCACGCTTTGCTTAATCTCCATGTTAGTGGTGGCAACCAGAGGTACTAGGATGGGACTATGACCCGTTCTTCCAACCGGCGTCGTCACAAAATCTCTACATGTCATTCCACCCAGATTAGCCTCTTGACCCTGAAACCAAAAATTTGGGATCCCATTTGCTTGATTGTCACCCGGTGGTTGTTGTTGAGCATGCACTTGGTTAGTTTGTTGTTGGAAAGCTTGTTGATGTTGAGCTTGAAATTGGGCCATCATCCATTGATGATATTGTTGCATGAAATTAGGGTCCATTTGACCAAATTGGTTGGCATGATGGCCATCTTGAGCATTTCCATTCATTTGTGCATTGTTGATCACTATGGGTGGATCTTGAATAGGCACTCCATTTAATCCGACATTTGTGGTTTGAGTCCCCCCTTGAGGAAGATTACCACCCAAAAATCCTCCTTGATGAGTGTTTGAGGTATCCCTGGTGGTGTTGTGGTCCACGAACCCTTGACCTTCACTACTCCCATTACCGGGGGTTTGAGCCAAATCTAACTCTTCAAGTCTTGAACTTTCTCTTTCAAACTCCGATACCAAAGCTTCTACTCTCTGACCTCTTCTCCTTCGACTATTTCTTCTTCTTGCATAAGCTTCAATATCTTCAATGTATGGTTCAAGTGGTTCTCGAGAGCCTCGGGTCATTCACTACAAAACTAAAACAACAATAAACAATAAAATAAAACCTAGGCCCAAGCCTTCGGTTCACTTGCAAGATATCACAAATAGCACACATTTCCCCGGCAATGGCGCCATTTTGATTGAGCTAAACTTTACCCCAACAAAAACAATTTATAAAGACTCGAAACCGTGGGAAAACTAACTCTCTAACCGGCAGTGTACCGGGTCGATTGCTAGAATAGCTACTGGTGTACGAGGTCGAACCCAAGGGAAAAGTGTTTATGAGTACCAAACCGAACGTATTACTTAGTCTAGGTGAACAATCTTTGTTGGTCCCTTGGAAAGCCTAACACAAGTTTAGAGGGGGGGTGAATAAACTTGCCACCAAAAACTTTTCCTGAACTGGAATAACCCCAGGAACTGAGTTTCTCTGAAACTCAAACTGATGGTCAACTCAGTTTTGTTCCTGTCCTGTAACTTGTGCGGAGTTCAGCTAATTCAACTGAGTATAAGTCAATACTGACTTATATTTAGTCTTGTTAACTGGCAGCGGATAAGACTAGCCTTTAGATAATAACAGTTCGTTGACTTGGTATAACCGTGAGAATTAGATAATCAAGATTGTAAAGAAATAAATAAGTAAATGTGTAAAGTAAATAAGACAAGTATTATAGAGGTTCCAGGTGGTGTAATCCTGTACATCCTCTCTTCCCCTGTGATCCGGAGGAAAATTCCACTAGAACTTCTTTGAGATGGCCTGATTACAAAGAGTCCTAAACTGATAGTCCTTGACTAATCCCTAGCTTCACTATCTAAACACTTGTAGAACAGGTAGGATTGCTGCTCTTCAACTGTTTGAACACTGGTCCTTGAAGGGTAGAATTGCCTCTTCACCAGCTCATTGTTGGAGAAAATAGTGGAATTGAATTAAAGTGAATAAAAATGATTTTATAATCATTTTATTCAGACGACTTTGCAAGCTTAATTTGATTATATTCTTGTATAGAATATATACAATGTTTTGATAATTCTGAAAACTACGTAAGTCGTAGATGAATTCAGGATTTAGAATCATTCAATTCGGAGTACGAGTGAATGAGAAATTAACGCTTGAAGTCGGGTGTTTGAAAGAACTTTTGTTGGAAGTGGAAGTTGAAGAGTATTCAACTAAACTCAGGTACCACATTGGAAAAAGAGAGAAATGTTTTCCAAGATATATGTGGGAAGAATGTTATATGTGGTATAAGCTCCTGAAGAAGAAGAGAGATAGCGGGTTGGTTTTAGCGATGACGCGTTACGCTAAAATGGCCACACGCTGCTGCCGCCGCCGCCGCCGCCGCGTGCGCCGTGCCCGTGCCCGTGCCCGGTGACCGTTGACCTTGGTCTTGGGCTTTGGGGAATGGGCCTTCTGGGCCTGAGGGCCCTAGGCCCAGGCCTGTGTTAAACTTTTTATACAAAAGTTAATTGGGCTTGGTCCATTCATATACATTCGATTGAGTGAAGATTGAGTTCACTTCGGTTCGGTTATCCAACATAGTTCGGTTCAAAGAATAATTAATGGTTAATTCATTGTCAGAATCGATGAAACGGCTGTAATTAAGATGAGTTATGGTAATTCATTGTCAGAATCGATGAAACGGTTGTAATTAATTCATTCCACCACCCTCTCTCCTATATATAGCCTCCATATGGATTGAAGCTACATACACACATTCAAATACAACACCGTAAAGCTTCATACATTCATATAGTTACGAAGAAGTTGCATACGAGTTTGAAGAAGAGATTCGAGCACTAGAAGAGTTCGTTGAAGGTTCGTATAAGAAGTACCTCTATACGAATCGAGAATCCGAGTTATCCTGGGAGACAATTGGTTTTAACCGGTACACACGGACCAAATTTGTCTTAAGGACAGAGTGTCCTACTCGCCTCGGAGTTATTGTATCCACCTTTATTTTAGTATATTTCATTTTTCATTTGTAATTCGTTTTATTTTCAATAAAATTGTTGTTTAATTCGTGTTAATTATTTTAATTGCGTTCGGGCTCCTACAGCTTAAGACAAATTTCAGAACCGATGTTCTGATTTTAACCCGTGCGTAATCAAAATTTTTTATACGAATTTCTACTCAATTTTTCTGAGTTTAGACGAATTAAATAAACTTGTTTTAATCAGACTCGATTCGATCACTTTCGTTCGATCACTTCGGCTCGTTCTTGATTGATTCGACTTATTTCGAATTTTCACTTCGTTTCTTCGAACATTTCACTTTAATCTGAACGGTTCGATCTATCAAACTTCATCTAGTTTTATTATTTAATTAAATCAATTCAAAGAATGTTGTGCCCAGTGAGGCTAATAAAAATGCATCTACTTCTGCGTACTTGATTGAGTCTTGTACTTTATGGCATAATCGTTTAGGACACGTTAATAATAAATCAATTCAAAGAATGATGAATTTGGATTTTTTACCTAAACTAAAAGTTAATCAAACTGAAAAATGCCAAGTCTGTGTTGAAGCTAAAATGATTAAAGCGTCGTTTCCATCCGTGGAAAGAAACACAGAACCGTTAGAATTAATTCACACTGATTTGTGTGACTTAAAGTTTGTGCAATCGAGAGGCGGTAAAAAGTATTTTGTAACTTTTATCGATGATTGTACAAGGTACTGTTATGTATATTTGCTAAGTAGCAAAGATGAGGCTATCGAGGCATTCAAAAATTATAAGAATGAAGTTGAGAATCAACTTAGCGCATTTAATCAAGAAGGTTCGTAGTGATAGAGGTGGAGAGTATGAATCGCCATTTGAAAGAATATGTCTAGATTCGGGCATTATTCATCAAACTATCGCTCCATATGCACCTCAATCTAACGAAATTGCTTTGACGCAAAACCGTACTCTGAAAGAGATGATGAATGCTATGTTGATTAGTTCTGGGTTACCTCAGAACTTGTGGGGGGAGGCCCTTCTCTCCGCCAATAAAATTCTCAACAGGATTCCGTCTAAAAAGATGGATAAAACTCCATATGAGATGTGGAAAGGCCACAAACCAAGTTATAAATACTTGAAAGTGTGGGGTGTTTAGCAAAGGTGGAAGTGCCTAAGCCTAAACAGATTAAGATTGGGCCAAAACGATAGATTGCATATTCATAGTATGCTCATAACAGTAGTGCATATAGATTTCTTGTGCACAAATCGACAATCTCGATGTGCATGTAAACACACATCATGGAGTCAAGAAATGCGGTGTTTTTGAGGATGTTTTTCCACATAAAGAAAGACACAATGAAGACTCAAATAAGAGAGTACACGAAAATGTGGGGGATAGTACTCCAGAAAACGAGGAAGTGGAACCTCGAAGGAGTAAGAGGGCTAGGACTTCAACGTCTTTTGGGCCAGATTTTCTAACCTACATGGTAGAAAATACTCCAAGGACATATGCCGAGGCTATGTCTAATCCAGAAGCACCTTTCTGGAAAGAAGCTATTAATAGTGAAATAGATTCTATTATGCAAAATCACACTTGGGAATTGGTTGACATTCCACCGGGAAGTAAAGCACTCGGGTGTAAGTGGATTTTCAAAAAGAAGCTTAAGGCTGATGGATCTATTGATAAGTATAAGGCCAGGTTGGTAGCCAAGGGTTATCGACAAAAGGAAGGTCTTGACTTCTTTGATACTTATTCACCAGTAACGAGAATCACTTCTATAAGGGTTCTTATTGCTCTTGCTGCAGTCTATAACTTGGAGATCCATCAAATGGATGTTAAAACTGCATTTCTAAATGGTAAATTAGAAGAAGAGATATACATGGAACAACCCGAGGGGTTTGTGGTTCCAGGGCAAGAGCACAAGGTGTGTAGACTCGTTAAGTCTTTGTATGGATCAAACAGCACCCAAACAATGGCATCTAAAGTTTGATCAAACTATGCTATCTAATGGGTTTAAAATTAACGAGTGTGACAAATGCGTCTACATCAAACAAACACCTAATGCTTATGTGTTAGTGTGTTTATATGTTGATGATATGCTGATTATGGGAAGTACTCATGATATCATCATGAATACCAAAAAGTTGCTGACACGCAATTTTGATATGAAGGATATGGGACAAGCAGATGTAATTTTGGGGATTAAAATCTCCGTAATATCCGAGGACTAGTATTATCATCAGTGATCTCACTACATTGAATCCGTTACGAGGAGATTCAATGTTTTTGATGAAAGTCCTATGAAAACACCAATTGACTTAAGTCTTCACTTGGTCAAAAATAAGGGTGAGCTTTGTGTCTCAGTTGAAATATTCACAGATTATAGGTGTCTAATGTACATAACCAACTGTATTAGACTGATGTTGCGTGTCTTTGTGAACAAACTAAGCGAGTTTACAAGTAATCCCAGTGAGGATCATTGGAAAGCGCTGATGAGAGTACTCAGGTACTTGAAATATACAATGAACCTGGGATTACGTTACACAAGATATCCAGCAGTATTAGAAGGATACTGTGATGCAAACTGGATTTCTGATTCTAAAGAGTCAAAATCCACAACTGGATATATCTTTATGATTGGTGGTGCTGCGGTGTCCTGGAAGTCCACAAAGCAGACATGCATATCTCGTTCCACAATGGAAGCTGAGTTTATTGCACTGGACAAAGCTGGGGAAGAAGCAGAGTGGCTTCGAAATTTCCTAGAGGACATTCCTTGTTGGACAAAACCGATTGCTCCTATTAGCATACACAGTGATAGTCAATCGGCTATACACCGAGCACAAAATAGTATGTATAATGGTAAGTCTAGACATATACGTCGACGACATAATACCGTTAAACACTTGATCTCTAGTGGTGTGATTTCCATCGATTATGTAAAATCGAAGGAGAATCTTGCGGATCCGCTTACTAAAGGTTTACCTAGAGATCAGATGTCAATTTTGACCCTCGGAATGGGACTTAAGCCTATTGAAAGTTAAGTTTTGTAATGGTAACCCTACCATGTTGACTGGAGATCCCAAGATCTTGGTTCAAGGGGACAACTAAGTTATGAAGCTGTCGATGAACACTTTCCCATTCTGTGAATAAAAGTGTTGTCTGCCAGGAGTGTGAAGGTTAAGTGAAAACTTTTAATGATTCCTATAACTTGATTAAATTCGAGTGGGGTATGGCAGAATACTCTTGATAGGAAGTCACCTATGTAAGTGCGAAGTGGGGCCGCTTCTATGAGAATTCAGAGGCTAGAATTCTCTAAAGCACTTTCTGAAACCAGGTGTGATTCAGGGCCAAAATGAATCCAGTCATGAGAACCAAGTACAGTGCTAAGGGAAATATTGTGTGAGTGCTATTGTCTGGTTCTACACTAAAGGCTGAACAGTTCAAGACTTAAGTTCACTGATTAGCCGAGTAGATCCGATAGTACTTCACTAGTAAGCGGTTCAAAGCCGAAGCTACCTCTCCCGATGCAATGTTTTTCCGCGAATCTCTTGAGTCTGCATTTGCATTAATTTCCATTCATGTGGGGATTGTTGGAGAAAATAGTGGAATTGAATTAAAGTGAATAAAAATGATTTTATAATCATTTTATTCGATTTACTTTGCAAGCTTAATTTGATTATATTCTTGTATAGAATATATACAATGTTTTGATAATTCTGAAAACTACGTAAGTCGTAGATGAATTCAGATTTTAGAATCATTCAATTCGAGTACGAGTGAATGAGAAATTAACGCTTGAAGTCGGGTGTTTGAAAGAACTTTTGTTGGAAGTGGAAGTTGAAGAGTATTCAACTAAACTGTGTACCACATTGGAAAAAGAGAGAAATGTTTTCCAGTATATATGTGGGAAGAATGTTATATGTGGTATAAGCTCCTAGAAGAAGGAGAGATAGCGGGTTGGTTTTAGCAGTCAGACGTTCTGCTAAAATGGCCACACGCGCGCGCGCCGCCGCCGCCCGCCCGTGCCCGTGCCCGTGCCCGTGCCCGGTGACCGTTGACCTTGACCTTGACCTTGGTCTTGGTCTTGGTCTTGGGCTTTGGGCTTTGGGCTTTGGGGAATGGGCCTTCTGGGCCTGAGGGCCCTAGGCCCAGGCCTGTGTTAAACTTTTTATACAAAAGTTAATTGGGCTTGGTCCAGTTCATATACATTCTGATTGAGCTGAAGATTGAGTTCAGCTCGGTTCGGTTATCCAACATAGTTCGGTTCAGCAATAATTAATGGTTAATTCATTGCTGTAACTGATGAAACGGCTGTAATTAAGATGAGTTATGGTAATTCATTGCTGTAACTGATGAAACGGCTGTAATTAATTCATTCCAGCCCAGCCCTCTCCTATATATAGCCTCCATATGGATTGAAGCTACATACACACATTCGAAATACAACACCAGAAAGCTTCATACATTCATATAGTTCTGAAGAAGTTGCATACGAGTTTGAAGAAGAGATTCTGAGCACTAGAAGAGTTCGTTGAAGGTTCGTATAAGAAGTACCTCTATACGAATCAGTAATCCGAGTTATCCTGGGAGACAATTGGTTTTAACCGGGGTACACACCGGACCAAATTTGTCTTAAGGACAGAGTGTCCTACTCGTCTCGGAGTTATTGTATCCACCTTTATTTTAGTATATTTCATTTTTCATTTGTAATTCGTTTTATTTTCAATAAAATTGTTGTTTAATTCGTGTTAATTATTTTAATTGCGTTCGGGCTCCTACACTCATCACAAACACAGTCTTCCTGACGGCACTCAACTGTCCTTCACACCTTATTGGTGTTTCACAGTCTAAACCTTTGAAAAAATCAAAGTTGAGACTTGAATCAATAGCTATGACTCAATTGTTATTAAAGCTTTTCTTTTGGATAATTATATTTTGCACAGCTCCGAATTTCTCCTTGTGATAGATTCTTGATTTTGCTTGAATGTGCTTGGATACCAGAAGAAATTTCTTGATCTTGCAATTAAGCACATGGCAGGAATTCTTTCGAAATTGGCTTTCCTTTTAATTTGATCTTACAATTAATAATGCCTTGATTTCTCCTGCTCTCCCCCCTCCATTGATGTTGTAGAGGTAGTCAATTTATAGGGGTTTATTCAACGTTCATTCTGCTTGAATCTTGTAACGGCTATATTTTCAGACCGTTCTGTTGTGTCAGTATTTCATACAATAAAATCGCTTCCTTTATAACGTTCGACTGTACGATCAGTTTATTGAATGAGTGACATGTAAAACTGAGTTTCCTTATCAGTTTCATACTGAGAATGTTACTTGTCAGTTTCTTGACTGACTTGGAGCATTAACTGAGATTTTACTCTTCTTCAAATATCAGTACTCCAGTTTTCATCTGATTATAATTCCTTTAATCAGAGTACACCATAACTAATTATATTTTAAGAATTCATTGTCCTTATGATTCTTAGGTCTCTATACAAGATCTATAAAGTCAGTTCAGGTCATCACAATCGTGCCTGAAGTCTAACTTTATGGTCTCGACTTTTAATCATTATAACTGAGTTTGAACCCTCAGTTCTTCAATCTTCAATAATCGAGTCTCAGACCTCGCTTCTTGATCTTCATAGATAAGCCAACTGAGTCTGTGTCCCACAGCGAACTTATCTTCTTCAGTTCCTTTGTAAACTCAGTTTCCTAGTTATCTCAGTTCAAAACCTAGAACTATTACAGTGCTAGTATGATTTAACCTATACAAATATCAGACTCTATTAAATCCTATACAGTGATATCTAGACATCTTTTGCCTTGCACTATAACAGCTAGTTATGACACTTCATCAATGGGGTTAAGAACAATAACTGATTAGGTGATGAATCATCATCAAAACATAAATTTTATTTCCAACAATTTCCCCCTTTTTGATGATGTCAATACCCTCCTTAAAAGCAATGCAAAAAGATAAAGTACAATGTAGTAAATAACGCAATGAAATGAGAAACTGAGAATTTAATTGATAACTGTGTTACAAGATAGAGTAATAAAATACAACATAATAAAAAGAACTAGAAGATAGTTTATTTTTACTTGGCAGATAGAGAAAATTGATTATCGTAATTTTCTGCAACAGATCTCATAGCATCATTTGTAGCTGAGCTTTCAATTCCATGGATGCTTGCCCAAATGTTCCATGATTCAGATAAGATGTGCTTCTTGAAAATTTTGTTTTTGAAAAGGACTGCAAAAGTGAAGACAGATGTCCTTAGTCTTTCATTGGTGGCTGTTCTCAGTAGATTTTGAATAAATTCAGGTTCAGCCTTTTCAATTTTCTCTGATTGTTTATCAATTACGCCATCTTCTTCCCATTTCTTTAGTTTATTCCAATAGTGCATGAGCATCTTCTGCATGTGTAGGAATGATTCTAGAGATTCTTCTCTTGATACTCCTTTCCTTGCTGGTAAATTCCTAAATAAACTGTATAGTCGAGAATCCAAACCAACTCTTTTGTCAGTCGGTTCTGAGTATTTCACAATCAGCTCCATTTCTTCATCAGTGAAATCTCCTCTTGCTTTCTTCAGTTCTTTCAACTTATCATCAACATTTGTGAGGACTTGTGGCATCTCAGCCTCATGGACTTTTAAGATATCCAAACTTTCCCCCTTATTGACATCATCTTTGTGAATCAGGCTCTTGATGTAAGCATTCAATGTTTGTTGAGTCGATGCCAAAATGGTTTGAGCCACAACTGAGTCCTTCATGCCCTGTTCCATTAACATCATTCTATCTATCAGATTGTTAAGCATAATTTCCCATCTATCTTGAGTTTCATCTCTTCTTGTATCATGCTCGATGATTGTTTTCTATAGCTCAAGCAGGGTGTTTTGACAGTTATCATTGACGATATCCATTTTCTTTTCAAGTTTGGTTCTTTCATCTTTGCTGGCTTCTAAGGCATGTAGAACCTTTCCAAATAAAATGTGATCGTCTTTCTGAGTTCTAATTATCTCATTATGATAAAACTTAATGAGATCAACCTGAGTGGGTAGATCTTTTGAACTTCCTGCTTGTTGTTCTTTTCCCTTGTCTGTTTCAGCTTCGGTTGGTTTAGCTTGCTTTAGAGGTGAGAGAACAACTTGCTTCAGTTTTTCTCTATATTCAGTTGATTGTCTTCTTTCTTTAGATTGTTTCTTAGCTTCTTCCAAGCTTGATGGATCAATGACTTTTACAGGTGACAGATGTACATTGAATTCATCATCTGACTCTTCTTCAGGCATGTTTGCCACAGTTCTTGCTATTTCAAGTGTAGACTTGTCAGTGGGAGATTGGTAACCTCCTTCTTGTTCTTTGTCTTGTTGTGTTTCAGATACACTTTCATAACTTGAACTTCCACTGCTTTCACCAGAACTACTAGAATCATCATCAGTGTTATGTTCTGTTGCAATTTCCTTTTCTTGTAGAGAGGCAAGAATCCCTTTTTTTAAGTTGGGATCTTCCTGAAAATCATCATCATCATCATCATTTTTCTTGAAATTTCCACCAGTTTTGGCTTCAATCCAATAACTATTTCTGATCAGCGCATATCCTTGATTTATGAACTCATCGGTATTGATTATTTCCGATAGACTTGTAATGTTGTATAAATCAAATACCCATTTCTCAATAGCTTCCATTTCTGCTTGCTGACTTCTTTGATTGGCAATGGAACTGAGTTTCCAAGTTCGATATCTGGCAATCGCTCATAATCAGCTGTCATTAGTTCTCCATGATCAGTTGTGGATTTAAATGGTGTGAGAGTATCTTCTGATTCTCTTGTGATAGAATCTTCAACTTGCATGGGGTCAGTTCTTGCAACATCACCAGTTTCCATAAGATTGGTTCTGCTGATTCCTCCTTCAGCAGTGTCTGGGATGACTGATGTCTCTTTTTCAATGACTGAAACTGAGATTGTCGGCTCAGTTTCCATAACTTTCTCACTTACAAGTTCTTCAGCAACTTGTTTTTCAGTAGGTTCAAGTTCCAAATCAGCAACATGAACTTCATCCAATGTATGCTCAGTGGGTTCATCTTCATTGACTTGCTCCTCCAAGTGAATAACCTTGGTTGATTCCTTTTCTGCTTCAGCCTCTTTTTATTCAGGGTGAGGAGATGAAAATTCTTTAATTGTCTCCTCGTGTTCCAATCTGAGGGCAGATTCTTGAGACGTAGACTTGGATCTTGAAAGCAAAATGAGCATATTCAGCGTTGTTTCGTCAATCAATCTTTCATCACTGTCAGATTCTTCATCAACATGCTCAGTTCTCAGGCTCTGTTCCCCCTGAGTTTCAGCTTCCGTCTGTATGACAGTTTCAACAACTTGTTCTTTGTTGACAACTTCAGTTTCCTTTGTCACTTATTTTTCTTGTGACTGAGTAGCTGGTTCTTCAATTGGTAAAACTTCAGTTACCAAGACTGGAATAGGCTCGGTGAGAATAGTTTTAGTTCTCACTACTGGTGCTGATCCGTCGGCAACTTCAGTTCTTGCTTCTTGTGTTGGTGACACTTCTATTGATTTCTCAGTAACTTGATCAGTTATGCCTTTTTCTGTATCTTCCAACTGTTTTCTTCTTTTCCTTAGATCTTCAATCTGTTCCAAAACTTCATCTCCAGTTGCAGGTTTCTTTGATTTCCTGCTTTTCTTCCTTATAGGTTCATTCACAGATTTCTCAGCTTTCCTTTTTCCAGCTTTTTCTTCTTTAACAACAATCTTCCCATCAGCAACTGGTGTTTCTTTTATTTTTGCAATTCCAAAATGGTCGAGTATTCTTTGGACTACTAAAACAACAGTCTTTTTGTGATAAAATCGGCCCTTTTTGACATCAGTTTTCTTCTTAGGTAAGTCAGTTGATTGTGCCGTCAATTGATCAAAAAGATATCTTGGCCAATTGAAACTTTCTTCAAACCAAATCACATATAGAAAATCTAATTTTTCTCGAGATAGATTGCTAAAGTTTCCTGCATTTCCAATTATGCAATTTGCTAACATCTTTGAGAGAAAATTGAATTCTTGTTTGAGTAGTGCTCCCGGTTTGTGACACTGTGGATTCTACATTAACTGCTATATCTTTCCAAAGTTTCTCCTTCTGTTCCTTGGTCAGTTTGATGGCTGCTGATCTTCCAGATTTGTCAAACCCAAAGATTTCTGCAATTAGATCTTCGGTAATATTGATCTCCTTACCATTGACAGTAGTGGTATAAGTGTGTGTGTCTTCTCCTTCTATAGTTGTCTTCCCGAATTCATAGAAGTCTCCAATGCTTTCTAGACATACACTTTTCAGATCAATGTTGAATACAGCATCCAAACTTTTAATTTTTCGGATTTTTGTTGCAATTGAATTGACTAGTGTTTAATCAATATACTTTGCAATATACTAGTCAAGAGATACGATCATTCCTGGTTCAACATGAGTGAGAGCCATTGTTTTCTTGATTTGATTGAGAATTTTGAAAATTTGAGATTCAGAGAGTAGATTCAAAATTTAAGCGTAAAGAATTAAAGAAAAAGAATTCTGGGTATTTATAATCAATTCAGAGTAGTTAAGAATTGAGTGGGACTTAGAACGTCTTGTCATAAATATTTTGAGATTGCGAAAAAGGTGGATGAGTGGAAAATATGGACGGTTTAGATTGAGAAAGACCACATCTTTTCTTGACATCTGTAGCTAGACTGTAGTGAATAGAGTAGGTACGATGTATCAACAAATTTGTGTGCGTTCGCTTTTGTCCTTGTCTTTGAATTCAAAACTCTCAATTGTAGATACAACTCGCCAGTGAATCAAGCTCCTTAGTTCTCAGCTAGAGATATTTCTCCTGTAAAACAAAATAAGAAGTTTTTGGTACCCATATCTGTTTGGGTCCTAACTGGTTAGTTTTTGATAATACAATTTTATTTTTAGCTTTATACCTCTCTTGATATGTTGACTGAGTAAAGTCATTTTTTATAAACTTTTCTTGTTTTGTCTGGACAGTTTCTGATTTGATCAGTTTGTGAAACTGACGTGAAGGTTCATTCCAATCTTCATTAGTGGGAAATAGTATTTCTTTCCCTCTAAATTTATCATTCCATGAGTGATCTTTATTTTCGAATGGATATGACTTGAAGACTTTTCTTACTGATCAGTTCTGCCTCTTTCTGCCTTTTGATTCTTTCTGTAAAATCTGTTGGCTTGGTGCATCTTACCAATTGATTTTTCAGTTTTATCAATTTGTGTATTTGGCAGTGCTGAGTTTTTGTCAGTTCTAATAATTTTATCAGTTTTCTGAGTTCCTGACTTTTGATTAGTTACAAATTTTATTGCAACTGATCTTGGTCTTAACTTAGAATTGTACTGATTTTCAAACCCTAAACCAGATCTATCTCCAAATGGTTTTCCTGGTTTGAATTGAACACTGGAATTTGGATCAACTGATGATTCTGTGATGTTTATTACTTTTGTCGGTTCATCAGTTGGTCGAACTACCTTGGTTCCATTATTAGCTTTGATTTGATTAATTTCAGCATTCAGTCTCGAAATATCAGTTTTCAATAACTTTTTCTCCTTTTTGACATTCTCATAATTCTTTTGAGTTACCTCTAATTCCTTTATGAGTATATCCAAGGTCTTATTGAAATCATCATTCCTTTGATTGTTCATGGCAGTGTGAGTGCGTGATGTAGATGCAATTACCTCCTGATTTTTGGTGGATAGATTTTTTGTTGAGGAATCATCAATTAAGACATGCTTCCCTTTTTCATTAATATTTGCATGTGCTGCCCTTAGCAGTATGATTTCCTCATCACTTTCACCTTCATAACTTGTGGGTAAAGCTGCATCTTTGGATTTTGCAATGGTTGGATCTTCAGTAATCTTTTCAGCCAATTTTTCATCTATATAATCAGCTACTCGTAGCCATTCTTTTTCTGCTTCTTCTGAAAGATCTCTTAGGGATGGAAATCCTTTGGATTCATTATCAACTTCCGCATTAAACTCAATATCTTCACCATAGCTGTAATAAGGTTCCGGATTTGTGTGAGAGCTTGTAGTACTGAATCTTTCAAATACTTGATCCTGGAAATTATAGACAACATTTTGCAAGTAATCAGTCAGGGAGTTATTTAGCCAATTTCTAATCCAAGATGTATCCATTGTAATGAAGTACAGTAAGGGTTTTCAACAACCGGTTTATAATTTGAGTAGTAACAGCTCGGATCTCCTCCAAAAAGAAGATGCTGCTCCGATACCAATTGTTGGTATCGGAAATAACTGAATCTGAAAGCGGCAAATGATTTGGATCACCTCCAAAAAGGAGGAACCGCTCTGATACCAATTGTTGGTCCC
The DNA here is from genome assembly GCA_026214975.1 of Gentiana macrophylla. Classification (NCBI taxonomy): domain Eukaryota; kingdom Viridiplantae; phylum Streptophyta; class Magnoliopsida; order Gentianales; family Gentianaceae; genus Gentiana; species Gentiana macrophylla. The sequence continues at coordinate 9,206,245 of CM047812.1, read as the reverse complement.
TTGGAAAGGCTAACACAAGTTTAGAGGGGGGGTGAATAAACTTGTCACCAAAAACTTTTCCTGAACTGGAATAACCCCAGGAACTGAGTTTCTCTGAAACTCAAACTGATGGTCAGCTCGCTTTTGTTCTGCCCCAGTAACTTGTAGCGGAGTTCAGCTAACTCAACTGAGTATAAGTCAATACTGACTTATATTTAGTCTTGTTAACTGGCAGCGGGTAAGACTAGCCTTTAGATAATAACAGTTCGTTGACTTGGTATAACCGTGAGAATTAGATAATCAAGATTGTAAAGAAATAAATAAGTAAATGCGTAAAGTAAATAAGACAAGTATTATAGAGGTTCCAGGTGGTGTAATCATGTACGTCCTCTCTTCCCCTGTGATCCGGAGGAAAATTCCACTAGAACGTCTTTGAGATGGCCTGATTACAAAGAGTCCTAAACTGATAGTCCTTGACTAATCCATAGCTTCACTATCTAAACACTTGTAGAACAGGTAGGATTGCTGCTCTTCAACTGTTTGAACACTGGTCCTTGAAGGGTAGAATTGCCTCTTCACCAGCTCATCACAAACACAGTCTTCCTGACTGCACTCAACTGTCCTTCACACCTTATTGGTGTTTCACAGTCTAAACCTTTGATAAAATCAAAGTTGAGACTTGAATCAATAGCTATGACTCAATTGTGATTAAAGCTTTTCTTCTGGATAATTATATTTTGCACAGCTCCGAATTTCTCCTTGTGATAGATTCTTGATTTTGCTTGAATGTGCTTGGATACCAGAAGAAATTTCTTGATCTTGCAATTTAGCACTTGGAAGGAATTCTTTCGAAATTGGCTTTCCTTTTAATTTGATCTTACAATTAATAATGTCTTAATTTCTCCTGCTCTCCCCCCTCCATTGATGTTGTAGAGTTAGTCAATTTATAGGGGTTTATTCAACGTTCATTCTGCTTGAATCTTGTAACGGCTATATTTTCAGACCGTTCTGTTGTGTCAGTATTTCATCCAATAAATTCGCTTCATTTATAACGCTCGATCGTATTTATCGCTTTATTGAATGACTGACATGTAAAACTGAGTTTCCTTATCAGTTTCATACTGAGAATGTTACTTGTCAGTTTCTTGACTGACTTGGAGCATTAACTGAGATTTTACTCTTCTTCAAATATCAGTACTTCAGTTTTCATCTGATTATAATTACTTTAATCAGAGTACACCATAACAAATTATCTTCTAAGAATTCATTGTCCTTATGATTCTTAGGTCTCCATACAAGATCTATAAAGTCAGTTCAGGTCATCACAATCTTGCCTGAAGTCTAACTTTATGGTCTCGACTTTTAATCATTATAACTGAGTTTGAACCCTCAGTTCTTCAATTTTCAATAATCGAGTGCAGACCCTCGGTTCTTGATCTTCATAGATAAGCCAACCGAGTTCAGGTCCTCAAAGAAACTTATCTTCTTCAGCCTTCTTTGAAAACTCTTCGGTTTTTCTAGTTATCTCGGTTCAAAACCTAGAACTATTACAAAGGCTTAGTCCGATTTAACCTATACAAATATCAGACTCTATTAAATCCTATACATTGATATCTAGACATCTTTTTGCCTTGCACTATAACAGCTAGTTATGACACTTCATCAATGGGGTTAAGAACAATAACTGATTAGGTGATGAATCATCATCAAAACATAAATTTTATTTCCAACAATCTTTTTAAAGTGTTTGTATACTACAACGACACTAAAGTGATTCTTACTAACGAGTATAAAGATAGAAAAGAGAGAAAGAGAATTAAACTACAAGATTTTAAAGATAGATTAAGGGACATATCCGAACCATGATCAAAATAGCTAGTTTCAACCCCAAGGATAGACAAAACCGGGAGTGTGCATTAAGGCAAACGGACTCTCACATTCAATTTCACGGGTGCGTACTCCTAATTCCGGTGCTAAGGTCTGAACAACTCTCTCCTAACTCCTTATGCCATTTTAACTACCCTTCCCTAAAGAAGATTCACTAACAAGACATGTTATGCACTAGAGCCGCTTAAACGTTAAAATGAGTAACCTCGCATTGGGCCCGGGCTTAACAACTAAGCCGGGTCTACGCCGCGATCCTAGAACCCATTTTCCCACATCTCTCTATCTGAACAACTCTTTAGATTGATGTGTGTGACTTTGACCTAGGTAGCTAATCTAGCCCAAATATGTTAAAATAAGTTCTAAGACATGAAACAAGCAAGATTAAACAATAAAAAGCACTACCCACTCCCAATTTCATCACCCAAATGGAGATTTCACAAAATTTCACATGATTCGACTATGAAAAGGGATTAGCTACTCATTATACTAATCGAAACATACATAAAACAATAAATGAAAGCCATAATAAGTAAAAGAGAGAAGAAATATACCATAGAAACAATAATTTCGAATTTGAGATCCAAAAAGTACACTTTGAAGAACTAATTAAAAGATGGTGACTTAGAAGTTGGAATGAGAATTTGAGCTTGGAAATGGAATAATTAAGCTATGTTTATGCTAATATATACTAAGAGAAAGTGGAATAATCCATTACAAATTTCGAGCAAAGAGTTGGTATAGTTTAGCTAAGAGAGGGGAGAATAATATGATGAAATTCGATGGAAGTGGGTGTTTATAGGGGCAAAAATCTGCAGAAAATTGCCCCAAACGCACGTTTGAGAGGTCCCCAAACGTGCGTTTCGCTTCATGTACTCGCTGTTCAAAAATTAGCAGTTCAAACGCGCGTTTGAAACCTCCAAACGCGCGTTTGAGATTTGGCAGTTTTCTGACTGCAGTAAAACCATGATATCTTCGTGTGTAGAACTCCGATTTGAGTGATTCAAAGTGCGTTGGAAATATCTTTCAATTATCTACAACTTTCATGAAGAGTTCATGACCAGAAAATGCCTCCATCATAGGTCAAATTGCTGATGAACAGAACGTAGCGTGAAGATACCAACTATTTTTCTTCCTTTTCTTCATTTTTCTTCTTCCTTGGCTCATTGTTGCACCTTGATCATACTTCTCATCATAAATCTTCGTCTTCCGGGTTCTCGTGACACCTAGAACCTACAATCTCAGGAACAAACAACACACACAAACGATTCCGGAGGGTAAAAATGCTCGGGAATGGGTTAATATCACTAAAAAGAGGTAGTAAACCATCAAAGCGACGGATTTACTCCCCGTGCTATAAACTCACGATATTACCCGAAAATGGTCTAAAAACACCGAGAATGTGCTAAAAGTGGGATAAACGGGGGTGGAAAATGCACCGGAATCACGTAAAGTTGACTCCCATCATGAACTTCTTTGTCATCATCTCCAGTGATAATGAGATCATCAACATATACCAACACGACTGTTAATTTGTTATTTTGATACTTGATGAACAAACTTGAGTCGGACGGAGCCATAGAGAATCCACTATGAGTCAAGAACTCTGCAATTTTTCCGTACCAAGCCCTTGGCGCCTGTTTCAATCCATATAACGCCTTTCTTAACCTGCACACGTATTTAGGATGAGTCGTACTCTCGAAGCCTTTTGGTTCCTCCATGTATATGTCTCGATCGATCTCGCCATGTAGGAAGGCGTTCTTCACATCCATCTGCCATAGCTTCCAAGACTTATTAGCTGCTAGGGCTAGTAAAACTCGTATTTTAGTTATCTTCGCCACCGGGCTAAACGTCTCATCATAGTCTAAGCCATATTGTTGTGAGAAACCTCGAGCAACTAATCGAGCTTTATGTCTTTCTATGGATCCGTCTTGTCATGTTTTCACCTTGTAAACCCATTTGCAAGATATTGGTTTTACTCCTTCCGGAAGAGGAACAAGTTCCCAAGTCTGGTTTTACTTAAGCGCTTGAATTTCCTCTTTCATCGCCTGGATCCATTCACCCTTTTTAGACGCCTCCTCATAGCTTGAAGGCTCCATAGTTGCAGTATCATCAACTGTCGCAATGTTAGCATACTTAGGATTTGGTTTCCTTTGTCAAGATGATCTCCTAAGTTGTTGTTCATGATGATCAACTTCCTCCATCTCCGGTGTTGGACTTTCGATACTGCTATATTCCATCTCTTGAGTTGCTGCCGATTTCTCTTGGCCATCATCATTTACTTTCAGAGTTCATAACTCTTCTCCAGTCTTTTCTCTTATTTTCTCTTCTAGAATTGGTGAGTCAGGAAGCTCCTCATCTTGAGATGTCCACCAAGAAGATGCTTCATCGAATACAACATTTCTTGACACCATACATCGATTCGTTCTTGGGTCACAACACTTCCATCCTTTTCTTTCCTCATCGTATCCCAAGAATATGCATCTGATTGCTTTCTTGTCAAATTTGCTTCGTAGCTCATCTGGGACGAATACGTAATGATACAAACCAAATACTTTGAAATGACTTACAGTTGGTTTTTCTCTTTTGAGTTTCTGATATGGTGAGATGAATCCAAGCTTTGCTTGGGGTAGCCGATTGATCACATGGGCTGCAGTCTTCATACATTCTGCCCAAAAACGGACTGGGACATTCTTTGCATGTATCATACTCCGACATGTCTCAGCTAAATGTCGATTATTTCTTTCAGCTACCCCATTTTGTTGCGGCGTTCTCGGACAAGTCAACTGCCGGTGAATATTATTTTGCTTTAGATATTCTGAGAATTCAGTGGATGTATACTCACCTCCATTATATGTACATAGACAACGTACTCTTTGAGGAAAGTCTGCTTCTACTTTACATTTGAATTCCTTGAATTTCTCCAAAGCCTGGGATTTCTCCTTCATGAAATCCACCCATGTATATCTTGAGAAATCGTCAATGAAGGTGATCATATAATTTTCTCCTCCAATTGACTGTTGCTTTACTGGTCCAAAACATCTGAATGAATCAACTCGAGCGGCTTCTTTGCTCGGTATTTTGACTTCTTATATGGGAGCTGATGCGCTTTTCCATATTGGCATCCGGCGCAAACCGTGTCTTCCCGACACTACAACTTAGAAATTCCTTTGAGCATAGACTCCTTCATCATGACCTTAAGTCTCTTATAACTGACATGTCCCAGACGTGTATGCCATATATCAGCTGTGTCATTTTTCCTGGTCTTCTTTACATATGTTTGCTTTCAAAGCAATCAAGACATATATCGACTCCTTCTTTCCACCTTCCAGGATTGGAGTCCCAACGACTCTAAGATCACGATAAACCTTCACATCTTGTGGACTGAATAATACATAATTACCTGACTCTGTGAGCTGTGATACTGACAAGAGATTTTTCTTCATTCCATCAACATGCATCACATTATGCAGTATCACTGGCTGAGAATTTGAGCTTGGCGTGATCACTGTCTCTCCAATGTGTCTAATTGGAAGCTTGGTGTTATCCGCTGTTACGACAACACGATCTCTTTTGTATTTTGACATTCTTTGAAGTCTTTCTTTATCACCGGTCATATGATTGCCAGCTCCTGAGTCAACAATCCACAGATTGTGAAAGTTAACACGCCCAATATCACTTGTCATAGTTGCTGCACAATTTACTTGGCCTTGTTCTTTCTTCATAGTAGTTTCAATATTTTCTTCTTCGGACTTCAATCCTGAGAAAGATGCATGAACATCCCACTCCGTTTCACTTTGATCATCTCGGGTATCTGAAGTGGCAGTGTTTCCTTCAACTTGTCTCTTCTTGAATCTACAATCTCTTGCAAAATGTCCCTTTCTGCCACAATTGAAGCAAGCATTTTGTTGCTTGTGAAAGCATTTGTCTCCTCCTTGAGGTCTATCATTACTTTTCTTATTATCATGTCTCTTCTCTTCAGCTCCCCCTCTTTGGTAACTCTGTCCTTCGTCCTTTTGTTGTTTTCCATCATATTGTCTTTTGAATCCCTTATTGTTATATCTATTTGATTTTCCTCTTGCTTGACTTGCATACACCGCCTTTTCTTTTGACTTTATAACTACGCCTGCCATCTGCTTAGCCAGCGACTCCTGGTCGGCTAATAAATTTTCTAGCTCATCAATGGTTGGTTGGGTGGCCCAACCTTGTATCGCTGTTGTGAAACTCCGATACTCGGGTTTTAAACCATGTATCAATATTCTTCTCATCCGAGACTCACCAATTTTGGACTCCGGATCTAATTCGGAAATCTCATAACACAGAGATTTTACCTTGGTGAAATAATCTATGATTGATAGATTTCCCTGGGTGAGTGACATCAACTCATTCTCCAGTATTTGCAAGCGCGAAATGTTCTTCCTCGAAAAACGACTAGCTAACGTGTCCCATGCTTCCTTCGGCGTGGTGGCTTTCCGGATATGCTCAATCATCTCATCTTCGATTGATGTCTTTATAGGAAACACGGCTTTCACAGCTTTCACCTTCCATTTACGCAAAGCCGTGGCATCTGTTGAAGCGGGCGGCGTTGCGTCACTTCCGGTGACATACTCCAACAAATCTTGGCTCTCTAGGTATGACACCATACACGATTTCCATGTGCTATAATTGTGATTATTTAATTTTTAATATTACTCACCGAAAAATCCGCCATCGTGACTTAGTTTTGTTGCACTGTCAAACACTAAGTAAGCTAGGTCCCAGACCAAACAGCTCCACAGTCCCGGACTGCGCACGAACAAGATTCCTTGATTGATTCTTCTCAACCGGTGAATAATATCCTCCGACCGTTTATTTCGGCAAAGTGACGACGTCGTTGGTCCCCGACCAAATATCACCACCACAAAAAAAAAACTACGCCCGATCGACGAGGCTCTGATACCACTTGTTGTGTCGTAAGCGGTAGGTCCAAACACTTGGAATATAGAACTTGATATTTTATTGATACACAAAATATACAACAAATGGGACACTTGAAAAATACAAGAAGAGAGCAACTAGAAAGTGTTTGATGTGGGAGACTCACTTCACAACTTGTGTGTGTTGTGTTGTGTTGTGTTGTTGGCCTAAGTTACAACTCCTATTTATAGGAAAGGTAAGAAGATCCTAGAAAAAAGTAGTAGATCCTTCTAGAGAATATGCACACTAGATGTTTCTAGGCAAAGTGTGCATTAGATATTTATCTAAGTATTTTCTAGAATTGTAGACTATTTCTCTAAGGAAATAATTTCTAGATTTTTCCCATGTTCTAGTTGAACATTTTCAATGCTTTGACTCAGAGGATTGTCCAGCCGAATGCCGTTGCAATGAATCGACCAACCTTTGTTATGAAGAGTAATTGTATGGGAAAAAGATCCCTTCCAATACACTTGATCATCAAATATAAAAAAATACACAAAACGACGTCGTCTTATACGAATTATACACCTAAAACAACGTCGTTTTGTGTGTAATGTTAAACTTGACAGTCCATTGCATTCGAGGGGATCAAAATGTTAAAAAAAGCTAAATACAAAGTATATCATAGCGGAGGAATTGCTATTTTGTTTTGTGGGAAGGAGGTTGGGATTCAAACATTTGATTGATACCGAGAAATCCAATAACCGTCCCCATTTAATTAATCATACTCGATCTTTATTTATGGTTAGTTTTAATATATCATGATTTCTAGTAACTCTGTCATTTCTAAAATAACCGTCCCCATTTAATTAATCATACTCGATCTTTATTTATGGTTAGTTTTAATATATCATGATTTCTAGTAACTCTGTCGTTTCTTTTATAACGTGTTGTGATACAATCAACATTTCTTACATGTATGTTAGTTAGTATGTATTTTTATCATTATTGTACCGACCGAAAAAAAAAATTTGTATTGTAACACGGCGTTTCAGAAACCGAGCAGATTAAAAGAAATTTGCACGAAAGAAATGGAACAACCGGTGCTCGGGAATCAGACCCTTAACACATGTCACATCCACACTACTATGTACCTTAGTAGCTGGGAATTGTCTGCATATCACTAGTGTAGCTACGCACACCCTAGAAGGATGGATCATTGCTTCAAGTTAACTCATAATTAACTTAAACAGTACTATAAATCCTCAAGTACAACAACTCCTTAGGTTAGAATTACTAAGACAAACACTTGGCACACAAGCCTACAAAGAAAACTAACTATTACCTAATCACCACAATTGAACAAGAATCATCCATCTTATGCTTGCTCTTCCGAGTTGTCACCTTGTCCTTGAAACCCTGCACAGAGTTCTCAAACTCTACTAAAATGATCGAAGAAACTGATTCATATTTCATTATATTTTTTTGGAGATTACAAAGCTTTTATAGGAACAAAGTAACATACTCTACTTCGAGTAGCATACTCTACTCTACTAAAAGGTTCAGCTGTAGATTCAACTATGTGTGTTTATTCTATGACTATAAAAAAAAGAGTGCTAAATTGATTTTGAGGATCTTTGAATATTCAACACTACCCGTAAAGTTGGAGCATAGTTATCACACATGCCCAAGAACTTTGAGAACACTTGATAAGGATGTCTGCTAACTGGTCTTCTGATCGATTTGGTAGTTCCATAATCTTGTCATCCAATTTCTCTTTAAGAATTTGTCTATCTCGACATGCTTGGTACCGTTTAGAGTAGATTGTGAGCTATATCACATGCTGCATTGTTCTCAAAATAAAGTTGAATAGGCCATTCAGGTGAGTAGCAAAGGTCTTGTAAAAAAAGTCTTAACCATAATGCTTCACAAGTTGCTAAACTCATTCCTCTGTATTCAGCTTCAGCACAAGATCTTGCAACAACATTTTGTTTATTTCTTCTCCATGTAACCAAGTTTCCACCGACAAATGTGAAATATTCAGAAATTGATCGTATATCGTCAATTGCTCCAGCCCAATCATCATCGGTGTATACTTTGATATCTAAATCATTTTTGTTTTTAGAGAATAAAATTCCTTTGCCCGGAGCGGGGTTTAGATACCTCAAAAGACGCATTATTGCATTCATATGTTCCTCGATCACCAGGATTATGCGTAAATTGACTAAAAATACTAAAGGCATATGCGAGATCTGGTCTTGTGTGAACTAGATACATTAATCTTCCAACAAGTCTTTGATATCTCCCTCTGTCTACCGGCACCCGGTTTGTCTCATTGCATAACTTTAGACCTTCTTTCACTGGAGTGTTGGTTGGTCGACAGGCCGTCATACAAGCTTCTTTCAATAGATCTAAGGCATGATTTTGTTGAGATAAGAAGATTACACTTCAGTTCCCAAAAAACATTTTAAGGATCCTAAGTCTTTCAATTCAAATTCCTTAGATATGTAATATTTCAAGTTTTTCATTTCTTCAAGATCATCACCGATGACAATCATGTCATCCACATAAATAATAAGAGCAGTGATTTTCCATTGTCTCTATTTTCTTCAGAAATAATGTGTGATCTGAATTACTTGTTTGTAACCAAATGATGCATACATTTAGCAAATCATCCAAACCAAGATCTAGGAGACTGTTTCAATCCTTATAGAGATTTTTTTTAACATGCACACCTTTTCTTTTTGTTCTTCTGTTATCATGAGCATGCACCTTGGTGGGACATCCATGTATGTTTCCTCAGATCTATCACCATGCAAGAATGCATTCTTCACATCAAAACTGTTGTAATTGCCAATCAAATTTCGCTGCCAATGATAACATATCTAAACTATGTTGATTTTGGCTATAGGTGTAAAACTTTCAATATAGTCGATTCTATGAGTTTGAGTGTATCATTTGCCCACCAACATTGCATTGAAGTGTTCGACCATACCATTCGCTTACAGTTTCACAGTAAAAATCCAACGGCATCCAACCGGTTATTTCCCTTTCGGACGATCAACAAGTTCCCAAAGTATGGTTCTTGTGCAGTGAGGCCACTCTTCATTCATTGCGGCTTTCTATCTTAGATCAGCTAACGATTCCTGAACACTGTCAGGTATAGAGACAATAGAAAATTGATTGATTTGTTTCTGACAAGCAATGTGTGGACATGTAATTTCTCATGGGCGATCTTACTTTGCTAAACAATTACGGTTCATACGGACACCCCTATTGGTGCGTTGTGGAAACTGACTTCTAGATGACTTATTTAAAACACTATCCTCAGATATTAATTGGTTTGTTTTTTCAACTGGAAGAGACTTAGATTTGATTTCAAAAGTTTCTTGACTTTCTGTCTGTTCATTACCATTATATTCCGACCAATAGACCAAGTCTCCTATATTTCTATATTTATCGTATCCTCGAGATCCATATCAATTAAATTTTGATCGGATATTTCAACCACAAGTTCCTTAAAAATGTATACAAGATTCTGAATTTCCGCAAGATTCTCCCCATGAAATTCAGACTTGCAAAAATACATAGAATCTTCATGGAAGACCACTTCCATGGTAATAAACACGTGGATAGCATCAGTATCCTTTTTTATTCTGAGCATATCCAAAAAAGACACATAACAAGGCTAGCATTTTACTGCATTGGTGTTTATGCAGGTGAACATAGGCAACACATCCGAAGACATGATGAGGTAGGTTTATAACAGTTGATTCCCTCAACATCTGTTGTAAGTGTCTCAAAAGGTGTTTTGAAGTTTAGAGAACGAGATGGTACACGGTTATGAGATATACAACATACAGGAGACCTTCACCCCAGTAGGACAAAGGTGCGCAAGCTTCAATCAAGGAAGCACGAACGACCTCTAATAATTAAAGGTCTATTATTGCGTTCAGCCACACCATTTTGTGGGTCAAATGTCGATTAAAGTTATGTTACGGTAAGAGCACTAAAGGCAATTGATTGGCTTGACTCGATAGCTTCTGGCGTAGTCTTCTAGCCGTGAAAAGCTGTATCCTCATCTACCGTGTGTCCACTACGGATTTCGATCAACCTATCATCCTGAAACAATGCCCCAAAAATACCAAGCATATAAACAGGGCCGTCCCTGTGGAAACCGGAGCCTTAGGCCAAATGTTTTTTGTCGGGCCCTGACTATTTCTATTTCAAAACTAAAATCAAATCAATATGTTAAACCACCTAGAAATACTCTAAACATTTTAGGATAAATTTTGTTTAAATTAGAATTGTTAAAAAATGTATCAGTTGTCTGCTAACATTCTTAAGAGCAAACTCACTAATTAAAAGTACCACATGTTAAAATGGATTACTATTATGATATTATGTCATTCAATTAAGCAAATACTCCATAAAAAAAATGGTAGCGCTGGAATTAAATAAAAAAAAATGATTATCATACCTGCAAAATGGTCATACTGAACCATTAACATGTCGATGGAAGAAACATAGCTGTAAAATTCTTTTATGAAGACAAATAAATTAGTGTAAAAAAGTGATGATAATGTCAACAAATGAAAAATATATATCAGAAAGCATGGACTATGAGGAATCTTGTTTGAAGACATTGATTTTGCCTCACATATTGGAAAGCAGGGACACAGAGGCAGCAAGTATTTTCTTTTATTTTTAGACTAGAGTTAAAAAAGATTTTTTTTAAGTAGAAAACTGAAGATGCAATTTCATTGTCGGGCTCTTTTATTTATGAATTACTGTATAGCTACGAATTTAAAAAATGATTGGGTTAAAAGAAAGGCTGGAACTAGAAGTGGACTATGAGAATATGACCCAATTAAATATAACATATAGTACACATATGCAACATAATAGTACTAATGGATCATTTGGGGGGGAGGGGGGCTGGATTTACTACATTTGGGGGAGGCCCAAGGCCAAGGCTTGGTAGGCCTCCCCCCAGGGACGGCTCTGCATATAAACCTGAAACAAAACTCCTGTTACAATAACCGGTTATAAACCTATCAACGTACGATATTCCAAACAATATTTAAATCATTGCATTTGGATTAAACTATGCAAATAATGGCTCGAAGTGATACAAAATGCTAAGAAATGAATCGTAAATGGAGATAAAACATCATAAAATACATCATCAATTGACTTACATCAATTATCATACAGAAACATGAAGTTCACTTCAACATTCTAGTAGAGTATGTAGGATAACTGGGGAACTAATCTATGTTTCAACACCGCCTTTCATCCTTAGACCGATGGTCAATCTGAGAGGACCCTCCAGACCTTAAAGCACATGTGAAGAGCTTGCGTATTGGAGTTCAAGAGTAATTGTCCGTCGTACAAAACCCCTAATGAGTTTGCTTAAGATAACTCATATAGCACTAACATCGATATGCCTCTTTTTGAGATGTTGTATGAGAGGAAGTGCATATCACCATTCTTCTAGGATAAAGTTTGGGAGAAGAAGCTACATGATATCAGCTTGTTCAAAATACAACGGATTATGTTGCCTTAGTGATAAAGGGCTTAAGGCTACCCAAGATTGATAGAAAAGTTAAGTAGATGTCAAGAGTCATCTTTTGACCTTTGAGGTTGGAGACAAGGTGTACATGAAGGTTCCACCCGTGCAAGGAGTTAAACGCTTTGGGTAGAAGGAAAATTAAGCCAAAGATATATGGGACCCTTTGAGATTTTAGGGAGAGTTGGAGAGCTTGCATTCTAGTTTCAGTTACATTCTTCTTTATTGTAGGTGCTTAATGTCTTCTTTATCTCATTAGACGGTTGACCTCGCTCATGAGTTGCTGAAGGAGCCTTTCAAATGATGAACACCCAGTGCAGATCATGGAAATGAAGTGTGAAGCCCCTGTCCCGGATACCGAGTCCCTATCCGGAAAAGAACGCCCGGCACGCATATAATTAAATTTAATCTAGTTATACACGTAAGCCTTACGTAAGCAGACATCAGAGAACAAGCGGAAGACAAAACGACTGACTCGGGTAACTGAAACGACTAATAAACGATTGAGAGTAACACAGGCTGCATCTATTACTTCATCAAAAGACTTATTATAACATCAAATACAAATAGAATCCACTACATCATGATATCCATAAACTGAATCCACTATTATTCCAACAGTACAAGGGATGAGAGAATCTATACCAAAATTACAATACAGTAAAGAATAATAAACTCTGTCTGCATCATCTTTGGGTCACTCTTCAGTGGCCTCAAAAACAACCTACAAACACCACATTTCTCGGGGTGGGAACAAGAAAGAAGAGGGGGTAAGTACATACGTACTTAGTAAGGGGTAGAAGAAACGGTTACACAGTATATTTATATATATATGACACATCAAGATAAAGTCTACAATCTCTACCACATAGGTTGCATTGATAGCACGCTCACCCTCTACTAGATCACATAGTACAACCTCACACACATAATTTGTTACATCAATACCAAAGGACACTAGGCACGGTGAACAACTGCACCGCAACACCGGAAGCACCTCAAGGGCACGGGCTTAGGTCCCCGTGTGGGAGTCACACGCGTCCCTTGGCATCAGAACAAGTAGAGGAGTGTAATAGTCCCATGCTAAGAAGAATAAACGTGCCTCACCAATGATATTGACGTTTAGCTTTTAGACACACACATATGTAATTTACGAGTTTAAGTCTAACCACCTGATTCATTCACATAAAAAGGCTTCTTAGGGACTTCTAGTCCTAGACATCTAATTACACTACCTAGCACGTTGTAAATGGATCATTGACTACTAAGTCAATGTCCCACAAGGCCTAAACAAAGCCTTCCGGTGCTCCCACCTTCTCCCCGCAGAGGGTCTCAGTTGTGGTGCGATTTGATACCAAGGTTACCAGAAGTCGATGTTAGACATTGCAAATTCACATATAATGTCTCACGAAGACATGCATACCAGACCATAACATATTGTACACGAATAATAACTAAACAAGTTGAATAGTATCACATCATATAATACTTAGAAACATAAATACTACCCTTGTATTTCATTATCATTATTATTATTATTATTATTATTATTATTATTATTATTATTATTATTAGGGCTAAAGACCCAAAAGTACACAAAACGGACTTATTGGACTTATAAGGACAAAAAGGAATCTGTTGGACTTATAAGGACACACTTTTTCCTTATTTCCCATTCTACCCTTAAATAATAAATCACCGCAGTGTTCATTATTACAAAGATTTCACGCTGAAAACCGCAGTCATTAGCATTTAATAGCGCTATGAATATGAAGATATTTCTGTGAAATTTCGTGTGTTCATAGCTCGAAATTATCTGTGTAAGGATAGAGATTCGTTGCTCAATCCGCCATATTCGTTGAGGAATCCGGCCTTTTTCATTTCTGCAATTCGTTTACTATGAAGACGAACCTGTGCATTGGATCTACATTAACTAATAGAAGTGGTTTCTGTCATTGTTAAGTTTTAAATTGTTGAATCCGCCATTGTTGAATCCTTCATTGCTATTACCAGGTTTCATTTATTCTCAGTTTGTTCAATCGTATTTTTTTCTCCTGGACGATTTTATTATAATTCTTCTGTATCTGCATAAAGCATCTTTCTCTGCATATTTGCAGTGTTTCTGTTGATTTCTGAATGTTGTTGGTTTATGGATCTCATTTTGACTAAATTTCTACGGTTGATTGAAGATTTAGCTGAAAGATGTATACAGTGACATAGTTCACTGATGCAGTGACATGGTTTAATGCTCTGGATTTTGTATCTTCGTTTTTTTATAATTTCTTCATTTTTAGAACTATATTTGCTTGTGCTGTTGATTTTCATATTGTTATTGGTAGTATGAGAACATATTTGTAGTGTATGCTTTTCTGATGCTGGTTTATGCATCTGAATTTGAATAATTTATGTAGTGAACAAACTGTTTTCTATGATTGATTGATGACTTACCTGAAAGGTTTATGCGATCCACATAGTTCGTGGATGCAAAGTGACATGGTTTAATGCTGTACTAATATGTCTTCTTTCTCCCACAGGTATTTAGTCATGACTGTGTTGCTGCTTATGTGTGGGTATAAAGAGGAAACATGCGTTGTTTCCATTACACGTAGTACTACTCTCAAATTTATTCATGATAAACTTTCACAGCGGTGGTCTGATTTGAAGGATGGGTGCATCAGTTTGTACTACTTGTTGCCTGATAACCCTAAGTGGTTAATATGCTCTGATGATGATGTTCATGCAATGATATCAGTTGCTGAATCATACAATAGTAGTCGTGTGAATATGGAAGTTGTTGGGAGTGCTATTGTCGGTTCTTCATCCTCGTATAATGCTGGTAGTGTTCTTGCACTTGAGGATAATGTGGAGTCTGAAGTTTCTATGTATTCATCTTCGGTATCTATGCCTGAAATTAGTCGTTTGACTGCCGGTTGGGATAAAATACTTGTGAAGGAGGGTCAGCGGTTCAAGGGTGGTGTAATTGCTTTTAGGGAGGTGTTGCAAAAACTGTCTGTGGAAACTGGTTTTAAGTATGTTTATACCAAGAATTCCAATGATAGAATTAATGCTGTTTGTGCTTTGAAGGATTCATCGAAATGTGGATGGAATGTTCGTGGTTCGGTAGAAAAATCCACAGGACATTTTGTTGTAAAGCAGCTCTGCAATGTTCATACTTGTGGTACATCTTCAAGAGATTTTGGCCGGGATTGTCGTATGACTTCTGATCTTATTGGCAAGCAAGTCCTTAAAAAGGTCCGTGATGATCCTAGTTATTCTCAAGAACGGATTTACGACGCTCATCGCCATCGATTATGGTCGTCTAATGAATTATAAGCTTGCTTGGCGTGCGGTTAAAAAGGCTCGGGATTCGTTATACGGTGATGTTAAACAGTCTTTCAACAGTTTACCAGTTTATGTTCGTATCTTGTGTGAGACAAACCCTCGAATCATTGTCCATTTAGAGATTCATCCTATTACATGCCATTTCGAACGTCTGCTTATTGCATTTGATGCTTGTGTTTGTGGCTTTGCACATTGTCGACCGTTGTTATTCCTTGATGGAGCTCATTTGAAGTTTGATCAACATGGTCATCTATTAGTCACATCGGAAAGGATGGTGATAATGGTATGTATCTTGATTATGTGCAATTATATGTCCATTTTATGCAGTGACATGCAATGTTCAGTGCAGTGACATTGAACATTATGCAGTGACATTGTATTTTCAGTGCATTGAGTTTATATTAAATGTATATAACTTTGATTTTATATATATTTGGACTTGCTTTTAGTCAACGGTCTATTTTAGTGTATTCATTGTGCTTTTTGTAGGAATATATCCTTTATGTATTGGTGTTGTAACTTCTGAGGATACTACCAATTGGACATGGTTCTTGTCACACTTGAGGAATTTACGTATCCCTGTTCGTAGAATGACGTTTATTACAGATAGAAATCCTGGGGTAATTGAAGCTATAAAGGAGGTGTTTCCAGATGCATTTCATTCCTACTGTATATACCATTTGCAAATGAATTTGAAGAATCATTTTAGTGGTAAATTTGGCAATAAGGCTTTGCGTGATGATTGGTTCATTTGCTTTATGAATGTGCTTATGCTTCAACCAAGAAGAGTACCGTAAGCATATGGAAAAGTTTTTACTTGAAGGTGGAAAACGTGCACCAAATTCTTTGAGAATTTACGTCCGAGAATTGGGCTAACGCTTATTTTGAAGGTTGTCGATATGGTCATGTCGCTCCACTTTAGCAGAGTCGTTCAATTCATGGATCTGTCGGAGAGGCACCTACCGCCTTAAATATGGTTGATGGCATCCGTATTAAGCTAATGGAAAGATTTTCGTAAAGCGTGCTCTTTGCCGCAAACTTTCAATTCATCAATCATCCGAAAGTTGATGCTATTTTGTATAAGTTGATGGATGTAGGGAGGGCTTTTGGTGTTTCTACTTCCAGTTATTATAAGTATGAAGTTTTTTCAAATCCTTCTGCAAGTGTTGATCTGAATCTTCGTACATGTTCTTGTAATGAGTGGCAACGGAATGGCTATCCTTGTGCTCATGTTTTGGCTGTGATTAGGAGTGCGGAGTTTCCATTGGCTGATTATGTAGATCCATGTTTTTTGTCACAGTCATTTGCTGCTTCTTATAAGTTTAGTATAAATCCGATCCCTGGTCCATTCTTGAATAACAATCCTGAAAATCTTGTGCTACCTCCTGTTCCACAGAAGAGGCCTGGTAGACCAAAGATCAAGCGTATTCGATCTCGTGGTGAGTCGTCATCAAAGCGTACTATCAAATGTGGCGGTTGTGGAGAGTTTGGACACCATAATAAGAAGACATGTTCTAGTTCAAAGTCCGTTTGAGTATCTCGTGATAGGTTTTTGGATTTGTTCAGTATTCTATGCAGTGACATATGTGTCACTGCATTTCTGTTTATTTTTTTTTTCTTGGCTGTAATGGAATATTATTGATTTGAATAAGATTTGATGTATTACAAAATATTTATTTCCAATATTTTGCTGTTTTTATTGATTATAATTGTATGTTTGTGCTATAGAATTCCTGATAAAACCTATGTCACTGCATTGACACTCGTGTCACTGCATTGACACTCGTGTCACTGCACCTGGTTTCAGTGCAATTAGCCATTTCTTTTTTGTTTGCTTGTAAGGAAATGATTAATTAACCATTTCAATATGAGTTCATATGTTGCAATGCATTTATTTCCAATTTAATAACTATTGTAAGTTTTAAAACAGAATGTAGAAAAAAAATGCAAATTTCAGTCATTAAATAAAGCAAAATAATCAATAAGTGATCATCGATGATATGTATCATACATATAACCAATTGAACTATTAAAACAGTCACTGTATGATAGAAAAAAGATATATTCAACATAATAACAACACATTCATTGTGTCAAAACAGACTCTTAGGCCAAACAACTAGAGTCTACCAAAATAACCATTCCATGCAAAAGTCAAATTACACTATATTTCATATTGCCTTTTGTACAACTTGTCAAGCACTAATGAATTCACAACCTTCCCTTTCCACTCCTGTACTTGTTCATCTTCTAGTACTGGTGGAATCACCCGATCTTGTGCTAGTTTGTAGATGTAATATGCTACGTACAAAGCACGCTTTAGATTACGTTTATAAAATGTCATTAGTTCATACATTCTGCTTTATTTAGTTTCTTATGTAATAGAATTTAGACTTACGCTTTGATTGTCTTGTAACGGAAGATTCGGAATCTTTTCAACTTATGCTCGCTAATGTTTGTTTGTAAATCGGTTGTTGCATCTGATATTGATTCAATGCTTTTCAAGAAAACTTGCACCTATAAGTAAATGTACAATTTTTAGTAATATTTACTAGAACACAGAATTACATTAATGCATTTGTTTTCTTTGATAACTTACTGTTCTTTTGCACTCTTCGATGAATATGTCAACTTTCTTTCGTTGTACAGGTGCAGAATTATACAGTTTCCATGAATTATCTCCTAACTTGTATGTTAGAGTACCCAAAGTATGGTCTTGACTCTTTTCCCGAACAGCATAACGGTAGCAATACATTCTTTCCTTTGAGGATTGTTTGTACAATGTTGGTGATTCCTTCATTTGTGAATGTTTCGCAACGTATAGTCTCCTCAATAACAGCCTGCAGATTCAATGTCAATTAAATTGTAAATTTAAATTTCACATATTGCAATAGGTTTATTTATATACATTTATCTTTGTAGAGAATATGTAGATTGAATCCTTCAATATGCTGTCTCGATTTATCAATTCAATGACTCCTTCAAGAACCTGTTTGACATTGCATTCAATAAAGTTAGTTCATGCATGCAGGCATTTTGGAACATTAAAATGTATTTTTATGCTTTTGAATAATTTTCTCGATGTGCAAAGGACATGATGCAAAGACATGATGCAAGTTGACATAATGCAAATGACATGGAATGACAATAATAGTTACCGCTTACGTCTACATAGAGGTCATTCAAAATGTACATTATGGAGTCCACATTCACAAATGGATAATCACCGATTGTCTTTGCCTGCACTAGTGCCCCTGCATTTGTTAATTTGTTGTTAGTGTAGAATGTATAAATAATCTAAAAAATTTGGATGATTAGTTCGAATGCGTACTTTTGCCTTCCTTTGCATTTAGTTCTTGAATTGCAACATATACGGAAGCATGTGTGGTCCACAAGCGTAATAATCTTTTTCTTTGTGCACAATGAGTTTGCCTTCTTCATCACATGGATTTTCATCAGGTAAGAAATATGGTTTCTTTTTTATCGACTTCTGAATTCTCTTCTTCTTCTTCTGTGCTGAGTAGTGAAAGTCGTCATCTCTGTGCATTTGCCTCTTTCTTGGTTCATGCTTCACCCTCTTTTCGATCGAGAACACATTGGTTGCTTGATCTGTACTCACCTTCTTCTTCGCTCAAATTTGCATGTGGCGGGGCGGATGCACGAGTACTATCATCCGATTGTTCCCCTTTTTTCCAGATTTTGGGACACCTTATGAGTTGCCGAGAATCATATTCATCTTCCAATTGTTGGATTTTGGTATTGAGCTCTTGAATTTCACTTTCTTGCCTTTTCATCTTTCTATCACCGTTATGTCTTTGGTTCTTCTCCACAAGTTCAGCTTTCAAAGAGCCAATTGTTGTGTCTTTTTCAAACACGTTATTCTCGAGTTTTTTGACTTCTTCATTTAGGGCCTCAGTTGATTTCTTGCTTTTCTCTAACTCTTGCAATAGACCGGCAATCTTTTGTCGTTGGTCCGATTCTTTTGGTAGCTTCCATCGCCTTCTCTATATAAGCATTTTTCTTTCTTTCATTGTTTTGTTGCAAATTGAATAGTGGCCATGGCATTTTCAAGCTTCTTGCTCAACTCCTTAATCTCAACTCGCCGCTTCGCTTTTCCGAACTCTCTCCTCTAATTCATCGTTGAGTCATTTACTTTCTTCCTCTAGTTTTTCATTCTTTGTTTGCATATCAGCTGCTTTTTCCTTCAAAACTTTCAGACTAGATTCGAGGATTGCATTTTCAGCTTCTACTTCTCCCACTCTTTTAGACATAATCTCTAAGCTAGCTTGAGAAGTTTTCCTTTCCGCCTGCAATATATTCTTGTTAATTAATGAATTTGGATAATGAAACTGTCATCAGGCATCTTATGTGATGCAGTGACTTGATGCAGTGACATCAGGGTATGTATTTGCATAAAATAATTTAGTGTGAATTGCAATATAAACAACATACTTACCAGTTCTTGCTTGAGTTGTTGAATGTTTTTGTTGGCATCTTCCAATGCTTTTAAAAGTGTGCTGTTTTGGTCTTTCAATTTCTCCATCTCATTATCTTCTTCCTGCATGTGTTGTGGATAATGTCAATGCAAATTTTATGTATTCATAGTACTATGTATTTTATTGCAGTAAATTTTTGTACCTCTGCTGTTGTATGGTCAGGACCATCTGGTGATGATGGTGTCAGTAGTTCGAATGATGGAAGAGGTCCTAATTGCGGTCTGTGTTCCTTTTGAGTTTGATGAGGCTGCTGTTGTCGAACCGCTTCATTTTCTGGTTCTGGTTGAACATTGCATCCACTATCTTCCTTGCTCTCTTCAGCCCCTGCATCTTCCTCTCCAATATGTTCTTTATTATCTTCCAACTGTCCTTCATCTTCCATGTTGTGGCATTGATCTTCAATATCCTCATTTTCAGAATATGCCTCTTCATTTTCAGACTCTGCTTCACATTCCTCTTCAGATTCTCCTTCAGATCCAGTTCCCGATTCTTCTTCTTCTCCTTCGAATCTTCACCTAATTCTCCTTCGATTCTTCTACTGATTTTCCTTTAGATTCTTCTTCCGATTCTCCTTTAGATTCTCCTTCGATCATCTTCTTCTTGATTCTTCACTATTTGTCGCCACACTTCGTATCATGAGTAGCTCATTCATTGTTGAGTCAATTCTACTTGCATTGAACTGCTTTGATATTGAATTGGAAAAGTTTAAATTAGTTTAGCATTAGAATTGCATGCCATAGAATGCAAAGGACATTGTATGTAATGCAGTGACATGATATTGTAATGCAGTGACATGGAATTGTAATCAGTTTAGTATGAGCTATCAACTACATTATGAATCTTGTTTTTATTAACTACCTCATCTTCTGCCATTTTTTGTAGCTTGCTCTTTGTTAGAGTGCCTTGAAGGTCTTTCAAATTCCATTTTGTTATCCTTGGAATTCCTCTGCTTGATATACTCTTCGTCCCCTCTTCTTTTTTCTGCTTTTTTTGCTGTTTGAAAACATCTTCTATAATCTGGGTGTGCTCACAGAACCAGTACTGTAACAATATAATATAGTATTGTTAAAGAGTATACATTTTTCAATATAATTCAAGTTGCAACAATAATGAAAAAGAGTTCTTACAAGGAGGAAGACAGTGCATCCATTGACGTATCTTGGATGTGACCATTGTCGATTCAGTCCATCTTGCAGTTCTTTTAATATATGAGAGGACCAATCGTATGCACGTAATCTTTTGAGCTTGTCCACAAAGTATAGATACGACCAAGCAATGTTTTGGCCTGAGGTGGCAAAGAATACCGTACCAAGTAATAGAAGGCATAGTAGCTTGACTGTGTCTTCAATTGACGTTTTGTCACTTCCCTTCACAGTCTCTTTTATTGTTTCTTTCAGAGCACTAACTTTTATTCTTCCAACATCAAAGAACAGCCTTGTTTTCAATGAAGTTTCTTCCGTAGAGTGCTTGCTCATGTCTCCAACTTCTTTTTTGCCATCTTCTATGGCAAAAATTAGCTTGACATCACTCCTAGTTGGCATGTGATAATGCTTTCCAATCTTGAATGCTTGCTCGATCATTGTATGTATTTATAAGTTCATATAGTATGTCATTCTTCTTTTTCTCCAAAATGACCTTTTCATCTTCAAATGCCTTGAATATATGTTTAAACGGAGTTTTGTCCATCAATTCACGATGCTTTGGTTTGATATGAGCCCTTATACTTTTGAATATCTGATGCATGCTGTTTAATGTAGATCTGTACTGTTCTCTTGTCCTGTGAATAAAAACAGTATGTTAGTTTAAATCCATGCAGTGACATGCTGCAGTGACATGGTATTATATTTTCTACTACAGTTTCAGAGACCTTAGAAACCAAACAACACAGACATTGTACTGATATCCTGCTATTTACTTTAAAACAATATATCAGTTACAAAGTTACTTCAACTTCACAGACTTTATATACACAACAACACAGATATGTAAATGTCATGCTGTTGAGCAGTTTAACAACATCATAACAATTATACAAAGTGACTTGATATTCTCATACTAATTTCATTTCAAAACTTATGTAAATGAAAATGCAATACTACAACCTCTTTTTATATGTATGTAAAGGTGTTTAGTCATCTACAACAACTTGCACAAAGGACTTCACCAATTTCTGCAATTTTAAGTAAAAATAGTACAGTTTTTGCAGTGACATCTGCTATTACATATCAATTTCATCTAAATATTTGTTCTAGACAACATGCAATTACTTTATGTTCTTCAGAAATGCATTTATATGATCTGGAACACGTTTTCGAACAATTTTCAGTACAATTTCACTAATTTTTGAAATACAAGTGACCTAATTTGAAATTAAACAAAATAAATTCATTTTTGTCAAAATTGCTCAATGTCATTAAGGTAAATGATTTCTTACTCGGATTTCTTTGGTGCTTCTTTAGTTCTCATACTTCGTCCTTGTTTATGCTCTTTTCTAACCACCTGCTTCTTTCTCACCATATTCCTCAAATATCCACTGCTTTTTTTCAGATTTTTTCTTCAGTTGTTCTTCCTTTGTGAAGAAACGGGGTTATGCGGTTTGATTTTGAAGCCTGATTTTGAATTCCGGCTGTTAATCCTCTTAATTGCTGTTGAAGGCGAATTGAAGGCGACTGTGGACAGTTTTTTTGAGTGATGGGGGGAAGTTTTCTTCAGTTTTTTCGGCGCAAAATAACGGGAAGAACATTAATGCAGTGGGTTTTGTTTATGTTATTAGATTAGGGGTATTTTGGTACATGTAGATATATTATGTCCTTATAAGTCCAACAGATTCATTTATGTCCTTATGAGGCTAATAAGTATAAAAAACTATACTTTTAAGTAATAAACCCTTATTATTATTATCATCATCCGAAATCAAACAAATAACATAGTCCTTTTTGTTCCTGGGAAACCGACGGCAATGCAGCAACAATAGATTAGTAACCCTTTCTTTTTTCTTTTTTCTTTTCTTTTTCTTTTTCTTTTTCTTTTTCTTTCTTCTCTGGTAACTAATAACTAAAAATAAACATCATGCAGTATGAATATATATAACTGCATAGCTTTCCCCTTTTCTTTATAACCATTCGAAAGCATTGCACAGTACCTGTTGTTCTTTTTTTTTTTTTTTTTAATATTTATTATTATCATTATAACCTTCCGAATGTACATGAATATATGTTCTTTCCCTTCCGTTCCCAAATATATATACCCAAAACGAAACCTTTACCACACCGACAGGAAGCAATTAAATAATTAAAACAAATGATAACACAATTAAATTACGGTTGAACACCAAAAATCCGTTTAAAAACACCCTCTTACCTTTTAGCAATCCAAAAGCGATTCCAAGGCAAAAACTGAAAGAAAAAGTAAACCCTTCGATTCTCAACTACTACGATCAACGTACGATAATTAAACGACATACTACGATTAAACAACACTTTACTCTATCAAAGCTCAGATTTTTCCTCAAAACGGTCAGGATTTCAAATTTAAGGTTAAACTGAAAACTCACTGTTTAGAAAACGAAGAGTATGGAAACAACCGTCTTCGTTCAGTGATCGATTTCTTCTACTGCCGCCTACTCAAAATCCTGACGGATTAGCAGCACGATTGAAGATTCCCTTCCTCCGCTTTTTGGCAGACTCTGCGTCTGTCTCTCCATTTTGACGTCGCTCTTTTTTTTTTTTTTAGAAATTTGCCGTGAAATATAAAAAGGAATTAAGGAAATTATTTCCTTAAATACCATTAATCAAAATCGTTTTTAATTAAATAACTCCTTTTTAATTATTTAAATCCTTTTAGTTAAATGGTTAGGATAAATAGTAATTAGGTTAAAGTAAATTAAAACCAATTACCCTCTTACCCTTCTTTGAAAATTCAGGGTGTTACATCCTTCCCCCCATAAAACAAGTTTCGTTCTCGAAACTGGTCATGATTGAGAGGTGCTTGAACTCTTGAATTTCGCATAACGTCTTGTCTTCTAGCTCTCATGCCGTTTCTACTGGAGTGTGATTGCTCCAGTAACCAAGACTAGTTGTTTATCTTCCTTCTTAACTTTCTTCATCTTATCTTCTAAAGTGAACTCGATTCATCTGTGTAGGTTAAGATCTCTTCAACCATTTCAAGGTCAAAGTTTGCTTCCACATCAATATCGGTTAAGCAATGTTTATCAGACACATGAAAGACGTCATGCACTCGTGAAAAGGGATTCTGGTAACTCCAAATGGATAATCCAAAGGTGTGACTTTAGCCAAGGTCATGTAAGAGTCTTCATAACTGGGTTTAGTTGCATGTCTGCACTAGCCGTCTTACTCTTTTAACTAGGAACGTCTTCAGATTACACTTTATCTTCAACTTCAAACTCTATCGATCTTCTTCTTCCATCTTCCCAATCTTCTACCCGTCTTGTGCCATCATGAGGTTGTGACGATCCACTTCAATCTTCTTGTTGGCTTGCCGTAAAAACTCTGGTATTGTATTTTATTATTGCTCCACTTCATCCCAGAAAACTGTCTTTTTACGCTTTCCTCCATGCAGAGCTTCAAACGGTGACATCTGGATGTTGGCGTGATAATTGGTATCATAAGCAAATCTGATTTATCTATCTTTATTGAAGGCCTCCAACATATTTGTTTCAACTCTCTACACGTATTGGTTTCGGGATGATCTTCAATGGTATCTTGTGGCTTCATTCATCACTATCTTCCTCAACCTTCTATATTCAGAATGCAGAGCCGAGTCTGTTTTTGAAGATTGTCATCTTCCTCTAACTCGTGACAACTGGCTGGTTTGGTTCTGGCCACTCGCTTGTAATTGACAACATCTGGATCTTCATATTGTTTGTTCACGATCTCATCAACTGCCTCAAATATTGTAATCAACGGTACAACACACTTCGCTTCTGTTTGCTGACTGAATCAGGGCTGCTTGAACTTTCCAACTGATCCGCAACTCTTGGCACAATTGACTCATTTTGATCTCAGTTTCTATCACTGCAGCACAAGCTTGCTATAAAACTTAAGGATTATTGTTGAAGGGTTTTTGAGTCTTCTCGGGAAAGAGAAACACGGACTTGTTATACTTTCTATCTAACGGTTTGATCCAATCCTTATGCCAATAAGGATTATCTTGGAAAGCAAATAAATTTGAAAAGTGACAAGTTGGGTACCAACGTGGTATGTCAATATGGTATGCCAAAGAAATGCATAAGTTCTCAAAACAAGAGAGGTCGCAGGGGTTACAAACAAAAAGAAGACTTCGGGTTGATTAAGTCCAAGATTGAAGGATGAGCGTTGTATCGTAGAAAGAAAAGGATAACCACCAAAAGAAAAAGGCAAAAAGATTATCTTACAGATGAAATTCTTTTTAGAAAGTGGAATTCTACAAAATATGATGGTCTGCAAAGGAACTCCGACTGTTTGAGATGGAGATTCCCATAAGCCCTTAAGAATAGGGATGTTAGGAGAAACATCAAACGATGGTCTTAGGAACATATATGGAAAGGAAGGAGAATACTGGACTTGAGAACATTAGGCAGGTGACCTTGATTGTTAAAGATTTGGTTAAAAAAATGGCGGTTGGTGAGCTAGGATTCGCATGAATGTCGTAGAGGGAATCATCATACAACAGAGATGCAAAGCAAAGGTGCAAGGTCGAGCACCAGAAACTAAACAATTTAAAAATCAAGAAGAGAGCAAGAATCTCAACATAGAGGAGCTATGGAGACAAAACGAGTACACAAAAAAGTCATAGAATGAAATGAACACCTGTCAAGAAGTGTCCAAGTTTGTATTAGTCAAAGTGAGGTCATTCAAGATTTAAAGGGTATAAAGTTTTCCTCAAGATAACATAGAGGAAAATCAAAAGTTTTGAAAAAGGGTCTGCGATAAACGACCTTTGGAGTGAAGGAGAATAGGGACTTAAGAAATGTCGGATAAAGTTTGATTTCATAGAATTTGTTCAAAGTTTCAAAACAAGTGTGAAAGATCATTGATGATCCAATTGAAAGGGTTCAAAGTTGCATCACTCGAGAGGAATAGTACACTGCTAATGAATAAATACTCAAGGTTATCCCTTATGAGGGAATTACAGGTTAAAATAAAATAGACATTTTGTCTAGTGTCACAAAATTGTTATAGAAATACCAAGACATAAGAGAAGATATCAGAAGGTAAGTCTGTCGGTTCATGGCTCTAAATGGCATGAAAGAGATTTAAAATTGTAAAGGTACAAGGTGCATTAATCTGAGTTGAAATTAGAAGTTTTGGAATTCAAGTGTTGATTGGCTAGATAGTGCCCGGAAGGCATCTTGGCAAAGACTACCTTCTGCTTGAAAACTAGTTCAGCATAAATTGCAGAAGGTCAAAATGAATAATTGCAAGGGAAGGTCATGGTAGGTTTAAAGATCTAACTGGCATGAAGGTGAGGTGTATAACTTGAAAGAACGGTAACGTTAGGTGGAAAATTTACAACATCAACACTACCCTTAGGAGGGAAGCTGAGAATAAACACAAGTAAGAAGAATGTTTCGTCGTTAGAGGGTTTAATCAAATTGAATTTGAAATAAAGAATGGGAGCGCAACAATACAAAATTAGAGAGGATTTGTTTCATATATTTAGAGAGTAAAAAGCTGTGAGCTTGTTCGGAAGAAAGGCTTAAGGAGATATGCTTCTGAGGTAACTCATGGCACAAGATGGTGAGTAGTTGCTGAATTCAAGGATTTCGAGTAAGGAATCAAAGGTGAAGTAATTTAATAGAAAACACACGATTGAAGGAAGGCATAAAAGGATTTGAACTTCAAGCGTGACATACCGGAAGGTAACGTCTTTGTGCTTGTTTATATCTGCAAAATAAACCATAACGTTAGCCTCACAAACACCCTTCTAAAAGACTTGACTCAGGAGGAGATCAACTCCAGGGATCAACTTCTAGAACACAACAGTCATAACAGGGCCGGCCCTGGAAAATGTTAGGCCTTCGACTATGTCTTCGAATTAGGCTTTTTAGTTCGAAGTAGTTTTATCCCAAAAAACATAATTACAAAATATTACTTCAATATCGCGCTTTTAACATAAATAGATACACAATTCAATTAATTGATGGCCTTAAAACATACTACAAAGCAGGAAAATTCAACATCTGTTTTCTAGCATATTTAGAAACAAAAACGAAATTCATACGTATACACAAAACATACTTACATATTACTAATTCAAGATCGCTCTTGCAGTACATTTAGAGGCGAAATCACTCCAATAAACAAAAATGTATACATATGTGATGTGATATCTAAATTTAGATATTGTAATTTTTTTAGGCATTTATCAACTGAAGTAAAGATTTTTTTAGGCCAAATAAAATATTTTTAGGCCTTTATTAACACATTTTATTATTTTAAATTGAATTGGATCTATATGATTCTTTTTTATTTAATTGTGGAACATGTAACTTCGGGCCTCCGAAATAATTAGGCCTTATGCCGCCGCTTCCGCCGCTTATAGCATGGGCTGGCCTTGAGTCATAACTTATCACTCTCTTAGCCTTGGCCTTAAGTCAGGAGGTGAATGTTCTTTTTAGGCGGTTGGAGTTGATATTTACTCCAGATCAGTCGTTATCGACTTGTACAGCCCAAAATAAAAGAGATTTGAGCACGATCAAAAGATAAGAGATTTAGATACTGGAGTTTCTCAAATGATAGCAAAATATTAGAATTTTTGAAGGAGAAGTAGTCGGTCAAAAACAATTATTTTCGCCGGATGCACAAGCTGTCAGAATTCCCTGGTTAGTAAACACTGACTTGAAATGCAGATTGCGATCAAACGGAAATGAATTTGAACTTAACTCCAGAATGAAAGTTGTAGATAAAAGTGTTGTCTACAACATATCAAAAATTCAGGTCATTTGAATGTGGTTAACCTGTTCAAAACGGAAGCAGAAGTGAAAGTGATGCTGCAGATTTTCTGGACAGAGTGTCCGGCAATAACATGAACTTTCTGAACAATCCATGTGGATTATCAAGTTGTTGTAAAAAGAGAAATTGTAGAAAATACAGTGGTCTATCTTGATGAAAATTTTCAGAATCTTTGGAGCAAGGGAAACTGTTGTACATGAAAGGAAAACACAGGAACAACATCATTCACCCGTGTTGGATAACGTTACCTCCAAGGACGGTGTAAACCATGTATTAACGCAAGAAACCTTTAACACTGGTGATTGAAATAACTGAGAAGCGCTTGGAAACTATAGAATTGTATATGGAGTTCGTGTGGAACCCATCTCGAGTAAAGCAAGATTAAATAATTTTGATAAACACAAACCAAGCAACAGTGAAAAGTGGGAGTGAAGGATTTGTGGAGTTGATTCGGACATGTTCTCTACAAGAATAAGTCAAGCTGATGACGGTCAAATTATACCGGTAAAAGTCATCGACATTATCCTTAAATCGAGATTAATAATATGTACTCCCTCCGTCCCACAATATAAGGCCTTTTGGCCATTTCACACAGTTTAAGAAAACATAATAAATGAGTTAATTTTTAATATTTCAATATAAAATATTATATTGTTTTCTGGAACCGACTAATAATATTGCATTGTTTGGTGTGAAAGTGAAAACAATGCATTTAATATTGTATAGGAATATGAAAAGGACTTATATTTTGGGACACAATAAAAAAGTTAAAAAAGACTTATATTACGGGACGGAGGGAGTATTTTATATTAAATCACATGTTTATATTGATTATTTAATGTTATGTGATTTTTAAGATATAATTTGGTATTTATCCGTTTTTATTATATAATTCGGTATTTATCCGTTTTTATTTAAATATGATTTACTTTGGGATAAATATCTATTTTGTAGATTGAGATAATTTTGGAGGATAAATACAAATGGAAGAATTAAATCTCAAGATAAATCCAAAGAAATCCGGATGCATTAAAGATAAAGATCGGATAAGCACGAAAAGATGAGTAAGGCATGACAAGAGCAAGCGAACCAATCCGAAACTTGAGAGCACACATGCGGTGGCCCTTCCACACGCATAAAGGGGGGCGCATCTTATTTTCTGAGATCGGCCGGAAGTTATCTCTATTTGTTTTGATATTTTGAAATATATCTCTTAATTAGCTTGAATCCCTATAAATAGGGACATACAATACACGCCATTTACACACCTTAGAAATACATTATTCCAATACTTTTATATAGTTCTTTGCTTTTTATTTATGTTCGTTTCATTACGGAGTCGTTAGAATCTCCGGTTAGAGATCGTATCGAGGAGTGGGAATCATGCTCGTCTTCGAGGGTAATGTCTACTCAATTATGCAATCTTTATTCGTAGATCTAATTTATTTCATTATGGAGTAGTCGTTTTGTGTATTGATTTCGTGATGTAGTTAATTTACGAACCCATGTTTATGTAGATCTGAGACGTAAAAGACATTTCACGAGCAAATCTGGTTCAGATCTAAGCTTGCTAGTAGCAAGATCTGTGATGTTCTTGATTTGTCTGTGAACGGCTTCGACTACGTCAGGTTCTCTGCTTTGTAATTTAAACGAGTAATTAAACCTGATCAACTTAATTATTTGTCATCGTAATTTAACATGAGACCTAAAAAGTGATTGTTATTTAGGACAGAGATTGAATCGGTGTCTAAGAAGTATGCCTAACCATAGGAATGTTGCTTAGATGAGGTTACGGTTTATACCGGCATCCCTAGTTTCGTAATTGTGTCAGAAGTTATATGAGATGGAGACTAAAAATGTGAAGTCACGGAATGGAGACACGATGATTTAGATGGCCTACCCGGAGCTAGATCTATTTTAAGGGATGACTCCCGTAGTCAGAATAATTAATCTTAAATGTCTTGTTTTGTCTCGTCGTCAATCTACATAGCATGGGGGAGTAATTACTACTAGCGTTATCAATACCGTTTGTTAATTATTCATAAAACCTATAAAAACAAGTGTCTTAGAGTCGTTGTGTCTTTTGTTGGTTATGTGTTTCTACTGTGTCGGTTTTTATTCTACGTTATTTGTTGGTCGTAGACCGCCTTTAATTTGCTTTTTAGTTTAATAAGTCGTATTTCGTTTAAGCCGAGTCTCTGTGGGATCGACCTCGACTCTATCTAACTATACTACGATTGAACCTAGTTCTCTTGCTAGTGTGTTATTTAGGTATCGAGTATTTTTATTACTTGGACCGTGCATCAAGTTTTTGGCGCCGTTGCCGGGGAGTCGTGTCATTAAATTAAGTATAGCTTATTTTATTAAAAGTAAATTCGTAAATATTGTGAATAGAGTCTGTTTTAGTTTCATTTTTATTATTTAGTCTAGTTAAAGGCCTATCCTTTTAATTTTTTAATTGTTTTATTGTTTTTTGTTATTTTATAGTATGCTACTCGGAAATCGAAGGAACCGCTTGAGCCATATAATCCTGAAATAGAGAAATTTGCACGGCGAAATAGGAAGTTAGCTAGAGAACTGGCTAAGCAAGGAGAAGAGGATCCAAATCTAAAGGAAAGCAAACACGAATCAGAAGAAGGACATACAACCGATCATTCTGAGCATTCTGAATCTGAGACAGAAATGGAAGACATTCCGATCAATCCAGGTACTTAATCCTGAAGTTATTAATAATGCCAATAATGTTAATAATGTGAATAATCTTAATGCTAATAATGGAAACCAAGCTGCGAGGCGCACTTTACAAAGTTATGCAACACCTACTATTGAGCAATTCATTCCTGCTATCGTAGCACCACAAAATTCTGCGGAAGTCTATCACCCTAGGCCTAATGTAATTCAAATGGTGACCAACTATTCCACTTTTCATGGAGTCCAAAACGAGGATCCTGGTGTTCATGTGACAAATTTCTTGGAAATCGTTAGCACTGTGAAGCCAGAATTAATCCCGGAGGGCAACATTCGTCTTAAGCTTTTCCATTTCACTTTGAAAGATAAAGCTAAGCAATGGCTTCTCTCTTTAGAGGCTGGATCTATCACTACTTGGGAACAATTGTTGCAAAAATTCATGAATAAGTATTTTCCCTTAGGAAAAACCTTTAAGTTACGCCAAGACATCTTAGGATTTAAGCAACAACCTGGGGAGAGTTTTGATCAAGCTTGGGAGCGTTTTAAGGAAGCTATGAGGAAATGTCCTCATCATGATATCTCTCTTTGGCTTTTAATGCAAACTTTTTACCATGGATTGAGAGAGACTGAGAAAATTAGAGTAGACACCTCCAGCAATGGAGCATTTGTTCTTTTATCTCCGGAGGAGGCACAAGGAAAGATGGAGCAAATAGCGATGAATAGTCAATGGGGAGGCAATGACATAGCTCTCAGAAAGATGGCCACGACATATTTGAGGATAGTGCATCTACCAAAATCTTAGAGCAACTGTCTGTTATCAACAATAAGGTAGATGGAATGCAAGAGAGGATGGCAAGAGTAGAGAAAGGGACTGGAATCGAAGTGATACCTCAAAATGAGAATGCTGGTACTGAAGAAGACAATTATATTGAGGGATCAGGAAATCAATGGGGAGGATATAAGCCTAATTATAACCATCTTGGATTCCGATATAGTGACCCTAGTGGAGGAAATGGGCCTAAACCGCCTACTACTTTTGTGCCACAGCAAACTAAAACTTTTGGTTGGGAAGCTGCGATAGAAAAATTGAGTAATGTTGTTACTGACAATATGGGACAACTTTCAAAATCGATGGCTGATTTAGCCACTAACTTTAGCCAATATTGTCAGAAGACCGATGCTAAGGTGACCAATCAAGAAGCCATAGTCCAGAATCTCACTCACCAAATAGGACAATTAGCTGAGCAAGTCTCAACTAGACCTCCTGGAGGATTGCCGAGCAATACTAATAAGAATCCTAAGGATTTGAATGCGATCATGACTAGAAGTGGGAAAGAAGTAACTCCACCATCCTTGAAAGAGAAAGAGAAATCCGTAGAGAGTAAGGATGGTGAGCCAAGCAAGGAAGCAAATACCTCTGGAACCTTGCCGGAGCAAGAAGCCTATAAGGAACCTGCTGGCCCTAGAGTTGAGCTTTATAATAATAAGTATCCTATTTTCACTGATGTCGATCCTTCAACCTTACCTTATCCTCCACGCAAACCTAAGCCTAAGGTTGATGACAAGAGGTATAAGAAGTTCATTGATATCTTTAGAAAGCTACACATCAATATACCTTTAGTTGAAGCACTTGCTGAGATGCCTGAGTACACCAAGTTCTTAAAAGAAGCTGTCCCTACTAAGAGGAAACTCTTAGATTTATAGACCATCTGTCTAAATGAGGAGTGCTCAGCCATTCTTCAACATAAGTTACCCGCTAAGTGCAAGGATCCGGGAAGTTTTCTCATTCCCTGCACCATAGGTAACGTATGTTTAAACAAAGCCTTGTGTGATCTAGGAGCGAGAGTAAATCTGATGCCTCTATCCATTTTTCAAAAGCTAAGTATGAAAGACCTTAAAAAGACTTCAATTACTTTGCAATTAGCTGATCGTTCGGTTAAGGAACCTTGTGGAGTGGTTGAAGATGTGCTAGTAAGAGTTGAGAAATTTGTGTTTCCTGTCGACTTTGTTGTACTGGATATGGAAGCTAACTACGAAGTGCCCCTAATATTAGGAAGACCTTTTATGGCCACTAGTAGGACGCTTATCGATATTTACAAAGGAGAGTTAGTGTTAAGAGTTAATGGGGATGGAATAGCATTCAACGTGCTTGACACTATGAAGACACCTGATGATGAAGAGGATGCATGTTTCATGTTTGACTCTATTGACAAGCTTGTCAATGACTTCCAACAATATGAGGATATTAAGGATTTCCTCGAGGCTACCCTAGAGTTAGAAGATGAAGTGCCATATGAGAAGAGCGAAGAAGAGAAAGTGATATGGCCTGGATGTAGTAGAGGAACCCCTGGACATGTCGAGGAGATGAAGTCTACCGAGGTTGAGAAATTCTACCATAGACCAACATGGCATAAGTTCTTTGAACTCAAGCTAACTGGACAAAAGTTAAAGACCTCGCTCGAAGAACCTCCTACCAATCTGACACTAAAGCCTCTGCCTGCACATTTGAAGTATGTATTCCTTTAAGATGAAACCTTGCCGCTTATCATTTCCTTTGCCTTGAGTGAAGTACAAGAAGAAAAGCTGATGAGAGTATTGAGAGAGTATCGCGGAGCGTTTGGATGGACAATAGCCGACATTAAAGGCATTAGTCCGAGCGTTTGCATGCATAAAATCTCCGTTGATCCTGCAAAGAAAGCGGTTGTACAACCCCAAAGAAGGTTGACTCCACAATTAAAGGACGTGGTTAGGGATGAAATTATTAAGATGTTAGAAATGGGAATCATCTTTCCTATCTCTGATAGTGAATAGGTTAGCCCGATCCATGTAGTTCCGAAGAAAGGGGGTTTGACGGTACAAGCCAATGAGTTAAACGAGTTAATTCCTGTGAGACTCATTACTGGTCATAGAGTATGCATTGACTTTAGGAAGTTGAATGATGCAACTCGTAAGGATCACTTCCCTCTCCCCTTCATTGATCAAATGCTCGAGAGACTGAGCGGACATGTCTTTTATTGCTTTCTTGACGGTTACTCGGGATATTATCAAATTCATATCTCACCCGAGGATCGTGAAAAGACCACTTTTACATGTCCATATGGAACCTTTGCTTATAACAGAATGCCCTTTGGTTTGTGCAACGCACCAGCAACGTTTCAAAGATGCATGATTTCTCTATTTGCTGATATGGTTGAAGATTTCCTAGAGATCTTTATGGATGATTTCTCCGTATTTGGAGATGACTTCGATTCATGTCTCACGCATCTAGCAAGAGTGTTGAAGAGATGCGAAGAGACGAATCTAGTGCTTAACTGGGAAAAATGTCATCTTATGGTTACTGAAGGTATGGTACTTGGCCACCGTATTTCTAAGAACGGTATAGAGGTGGATAGAGCAAAAGTTGAGGTGATTGAAAAATTGCCTCCACCAACCAATCTTAAGATATTGCGAGGTTTTCTAGGCCACGCGGGATTCTATCGTCGGTTTGTGAATGACTTTTCCTTAATCTCTCGACCTCTTACTGAGTTATTGGCCAAGAATGTGCCGTTTGTATTTACTAATGAGTGCATGAAATCTTTCAATAAGTTAAAGAACATGCTTATTACTGCACCCGTTCTGATTGCGCCTGATTGGAATCTACCTTTTGAGTTGATGTGCGATGCAAGCGATATTGTTTGTAGAGTCTTTGCCTTAGGACAAAGGAAAGACAAGATCTTTAGGCCCATCTACTATGCTAGTCGAACTTTAAATGTTGCTCAAAGGAACTATGCAACTCATCGAGAAAGAACTTCCGTCATTATCTCATGCATTTGACAAGTTTAGATCTTATTTAGTGGGATCTAAAGTCACTGTTTGGACTGACCATACGGCTCTGAAGTATCTTTTAGCCAAACAAGATTCCAAGCCAAGGTTATTGAGATGGATTCTACTATTGCAAGAGTTTGATGTAGAAATCCGTGATAAGAAAGGATCTGAGAATCTGGTTACGGATCATCTTTCCCGTTTACAAATAGAGGAAAATGAGCCAATGACCGAGATTGGAGAAACATTTCCTGATGAACAACTATTCTCCATCACGGCCATACATGGAAATGATGATTGCACTGCAGTATCTTCGCGTATTGAGGTTGTGAAGGAGAAGAAACAACCATGGTTTAAAGACTTTGTGAATTATCTATCCGTGAAATACTTGCCACCGAATCTCAACCCCCAAGAAAGAAAGAAATTCTTCAAGGAACTTAGGCACTATTATTGGGAAGAGCCCTATTTGTTTAAGCTAGGATCCGACAATGTCTTTAGGAGATGTGTGCCGGAAGAAGAAATGTATGATATCCTTAGACATTGCCACGCTTATGAGGCCGGAGGACATTATGGAGGAGACAAGACTGCTGCGAAAGTTCTCCAATGTGGTTTTTACTGGCCGACCTTGTTCAAAGATGCGCATCAATATGCTAGATCTTGTCATTCTTTCCAGATGACGGGAAATATCTCGAGAAGGAATGAAATGCCACTGAAGAATATCCTAGAGGTGGAACTCTTTGATGTTTGGGGTATTGATTTTGTGGGACCCTTTACTTCGTCTTTGTCCAACCGCTATATCTTAGTGGCAGTCGACTACGTATCCAAATGGGTAGATGCCATTGCTTCACCTACTAACGATGCGAAGGTTGTACTGAAGTTCTTAAAGAAAAATATTTTTACGCGGTTTGGAACCCCTCGTGCCATTATTAGTGATAATGGAAGCCATTTCTGTAATAGGCCGTTTGAAAAGTTGATGAATAAGTACGGGGTTAGACACAAGTTAGCTACTGCTTATCACCCTCAAACAAGTGGACAAGTTGAGGTTACAAATCGAGAAATAAAGCGCATTTTGGAGAAAACTGTTAATACGACTAGAAAGGATTGGTCGTTGAGATTAGATGATGCTTTATGGGCTTATAGAACTGCTTATAAGACAGCTATTGGTATGTCCCCTTATAAGATTTTTTTTGGTAAAGCATGTCATCTACCGGTTGAACTTGAACACCGTGCCATGTGGGCTACGCGTATGCTGAATTTTGATGAGAGTTTAGCTGGAGAAAGAAGGTTGTTAGAGTTGACTCGCCTAGAGGAGTTTCGTCTGGAAGCTTATGAGAATGCTAAAATCTTTAAGGAGCGCACGAAGAAATTTCATGATAAAAAGATATTGGACCGCACCTTTAAGGAAGGCGATTTGGTTCTTCTTTATAATTCGCGCCTGAGACTCTTTCCTGGCAAGTTAAAATCACGATGGTATGGCCATTATCAAGTGAGTAAGGCTTTCCGTTCTAGAGCTGTTGAGTTATTGAACCTTAAAGATCAATCCACGTTTGTGGTTAATGGCCACCGTGTGAAACATTATGTTGTTCTTGGTCAAGGTAAGGAGGAGGAAGTCTTCACTCTTGAAAGATCCCACCTATACTTAAACCATCGTTGAGCTGAGTCGAGCTGACGACTATAAACACAGAACTATTTCTTAAAAACTATCTTTTGTTTTTGTTTTGTCTGAATAAAGTACCATGCGACTGTTAAGGTTTTTTTCATCTCGACATGTTCCAATTCTAAGTTCGGAATAAACGAGGTTTTTTCCTTGGTAGCCGACATGTGAGTTTTGTAGTTTTAACTCTTTGGTTTTCCGTGTCATTGGTTGTATTAAATAAAGTGGCTTAAATTGTTTTTGGATATTCTATATCTAATTACTGCCACATTATTTTATAACTTCCATTGACATGTTATTAACGGTTTCGTGGAGTTTCTGTTTGGTTTGCTTAAACAGGTTTTCGATTGCTTCTCCACGACGTGCTTGGTCTACAACTACATTCTGCATCTACTTGAGAGCCGTTTCCAGAGCTAAGTCTTTTTCTTAAATTCTCCTTTTTCTTTGTCATTGAGGACAATTCCAAGTTTAAGTGGGGGGTAGGAGACTTAGCCATGATGTGTTATAATTGAAAATTAAAGGAAACGGTGAAAAATGTGAAAAATGAAAAATTTTGAACAAATGCCAAATTAATTATCTCGTACCCTTAGAATTGTGAGTTCTTATACAAATAATTAATAGGAAATGAACCAAGTTGCATGATTACATGATCATTTTATACTTATGTGAAAGTAAATTTAAGGATATTCATGACAACTAGTGCAAGTAGTTATTTATTATTTGCTTACTCAATTTGAATCGACGATACCGCACAAATTATAATAACTAAGAAGAATTATGTGTACATTGCGTAGATGATTGGTTATGCAGACCTAGAGTCGATATTTATCTGCTGATGTATTCTTATCTTCTAGCCATCAAAAGCGGAGTAATAAGCTTGAGAATTATCTGTGTTTTGACAATGAGTTAAACACTGGGCTTGTAGTAACATTACCAAAGTAGCCCCGCGCTTGTGGTGATATTCAACGCTTCCACTAATCCGTGAGAGAGGGATTCTTGCAATGCATACTTTACCTTTTAAAGCAAGTTTCTTTCTTGAGAAGTGGTAAAGTTTGAAAATTATGAAAATGCGAAAAATTCAAATTTTTAAGAGGCTTTGAGTATTTTCTCAGCCTCCGAGTCCAAAAACCTTATGGATGACGCTCTTGCTTATTGCACCATGTCTTTACCCATTGCGAAACTTAAGAAGTGGGAATGCTGATGTTGGTAGGTTAAGACTGCGAAGTTAGCATAAACTTTAATCTTGCCACGAATAGATAAAAATGCACATGCACACGTCATTTCGATTCATAACGAGTAGTGAATAATGGATGCCTTATGAGCATAAGTGGTATGAGTTGACTCGAGTTTCTTGTATAAGTATGATTTGACCACGGGAAATGTTGTCTTGTGGAATGACTTATTGATGCTTTGTTCGGGACGATCAAAGTCTAAGTGGGGGGTAGTTGATGACGGTCAAATTATACCCGTAAAAGTCATCGACATTATCCTTAAATCGAGATTAATAATATGTATTTTATATTAAATCACATGTTTATATTGATTATTTAATGTTATGTGATTTATAAGATATAATTTGGTATTTATCCGTTTTTATTATATAATTCGGTATTTATCCGTTTTTATTTAAATATGATTTACTTTGGGATAAATATCTATTTTGTAGATTGAGATAATTTTGGAGGATAAATACAAATGAAAGAATTAAATCTCAAGATAAATCAAAGGAAATCTGGATGCATTAAAGATAAAGATCGGATAAGCACGAAAAGAGGAGTAAGGCATGACAAGAGCAAGCGAACCAATCCGAAACTTGAGAGCACACATGCGGCGGCCCTTCCACACGCATAAAGGGGGGCGCATCTTATTTTCTGAGATCGGCCGGGAGTTATCTCTATTTGTTTTGATATTTTGAAGTATATCTCTTAATTAGCTTGAACCCCTATAAATAGAGACATACAATACACGCCATTTACACACCTTAGAAATACATTATTCCAATAATTTTATATAGTTCTTTGCTTTTTATTTATGTTCGTTTCATTCCGGAGTCGTTAGAATCTCCGGTTAGAGATCATATCGAGGAGTGGGAATCACGCTCGTCTTCGAGGGTAATGTCTACTCAATTATGCAATCTTTATTCGTAGATCTAATTTATTTCGTTATGGAGTAGTCATTTTGTGTATTGATTTCATGATGTAGTTAATTTACGAACCCATGTTTATGTAGATCTGAGACGTAAAAGACGTTTCACGAGCAAATCTGGTTCAGATCTAAGCTTGCTAGTAGCAAGATCTGTGATGTTCTTGATTTGTCTGTGAACGGCTTCGACTACGTCAAGTTCTCTGCTTTGTAATTTAAACGAGTAATTAAACCTGATCAACTTAATTATTTGTCATCGTAATTTAACATGAGACCTAAAAAGTGATTGCTATTTAGGACAGAGATTGAATCGGTGTCTAAGAAGTGCCTAACCATAGGAATGTTGCTTAGATGAGGTTACGGTTTATACCGGCATCCCTAGTTTCGTAATTGTGTCAGAAGTTATATGAGATGGAGGCTAAAAATGTGAAGTCATGAAATGGAGACACGATGATTTAGATGGCCTACCCGGAGCTAGATCTATTTTAGGGATGACTCCCGTAGTCAGAATAATTAATCTTAAATGTCTTGTTTTGTCTCGTCGTCAATCTACATAGCATGGGGGAGTAATTACTACTAGCGTTATCAATACCGTTTGTTAATTATTCATAAAACCTATAAAAACAAGTGTCTTAGTGTCGTTGTGTCTTTTGTTGGTATTGTGTTTCTACTGTGTCAGTTTTTATTCTACGTTATTTTTGGTCGTAGACCGCCTTTAATTTGCTTTTTAGTTTAATAAGTCGTATTTCGTTTAAGCCGAGTCTTTGTGGGATCGACCTCGACTCTATCTAACTATACTACGATTGAACCTAGTTCTCTTGCTAGTGTGTTATTTAGGTATCGAGTATTTTAATTACTTGGACCGTGCATCACAAGCCAAAGTGTAGGTTTTGACATTGAGGTGTAGAAAGAAGTGGAGAGATCACAATAGGGAGTGTAAAGAATATTCAACCAAGAGGACCCCAACTTAAAGGTGTAGGCATAAGACTCCAATCCCAAAGCTTTACTTAGAAGGGTTTCACTTAATCCTAGGCGATGTGGTTTGGTTTAGAGACTTCAACCTTAAGGGTTCGTTGTTTACGGACTAACTTAAGAGGGTCTACACTTAAAAGATCTAAGTGCAATATTCTCACCTTTCGTTTCTAAACACGACTAGACCACGTCTTAAGAGTTTAAGTCCTATGCAGCGGTGTTACTTGACGCTCTGATACCAACTGTGACGCCCCTGTCCCGGATACCGAGTCCCTGTCCGGAAAAGAACGCCTGGCACGCATATAATTAAATTTTAATCTAGTTATACACGTAAGCCTTACGTAAACAGACATCAGAGAACAAACGGAAGACAAAACGACTGACTCGGGTAACTGAAACGACTAATAAACGATCGAGAGTAACACATGCTGCATCTATTACTTCATCAAAAGACTTATTATAACATCAAATACAAATAGAATCCACTACATCATGATATCCATAAACTGAATCCACTATTATTCCAACAGTACAAGGGATGAGAGAATCTATACCAAAATTACAATACAGTAAAGAATAATAAACTCCGTCTGCATCATCTCTGGGTCACTCTTCAGTGGCCTCAAAAACAACCTACAAACACCACCTTCTCGGGGTGGGAACAAGAAAGAAGAGGGGGTAAGTACATACATACTTAGTAAGGGGTAGAAGAAACGGTTACACAGTATATTTATATATATATGACACATCAAGATAAAGTCTACAATCTCTACCACATAGGTTGCATTGAGATCACGCTCACCCTCTACTAGATCACATAGTACAACCTCACACACATAAATTTGTTACATCAATACCAAATGACACTATGCACGATGAACAACTGCACCGCAACACGGGAAGCACCTCAAGGGCACGGGCTTAGGTCCCCGTGTGGGAGTCACATGCGTCCCTTGGCATCAGACCAAGTAGAGGAGTGTAATAGTCCCATGCTAAGAAGAATAAACGTGCCTGACCAATGATATTGACGTTTTAGCTTTTAGACACACACATATGTAAATTACATGTTTAAGTCTAACCACCTGATTCATTCACATAAAAAGGCTTCTTAGGGACTTCTAGTCCTAGACATCTAATTACACTACCTAGCACGTTGTAAAGAGATCATTGACTACTAAGTCAATGTCCCACAAGGCCTAAACAAAGCCTTCTGGTGCTTCCACCTTCTCCCTGCAGAGGGTCTCAGTTGTGGTGCGATTTGATATCAAGGCTACCAGAAGTCGATGTTAGACATTGCAAATTCACATATAATGTCTGACAAAGACATGCATACCAGACCATAACTTATTGTACACGAATAATAACTAAACAAATTGAATAGTATCGCATCATATAATACTTAGAAACATAAATACTACCCATGTATTTCATTATCATTATTGTTATTATTATTATCATCCGAAAACAAACAAATAACATAGTCCCTTTTTGTTCCTGGGAAACCGACGGCAATGCAGCAACAATAGATTAGTAACCCTTTCTTTTTTCTTTTTCTTTTTCTTGCGGTATGAATATATATAACTGCATAGCTTTTCCCCTTTTCTTTATAACCATTCGAAATCATTGCACAGTACCTGTTGTTCTTT
Organism: Gentiana macrophylla; assembly: GCA_026214975.1. Taxonomy (NCBI): domain Eukaryota; kingdom Viridiplantae; phylum Streptophyta; class Magnoliopsida; order Gentianales; family Gentianaceae; genus Gentiana; species Gentiana macrophylla. The sequence continues at coordinate 9,165,221 of CM047812.1, read as the reverse complement.
TTTTCTTTTTCTTTTTTAATATTTATTATTATCATTATAACCTTCCGAATGTACATGAATATATATTCTTTCCCTCCCGTTCCCAAACATATATACCCAAAACGAAACCTTTACCACACCGACAGGAAGCAATTAAATAATTAAAACAAATGATAACACAATTAAATTACGGTTGAACACGGACTTTCCATGTCTGCTTTGCAGACTTTTTTGCCTTAGCATTATCTGTCCCTTGGACTTATAATGTGTGGCTAAGTTGACATCGACTTCGATGCCGTAGCTGTCGAAGGAATGATAAGATGTCCAACTTGGTACTGTCTCGGTTGAAATTGACTTTGATGCCGTAGTTGTCGAAGAAATGTATGAGATGTCTGTAGTTGGGACTGTCTCTGTCGAGGTCGACTTCTCTGAAGGATCTGATTTGCCCTGATTTTGGAGTACGGCATGCGGATCTCGAATGTCAGTCTAACAGTCTTGAGACTTTGCCTTAGCGCCAAAGATTATGCTTCTTCTTAGGCTTTGCCCTTTTTAACCAAACGTTGTCGTTGGCTTCTATCTGTATAAACATTTAGCCGGTCATTTGGACTTGGCATATTTTTTCCTTGAAAAATTGTTACATTTTTCCTTCTTTTCTTTTGTTTTTGATATAGACTATCTTTCTTTGTTGTGGCCTTTGGCCTTATTCGCACATCAGCTTCTCTCATGTCGATGCTCACTTCTTTGCTCGCTTTTTTATTTGCTTGATTTTTCATCGTCCTACACTGCCTGAGAGTCGATTGTCGTAGCCCTGAGTCCGGTCATCTCGGACTCTCCCTATCTGCAGTGCAGACCTTTTTACTTTAGCAATATTTGTCCCTTAGACTCGTTTTGCCTTGACGATGTCGATTGTCTGTGCACTTTGTCCGACATGCGGACTGTCCCTGTCTACTGTGCATCTGCTGATCTGCCGCAACCGATGTCGCTGCTGAATTTGCTGATCTGCCGCCACCGACTGAGAATTCCGATAAAACCTGACTGCCCAATGATATTATGTAATTTGAACTTAAATTTGTTCTGATTTTAAAACTTCTGAATTCGCATCTTTGCAATTATATACCTATTTGGCCAGTCTTCGTGACTAGGCTTTTTTGTTATTTTTGCTGAAATTTTACAAGTATTTGATGTCAAACCTGTTGTTGCATGTCGATCATAGGTAACTTGTCTTCCATGCCTTAGCATTTTTTGGACTTTTCTTTGTTGTTGCGTAGTAGAAGAGATGCCCCTGGCTGTCTCCTTTTGTTTGTCGAAATCGATGCCCTTTCGGTTGTCCATATATATTTCCGGCTACGATGTCCTAGTAATTACTGTCTAAAAAGACTGGTAATACGTAGCTGTCGCTCCGGATCTCGGTGTCGTGGTGTTTCTTTGTCGTTCATGACTCATGACACATGACTACCGAGAGATTTGGATATGATCCAAACTCGATGCCTTAGCTTTTTGGTTCCATGGAACTTTTAGCTTCAGTGGCTGTCGATCGAAATGATCATGTTGCCCGACCTAGATGCCCTAGTAAATCCTATCCCTTAGGAGTCAGATTACATCGCTGTCGATTCGAACTTCGATGCCATTGTGTTTTCGTCCCATTAGGACTTATAAATGTTGGCTATCAGCATTGAAGGCGTCCGACTTGCGGGCCCTTATAGACCGTTGAGTAGATCTTTTATGGAGTAGATCCTCGAGATACGCAAGATACTAGTCACAAAGTCACAATATCCATGGGGTTAGTTCCCGAAGTAAGAAGGCTCGTCCCGCCATGCTCGGCTGTGAGAGTTCCAAAATAAGATAGCTCAACCCTCCGTGGGGAGAGTTCCCAAAACAAGAAGGCTCATCCCGCCACGCTCGGCTAAGAGAGTTCCAAATATGATGCCTAGCTTTATTTTGCTTCAATTTTTGCAGTATTTTGCTTTTATTCTTTTTATTATTCATCTTTTATATCTTGATGTCTTTTAGCTCTTCGCTTGTCGAGCCTCTGGCTCTGTCTACTGCTTGCTTTATCGATGTCGTGTTGCCCTCCAAGTGTATTATGAACCTTTGGTTCTTATTGCACTTGTGAGTCGAGTTTAATTTGAGATCGACTTGATCACCTTAGCATTTTTTGTCTCATAGACTAGTTTTGCCATAGATGTATCGATTCTCTGGACGTTTGGTCCGACTTTGAGAACCGTGCCTTTGCCTTGGCCTTTTTCGCCTCTTAGGCTTGTTTGGCCTTTGGCTGGGCGTTTGGCCCGACTTTGCGAGCTGTCCCTTTGCCTTGGCCTTTTTCGCCACGTAGGCTCGTTTGGCTCTTGGCTGGGACGTTTGGCCCGACCTTGCGAACCGTGCCTTTGCCTTGGCCTGTTTCGCCTCTTAGGCTTGTTTGGCCTTTGGCTGGGCATTTGGCCCGACTTTGCGAGCCGTCCCTTTGCGTTGGCCTTTTTCGCCTCGTAGGCTCGTTTGGCTCTTGGCTGGGATGTTTGGTCCGACCTTGCGAACCGTGCCTTTGCCTTGGCCTTTTTCGCCTCTTAGGCTTGTTTGGCCTTTGGCTGGACGTTTGGCCCGACTTTGCGAGCCGTCCCTTTGCCTTGGTCTTTTTTCACGTCGTAGGCTTGTTTGGCTCTTGGCTGGGACGTTTGGTCCGACCTTGCGAACAGTGCTTTTGCCTTAGCATTTTTTTGCCTACTAGGCTTGTTTTGCCTGTGGCTATACTGAAGGATCCGACTTGCAGACTTTCCGTTCTCGTAGTCGATTGCACTGCCTTTGACACATTGTATCGTTTGCTTATTTGGCGTAGTCTGTTGGTACCATGCTTAAATGGCAAGCGGACTTACATAGATTGCCTTCGAGCTCCGAATATAATGCCGAGGCGAGCTCGGTCTTATCAAAGATGTGCTCAAGTTGACCTGTAAATATGAGGCCGAGCCGACCTGCGGTTTTATAAATATTCGCTCAAGTTGACCTCCAAATGTGATAGCTCGACCCTCCAGTTCGGTAGGGTGAGTTCCAAAATAATATAGCTCGACCCTCTAGTTCAGTAGGGTGAGTTCCACAATAAGATAGCTCGACCCGCCAGTTTGGTAGGGTGAGTTCCAAAATAATATAGCTCGACCCTCCAGTTCGGTAGGGTGAGTTCCAAAATGAGATAGCTCGACCCGCCAGTTCGGTAGGGTGAGTTCCAAAATAAGATAGCTCGACCCGCCAGTTCGGTAGGATGAGTTCCAAAATAAGATAGCTCGACCCTCCAGTTCGGTAGGGTGAGTTTCAAAATAAGATAGCTCGACCCGCCGGTTCGGTAGGGTGAGTTCCAAAATAAGATAGCTCGACCCGCCAGTTTGGTCGGGTGAGTTCCAAAATAATATAGCTCGACCCGCCAGTTTGGTAGGGTGAGTTCCAAAATAATATAGCTCGACCCGCCAAATTGGTAGGGTGAGTTCCAAAATAATATAGCTCGACCCGCCGTGGGGAGAGTTCCCAAAATAAGAAGGCTCATCCCGCCACGCTCGGCTAGGAGAGTTCCCAAATAAAATAGTTCCAAGATAAGATGCCGAGTTGAACTCGGACTTATTAAAGATTTGCTCTTCGGTGAGCTCCAAATATGATGCGAGTCGAGCTAGGACTTATTAAAGATTTGCCCATCGGTGAGCTAAAAATATGATGCCGAGTCGAGCTCGGATTTAGAGCAAGACGAGTCCGTAGAGCTCGAATGCCGGTGCTCGATATCTCGAGTCTTTGTGGTGCAATGTGACTGTGATAAAAAAACATTACACATATAATAAAGACTTACAAAGTGAATAAGAATTTCAAATAACGATTGTAAGAACCTGGAGAGCTCAAGAGCTCGGCTCGATCTTTGGAGCTCGAGAACTCGCTTCGTGGGTAGCTAGATACGGTAGATAATTCGCAGCTTTCTCGGGCGCCACAGCAGTGTCTTTCCGGTGGCAATCAGACATCGAAACGGACTCCGATCGGCACGAAATTTGGAGGGATCGCTCTTCTCTCACTTTTCTTCGATGTGACAGGTGGAATTGTTCTTTCGACGGCTCAATCTCCAGGAATAAGCCTCCGATCTGGCAGCTGCTGTCCAAAATCCTGCTGCGTTTTTGGTGCCCTGCAGTAACTTCTTTGCCACGATCGGGAAATCAAACGAACTCCGATTGGTCTAAAATTTTGAGGGCTTGTTCGGTCCTCATAATTCTTGAATCAGACCGGTGGAATTGTTGTTCCGACGACTCAATTGGCGGCAAAAGGCTGCCGACTTGTCTGCTGACAATTAGGGTTCTGCTATGTCTTTACGATACAGCAGCAATTTTTTGGCGACAATCGGGCACTCAAAATAACTCCGATCGGCATGAAATTTGGAGGGATTGTTCGCCCTCCTTCTCCTTGAATCTGAACGGTGGAAATCTTGTTCCACCGGTTGAAACTCCGGCAATAATCCGTCGATCTGACTGCATTTTTTGGGGTGCTGCGTTTTTGGTGATAAAGCAGTATCTTTCCGGCGACGATCGGGCATGTAAACGGACTCCGATCGGCACGAAATTTTGAGGGTTTGTTCGTCCCTACATATTCTTCAATCTGAATGGTTGAATTCTTGTTCCAACGGTTCAATTTCCGGCAATCAACCACCGATCAGACTGCGTTTTTGGCATGTTTTTGCCATTAACTTGATCACGAACCACCTCCTTGATCCATCACCGATAGAAGGCCCTCCTTCTAGCGCCAATGACGATGTTGGATTTTGTCATGTATAATTTTGGGTCAATTTAATCTTGGGATGATCGAATCCAGGATGATTTTGGGGTGATTTTAGACCAAGCCTGAGAGTCTCTCTCAGGTTGCCTATGTATCCTGTAATTGTCCAGGAATCAAGTCACACGTATTTCCTGGAAGTGTAAATTTATAGGGAGTTCATTACCCTAACCCTAAACCATGTCGGTTTGGGTAAAATACAGTATTAGCCCTTTGGGCTTTTACTAGCTTATATGGGCTTTACCCACTTATGCAATTAACCACATGGATAATGGGCATGCGTGTCTAGAGTGGACCTTGTCCGCACCCCGAGCTTTCCGACTTGCGGTATCGAGATGGGTCCATCGTCTCGGTTCATTGATCACGTCGGTTGTCGATGTCTCAACTCGTAACTCGACCCTTGGGCTATCACTTATTCTCGTTTCAGGAGGATCATCTCGTGACGCCACGTGGAGGTGCGAGATTTGGTATCGTCACCGATCCTAGGAATCTGCTACCTGATTTATTGCAAAATTTTAAAGGCTTTGTTCACGGAAAAGGAGGCGTAAACCTCTGTAATTCCCGAAAAAGATAGCGCAGTATCACAAACGTTTATTGATTAACGTTATGTCCCGCTGTTATATTTTAACGCGTGAGAGAAGAGGAAAAAAAATTCAGAAATCAAGTAAGAAGGAGCAAAGGCCGAATATGATACGGCTCTGAGGTTTGGATTTTAAGTTGTTACAATTTATTTAAGGGTGAATTCCAATCCTATTCAGAGGCATGAGTTACGTTTCTATTTAATTGCAGAAATTGAAATTGAAGGCGAAAAGGCAAAGATTCACCGGTGTTGGTGGGGTGCTCGCCATGGCTAGAAGACAAACAAAAAAGATCGATGAGTAAGATTTCCTCTCCTGTATTTGCTTTCATGTCTATAGATCAAGATTGAGGTTGAAATGAGTGGAAAATAGTATTTTTGGGTTTATCCAATGTTTGTTGAAAAAAAAACCCAATTTGCATGTAAGAACATTACTCGGAAATTACTATATGTGTGTCGTTCTAGCAGTAAACCACAAGTACATTTGGCATCTTATTGTTAGTTAATGTAAAAAATGGTAGGTTATTTGTTCACAATGTTTCATATTAAAATTGAATACCAACCTTGTTAACAAGTCCAGCCACTTTATGTATTTATCGAATAGATGATGACGATTGTTACTTTACGAGTAATGTACTGTTACTGTACGGGTGATGATGATTCTTAATTCGGAAATGTTGTTGTAACGTTGTGCTCACTTGGTGTGGAATTATGACTTGAATGATTATTTCAAGCATTCTCTTGTAGGGGTGTAATTGTTACTTTTTGAAATGTTACTGTAACGGTGTGTTCTCTTGGATTGGTATTATGACTTGAATGAGTATTGCAAGCAAACAGTCAAGTGTGAATGTTACTTCTCGATTAACCTGTTACTGCACGGTTGATTCAGATTATTACTTTTGAAATGTTGCTTTACCAGGGTGTTCTCTTATTGTGGAATTGTGACTTGAATGAGTTGTGTAAGCGAATAGTTGAGGGTGAGTGTTACATCTCGATTAACTGTTGCTGCACGGTTGATTATGATTGTTACTTCTTGAATAATTGTTACTGCCCGGTTGATGATGATTGTTACTGCTGAAATGTAAATTTAACGTTGGGTTAAGTTTGTGTGAAATTGTGACTTGAATGAGTTTTTCTAGCGTTTTCTTTCTAGGGGTGATTTGGTGTTACTCGATATCGAATTGTACTGTTTTGTTATGTAATTTGGTGTTGGTGTTGGGTGACATAAAAGACGAAATGTTACTTGTTGTCCATTTGCTGGTGTATCTTGCAAGGTGTGGAAATTGAGCTGGTATCCGTTGATTCATAATGATTTGATCTATGGGAAACACAGAAGCTAAGTGTTACTTCTCGATTTACGTAATGTACTACATGCTGAAGCTAACGCAAGGGCTGGACATTCCACAGAAGCTAACAGATGTGGGGTTGCAAAAGATCAAAGCAATGATAGTTAACTCTATTATGATGGATCGTGTTCACGAAGTGTAGTTAGAGTAAAGGGGGAGCGACGTGGAGGGTTGTTTAAGATTACAATATTATGGCATCGACATTCATTGTTGGCCGTGGAAAATAAACATCAAAACTATACATTTTTTTTGGCTTTTCGTTGTGGCGGAATATTTAATTTAAGTTTTCATACGAGTGACAACGTCATGTTGGAACATATAACCGACTGCAGTTGTGCACAAAAAATAATGTGTATTGTTGTGTCTGTGAAGGACATGTACTGGTGATTTATCATATCCGCATTAATTTTATTTATTTGGTTTATATATTGGATTTTCTTCGAACAGTAAAACGGTCGAGTGTGGTGGTGGTGTGGATAAGAAAAAAAAAGTAATTTGAATGTGAAACCAGTGCTGGAAGGCTTGATGTTAACAAACAGGGCCGGCCCTATAGTGAGGCCAGAGAGACTGCGGTCTTAAGCCCAACGGTGCCAGGAGGGCCCAACGGTACATGTTTTGCTAAAAAAATCGTGTAGATTCAATCCGATCCAACCTAATATAATATGTTAAATTTTTTATGGAACAATTATTTAAAAGAACACATATTAGACTTAATCAGGCAAAAAGGACACCCAAAACATACACTTAGTTATAAGGACACAAATTAGATAGAGAGACCAAAATACCCTTAATGAAGAAAAAAAAATAAAAAAAAAGGAGGGAATGTTGTTTTGTTGTGTGGGTTGTTTTTTTTTCACCTGGATGTTGAAAGAATATTTTTGGGTTTTTTTTTTCGGCGGACAGTGAAAATTTATTTTTTTTTCTTTTCTTCATTGACCACCACGATGCACTGACACCTGTGATGCAGAGATACCACGATGAAATGACACCGCGATGCACTGAAAACCGCGATGCATTGACCACCGCGATGCAGTGACCACCGGGATGCATTGCCCAACCCGATACATTGACCACCCCCGATGCATTGAACACCGTGATGAAGTCACCACCCCGATTAATTAACCATATATGCAGAGACATCGACAACCATATATGCAGTGACATCGGCAATCATATATGTGTGACATCAACAATTTATGCAGTGACATCAGTAATTAGATATGCAGTGACATCAACATTTTATGCAGTGACATCAGCAATCATATATGAATGACATCAACAATTTATGTAGTGACATCGGCAATCAAATATGCAGAGACATCGCGATGAAGTGACACAGCGATGCAATGGCCACCCCCGATGCAGAGACACCGCGATGAAGTGGCCACCCCCTGCAGAGACACCGCGATGCAGAGACCATCGGGATGCAATGACATTTGATGAAGCAACACTGTGATGACATTTGATATTTGTCCGACTTAATTTCATAAAATCGATTTCTTTTCTTCATAAGATCGACTTCAAATGGCTGTATCTTTTGATATAAAACTATGATCAACATAAATCTTTCACCTTAATTCATATTTTTATGCAGTGACATCGGCAATCATATATGCAGTGATATCAACATTTTATGAGGTGACATCGGCACTCATATCATGACATCAACAATTTATGCAGTGACATCGGCAATCAGATATGCAATGACATCAATATTTTATGCAGTGACATCAGCAATCATATATGAACAATGTTCTAAAAGTCGCTAGACGCTAGTCGGGCGGCCGGGTGGGGAGTTGGGACTAGTCGGCTAGGCGGGGGACTAGTTTGGGGCTGGGCGGATTTGAAATTTATTTACTTGTTTTATTAATATTATTAATTATAATGGACTTGACAAAAACAAAAAAATCATACTACTACTACAAACCCTAAAAATAATGATACAATGATTTCAATGGAGTACTAGTGTATTACAATGATTTGCTTGTTTTTATGGTTTTGGAAAAAGATACTGGAAAAAAGAAACCCGCCGGAAATGCTGCTGCTGGCTGGCCAGTGGTCGGTGACGGACGTTTTCTAGGCTATCAATCCTTACCGGCAGTTTACCGGGTCAAATTGTAGTGCTAGTCTGGTGAGTCAGGTCGTATCCTCAGGGAAATGAAGGCATAATTCAAAGTGTGGTTAAACACCAAGAAGCTATTATTAACTCGATCTAAGTCGCAGTTTTTACCAGTTTCCTCTGGTTAGATAGTTAGATTAGTTAGATTGTTAGTAAATCAGTAAATAAATATATAAATATAAAAATAGATAATATATATATTTTTGGATCTAGCCAAGAATACTTTACTGAATCAATATCTTTTTGTAGTGAAATTGAATGAGACAGATCTTTCCTTGTTGCAAGGAGGTCAATTATGTATGAACCGGTGTACTCCTAAGCTAGACAACTCCTCCTCACACGAGCGTATGAAATTGTCATACGTCTAGTCCTCTGTCCAATGTCATCTTAAGCATGGGTCACTCCCGTTTTGTCATACGGCCAGTTTTAAGATATCAATTAAACAGGTGATTTAACGTAATAATATCGTGAGCACAATTTTAATAAGATTTATCTCTCCCAAGACAAATCTGCCCCCGGGTAGGAAATCGGATTCCGTTGTCACGTTTTCACTCGGCCAATTTTACCCTCCGGTCTTTCTATTACGATCTCGTATTCTAATCGCGAGTTGTCAATTCATTAGCTTACGTTTCTAGTAAAAATCGAGTGGCTAATTCTTACTTTCATTAAGTGCAAATAGAAAGATATTCATTATAATTGGTTTTAATCATTATTACAGTCGTCGGTCATCCATTTTACCAAAAGATTAACTAATTGATTCATATCTTGGCTAGATATATTTTTAGCTTAACATAATTAACATATATAATATATAAATAGAAATAGAAATAGTAAACATAATAATATTAGAATATATTACCGATTACAATCATTTGAATCGGGTCGTTTTTCACACGGATGTAGTATAACAAAGCTTCGATTTTAACAATCTTCGATAATTATTCCGCCATTACAACGGTACTATATAACTACTTTATTTATATATATAAAAACATATATATACATACATAGACATATGTATATATAAGGGCCCAAAACAAGAAAAGAGAAGAAAGGAGATGGAAGAAGAGGGGAAATGGAAGAAATGGGAAGGAGATGAGAAGAGAGGGGCAAGGATTTTTGATGGATATGGAGGGGTATATATAGGGGATATATATATATATATATATATATATATATATATATATATATATATATATATATATATATTCATAAGAGCACATGCGTTGGATAGTATTAGAAGTTTGTTAGAGGATGGTGGGTGCAATGATGAGTCCTCACATTCACCCTTAGGAGAATATAATCAAGTTGGGAGAATATCTCCACTTTTCCCGGCGTTTCTATTGCGGCGCTTATCGATAAAATAGCCATAACTTGAGTTGTAGACCTCCAATTGACATGATTTAAGAGGCATTGGAAAGCTCGTTGAATGATCTACAACTTTCATGAAGGACTCTTCTTCAGAAAATGTCTTTTTGATGGGCCATTCGTTCGTCGAAGATATTTCTCGATTTCCACTAAATCGAATCGATTGACCACTTGACTTAGTGACACTCTCGTATAACCTTCATAAGATATGATCATGACTTCAAAAATAAATGTCGTTACTCGGGGTCTTGGTTTATCATAAATCTGCAATAAAAATACCACAAATACCCGTGTAAATCTGACACGACACTCCGGTTACTAAACCGGTACAAAACTTATAAAAACTTATAAAAATACGATAATTTATATAATAACCACTATTTATATATTTGGATAAAATTAATTAATTATTGACTTAAATTGGTACAATAATGCTCAAAGTGGTATCAATATTGGGGTAAAATATCGTAATAATGATCATTAATTTGTCTCTCATCAGTCGGCGGTGCAGTTGGAGGGTGGCCGGCGCAATTTGCGATGGGGATGGCGTTGGGGCGTGGGTGGCTTCTTGCGAAGGGAGGCGGCTCATGCGGAAAAAGAACGCAGCTTTTGGGCAAGAAATGAGAATGATATTTCAAATTTTTTTAAAGTTTTAGGGCTTTAAAATATAAATAAACCGAGTTGGCCCAAGTTTCCCGCCTTGAATCCGCCTTGGCCTGAGTTGGGCCGTGTTTCCCGCCAACCCGCCTAGACAGGGCCTAGTTTTGTCAAGTCGGGTCAGCTGATGGCCACCCAGCGCCTAGGCGACCGAGTTGGCCAATTTTTAGAACACTATTATGAATGACTACAATTTATGCAGTGACATCGGCAATCAAATATGCAGTGACATCAACATTTTATGAAGTGACACCAAAAACTGAATTATTGATTTTCGAAATCATCAAAATGAGATTACAAATATAAGGTAAAATTATTAATTTGTTGGTACTACACAAAAATTAATACAATACAAAGAGTGAAACTACACTTATTTTGCAAATCTACCAAATTTGTGTATCAAATTGTGTATGCAGTGACATGAATGTCACTGCATCAATTCTCTAATTGTAAATGCAGTGACATCAATGTCAATGCATCCCTTCTGTAATGAAGTGACAATTCTGTAGCTGGCAAAAAATCGTGAGCTACGGAAAGAGTGTAGGACAAAACAAAAAAGCTAAATGAACTTATTTTGGGACGGAGGTAGTAAGTAAATAAAGAAATGACAACTAAGCACAAAGACTTACAATGTAATAAGCAACAACGTTAAGAAAAAAAGAAAAGAGTAGTGACATCAATGTCACTCCATCAATTTTATTCCAAGTCATACACAAACCCACCATCAAATTCATGTCACTACACCAATTTTCTTCCAAATATGCTATCCTTGTGTGCTGAAAGGAATGAAGATAGAAATTGGACAAACTGAAGCCAGAATTTTCTATGCTAATCCCAAGAGACATGAAGCCAGAAAATGACTTCAAAGATCCACCAACAAGCACTACCACAAAAACAATGCCCAAACATCATGGGGCCAAAAAACCAAAATACATTCATAAAAGAAATCATCATAAAAATCATTTAGGTTTTTCCTTTTTTAAACACCTTGCTCTGCAAAACAGAACCATCATCCAAAGCTGAAGTACCACTCAAAACAGCACCATTAGAAACCTGAGCAGCAGCATTACTTGGAATCAAAACAGATGCATCATCACCAAATGAAATAGCAGAGGCAGATTCAAGGGAGGGAACTGCAGCACCGGGTAAAGCAGCATATAAAGCAGCATAAAAAAGAACAGCAGCAGGTTTATCTAAACACACAGCAGGTTCAACATTCTGTCCAGAAGAAACATGAGAAAGAAAACGGTCCTTAAATAAAACTAAATAAAAATAGTTGGCACATTCAAACTCAATTGGCAGTCTTTTTAAATAAAAGGAATGGTTGTTTTTAATGATGCTTTTGATACATACAGTGTTTTTATTGAAACCATCTGAAACAAGCTTTTCGGCATCAGAAAGCATAATCATTAACGTTGCTTCGCATTACAGTTCTGCTGCCCCTGCTGCATATTGCACGGATGCATCACAAAGAAGGATTGTGCCATTAGATTTAGTAATATCCAACGTGTCGTATGTGCAATACCTACAAACGCAGATGCATAAAACTTTCATATGAACGTATCGATACGATTACAGTTTTAACCAACCATATCTACAACTATTCAAAGCTTTAATTTCCAAACTATGCAAGTGTTCTTAATTATGTACCTGGAATCATCAGAAGTGATACCTGCTTTGCTATTCGGAATACTTCCACCCCATACAAGTGTTCTAAAACATGTTTACAGCGTTTCCATGTACGAAAACAAGCATAGCAATTAGCAAAAACAGAATTGAGAAATCATCAAATTACACGAACGAAAAAGAAAATGCATTACCCCCAAGAACTTGATCGTTTCCCAACAGAACATTATAGCAACGTCCTATCAATAACATTAGCAGCAACAGAAAGAGACCATAGAGTGACGTTTCTAATCGATTGAGCATAAGCTCCAGAATTTCCAACTGAATTCGAAGTGAGAATTCCGTTCTTCATGGAATGAAAAGCTCCAATTGCAATCGAATCTTGGAAATAATCAATTGCGCTTGTGCCTCCAATTGGTAATGTATGATATCAACACCATCAGCTATTGCATCATCGAATCCAGCAAGAATGTCTACGTCGAAGAAACCATCTGACCAACAGATGAGAATTGTGAAGCGGGTAGTCATCTTATTGATCGAAGGTTTCAGGGATTTGGTAAAGAGACCTGCTACTGCAACGAACTGCTGCTGGTTTGTTGTCCTGGGAAAAAGATTTGAACAAAATGGTAATTTGGGAAAGTTAAATAGACTGTGTCCTTCTAAACGATGATTTTTTTTGGTGTCCTAAGTGCCTAATTAAGTCCCAAAACACGTCCTTATAAACAAATAACACTTTTTTTTTATAAAGGCCCAAATTTTTTTTACTCCGATTGATAAAGGTCCCAATAAAAAAATTTACTTGGCCAAAAAAAATTAGATATACAAACAAGTTTTATTAGTTTTTTGTTTGGAAAACTATAGAAATTAAAAAAATATATTATTTGATGGAAAAAATGTAGTCTTAGGATTTGATAAGTAGAAGAACTCAAAGCGCGTTAATAACGTTGTCTTCTTTAAGAGATGTTTCGTCCCACACAATTTGTCACTAAGCGATCAAACGAAAATCTATCTCAGGATACAATGGAGGTGTTTGATTCAAACAGTGGCTTGTTTGAATCAAACCCGAGTACACTCAAAGTTTTTCTGATGATGCTGTCAAACTTATGAATTTCCGCCTGCATACTTGTGTCTTTTATAGGCTGCAAGTACCCCATAAATGAATGGAGGTACTCCTTGCATGAAAGGGTAGGGTTTCCACTGTTCACCGGATGAAAGCATGCAACCCTTACACGAAAAAGTAAGTACATATCAATTCGAAAATGCATTTATCTGAAAATCCAAAAATGCAAATCCGAAATTTCACCTGCATACTTGTGCCTTTTATAGACTGCGATAACATTAATTCGTACGGTAACTCGTACGCAAACGATTATAAAATATTACTTTAAAATATCTAACATTATTTTATATTATTATATATCTATATTAAAAAAAGCACACAAAGAAAAATAAAAAGTTTGTTTTGTGTATACGTATGAATTTGGTTTTTGTTTCTAAATATGCTAGAAAAGACTACTTTGTAGGCATGTTTTGAGGCTATCAATAAATTGAATTTCGTATTTACGGATGTTAAAAACGCGATAAGTATGTTTTAATAAAAATTCAATTAAAAGGCTCAATTCGGGGACTTGGCCTTAAGCCCAATTAATAACAGGGCCGGCCCTGTTAATAAATGTGATATTGTTGCTGCATGCCTAAGTGTTGTATATATTATCTGTATAGAAAGTACAATTGTCGTTTAATATCTGGTTAATCATCCATGAAAATTACATGTTGTACGTTGGACGCATACACGATGAAGGATATGTTACTTCATCTGCTTGAGTGTTACTTCATTTGCTTGAATGTTACTTCATCTGCATGAATGAATGTTACTTCGTCTGCATGAAGTTACATGGCGTTTTTTGTGTTCCTGTTAAGACTTGCTTGTGAACGTCCGCTTAGTATTAGAACTATTACTAAACATTAATTTGTTACAACTTTTTATGTTGTTAGACATGAAATGAACGGACAAATGACACATGTATTAATAAAAAAAGAAAGACAAATATTTATTCATTGCATGATAGTTCAAAGAAGTAACAAAACCCAAACGAGAATACCATTCATACATTTAAAAAATGGAATATTAGTAAAGATGCAATGCTCTGCCTTACTGGGGAAAAAGAGATGCAATAATGTGGGGCTAAACGTAAACGGTTGGTGTATATGGCTTTATTGATGTTCTTTCCAATACATTCTTACCGACTTCATTTCTTCGAGGGCGCCGACTCACCCCTAGATCTAATACGCTTTTTTCTGTGGTCTTCCTGGCTGTCGCTTTGGGTTTGGAGCAACCACTCTATCCTCCAAAGAACTGTCCCAATGACGATACGAAGGAGTTATGAGGAAAATTGTATATTTGTACGAATCAACGTAAGACTGCTTTAAGTAGTAGATATCAACATACTCATGTTGATTGAGCCCAATACTTCTTATAACAGCCATACCATGAATGCAGGGGTAAGCAGTACGTTACCCATGAATGCAGTGGTAAGCAGTACGTTGCAGAACAATGTTATCGAGATGAAGCCATAAAACGTACAGATACACTTTCATTGTGATTTACGCAAAAAACAAATCGTTTGACACAGAAAATATTCGTTTAAACAACAGCAAATCGTTTACACATGATCATGTTTATATCAAAATGAAGAAATTACGAATAAATACCTGACAATAGTCGATCAAACACAGAAAATGGTTGCCACAATTCACAAAATCGTGTGATAGCTGATCACGAAATACGCAAGTGTTTGTTCAACCCGTCGTTCCTACAATCAAATGATCAACAAATTACGTCGATTGGGTTGATAAACCAAATATGGCAGCCCTTATTTTTCTCTCTTCGATCTAATAACAATAAAAATTAGAGATAAAAGGCAAAAAAAAGGGGAAAGATATTGCTGTAACCGGTTATTTCTAAAATCAGGGGATTTAATGCTATGATCACAGCATAAAAAATTTGAGATTGAAGTTATTGGATCGTAACCGCCAAACGCATAAAATCAGGACATTACATGTGTGATCGGCGGTTTTATCAAAGAATTAGAAAAAACGGTATATTGGTATGTTTACGCAGGTTTTGTCCTAATTAATAATCAGTTTCCTTGGAGCCTGATAAATAAATTAATCCGTCCCTCACGGCAAAAACCTATTAATTATTTGGCAACTTAATAAATAGTCACATAAAATGAATGGATGTTTTCATGCCCTCTCTGTTGAGCCTGCCTATCCTGGCATCCAAAAATGGGAAGCACCCTTCATTGATGTGAAGGGTGCAAACAGGTCGTATCCCTTTTTTCTTGTTCCCTGGTTGTATGCACTGTTTTGGGTGCTGCATCACCCTCAACATCTTTGCAAGAGTGATCACTTTGTCATGGAGGAAAAAATCATATGGATGTGGATTATTGCTTGGACTTGTTGCACCCTAGTTTGGAGCTGCTGCAGGAAAAGATACCGTTCTGGCTGGGGATTTTCCTTTTTTTCTTTTTCTTCTTGCAGTTGTACATGTCATATACTTTTGAGATCTTAGAGTTATTTTTCCAACACATGGGGGGCCATACTCTTTCCTTAGCACCCGGATTTTCCTTCCCTGGGTTTGCCGGACTAAGGTTTTGAGGAGGTGGTGAACATGTGTTGATGACGTTAATTTTTCTGCGGATTAGTCAGGAGATGACACTTGTAAAACTTCAGTTTTCCTTCCTAATAATAATCTGAGTTTTACCAAACAAAAAAAAAAATAGTCACATAAAATAATGTAAATCGCATTTATTTAATTTTAATATTTCACTCATTATTTATCACATAAACAAGCAAATTAATGACTATTTTATCGAGTGAAAAGGTAGTTTCCACTTATTATACATAAATGTTTTGGCTTAGGAAAAACATTTATTCATTGATTCCGAGAAAAACTCTTTTTTCCCATTTATCTAAGAGTGCTACTATTATGGTTTACGAATAGACAAGCCGGTGAATGTGGACCATATCCAGAAGCTACAACATTTTGAATGACCAACCAAACTCTTCAACCGAATCATCTACCTCATTAATCTTGGCGTCGTATAATCATATAGCCGAGATTGCACTCTTCAGGAATATAGAACATCTTTACTCTACTATAGTTATAATTTCCGAGCGCTCACTGGTAAAATATTGGCCTACGGATAACCATCCACAAACAGTTCGTATATTGAGCAATACATTATCCGTAAGACATCTCCATAACATCTTAACATCAAACTAACATTAACAACCGATGGAACCGCCTTTCTACTTCCCCTTTTTGAGGTAGGAGTGGATTCGATCATTATGACTTACATGCTTGGCTGTTGATTTTTAAGGGATGCTAAAAATGGTCGAGATTTGGAAAGCGTCTCCGAGCTAACCTAACTGCTAAATCATGCATATCATCCCTGAAAAGGCGTGAGTTTATAATAACATCAAGAAGATTAAGTCCATAAACGTTCATTTAATTATTCAATTAGAATATCTCATTACAAACTAAATACGAGATCATCATGTCTAATCAATCCAGCCCTACGCGAACTCTTTCACATATAAGTGCAGTCACTAATTGTCCAACACCGATGACCCGGATCAGGCGGTCATACTCCAAGTGTTCTGGAGCTCAAATACAATAATCAAGTGTTCTGCCTCCTATACGTAACTCTTATGCACCGAATTTTATTGTTAAACATTGACCTTTAAGGACTTTCTTACAGTGTCATTTATATGCAAAATAAGCAAATAAAATGGTTAATAAGAAAATATTATTGTTATTAAATTAAAACAATACTACCCCTAAAAAATTCAAGGGAACAGCCATGGAAAACCCTCACTTGTTCATTGATCACTTTCTCCAAATAGTCAACAGAACGAAGATCAACGGGGTGAGTGATGAAGCGCTCAAACTTATGCTTTTCCCATTTGCCTTGAAAGAGCAAGCTAAGCGGTGGTATGATTTGTTGCCTAATGATTCTTTACACACATGGGAGGATGTAATTAAAATTTTCTACTCAAGTATTATCCCCCATCGAAGACCATGGATATGAAAGAGGACATCATGTCATCCAACGCTTACGAAGGAGAAGAGCTACATGAGTCATAGGACCGGTTTAAGGCTTTGTTGAGAGAGTGCCCGGGGCACGGGTTGATATCTTATGCGGTGGTTCATGCTTTCTTTCGTGGTTCGGAACAAGTTCATCAAAGTACCTTGCACGCTTCATCCAATGGAGATATTATGAGTATGGTGCCCGAAGTAGCAATGAACCAAATAGAGAAAATTTCCGAAACCTCAAAGCAATACGTGTCTTTAAGTAGAAAAGGGCCAAGGAGTAAAATGCCGGGATTGGTTGAAGTGAAGGAAGTGGAAACAAATGAGCAATGTCAAGCTAAGGTGCAAATGATGGAGCAAAGGTTGGAGAACCTTGAAAGAGAAAATGAAAATGCAATGCTTTGCCAAATATGTGGAGGCCAACATTCAGCTAAGGATTGTGGGATGACACACAAATCTCAAAATATGTCATATCCACGATCCTGAATGCAAGGACAATTGGAGAAATAATAATCAAGGTTGGAATCAAAACCATCAAGGGCCGAATTGGAACCGGTATTTTGACCAAGCCAACACCAAGCTTATAGGCAAAATCAAAGTTCATTTTATCAAGCGCCTAACCAACAAGCCCAATACTATCCTCAACAATCTCAACATCAACTACAAGCTCACTACCAACAACCTCAAGTTCAATCGCAAAATCAAGGCCAAGGCCAAAGTCAAGGGAAAGGCCAACCTTCTCATGGACAATCTCAATTCTATCAACCCTCTCACCAAATACAACAACAAGGGGGTACTTACCAAGCAACTCATCCACCAATTGCTCCCATTCCGCAAAAGAGCTCCACCAAAAATCTTTTGGAACAAATGTGCAAGACCATGCTAGAATAAAGCAAACATTTGAAAGATCAAGCTTGGGTTATGGCGGAACAAAATCGGGAAATAAGAGAGTTCAAGGTGAGCATGGGGTCCGCCATTCGGAATCTCGAAACACACATGGGGCAAATCACCGATAATGCCATGGTGAACTTGAAAGGAGGCTTACCGAGCGACACGGAAAATAATCCCCAAAATGTGAAGGCCCTATTTTTGAGAAGTGGTAAAGAGGTGAATGTTGATAATGCTCGAAGATAAAGGACTCAAAATATGTCAAAGAGAGAAAGGGGTATTGATGAAGATGATGATTTCTATAAGCCGGTTGAGGAAGAAGACTTGGAAAAATGAAATATTGAGACAGAGTAGGAAGCAATGAGAAGATAATTGGAGGCTGTAAAGGAAGATTTGGCAAATGCAAAGAAAGAGAAAGTGACAGACAAGGAGAAGGAGTTTGTGGCAATTGACATTGAAGAAGAGGAACCGAGTAAAGCAATGGAGAAGAAAGGCACAAGTGAGACCTCACCTCCACGCGTGAAAGGTAAGAATTGTATAATCCCGCCTCCCTCTCCCGATTTTGATTTAAGTGTTGGAATAGTGTCCTAAACCCAATCGGGTTGGACCGGATCCGATCGGGTCGGATCATTTCTACTATTCCTTTATGTTTATACATATATAAAATGGCTTTTATGTTGTCATATATATGTTCTTTTAAAGAACCAATTATGAATTGTTATATGATAACGTCCTTAGTATTAAACTGTGATAGAGAAACAATGATAGGCGATTATGGTTGATGAGATCTCTAATCATTTTAACAAGTTTGATACTTAAATGTCTCTAGGCTGATGTACTATTAAACAGGGCATTAATAGTATAAACAGACTAGCACGTATTAGATGTCTTCTAGCTTTAGGGCAGGGATAGATCTCGTCTATCGAAGTGTAGAGACACTTGGACTGTACGTGGACGTGTATTAGAGAATGCGTACGTTAGACTGACCCACTTACACGGATAAGTGTCACACTATGTGACGGTTGTGTAATTATCCTTTGGACCGGAGTCTTCATGGCATCACGGTGTGGATTGTCATGCTTTGACACTATTGAGGTTTCCCACAGCCACGGGCGATCATGCGGTAGTGATTGGGTATGATCTTTGAAGCATCGCGGAGTATAAATGATTGGTCGTCCGGGAATCGCGTATCCTATGATTGGGATCGAATATCCGAAATGGCCTTCTTATAAGGAATGTCTTACTCTCGTGAATCTTTGCAAAGTGGGAGTAAATGTGTTACTTGAGAGAGCATGATATCCAGTTATAAGATACGGTCGTTGATGTTTTGACACTCGACTAACGACCGTATGGATATTATTACAATGATAGGATTGTAAGTTACACGGTAATCTGTTTCACATGAAAGGTAGTAGTCATTGCATTTGACTCTTCCGATGATTGGGGTCACGGTGTGTTGTTGCTGACGCTATCCCGTGATCGTTAGGCATGAAGGGCATTTTAAGTAATTTGCACTTTGTGTCTACGGCCAACATATTCGAAGCCTATCGGTCACACACATAAGAACATCTAGCGGATTAAAATGTGGTTATAGATGATAACCAAATAAGGAAAGTTTATCTCGAGACTATAAAGGTTATAGTGGTAAATTAATATGGTGGTATTTATTTATTATGAATAAATTAAATACAAGCTATTAATAATATTATATTAATTAAAGAATATTCCAGATGCCAATTTATTGGCTAAGGTGGCGCAATTTGTGTGTGTATAAGATACACTTGGATTGTGCAATTTAATTAATGATATTACCTATTATTAATATTAGATATTAATAAAATAAAATAATATATATATATTGAATGCATGCGTGTGTGTACATTGAATGCAAATTGGATTTGCATTATATTTGGTATATATATTAATAGATTTATATGTGTTATATATATGTGATATATACACATGTGTAAATTGATTTATGGTAATATAATAAAATATAAATATTGTCAATATAAGATATTGACAATATCTTGGAAATATTCAATATGAGATATTGACAATATCCTTGATTTATTTAATATGAGATATTATAATAAATGAGATAAATCAATCAATTATATTTTCCTTATTTTATTGGGAAAAGGTTTTCTTCTCCTCCACACCTCTTGGGGCGCCACATCCATTATAAAAGGGAGGTGGGTGTCAAGCTCTTTTGTACATCACAATTCCAAGAACTAATAGTTCTTGTGTAAAATAGAGAGCATCCTATAGAGAGTTGGAGAGAGGGGAAAAGGGCCGGTCTAGCAATCGGAGTTTTTCAATAGCAATCCATGATGGGATTCCGGCGGGCTGTTCGTGTGGACTAGAGGTAGAGGCCGAACACTTGGGCGGCTCTATCGCGAAACTACTCTCCTTAGACGGTCAAAGCGTCGATCTTTTAGATCAACCAAGGTAACCACCGTCTACTAACTCGTTTGTTTATTGCTTAAACGAAGTCGATCTTGGGTAAAAGGAAATCAAAATTTTGAATTCATTGCGTTCCCGCGTCGATTTCTAACGATGGTATCGAGAGAGCTTCCGCACTTAAGCAATAAGCATGTTATTGTGCGTAGTTAATT
The DNA here is from genome assembly GCA_026214975.1 of Gentiana macrophylla. Lineage (NCBI taxonomy): Eukaryota > Viridiplantae > Streptophyta > Magnoliopsida > Gentianales > Gentianaceae > Gentiana > Gentiana macrophylla. The sequence goes on along the minus strand of CM047812.1, from coordinate 9,144,160 downwards.
TTATCGTTTAAATCACGTGATTAAAAGGATGAAAGATTTTTAATTCGCAAAATTGATACACGAAAAGAAAAAAAAAGGCGGCAATGGTGGTGCTCGGCCGATCGGCGGCGGCACCACCACCGTGTGATCGCCGGCGGCGGCGGCGGCCTCCGGGCTGCCGGCGGCTGCTGGTGTGATGCGGTGGCCCCAGTTTTGTTTTGTGTATTTTGTGATTTAATATGGTTCATAGTTGTGATTATTAATTTCCCTTTGTTTAGTTGTGTCATGTGGCTAACCAATGGTTCAAATAGTTTGGGCCATTGGGATACCACATGGCATTAAAATAATAATGGTCTTTCCAAACTTTGTTTGGAATAGACCTAGGCCATTTCCAAATATTTGATTTGAAAAAAGCCCTTGGCCTAGGCCACTTCCAAAATTTTGATTTTGGAAAGTGGCCAGGCCTAAACCAAAATTATTTGGCCTTTCCAAATATGTGATTTGGAATAGGCCTAAGCCCTTTCCAAATATTTGATTTGTAAAGGCTGGCTTTAAGCCAACTTCCAAAATTTTGATTTTGGAAAGTGGCGAACCTAAGCCAAATTTGTTTAGAAACCAAAGGCATCCCTTTTGATTACGAATCAAAAAGGAAAGAAACAAAAGAGAGATAATTTTAATTTTGATTTACTTTGGAATAGTTCTTATTTATTAAAATTAAAATTAAAATCGGTTTAAAATTAATCGTTAATTTTATTTCGATTAAAATCATTTAATTAATTAAATGTTAATTAGTTAATTGATTGGATAAAATTATTTAATAGATTAAATGTTAATTGATTAATTAAGGCATTAAGCGATTAAAATTTAATTTTATCTTTTTCATAAGATGTTATTGTATGGATTAGATATAGTAGATATAATATGATTATATGGACCCCGATTGATCATGGACTCGACCGATAGGATAGATGTGAATGATTTAATTATTCTGTTGGTTTAAAAATTGTCCTAGGCCGTTATGAAGAACGTGACCTAGTTTATTTTCTGCATTTATTCCATTCCCGTTGACTCCTCCCGTGTGCGGCGGGTGTATTTATTTTATTAGATAGAATTAAATGTAACAAAAATGGAGCAGAAGATGGAGACCAAAGAAAGAAGAATAAAGATCTCATTGGAGAATGGCGCATTAAAGATCCTATTGGCGGTTGCAGCTACCTTAGATTGTGACCCGCGGTTTCGTCAGTTTGTATTCGAAACCGCACCTAGGAAAAGTCCATGATCATACCGGTTACTTTACGCATTTATTTATTTTGTGCTGCTATTTATTTTATATGATACGATAGATGCATGACTAGGCACGATCTAGATAAATGTGTAGGACATATATCTATAGAGATAGACATATTTGATGAGACCGCAATTAAAAATTAATTAAGTGAATTAATTTACATAAATACTTCCACAACAAAAATCAAGTCGAAATATTGTCTCCCAATATTATAACGACGGTGAAGAGCCTGTGTTCGGATCAAGCGATCGACCACCGCCGGGAGTTGACCTACCTCGGGTATATCGTCGTTATTGAGATATGATCGTATGAGATCTCGTGAATATTGGGTTATGACTTGACTAGAGTCTTTCGGTGATTGGCCACCGTCGGGGGCCGTCGACTTTAGAGACAAGGGGTTGACTAACACATAGTGATGTGTATCGCCAAAGAGTTGACTAGTCAACCACTGAGAATCACATAGAGATGTGAATGGTAAAGAGTTACCTACCTGTCGAAATTATCTTGGTTGATCGACCACCGCCGGGAATCGAGGTAACTAGATAGGATCTCAGCCACTAAAGATTTTGAAAAATTCTTGAAAGTCAATTGGAAGTAGTTGACTAGTGGGAGCAAAATCATAAACCAAAAGACCATTTTTGATTTTGCGTGTATAAACAACAACACTCTTTTATTTTCATTTTTTATGTTGTAGTTTTAGCAGACTTTATATTTATGTTTAATTCTCAATTAGTAAAACCAAATTACGACTGTTAATTTTGAGAAACGTTCTCAAATATGGTTAAGTAATTTTAATCCTTTTAAAATAAGCAATGACATGAGCAATCCCGTTATAGTTGTTAGAGACAAGGAGATTACATAATTGATGTAGTGCTCCGAGACTTTAATTATTAATGAAAGCGGAAGCTCATGATATGATTAAAACATTTGAAATAAGTTTCAATGAATTAATCATATATTGGATACGATCCAAGATGATCATTCAGTCATACGATGACAATTAATTCAAACGTTGAATAAGAATGACCACATCGAATTTTGAAAAGGTTGTTTTCAAATTGTAAGATTTAAGTATCGACTTAATTCTATCATTGCTTAAAGGTTAATTAAATAGTCAATGTTTTGAATACGATTCAAAAGGTTAAATAAACTATTTAATAAACTTTAGATTTTCTTTATGAAAGGAAATCAAAGACATAGCTTTTGTGATTTTTCTTAAGTCTTATGAGGACTACACTAAGAAATATTTACAAGTGCTTGAGGGATTAAAAAGGAAATTTAGGGCATGTGCTTAAATAGAGAGCTTATTGAAGTTTCTATTATAGGCAAGTGAGTTGAGATAAATCTATCTAAGTTCAAGTCCACTCTTAGATATATGATATCTTGGGAGTGTGATTAAATCAGAAAGATTAAATACAGATATGGAAGGGTGAAGCAAACGTTGTAACACTTACCATATTCTGGATCTAGTAAATAGCGATAAAGGAACTAAATAAATGTTATTATGTTCGGTTCTTATGAAGAACATACTTTCGATTATTTGTTAGGATTTAGTAGACATATTCAATTGTAAAGAATAAATGTTATTCCGATAAAGTTGGAAGGTCACTGAATCTAACATACTAGATTGATGTCACTATATAGTTGATATATGTGATGAGATCTCAACTAAATATTTGTATGGCTGTTATCCTTGATATTTATGGTTGTTCTAGACATAGTCTCTCTGAAAGGAAAGCGTGTAACTAAACATCATTATGATGATGTTGAACCATATGATTATGAATCATGTGGGTAATACGTATCTTATCTAAAGATGACTAAAATACCCTTTTATGAAAAGGTTATAAAATCTAGAAAGTTGTCCAAAGCCTAAACATACCGATGTTTGTTGGCTTGTGACAATTAATGCCACAAATAATTGCTTATTAATCTATGTGGATCTTGCTTTAGGAATAGTTGAATGTACTTATTGAAATCGACAATTGAAAAGCCCAAAAGTTCGAGCTAGTATGAATATGAGATTGATGAGCTACTTAGGAATTAATCTTCAATTGGATTGAAGTAATTAATACTGAAGGGTGTTTCGTGGCCGTCACGAAAGGAATAAGATTCTCCTTGAAGGATACCATCTTTGGGATACGCAATTAGATTGTGTTCCCAAAATGGAAACAACACTTTATATGATAAAGGTGTGGCGCAAAGCCATCACGAAGTATCCCTTACCCGTTTCGGGATAGTGCCCTTATACTTAACCGAGTTCCAAAGAATAAATGTTGAATAAATTCCATATTAGATATGGAAGATGATAATGTCGAATCTATCTTAACCGATGATTTGAAGTTGTCATAGGCAAAGTCAGAAAGGCTTGGAGCCTAGTACGACTTATGCAACTTTGTGGAATGTCTTAGCTAGCATGCTAGATATTATTTACTTGTCCGCGGAGCAAAAATGTTTGTCTCCAAACATGTTGTTTTCTAGAGGAAGTGTTTCTTCCGAAAGAAACAGTGGGAGTGAATCAGATCTCAAAAGAGTTTGAGAACCACAAAGATATATTCAACCAATGGAACATGAGCAGACGCCACATAGCGATGAGGTGTAGATCACTGCTCAGTGCACACAAAAGTTCTGTAAGTCTGTGGATAACCTCAAGCCTGAAAAGGTTGTTGGTATGTTCATCTTGAAGAATGAATATCTCACGACTTGTGAAAGAATGTTTGAGAGGCAAGATTGAGAGATATGGCTAGGAGCCATAATATCTAAATTAGAATCCATTAGTGACAACCAGGTTGTGAACCTAGTCTGTCTTACCTAAAGGGAATGTCCCTGAAAGGCTGACATGAATAGTAATATGATTACAATCAGGCTATAGGGACGACTGAGGAGTACGGGGTGTAAACCTTGTAATTACCTTTATGCTGCTAGCTGAGCCCAGTTCTATTCAGATGATGCTTGTTATAACTTGATATCATGGCTATATGATAGTGTTGAAGACGTTGGGCATATAGCTCGATGTTCATAGACGTTAACATGATATGTAAGCCCACGAGATCCATTTATGGACTCAAACAAGTTTCTCTAGAAAATTTCTTTGTTTGATAATCAAAGGAGTTTGATTTAGTCAAAAGAAGAATATGCCCAATGTGCAAGATGGATAGTGGGAGTGTGTTACGATTTTTGAGTAAGGTATTGGATATCTCTCTCAAGAATCATCACCCCATGTCACAGTCAATTAATGTTTGGTAATTCAAGATCTTTGCGAAAGCACTTGGATTAGCAGTTCTTATTTTAGAAATGAGAATCTATAGTGATAGATTTAACTGCTGTTAGATTATTGTTTACCTATATAGATGTGATGCTAAAAGAAGTTTAGCATAGATCGCAAGATCTATCTGTGTTAGGACGTTGGTCCTAAAGGTGAGGTGAAAGATGATGTTTATGGAAGGTTTCCTTCGCTCCTGCGATAGGAACCATCATAAAAGGAATGCCGGATGTTCATAGTTCATGAATAGTTATGAGCAAGTATGAAAGTAAATCTGGTGAATGTCGAGAATATCCTTAAACAAGTTAAGGAAGAGTTCATAGTTTTTCGAAACATGGATTTAGATAAATATAGTTATACAGACGTATATCCTGAGTCTTACGAAGGTGAGTGGGAGCTACAGTCTGGGTTTGCAGTCACTTTGAATAAGTGATACAGTGAGCTGGAAATGTTCTTAGCTATGGGTCACTGTAAATTCTACAACTAGGCCAAAACACAGTAGTGCCTTAGAGGCACAGCGGGAGCAGTACATGGATCTAGAAGGTTCATTCCTGAACCTTGTATGGTTCTTCCACCTTTTCTATATAGCTGATATAGTAAGTGGATTCATTGCTTGAAGCAAGGACCAGGGTCTCGTCAAAGATTCATGTGTGTGTTGAGGCGGTTCCTTTGACTTGGTCATTTGGAACATGATATGAAGATAGTATGAGTCCCCACGGATAGCGATCCGTTTATGGCTAGGGCTGGTTGCGAGTATTGCATGAGATTCTTGTGTTTTAACTTGGTCTTGTGTGTGCAAGTGATTGGTTTTAGGCCAAGTGGGAGATTGTTGGAATAGTGTCCTAAACCCAATCGGGTTGGACCGGATCCGATCGGGTCGGATCATTTCTACTATTCCTTTATGTTTATACATATATAAAATGGCTTTTATGTTGTCATATATATGTTCTTTTAAAGAACCAATTATGAATTGTTATATGATAACGTCCTTAGTATTAAACTGTGATAGAGAAACCATGATAAGTGATTATGGTTGATGAGATCTCTAATCATTTTAACAAGTTTGATACTTAAATGTCTCTAGGCTGATGTACTATTAAACAGGGCATTGATAGTATAAAAGGACTAGCGTGTATTAGATGTCTTACATCTTTAGGGCGAGGGATATGATCTCTTCATCGAAGTGTAGAGACACTTGGGTATGCGTGGGCGTGTATTAGAGAATGCGTCGTTAGGCGGCCCACTTACACGGATAAGTGTCACACTATGTGACGGTTGTGTAATTATCCTTTGGACCGGAGTCTTCATGGCATCACGTGTGGATTGTCATGCTTTGACACTATTGAGGTTTCCCCTAGCCACGGGGCGATCATGCGGTAGTGATTAGGTATGATCTTTCAAGCATCGCGGAGTATACATGATTGGTCGTTCGGGAATCGCGTATCCTATGATTGGGATCGAATATCCGAAATGGCCTTCTTATAAGGAATGTCTTACTCTTGTGAATCTTTGCAAAGTGGGAGTAAATTTGTTACTTCGAGAGAGCATGATATCCAGATTATAAAATACGGTCGTTGATGTTTTGACACTCGACTAACGACCGTATGATATTATTACTGATGATAGATTGTAAGTTACACGATAATCGCTTTCACATGAAAGGTAGTAGTAATTGCATTTGACTCTTCCGATGATTGGGGTCACGGTGTCTTGCTAGACGCTATCCCGTGATCGTTAGGCATGAAGGGCATTTTAAGTAATTTGCACTTTGTGTCTACGGCCAACATATTCGGAAGCCTATCGGGTCACACACATAAGAACATCTAGCCGGATTAAAATGTGGTTATAGATGATAACCAAATAAGGAAAGTTTATCTCGAGACTATAAAGGTTATAGTGGTAAATTAATATGGTGGTATTTATTTATTATGAATAAATTAAAAACAAGATATTAATAATATTATATTAATTAAAGAATATTCCGGATGCCAATTTATTGGCTAAGGTGGCGCAATTTGTGTGTGTATAAGACACACTTGGATTGTGCAATTTAATTAATGATATTATCTATTATTAATATTAGATATTAATAAAATAAAATAATATATATATATTGAATGCATGCGTGTGTGTACATTGAATGCAAATTGGATTTGCATTATATTTGGTATATATATTAATAGATTTATATGTGTTATATATATGTGATATATACACATATATAAATTGATTTATGGTAATATAATAAAATATAAATATTGTCAATATAAGATATTGACAATATCTTGGAAATATTCAATATGAGATATTGACAATATCCTAGATTTATTTAATATGAGATAAATCAATCAATTATATTTTCCTTATTTTATTGGGAAAAGGTTTTCTTCTCCTCCACACCTCTTGGGGCGCCACATCCATTATAAAAGGGAGGTGGGTGTCAAGCTCTTTTATACATCACAATTCCAAGAACTAATAGTTCTTGTATAAAATAGATAGCATCCTATAGAGAGTTGGAGAGAGGGGAAAAGGGCCGGTCTATCAACCGGAGTTTTTCAATAGCAATCCATGATGGGATTCCGGAATTTGTTCGTGTGGACTAGCGGTGAGGCCGAACACTTGGGCGGCTCTATGCAGAACTACTCTCCTTAGACGGTCAAAGCGTCGATCTTTTAGATCAACCAAGGTAACCACCCACTAACTCGTTTGTTTATTGCTTAAACGAAGTCGATCTTGGGTAAAAGGAAATCAAAATTTTGAATTCCGCTGCGTTCCCACGTCGATTTCCTAACATTAAGTACTTTACCCTACCCACCTAAAGGTCATGTACAAAGTCATTTGAACCAAACTCAGAACCGTTTCATTCAAATTTTGCGTAAAATTGACTTGACCATTCCCTTACTTGAAGCACTTGCAAACATGCCTGCTTATTGTAAAGTCTTAAAAGGCTTGTTAAATGATAAGAGTAAAATGGAAGGTTTGGTATGTTTGAATGAAGAGATTTCGGCGATTTTTGATAGTAAGATACCACTGAAAATGAGAGATCGAGGTGGGTTCACCATCCCTATTACTATTGGTGATACTGTGATTGAAAATGTGTTGTGTGACCTAGGAGCTTCTGTGAGCTTAATGCCTAGGGCCTTGTACGACAAGTTAGGATTGGGTGAGCTAGAAACCACGGGATGACCTTACAAATGGCGGATAGGTCGGTTAGGACACCTATGGGGGTAGCGGAGGATGTTCTTGTGCAAATAGATAAATTTACCTTTCCCGTAGATTTTGTCGTCTCAGACATGGCGATGAATTCTAAGACTTCGGTTTTGCTTGGTCGTCCTTTCTTGACTACGAGTGACGCTAACATAGATGTGAAGAGTGGTGATATTACTTTTCATATGGGTGAGGAGAGCATGACATTGAATGTGTATATGTCTAAATCCCTTGCTTGTCATTCTATCGAATCCACTTTTGCTTGTGCTTGTGTTGCCACTAACCCACAGGAATTTAAGGAGCTAATTGAAGAATACGCAGTGAATGCACAAAAGGTCGTTGATGGAGTGAAGATCAAGACCGAGGATAAACCGGGATCGCCCGTCTCACCATCATTGTCTCAACTTGACCATAAGCCACTCATCATAGAACCGGGAATTGAACTCAAAGGCAATGTGAAGAAAAGAAGCACTTCAAGGAAAGGGCACCCTAAAGAGAAACCGGAGCGGGAACCAGAAAAGAAAATATTGAGTGTTTGGCAAGAGGTAACTTCACGAGCTAGAAGAGGTACCCCATGTGTTAACTCCATACATTTAAAACCCCTTCGTGGTGTCTCTCATGAATATACTTATAATTGATATGCTATGTGTTAGGGTGCTTTGTGATGCTTTGTGGTTCGGGTCGTTGTTTTGAGTCTTTTATGGTATGATTCTGTTAGGTACGTACCATTAAGTCGATTCTAACGACGTTAAACAAAGCACTTCTACCTTTTCTCGCCTGTGCCAATAGTATAACTTTGAAAAAATTGGCACTGTATAAGTCATCCCGTCTAGCCAACGACACAAAACAAAGGCGCTTGGGGGAGGCAACCCACCTTTTTGGTAGTAATAATGTTTTTGGAGTGGTCTTTGGGTGCAAGAGGGGAGAGTTTTGTCTTAAAAGAGAGGTTGGGGTGAGAATTTCCTTTTGGTTCCGGCTCTTGTACGTAGACGGGGATGTTTTTATGTTAGCCTATGTGGCCTTATTTTATGCGTGGATGCTCTGTGTTTCTTTTGATATCTTTACATCCAGTGCGATTCCCGTCTAGTATGGTTGATAATTGTGGCATGGCTTCTACCTTTATAACTCGTACCTATTGCTATCCTTTGGCACGTGGACTTTTCCGTGCATGTGTTTCTTTGTTTTTCATCTCACAGAGGCTCTAGGTGCTCGAGATGGACATTGAAAGAAGATGTCATGAGATTTCTAGTGCGCCTTTCTGCCGGGTTCTAAAACAACAAAGTCTTTTACTCCTTTTTTCGCACACACTGAGGACAGTGTTGATTTCAAAGTGTGGGGTGGTGGACTTAGCCGTTTTCGATGTTTTGAGTTGCATTATATCTTATATGTGTTGAAACTCAGTCTTTGACCGGTTTCGAGTCGATTTTTGGGAAATTTTAAAAAATTTCAAGGGTTTTCAACACCGTGGGTGCGTGTAATGCTCACATTTGAGTGGTTCTTGTTTTAGCGGGATTTCAAACGTGTCCATTTTGATTCAGTCTTATATTGGAAATGGAGGCTTATTATACACGTTAAGCTACACCTATACACAATTTGGTTGCTACACTCACTCATATCTCTAGTATTCGAGGCGAAATAGAAAGGTTGCTTAGATAGGATACGGGATGGCGATTCTGGCGCTTCTTTGACCCGACCAGGCCAAATAAGCCTAATCCCAACATATGACCCTCTTAGCCTCTCTCGGCCTTGATAGAATGGTCGACCACCATTCATTTTATAGCCGTTTTGTTCTGTGATTTAGAAAACCTAACCACTAAGCCTTATGTTTGGTCACGTTCCCTTTGATCACCTTACGAGTGAATCTAGTCTTTTGATGAGACACACTTGCTAAGACAAGTGTGGGGTGGTAGGTTTTGTGATATCGAGATGTTGGGTTAGTGTTCTACTTGTTTCGGGGGAGCTATAAGCCGGAGTGGAAGTTATGTTGGTAATTTTTGTATTGGGTTGGCCCAAAAGCCCAAAAAGAGGTCTCTTCTCTCTTAAAAAAAATTTTTAAAAAAAAAGAGAAAAAAAAAATTTATATCTTAGGGGCCGTTTGTTAAATCTGAAGTCTGAAATCTGAAGTCTGAAGTCTGAAATCTGAAATCTGAAATCTGAAAACATTAAGTAACTGAATGATTTAAGTATTAAGACTGTATGGTAATACTATAAATCTGAAATCATAATTAGCATTAGTTTCATTGTTGTATGTGTGTTTATACAGAGGCGGAGCTATGTGTATCACAATGGGTCCGCGGACCCGTTAGAAAAATAAAAAATCTACATTTTACCTATAAAAAAATATTTTGGATCTCGTGAAAATTTTATTTTACTTAAGAAAAAACATTACGGACCCTCACAAAAATATTTTGGATCCATGCTTTGTGTGTGTATATATATATATATATATATATATATATATATATATATATTATAGTGCTACAGTGTTTATGATATAATGAATAATGATAATAATAATAAGACACATAAAAATAAAAGGAAAAAAAAAAAAAAAAAAAAAAAACGGGTAAAAGCTAAATAAAAGGAAAAAAATTGCTTGTGATCTATAAGCGTGGTTCCCAACATGCATCTTGACGGTTTTTCCTTTTTTGATGATAAACACTTGCTTCAAGTGCTGAAAAATTTTGTTATTTTACATTGAAAATTAATTGACACTTAAATAATTAAGATGTGTTAAATTTTTATTAAACATGTCTAATTCTTACCGCCACTTAATTTTTCCAGAATAAGTACTTAATTTGTTTACCAAACGGACCCTTAGTTGCAATAAAAGCTCAAAGTATATAGAAATAAAAGGTTGGAATCAAAGGAATGAGCTTATAAGTGTTTTATATAATGTTAGAGTTGGGATAGTTAGATAGGTGCTAATGTATTCGATCTCGCCTCATGACGCTTGAAACATAGTTGAGTTTGGCAATGAGTTCGGGTATGTTAGTATCATATAGTTCCCAAGTGCTTAAAGTAATCAAAGAGGAGTTTGGATGGTTTGTATGGTAGAGATGAAGTGGTACACTTGTTGATTAGGTTCACTCGTACTTCTTTTTCTCCAGTTCCTAAATATCCTTTACGGTTAACCCCAATACCCTAGCCTAACGTTATAACATTAAAGTCCTACGTGATCGTATCTATCCTTTGTGGCCTCGATTAGTGGAGATGCTAGGGGGTATGAGCTTTGAGTGTAGACATGTTGATTGGGATTCAAACCCAATAACCTTTTTGGGTACTTGTTCTAGCTTTGCACCACACACACACTCCATTTGCTTTATAATATTGTATTGTGGTGTACATATTTGTTGTCTTACTTGTCAAGTACCTCGAAAGTGTGAGTATTGCACGTACGTCACAAAGTTGAATCCCTTCGTTTGTTTTAAAACGCCTAATTTACTCGAGGACGAGCAAAGGCTAAGTGTGGGGTGGTTGATAGGAGTCAACTTTGCATGACTCCGGCACTCTTTTAGCCCCCATTTTGATGCATATTTGGTATATTTTGACACATTAAGGTCTCAAAACGGGTTGGGAACACAATGTTTTAGAGCACAAGGGCTTTTATCATCTTTTGATGGTAAAGCCTCGTTTTTATTGATATTAACCCCATTCCGAGCACTTTTACCCTCCGGAATCGTTTGTGTGTCTTGTTCGTTCATGAGACTGTAGGGTCTAGGTGTCACGAGAACCCGGAAGGCAAAGATTTATGATGATAAGTATGATCAAGGTGCAAAAATGAACCTAGGAAGAAGAAAAATGGGGAGAAGTGTTAGTATCTCAACCCCTATGTTCTGTTCAGCAGCAATTTGACCTATGATGAAGGCATTTTATGGTCATGGATTCTTCATGAAAGTTGTACATAATTGAAAGATCTTTCCAACGCATTTTGAATCACTCAAATCGGAGTTCTACACGCGAAGATATCATGGTATTACTGCAGCCAGAAAACTGCATCATCTCAAACGCGCGTTTCAACTCTCAAACGCGCGTTTCAAACTGCTAATTTTTGACAGAGAGCACATGAAGAGAAACGCGCATTTGGGGACCTCCAAACTGGCGTTTGGAGTCATTTTTCTGTAGATTTTTGCCCCTATTAATACCCCTTCCATCGAATTTCTTTGGATATTCTCCTCTCTTAGCTAAACTATACCCACTCTTTAGCACGAATTTTGTAAGGGATTATTCCACTTTTCTTAGCTTAGATTAGCTTAAACATAGTTAGATTCTACTCTTTCCAAGCTCAAATCTCAATTCCAAACACTAAGAGACCACCTTTTAATTACTTCTTTAAGTTGTACTTTTTGGATCTTAACTCGAATTTCTCTCAATTAATGGTATATTTCTCTCCTCACTTACTTATTATGGCTTTTATTTACTGTTATATGTATGTTTTAATTAGTATAATGAGTAGCTAATTCCTTAACATAGTCGAATCATGTGAAATTTGGTGAAATCACCATTTGGGTGATGAAATTGGGAGTGAGTAGTGCTTTTTATTGTTTAATCTTGCTTGTTTCACGTCTTAGAACTTATTATAACATCGCTAGATTGGATTGTACACCCAATTTAGTAATCACACACATCAACCTTACATATGTATTTTGCGGGAAGACGTGGGATAAGGGGTTCAAAGATCGCGGAGTAGACCCGGCTTAGTTGTTAAGCCCGGGCCCAAAGTTAGGTTACTCGTTTTAATGTTTAAGCGGCTATAGTGCATAACATGTCTTGTTAGTGAATATTCTTTAGGGACTGGTAGTTAACATGGTATAAGGTGTTAGGAGAGATTTGTTCATACCTTAGCACCGGAATTAGGAGTACGCACCCGTGAAATTGAACGTGAGAGTTCGTTTGTTATAATGCACACTCCCGGTTTTGTCTACCCTTAGGATTGAAACTAGCTACTTTGATCATGGTTCGGCTATGTCCCTTAGTATAACATTTACAAACCGAGTAGTTAATCATCTTTCTTCCTTTTCTATCTTTAGACTCGTTAGTAAAAATCACCTTAGTGTCGTTGTAATACACAAGCACTTTAAAAGATTGATCACTAGACTAAGTAACACGTTAAGCTTTGGTACTCAAAAACACTTTTCCTTTGGGTTTGACCTCGTACTCACAAGCTATGCTAGCAATCGACCGGTACTTTGCCGGTTAGAGAGTTAGTTTGCCACGGTTTTAGTCTTTATAAATTGTTTTGGAGGTGATTTAGCTCAATCAAAATGGCGCCGTTGCCGGGGAAATGTGTGCTATTTGTGATATCTTGCCAGTGAACCGAAGGCTTGGGCCTAGGTTTTATTTTATCATTTTCTTGTTGTTTGCTTTTTATAGTGCATGACCCGGAGATCTCAAACACCACTCGAGCCATACATAGACGGGATTGAGTCTTACACGAGGTGTAGAAATAGTCAAAGAAGAAGAGGTTATCAATTAGAGGAGTCGATTCTAGTCTTTGAAGAGAGTAGTTTGGGTGAGTTGGGAGAAGGATCCGGTATGGCACAAGATGGTGAACAAGGCTTTGAAGGAAATTTGGGGAACAATAATGGGGTCCCGAATCAAAACCCGCCTCTTGTCAACAACAATGCACAAGGAGGTGGGAATGGACAAGGAAACAACTTTGGGAATGTGAATGGGCAAATGCCACATAATGGTCAACATTGGGCCCAAGGGAATCAAATGGATCCCTTGTTATGCAACGATTCAATGCGTGGATGTTGAACCAATTTCATGAAGAACCAAAATCAAGCTCACAATCAAGGTGTAAACGCGATGCCCAATTGGTTTAACGGTCAGCAAGCGCAAAATCAAGGCGGTTTAACTTGTAGGGACTTCGTGATGGCTCCCACGGCGACCACGGGGCATAGTCCAATTCGAATGCCACCGGTGGCCGCCAATAATTGGAATTGAATAGAAATATCATGCATTTGTTGGGAGACAATGCTATATTCAAGGGAACTGCCATGGAAAACCCTCACTTGTTCATTGATCACTTTCTCCAAATAGTCAACAGAACGAAGATCAATAGGGTGAGTGATGAAGCGCTCAAACTTATGCTTTTCCCGTTCGCCTTGAAAGAGCAAGCTAAGCGGTGGTATGATTCGTTGCCTAATGATTCTTTACACACATGGGAGGATGTAATTAAAACTTCTCTACACAAGTATTATCCCTCATCAAAGACCATGGATATGAAAGACGCCATCATGTCATCCAACGCTTACGAAGGAGAAGATCTACATGAGTCATGGGACCGGTTTAAGGCTTTGTTGAGAGAGTGCCCGGGGCACGGGTTGAGATCTTATGAGGTGGTTCATGCTTTCTCCGGGGTTTGGAACAAGTTCATCAAATTACCTTGCATGCTTCGTGCAATTGAGATATTATGAGTATGGTGCCCGAAGTAGCAATGAACCAAATAGAGAAAATTTCCGAAACCTCAAAGCAATACGTGTCTTCAAGTAGAAAAGGGCCAAGGAGTAAAAAGCCGGGATTGGTTGAAGTGAAGGAAGTGGAAACAAATGAGCAATGTCAAGCTAAGGTGCAAATGATCGAGCAAAGGTTGGAGAACCTTGAAAGAAAAATGAAATGGCAAGGCTTTGCCAAATATGTGAGAGCCAACATTCGGCTAAGGATTGTGGGATGACACACAAATCTCAAAATATGTCATATTCACGATCCTTAATGCAAGGACAAGCTAGTTTTTCGTCACAAGATAGTCCAACCGATCTAGCCAAGAAAATGATGAACATGTTTGCCATGAGGCAACTGAGTGTAGGGCACTTGGGCTACAATCCGGTTACGTATCAATTTCAAAGCGCCGAACAAGGCCAACAAAATGAGCAACTGGTTGTGGATAATTCTCAATGTTATGAGGTGAATTATGTGGGGCAAAGTCAAGATGGTAATTATGATCAACAAAGTGATGGTTCTTGGAGAAATAATAATCAAGGTTGGAATCAAAACCATCAAGGGCAGAATTGGAACCGGTATTTTGACCAAGGCCAACACCAAGCTTATAGGCAAAATCAAATTTCATTTTATCAAGCGCCTAACCAACAAGCCTAATACTATCCTCAACAATCTCAACATCAACAACAAGATCACTACCAACAACCCAAGTTCAATCGCAAAATTAAGGCCAAGGCCAAAGTCAAGGGCAAGGCCAACCTTCTCATGGACAATCTCAATTCTATCAACCCTCTCACCAAAGACAACAACAAGAGGGTACTTACCAAGCAACTCCTCCACCACTTGCTCCCATTCCGCAAAAGAGCTCCACTGAAAATCTTTTGGAACAAATATGCAAGACCATGCTATAACAAAGCAAACATTTGAAAGATCAAGCTTGGGTTATGGAGGAACAAAATCAGGAAATAAGAGAGTTCAAGGTGAGCACGGGGTCCGCCATTCGGAATCTCGAAACACACATGGGGCAAATCACCGATAATGCCATGGTGAGCTTTAAAGGAGGCTTACAGAGCGACACGGAAAATAATCCCCAAAATGTGAAGGCCCTATTTTTGAGAAGTGGTAAAGAGGTGAATGTTGATAATGCTCAAGGAGAAAGGACTCAAAATCTGTCAAAGAGAGAAAGGGGTATTGATGAAGATGATGATTTCTATAGGCCGGTTGAGGAAGAAGACATGGAAAAAGGAAATATTGAGACAGAGTTGGAAGCAATGAGAAGATAATTGAAGGCCGTAAAGGAAGAGTTGGCAAATGCAAATAAAGAGAAAGTGACAGACAAGGAGAAGGA
The DNA here is from genome assembly GCA_026214975.1 of Gentiana macrophylla. Lineage (NCBI taxonomy): Eukaryota > Viridiplantae > Streptophyta > Magnoliopsida > Gentianales > Gentianaceae > Gentiana > Gentiana macrophylla. The sequence continues at coordinate 9,128,632 of CM047812.1, read as the reverse complement.
GTTTGTGGCAATTGACATTGAAGAAGAGGAACCGAGTAAAGCAATGGAGAAGAAGGACACAAGTGAGACCTCACCTCCACGCGTGAAAGGTAAGAATGGTATAATCCCGCCTCCCTCTCCCGATTTTGATATAAGTACTTTACCCTACCCACCGAAAGGTCATGTACAAAGTCGTTTGAACCAAGCTCAGAACTGTTTCATTGAAATTTTGCGTAAAATTGACTTGACCATTCCATTTCTTGAAGCACTTGCAAACATGCACCTTATTGTAAAGTCGTAAAAGGCTTGTTAAATGATAAGAGTAAAATGGAAGGTTTGGTATGTTTGAATGAAGAGTGTTCGGCGATTTTTGATAGTAAGATACCCCCGAAAATGAGAGATCGAGGTGGGTTCACCATCCCTATTACTATTGGTGATACTGTGATTGAAAATGTGTTGTGTGACCTAGGAGCTTCTGTGAGCTTAATGCCTAGGGCCTTGTACGACAAGTTAGGGTTGGGTGAGCTAGAACCCACGGGGTTGACCTTACAAATGGTGGATAGGTCGGTTAGGACACCTATGGGGGTAGCGGAGGATGTTCTTGTGCAAATAGATAAATTTACCTTTCCCGTAGATTTTGTCGTCTTAGACATGGCGATGAATTCTAAGACTTCGGTTTTGCTTGGTCGTCCTTTCTTGACTACAGTGTGCGCTAACATAGATGTGAAGAGTGGTGATATTACTTTTCATGTGGGTGAGGAGGCGTGACATTGAATGTGTATAATTCTAAATCCCTTGCTTGTCATTCTATCGAATCCACTTTTGCTTGTGCTTGTGTTGCCACTAACCCACAGGAAGTTAAGGAGCTAATTGAAGAGGACGCGGTGAATGCACAAAAGGTCGTTGATGGAGTGAAGATCAAGACCGAGGATAAACCGGGATAGCCCGTCTCATCATCATTGTCTCAACCGGACCATAAGCCACTCATCATAGAACCATGAATTGAACTCAAAGGCAATGTGAAGAAAAGAAGCACTCCAAGCAAAGGGCACCTTAAAGAGAAACCGGAGCGGGAACCAGAAAAGAAAATATTGAGTGTTTGGCAAGACGTAACTTCACGAGCTAGAAGAGGTACCCCATGTGTTAACTCCATACCTTTAAAACCCCCTCGCGGTGTCTCTCATGAATATACTTATAATTGATATGCTATGTGTTAGGGTGCTTTGTGATGCTTTATGGTTCGGGTCGTTGTTTTGAGTCTTTTATGGTATGAGTCTGTTAGGTACCATTAAGTCGATGCTAACGACGTTAAACAAAGCACTTCTACCTTTTCTCGCCTGTACCAATAGCATAACTTTGAAAAATTGGCACTGTATAAGTCATCCCGTCGAACCAACGACACAAAACAAAGCGCTTGGGAGGCAACCCACATTTTGGTAGTAATAAGGTGTTTGGAGTGGTCTTTGGGTGCAAGAGGAGAGTTTTGTCTTAAAAGAGAGGTTGGGTTGAGAATTTCCTTTTGGTTCCAACTCTTGTACGTAGACGGGGATGTTTTTATGTGAGCCTCTATGGCCTTATTTTATGCGTGGATGCTCTGTGTTTCTTTTGATTATCTTTACATCCAGTGTGATTCCCGTCTAGTATGGTTGATAATTGTGGCATGGCTTCTACCTTTATTACTCGTACCTATTGATATCCTTTGGCACGTGGACTTTTCCCGTGCATGTGTTTCTTTTGTTTTACATCTCTGAGGCTCTGGGTGCTCGAGATGGACATTGAAAGAAGATGTCACAAGATTTCTAGTGCGCGCTTTCGCGGGTTCTAAAAAAAACAAAGTCGTTTACTCCTTTTTACTTTGCGAGGGCGATGGTGATTTCAAAGTGTGGGGTGGTGGACTTAACCGTTTCGATGTTTTGAGTTGCATTATACCTTATATGTGTTGAAACTCGAGTCTTTGACGGTTTAGTCGATTTTGGGCAATTTTAAAATTTTTCAAGGGTTTTCAACACCGTGGAGTGCGTGTAATGCTCACATTTGAGTGGTACTTGTTTTAGCGGGATTTCGAACATGTCCATTTAGATTCAGTCTTATATTGGAAATGGAGGCTTATTTTACTCGTTAAGCTACACCTATACACAATTTGGTTGCTACACTCACTCATATCTCAGGTATTCGGTGAAATAGAAAGGTTGCTTAGATAGGATCTGGGATGGCGGTTCTGGCGCTTAACTGACCCGACCCGAGCCAAATAAGCCTAATCCCAACATATGACCCTCTTAGCCCCTCACAACCTTGATAGAATGGTCGACCACCATTCATTTTATAGCCGTTTTTATTCTGTGATTAGAAAACCCTAACCATGAGCCTTATGTTTGGTCACGTTCCCTTTGATCACCTTACAAGTGAATCTAGGCTTTTGGTGAGACAAACTTGCTAAGACAAGTGTGGGGTGGTAAGTTTTGTGATATCGATGTTGGGTTAGTGTTCTTCTTGTTTTGGGGGAGCTATAAGGCGGAGTGGAGGTTATGTTGGTAATTTTTGTATTGGGTTGGCCCAAAAGCACAAAAAGAGGTCTCTTCTCTCTTAAAAAAAATTTAAAAAAAAAAAGAGAAAAAAAATTTTCTATCTTAGGGGCCGTTTGTTAAATCTGAAGTCTGAAATCTGAAGTCTGAAGTCTGAAATCTGAAATCTGAAAACATTAAGTAACTGAATGATTTAAGTATTTAGCCTGTTTGGTAATACTATAAATCTGAAATCATTAAGTAACTAAATGATTTAAGTATTTAGACTGTTTGGTAATACTATAAATCTGAAATCATTAAGTAACTGAATGATTTAAGTATTTAGCCTGTTTGGTAATACTATAAATCTGAAATCATTAAGTAACTAAATGATTTAAGTATTTAGAACTGTTTAGTAATACTATAAATCTGAAATCATTAAATGGCTGAATGATTTAAGTAACACGTTAAACTTTGGTACTCACAAACACTTTTCCTTTGGGTTCGACCTCGTACTCACTGTGGCTATGCTAGCAATCGACCAGTACCTTGCGGTTAGAGAGTTAGTTTGCCGCGGTTTTAGTCTTTATAAATTGTTTGGAGGGTGAATTTTAGCTCAATCACTTACTAATCAACACTATATGTGTTATGATATCTAACTTAATGTAGAGTGGTCTGGGGCTAGATGAAATGCCCCAGACCCGACTGGTAGTGCTAAATGAGTCATAAATAGTCCGGTCAACTACTTAGACCGCCGTCCTCGCTTGGTATAAAAGGGCTAACCCGAGTTGATAAGACATTTATGTCTCACACTTTTATGGGGGTGAGCATTCTACTATTTTATTGATGTGGGACTCTACATTCTCCCCCCTCCCATATATGGGATTGGCGTCCTCGCCAGGACAGCCAAGACTTGTCCCACTATACTTATCCTAGTTTTGTCCTACCAGAGGAGGAGCTGAGGTGGCCCAGCGTCTCGCGCAGCGTGTGGCACTTAGGTCCGTCTAATAGTCAGCTTTAATATCATTCTGTAACGCCCCAAGACCCCGGGCCTTGTAGCGCTATAGGAGTCATAAATGGTCCGATCAACTGTTTAGACCGCCGTCCTCGCTTAGTCTAAAAGGGCTAACCCGAGTTGACAAGACATTTATGTCTTACACTTAAATAGGGGTGAACATTCTACTGCTTTACTGATGTGGGACTTTACACTAGATGTCCTAAGAAGTCTTTTATGTGAAATAAACTTAGGCGGTTAGCTTAACTATGCATAAACGGTCTAAAAGATTAACTGCACTTGTCCTTGGTGAGGCACATTTTAATATCGCAGCCAGAAGATCTAATGCCCAGGGTCGGATAAACTTAGGGCCTTGGACTTCACTTGGGGTGGGTAGCCCCAGAAGCCTTTCAGAGTCTTTGAATGTGTCATGAGTGCGATCTTTACCATGCAAAGTGTCTTTGGACTTGTATGCAACTCATCTCTTGATTGGTTGCGTATTACAAGTTGGACTAGTAGAGGTGAGTGTGTTGTTATACATACTTGGTGATAAAGTAATCTGTTGTGGTTGATTATTGTTGTTGATATTGCTATTTTTGTTGTAAGCGGTACTTACACCTTTGGTGAGTGCTTATGTACTCACTCTTGTTGTATATGTGATAGATTATACAATAATCTTACAACTCTTATTAGTGCTTACGATTATGGTGTTTCCCACCTCGAGAAGATGATCTGCGAGTTTTTATGATGATGATGTGTATTACGAGGAGTAAGCAATTGGTGGCGTTGGTGTTATTTATTATTGTTTTTAATTGAGAGATGAGAGGATGAACATTTGTTTTGTATATTGGACTTTTGGTTATAACAATGACTGGACATTGTTACTACCTCCGTTCAAAATATAAGTCATCACATGTGTTTTTCATGATTTAAGAAAGTGGTTGAATGTCATAAATTTGATGGTTAATGTCTAAAATGCCCTTGACTATCATTAATGCAATAGTTAAATAATGAAAAGTTGTTGGATTATAATAAATTAGGGGTAAGATAGAGAAAGAGTAATAAATGTTGCATTGATAATGTAGAATGAAACATATTGTGGAATAGCCCAAAAGTGTAGGATGACTTGTATTATTTTAGAACGTAGGTAGTACTTTTTCTTAAGTTGAATGTTGTTGGGAACATCAATTTCCTTTCTTTAGTTGGTTCGACATTGTTGCCGTTTAAGTTTTTCGTGTCTTTTCATTTCTCCGCTTTAAGTGTGATGTAAATACGTAAAGCTTACGTATTTAATTGATTTAAATATTAAAGTATATATGTGTCAGACGTCCATTTCCAGATAAGGACACGGTGTCCAAAATGGAACGTCACGCCCCTGAATCCTATTGAAAAGAATATTAAAACACATGTCTCGTATGTTCTTCATTCCTTATATCCTTCTGATTTGTAATGCAATATGTGGTTATTGGGATTGGTGGATTGTCTTTTATGTTCTTCATTCTTTATATCTTTCTGATTTGTAGTGCAATATGGGACGTCACACCCCCTGAATCATATTAAAAAGAATATTAAAACACATTTTGAAATATTTTTAGTAAAAGGGCACCCCAAATAAATTTTAGAGGGAATGAGGAAGAAGAACAAAAATATTTAAATGATTGAGTAGAATAATGATCTTTTTAAATTTTTGCATAAAGAATAAAACTATTTATCATTTATCGAAATTCACTTTTGTTCAAAATTATTTATTTAAATTAACTCTAAAATTCACTTTCAAATTCACTAATTTTCAAATTCATTTTAGAAAGTCATTGATTTTCTTGATTACTATCGAAATTCATTGATTTGGGGATTCACTGAGAGATTCAGCGATTTTAAGGATTCACTTTGTTTGTCATTCTCATTTATAAAAATTATGCGATTGTCCTTCACTTGTAAAAAATATGTATTTTGTCAGATTCTTAAAAATATTAGGATTATGTCCTTATCACAATTATCCATAAATTTTATAGGGAGAATGTCAGTACAACTAGTATAATATTTTAAAGGATTAAAAAAAAAAAAAAAAGAAAAACGCTGCTGCTATTTTTTTCTTTTCTTTTTCTCTTTTCTTAACCGTTTTAATGACTCGTATCTTTTGATATAGATCTGCAAATGTGATGAAAATTTCACCAACTTTTATCTTTTTCATTCTCTCGTTTTGAAAATGGTTCGATATGATTACATCGTTTTTAGATTAGATACCTTTGTCCAAATTCACTCATTGAATCTTGCCAGTGAATTCCGAAAAACAGTGAAATTTGAATAATAGTGAAATTTGACAGTGAATTTTTTCAAATTATGTCGGAAATGGTGGATGTGGTCTCAATATGAAGAGAAGAAAAAATAAAAATAAAAAAATTGGTGAAAGAATTTTTAAGTTTGGAGTTATAGATTGAGAGACATAAGTGTTTAAAAATAATTCATGAAAGAGAAAGTACATTGTTTTTTGGTTGGGGAATGAGGGAGAATAACAGAAATATTTCATCAATTGAGTAGAAGGACAGTCTCTTGAAACTTTTGCATAAAGGACAAAACTATTTATCATTTATCGAAATTCATTTTGTTAAAAATTATTTGTTTAAATTCACTGTTGAAATTCATTGTCGAAATTCACTAATTTTCAAAATTCATTGTCGTAAGTCACTGATTTTAAGATTCATGATTTCGGGATTCATTTGAGGAGATTCAACGATTTTGGGATTCATTGTTTGTCATTCCGGTATAAAAATTATCGATTGTCCTTCTACCTATAAAAAAAAATATGTAATTTGTTATTCTTAAAAATATTAGGATTGTGTCATTATCACTAATTACCCTTTTTTTAAAAAAAAGAAAAGGTCCAACCTTTGTTTTTATTTTTATAAATAAGTTTTTAGGGGAATGAGGAGAAGGACAAAATATTTAAATCGATTGAAGGACAAAACTATTTATCCACTATCGAAATTCACTTGTGTTCAAATTCACTGTTTTTAAATTCATTGCCAAGAAATTCATTGTCGAAATTCACTAATTTTCAAAATTCATGGTCGGGATTCACTGATTTTCAAGATTCATTTGTCAAAATTACTTATCGAAATTCATTGATTTGGGATTCACTAAGGAGATTCACCGATTTTAGGGATTCATTGTTTTGTCATTCTCATTATAAAAATTATCGCGATTGTCCTTCTCCCTATAAAAAAATATGTAGTTGTCACATTCTTAATAATATTTCAGATTGTGACCTTATCCCTAATTTTCCATTTTTTTTATGCAAAAGTTTTGAAAATGTGTCATAATCACTAATTCAAAAAGTATTTTTGTCATTCCCCTTATTACTCGGGGAGTGACACTTGGCGTTTTTGAGCTAAAGCAAAGTCTCGAATCGGATTTTTAGTTGAAGTTGTTTTTTTAAATATCTTATCGCGTTTTTAACGTCGATAATCTGAAATTCAATTAATTGATAGCCGCTAATTTTTTTGTATGTCTAATTTTTTTTGGCCAAAGTAAATTTTTAGGATCTTTATCGATTCGAGTAAAAAAAATTTGGGTCTTTATCAAAAAAAAATTAACATATTATATTAGGTTAGATCAGATTGAATCTACACGAAACTTTTTTTTTTTTAGCGAAGCATTATATGCCGTTTGGCCTCTCCGTGCACCGTTGGGTTTAAGGCGATCGTCTCTGCAGTCTCACATGAGGCCGGCCTGTTATTACCCCTAGCTTTTTCCTCCCTTCATGACTAGGCCTGTAAGCGGGCGGGGTTTAACTCGGCGTGTTCGAACCTTAGGATCGGCTCGGCTCGAAATGGCGAGCCATATATTTTCATTATTCGGCTCGGGTTGATGCGGTATTTGGGGAAAAAAGCTCGGCTCGGTTCGGCTCAAACATGTCGAACCGTTCGAACATGTTAAAACAAGCTGGGTTTTAAAAAAATCAAAACATGTTTGGCTCGGTTTTAAAAAACATGTTAGAAACTCGGCAGTATATGAATTTATGATATCCGAGCCGTACATGTTCGGCTCGACCACGAATATCTAATTTGTAAGGTTCGAAACTCGAAGTTCGAACTCACGAAAGCGAGCTCGAATCGAGCTTTTTGAGCGAATACTCGGATCGAATCGAATCACTAGGTTCGTTTACATTTATTCATGACCCTTTGATTAGTGTCTTGGTAAACTTTCTGAAATCAGACTTTTCATGCATTTCATGCATTTCACCTGAAGGGTTTAATGCATGTTAGGATCCTTGGTTAGTTGATCTCAACGAATTTTCATATTTTTAAGTACTACATTTAAAGAATATCTATTCACTATGAAATATATTCTGAATGTGGTAGGTAGGAAGGAATTTTATAGAATCTAAATGAATATAGTAGATCTGAAAAATTTTATAGAATTTATATTTTATAGTAAAAAGTAGAGTATACGATTGCAGTGTATTTTTTTCTAAATCTAATTATTGAAAACTCTAAAATACAATTTTATGGCATTTCAAGTATATTCCTCAAGTACTTTTAGACTAGCATTTGTTGTTTTTGTTGTTCTGGGTATCTCTTATGTGAGGTATTCTATTTTTATTGGATAGTATAGCAATACAGTCACATAGTTAAATAAACTTTTACATTTAACCGAAATACATAAAGAAGAATTCTTTCACACAAAAGAAAGAAAGAAAAAAATGAGAAGATAAATTATTTGTTATATAACACTTTGTAAATATTATAATTTCCTAATTCCATTTTTTCTTAAAGCCTCAGGTATCAAAATCGATCAACCTTTGCATTAATCAGGACTCTTTTTGTAATGTATTTCGAGAGAGAATCGAATCGATGACCTCCTTAGGCATTATCAAGTCATTCAGCACTTGAGCCAATTTACTTGTTCCAAATTTTCATATCTATTTCCAAAAAAAAAAAAAACCTCATATTTTTATTCCTTTCTAAATTTTCAACTCAATCCCTTTATATTAATAATATCTCCTTAATTAACTCTATCTATTTATCTCCATAACACTCTAACACTCAAATTTCAAACTCTATTAATAATAATATCTCCTTAACTTTATCTTCTTATCTCCATCTATACCACTCAACAGTCGACACCATGTTTAAATTGACTAATAATTTTTATTTTATTTTGGATGTTTTGATCCATATTTTTTTGGTGGAATATATTCAATGGACTAAATGAAAAATCAGAAAAGTTAATTCAGCACGATTATAAATTGAATGGAAATAAGAGTAAAGAAACCACAACCCGTCCCATTTTTTCTTACTTAAATATTTCAGGAATTAAAAGCAAGAAAAGATGACCAATGCAATGAAACTATCAGTGTTTTTGGGAACTTTTGTTGTGTTTTCTTCCTTACTCAACAATGCAAAGCAGATACAAGTATTGCACTTCATGGTATGTTATTTTCTCTTTCAAACATTTGTTTGTACATTCAGTTTTATAAGTCTAATTAGGGCCAAAACATAAAATAATGAATAAATAATAAAGTCGATTTAGCATATCATGTGTTTATATGAAACTTCTCTACTATACTATAGCTGATAGTTTTTAAGAGGTCGGCTGCCCCACCCGTCACAAGGGTGGAGCTGCCTCGCCCTGTGCAAACACCATCCCGAATAACTGTATTGTATGGTCCAACATTTATTCTTTAATATTTATATGGTATGGAAGTATTTCGGTGCTTTTTTATGGGGCTATTATTTTTAACCCACCCGTTTTACATTTGCACGTACCCCACCTAACGATGTACCATGTCGTTTTCAAAGATCGGTTTATAACCAAAAACCGACTTTCCTGAATCGACATTGTGAAATTCGGTTTTAGCATCAAAATCGACTTTCCCAAAATGGACCTTGTGAACTTCGGTTTTAGAACCAAAATCGATTTTCCAAAACCGGCCTTTATGAAAATCGGTTTTAGAAAAAAAAATAAACCAAACTTCATGATGTCGATTCGAATCATTCTGCGTGAAGTCGGTTTTGGCTCAAAAACCGAACACAAAGCGGTCTGCAATGAATGCAGCAGGTAATAGAGTCACTATGGCGTAAATAAAGGCCATTTTTACATGGATAGAGTCGGTAACTGTATCACTATCAATCTAAGAAAAAAAGGCACAACTTTCAAGGTATAGGGATTTTCTCAGGTAAAACCGCCTATATCAAGGACGAATTACATTAATAATAGGTATTCTTAACTCATTAATCACCTATGCCATTTTTATAGTTTCGATTTTCTCAAAGAAAACCACAAAAAAAAAAAAAAAAAAAAAAAAAAAAAAAAAAAAACATGATGATGATATTGTCACAAAAGTTAACCTACCAAAATCACACAACATGATGAGTTTACACCGTAATTAATAATATAAAAATACTTTGCATATTCGTTGTGTCATCATCATTTGTGATAGTAATATTATTTGCATTCTAGTTGATTCTGGAAAAGTTATTCTTTTTGTCACTGATTAAAAGTTATTGTATGTGGGGCTCTTGCCCATCCAATGATTTACAAATCACGTAATTCTATTTATGAATCATTAAATCTGATTCTCTTCACTGATTTTTAGGAAATTTTTAGGTAGTGTATCACTGCGTAGGTATATCTTCGTGGCATATCGAGCGGGGATCGAGCTACACCACGCAAACAATTCTTGATCGATCATGTGTAGCTCGATTGTCTGCGCGTAGTATGTCTGCGTGGAGTCTGCATTCTACCTAAAAATTTTCCGATTTTTCCCCTCCTTTTTACCTCTTTTTCCGGACTTTAACTTGAAAAATATTTATACACAGAATTTATACACACACAGAAATTTATACATAAATCATCCAAACTATACAATGTTTTTAATGAATAAAGGAATTAGAAAATAAATAAATTCCAACAATTGGATTAAGCTTATACGACTTTTTGTGTGACACTAAAAATTGTAATTGCAGCCGAAATAGGGGCAGCTAAAGGCCTAAACCTGAGAAAGAGATTTATAATATTAGAAGACTCTTGTGGTTATTATGGTATAGACTGCGTTTTAGGCGGCGCGCCATGCCTGCAGTTTGAGGATGCTATTGTGACGATGAACAAGGAGGAAATACCGGCACTTACAAGTGCGAAACGGTAAGAAAGATTGCCTCATAATGATTGAAACCAATTGAATTATGATGAACACCGTATCAAATTTATGTATTTTAATTATGTTTTGATCAATAATGTAAAAATACGTATTGTCACGTATTTTATGCGGTAGAATTCACATGTGACAACAGTAGTTTTCTTTCGGTTTAGTGTAACTTTTTGTTCGGTTGAGAATACAAAGTATGTGCATGGGCATATGTATTGTCACTTTATGTTTTCTTGGTGTGAGATAGTTTATTTGCAGAATAATGCTTCAATTGTCAACTATGACAATAATAAGTCTATTGGGATGTTTCTTGTGTTCTATGTAATTCACTTTTGTTATTTTAATTTGGATGTAACTATGGTTGGTATGATTGTGAGTGCTTAAATAAAAGAAACATATATTTGGATTTATGTTACTCATATTTTTGGCACAATACTAGAGATATCATGCAATCATCAAACAAATATATATAGTATTGTCTTCTTTCCTTTTCTGCATCTTGGATAAAGAAATAGCACTACTATATATCGTAAAAAAATCTATAATTAGTACATAAAACCTAATTTTATGCTTATGTCATTCTTGGTCTTATGTGATGCCGATAAAAAAAGTATAATATCTATATAAACACATTTGATATTACATTAATATATCTTAAATGCCCGTGAAATGCATCCGGTGGGGCCCGGGAGGCTAGCCATCTTCAATTTCAGCAAACACCAGAGGAGTTGTGTGGTTTTTTAGACACCACTTCGGTCCTAAAGCTTTGAAAAAGAACTAAAAAGTTCATTTCCCTTCATTTTAATGTTGCAAGCATTCACAAGTCTCTCCTCTCATTTCCCACAATATATATTCAAAGAAACTTTACTGTATTTCAATTGCAGAAAACTTATTACTCTCCCAGCATTCCATGTATAGTAAGTATGTAACCGTAATCATAAGTTTCTAAAACTTTCTTATCTTAGAAAAACTGCGTTTCATTCTTGGATTCTTAAGTAAACAAACATATATAAGTCTTTGTAGCAGCGGCGGATCTAGAAATATTTTTTTAGGGGGGTCCGTAATTTTATTTCTAAGTGAATAAACTTTTCACGGGGTCCAAAATATTTTTTTATAGGAAAAATGTAAACTTTTTGTTTTCTTAACGGGGTCTGCAGACCCCATTAATTATGTTACACATGCCTCCGCCTCTGCTTTGTAGAAGAATAGTTTCCCTTGGATGAAGAAGTAAAAACTCAAGCATCAGATCATATTATCATTTCATGTGATTTAAGTCTTCATATGTACATATATGTTTATGTATTGTCAGCGGTGCATTAATATTATTGGACATGTTAGAGATAATGACAAAATTGTGTTGTTTAGATAATTATATTTGAATTTGAATTATGTTAGGATATATTATTTAGTTAGATAAACTCCTACCTATCATATATCACTACTACAAAATATGGCATGGAGTCACGATTTTAATAAAGCGGAGATGAAGAAAATATATATAACACGCTTTCAACTTTCTATCACACTTATTGAAAAGAGATAAGTTATATTAATCAATCTAATTTTTAAAGTGCTTCTTAATCGATATGATATTTACATGGCTTAAAAAAGCAAGATAAATTATGTCGATCAATCTCATTTTTAAAATGTATTGAATTGATATGATATTTCTGTCGCGATTATTAAAAAACAAGGTAAATTATTTCAATCGGATCTAAACGATGACTAAATTGATATGATATTTATATCACGATTATTGAAAAAAATGAGATAAATTATACCAATCACTCACACTTTTAAACCGTGACTTAATTAATATGATATTTTTATCACGGTTATTGAAAAAACAAGATAAATTATATCAATTAATCTCGTTTTAAGCTGTATTGAATTATTATGATATTTTTTATCCACGATTAAAAAAATCAAGACAAATTATATCCAATAATACAAAAAAAGACATAGATCACACTTATAGAATGATAATGATAACACTTTTAAAAGAACCGAGACAAGGAAAATTTATATATCACACTTAAAGTTTTATCACGGTTATTGAATAAACCGAGATGTATTATACAAATAAAAATCTCGGTTTTAAGCGTGATTAAAAAATAGTTAGATATTTTATATTTAGGTTTCGAGTTATTAGGTGTGATTGATTTTATTTCCTATTACAAAAGGATAGACATCACACTTTAAAATGAAAAAGATCTAAGTTTTTAAAAAGCGAGACAAAAAAGTAAAATTAACACATTAAAATTTTATTATCATGGTTTTAGGAAAACGAGACAAAAACATCAATCAATCACAGTTCATCATGATTAAAATAATCTCCCTCCGTTTTTTTATATATGTCGCGGTGAGAAGATTATGCGAGATTAAGAAAATAATTAATATATACCAAATATAGTGTTGGAAATGTATTTTTTTATTGAAGATGTAAATACTTTGTTGGTAAATGTGTTTTTAGTATTGGAAATGTATTTTTTTGGAGATGTAAATATTTTATTGGTAAAGGAGGAAAAAGTAATAAATGATCATTGAAATATCTGATAGCGGATAAATAAAAAAGGATAAATTGTGAAATCGATAGATAAAAAAAAGCGGAGGGAGTATGATATTTTATAATGAGATCTCAGTTTAGTGTGCATGGTTTGAAGCGAGAAGAAAGAAGACATCGGCGAGTGATAATTAGTGTGGTTCCTTACTCCGGAGTATACGGGTTCGAGTCACATTAGGAACAAAAATGTGTGTGAATATATTTACGTTTTGAAAAAAAAAGAATTATCACACTTTTTAGGTGTGATTGAAATTATAATAGATCTCCGGTTTTTAAGTGTGATAACAATTAAAATCAATCACGATTTTAAATGTGTTGAAATTATAATTGATCTCGATTTTTAAGTGTGATAACAACTATAATAGATCACGGTTTGTTTGTGTGATAACAACTAAATGAATCGCGATTTTAAATGTCTTTGAAATTATAATAGATCTCGATTTTTAACGATGATAACAACTAAAATAGATTCAGATTTTATTATCACGCTTTTTAGGAAAAGCGAGACAAATACATCAATCAATCACGGTTTTAATTGTGATTAAGATAATATGATATTTTATAATGAGATCTTAGTTTAGTGTGGTGAAAACAAGAAGAAGAAGGTTTAGTTCAGGTGGTAATTAGTGTGGGCTCGTTAATCAGGAGTATTCATGTTAGTCACACTAGGAACAAAAAATGTGTGTGTATATTTTGTTTTCAAAAAAGAAGAATGATCACACTTTTATATGTGTGATTGAAATTATAATAGATCTCGGTTTTAATGTTGATATGAACTTAAATAGATCGCGATTTTAAATGTGTTGAAGTTATAATAGATCTCCGGTTTACAAGTGTGATATGAAATATAATATATCACGGTTTTTGAGTGTGATAATAACTAAAAGCTAGATCACAGATTTTAAATGTGTTCAAATTATAATAGATCTCGGTTTTTAATTGTAGTAACAATAACTATAATAGATCCGCGGCTTCAAGTATGATATAACAATAATAGATCAGCATGATTTTAAATATGATTGAATTAAAGTACTATATATCACACCTCAATATACCACACTTTTAGGAAAGCTATGACTAATGTGAATATATCACACTTAAAAACTATGATCATTATGCTTTTTGTAGTAGTGATCAATCAATCAATACAATACAATCTCTTTTATATTACTCTATTTCGACATGTAGATATAGCGTATTTGGTCGGTAAGATGACCTAAGAACGCCAGAAGGCTTCAGCTGTGGTACCCCAACGCAAGCATTACGCGCCTCAGTGCTCTGATAAACGCTTACAGAGCCTCTGTAATGAATTCTGAGTATTCAAGATAGAAAGTGGTCAAATATGAATCAGTTTGCTCATTCTTGGCAATGTCCAGAGTATATGTCTTGATAAAAAGCATGATTTAAAGATCTAGAGTGTGTGAAAAATTAGCCATGTTGCACGTGGTAAAGTTACGCGTGAAAGATATGTAAAAGTGGAGTAGATGTCTCTCTCATATATATAAGATCCATCATGTTAGTTTTATGCTAAATTGATTGTTATGTTGATATCTTGTCTCTATATGGTTATAAATAATGTATTTCAGGGCTGAATTAATGATTTCAATTGTAGATAGTGAAACATGTCTTTAATGATCAAAGGTTGCTTGTGTGGTATAAAAGTGTCATAAAGCTAGAAAGTAAATCTTGAAACTATGGACATAATGATGTTAATGTTGGTAGCTATCTTGTTATTAAAACTTATGGTATACTACTTATGATGTTAACATGTTGTAAATATCATGACATCGAGGTTTGTGCATATGAAGTACATGTTTACTAGTAAAGTATGAAAATGTATATTCATTGCTTGGTATGAAATGAATTAAGCGATATGTGATGACTTGAAAGATAAAGTAATGAAAAGTGATAACAAATCACTTATAAAGAAAGAATTGGATGGTTCATGGTTAAGTACCGTCAAAAATGAAAAGATAATGAATAAATGAGGGTCTCTAGCCTCAATTTCCTTGCTTACAGACAAAATTGTGAGTGGTTGTACACTCTTGTAATGTTTGTAAGTGACTAATAAAAGAAACGTATAGCGCGGAGATCCAAATCCAAAGGCAACGTTGGTACAAGATTGACTGCTATTGAGTTGTTTATAACACATAGTTGGAAGTTGCGTAAAATCCGGTGTTTACTGTTTCTTTCTCTTACATTCTGTCTTGTGAATGATCTTTACTTGCTTACATTGTGTATCCTTCGGTGCATGATCTATTGCTCAAGTCTAAACTAATCTTGAATCTTATCTGCAAGTGTCACTGCTTGTACTTAAGTGTTACTGCATCTGTATGACTCGCACTTGTCTTTGAGATAAATTGATCTATGCTTGAGCTTATCTCAACTTGTCTAATTGTAGCTTTTCATTTTGAGACACACTTGTCAAATGGTCAGAGCATTAAAACACGCTTAAACTTGTTAAGTGAATTTCAAGAGGAAAATATTTTAGGACACAACCATTCACCCCTCTAGTTGTTTATCACCTAAGTAATCCAACAAAACATGAACTAGAAATGACTTACCACCAACTCCTATGATGCTAGCTGAGAATTCGTTCTTATCTCCTCGAGAATGCTAGAAAAGGCTGATAGAAGTTAGAGAAGTTTGTGCATTGATGTGTTAGCAGAACATGAAAGGAGAAAAATTATGGTGCATCAGAGTTATTAATGGAGTATCTACAAAGTGGATAGATGAGATAAATCATGTCATTCACTTTCACACAATAGAGGTGTATACGTGTGAGTTGGATGTATCACATTATCTCTTTGTATAACTCTCCGATAACTAATGCTTTATAACTCTTTACTTACATGAAAGAGTTTAAGCTTGAATTTGGTGTTTAAGGGTTGATTCCCAAGCCCTTAACGTCTCTTAAACGTGCTAGTGATGGTCATGATGGGAGTTAATCCCAGCCAATCATCATCATTATTATTATTATTATTATTATTATTATTATTATTATTATTATTATTATTCTAGATTTTCAGTCTATGATTGCGGCTTTCAGCTTCATCTCTCAGAAATCCATTACTCTTAGTTGTCCTTAACTCAACATCATGGTCTTAACTTCCTTTTTTTTTTTTCGAATTACAGCACTTTTTATGATTTTATTTATTTGCTATGATTTTTAAAGTTGGTTTGAACTTGGTTTCGATTCAAGCTCAGGTCAATCAATAAAATTAGCTTGGGTTTACTACATTTGCCCTTTTGCTTTGCGATCAACTAAGGGAACTATTCATTTGCCCCACACCAAATTTATAAGTGCATATACAC